>CM057457.1:98292500-98892500 GCA_016271365.2 Neoceratodus forsteri | reverse complement strand
AAATGTACAGAATAGATACAGAAAACAAAACAGATAAGAACATATAGTCCATTTAACATGCCAAGACTGCCCTCAGAAAAGGATATAAAGTCCAGTGGGATAATATGGTAGAATTGTCTGCTCTTACCTATTCTGTGGCTTGAAAATCTCTGTGCCAACATTCCCCAACCCACACAGGATAGATATGGGTGGGGAAGGGGCTGGAAAACACTAGAAGGTGAGGTAGCAAGAAAAAAAAACAGATGTCCTGGGCTCAATTAAGTTGCTTCACACCCCTACAGTCCTAGGCACACAATGATGCCATGTAGGAAGACAGAAATTACAAAGGGCACTTCACAACAGTTCACAAATTGAGTGGAGTATACCTACACTCCAAAAAGATGTTTATTGTATACTTATTTTTCAAATGAAGTTTCCCAATTTCTTATCACCAGCACCCACCAGAACCTTTCTTTTAATGAACATCCTCTCTTTCTCCCAGCTGATCACTCACCCATAGAAAATGCCACAAAGCTCAATTTTTAAGTAATATGCCTCTCTTTACACATCAGATGAAGCACTTGAACAAGTAACATTACTTATGCTGCTTGATAGCACTACCTTTAAAAGTTAGCTGCTAGACTGGTACACATAATGAACAAAAGAAAAATAAATGCAAGCAACAATTACTGAAAGAACTCAGGACATATCACTCTGCCAGTGCAAGTTAAACTTGGTCAAATCACACAGAAGAATTATCTGTTGAGAGTCAGTGGAGAGAGTTCATTACTCACTCTACTTCACACACACACAAGCTAACTAGAATAGTCACACCAGTGGTAACAGATTACTTGCAAACTTCATATGATGCCAGAAAACCTTCTCTGAGGTCTCTGTCTAGCTGTGGAAGTCATATTCAGACTGTTTATTTGTCTCAGTGGAGAAAGTACATATTTATGATGTTTGACAGCATCGTAGCACCCAAACCTTCTCAAATGATCAGGTTGGTCCTGGCATGACAACAGGATTTTTTTAAATCTTCCAAAACATGTATAGTATCAAACCTTGGGAATGAAATAAACTGGTTATATTACTTGATATCCTTAAGTTTCTGTTTGTTCTAACTGCTAAATAAGCTATTTCAACTATCTGTGACAGGAACTGCTGCTTTAAAATACAGACTGAAAATGAAGTCAAATATGCTCTTTGGAAGATGTAGTTGAGATGATACCCTGTCACAAAATCTAATCAGAAAATAGTAGAAGTGGTTGGATTAGACTCTTGCTATGGGTGAGTCTCAACCTTTACATCAGCTCTTAAGCAAGTCCGGTTGAACTCATGACTTAAAGTACCTTTGTCAGAGAATTTCTGTAGGTATTATATTCTACCCATCTTACTGGCAGCTCTAAGAAACATAATAGCCAGAGTCCCCCTCCACTGCTGCTACTCATTATCTAAATGACTAACACAGCATCCACACTCACAGTGATCAGGTGATTACTGTAAGTGCTATGACCATGGGTGCTGTGTTCTTCTTTCAGATGGTAGTTATCCAAGATGGAGGGAGGGTGTCTGTCCTGGTAGCATAATGCCGGTTGGATTTGGACTCTTGGAGTGGACTTGATGTATCCTCTGATGTGTGGTGGTGTTTGGGGAGAAGGGTGATATGCATGCCTTAAGGATGGAGGATTTGGTGTTTAATGTACAGTATGTTACTGAGTTTGGACTCAGGGAGGAGGGTAAATTAAGAATAGAATGTTTGGAAAGGGTAACTAATTCAAAACTTGGAAACTGGCACAATGTCTACCACTACACCTAACTTTGGTAGGGCTGGTGAGGAAGGTGGTTTGGGTGCTGTGATGATGGAAGGACAAGCGTTATTGTTTTAAATGGTCAGGGCTAGGGGTGAATGGTGATAAAACATACTACGCATGTGGAGGACAGGTTTTATTTTTGTTTTTAAAAGTATCACTAGAATACTATAAAGTGGCACTTTGCCGGAAAAGTGCTACTTTTACTGGCTGTAGCAGTACACAGAGTGGAACTTCACCAGTGGAATATCACTTTATGAATTGTATACCTGACAAAGTGCCCATTATTCAAGGTAACGAACTATGCAAAATGATACATTGTGCTAATTGAACTCAGGCAAACATTTTCACAAAACAAAAATTCCTGACTTCTTACACCACTATACTGTGTATTTCCAGAAGGATGACATTTGATCCCTAAATAAACATGCCATGCTGCTGGACTCTGTCTCTGTGTGGACATTAACTTTATTGAGTCAGTGAGTTATTGATACCACTCAGACCTCACGACTATTGGCCCATTTGTTTTTAATGCTACAAACTCTGGACTGCTCTCTTTCATGGTGAAGGGGCCCCACAATATCTAAAAGCTGGGATCAATTAAAGTTAAATATAGATTTTTAGAAAATAATTGACTTTTGGTTGAAGGTATCTTTTTGAACTTCTTTGTGGAGAACATTACTAGTAATATATCCCAACTAGTCCTGAATAAATACTGTAGAATCAGAAAAGACAACAGTGAGTGTATGAAAATACATTTTGTATACAACATCATTATACACCACTGGAGCCGGTCAAATAAAAAAAAAACTTAAGTCATCTTGAGCCAGACATGTGACTTGGGCTTTTGCCCAGGAAAATGGAGATTTCTGAGTCTAAAACAGTTCCATGGCTAGCTGAGTAACCTCCACATGCAGAAACACAGTTATGTTGCCAAGCAAGGCAGACCTAAATATTAGGTTTTTAAATAGCTGATGATTTTCTTTTCCACTGTTTTGTAAGATCAAATTGAACTTTTCACTGTTTTGAACGGGAACCCTTAAATGGCACCAGATAAGTATATAGTACAATTAACATAATTTTAAAACTGAAAAGTCATCATCTCAGGTAGGATACAGTTTGTTTATTCTATTGTTAGATTGTGAGATTGATTTTCATGCTTCAAAATAATGTTGAATGTCCTATTCACTTCAGTAATTTAATGAGACAACATGTAACTGTCTCAATCACTAGAAAAATTACAATCAACAGTGTTTCAAAATCTAGCTGTTATATAACTGATGGTAAGCTTTTAAACAACATTACAAAGTTCTGATGGGACTGTTAAATAGCCAACACATTTATTTAGCTGAATCATATAGATTTGAAGGTAGCTATAAAGAAAGACACCCATAAGAATAAAACTTGCAAAGATTTACAAGTAGAGTTGAGTACAGAACTGAATGTTTCCCTACATGTTCCAAGTCTAGAACTATCAGCTGACAGTATTCATTAGTGCATGGGTGGGGGCAGAGAAGGCAGCACACCATGTTATTTAATGACACTAAGCAGACTGAATTCTGATTAGTTGCACTGAATAATTCTTTTGCACAGATCAGTCCACCCTCTCCTAGCATGCTGAAGAGTGTTGTTACCTGGACAGCCTTTGAACTAGAGCTTGTGTCAGGTTTGGGGGGGCTGCTAACTAGCCAGGATGTGAGGACTTACTACTCCCCCCAAAATCAATGACTGCATTTCAAAAGGTTGCATCTGTGATTAGATGCTATTTTGGGGCCAAGTCAAGTTGGATTAGATGGAGGGGGTATCTACTAAAGAGAATTCATATTGCTATTGTGTATATGAGAATAGCAGCAAAGGGTTATGGTTAGTGACAGATCATACCTCCCATACCTAACAAAGTTTGATACTGAAAACATGGTCCATCAAATCATGTATAATTCATCAATGTCCACTTCATTTCCTACCAGTTAATCCTGGTTTCACTGTAGAAAGCCATTGTTTTGTGGTTAAGAATTTACTTGGAAAGTATTTCCATTCTACCAGGGCAATGTGAAGCACACACAAAAAATGGAATGGTGTAGTCTTGCTGAGTCCCACAATGAAGGTTAGTGGGTCCAAAAACAATGTCAATTCATCATCGACACACAGACTAGGCAGTAATCCACCCCCACCCACCCCCATTTTTAATAAGGCTTATGTAGCACAAAGAGGAAAAAAAACTGCATATGACAATGATATAGCTGCTATAGAAGCCCAATGTTTGTGAAGTCTATTAGTTAAATAAAACAGAAAAAAGCAATGCCACTTCCAACAATACCAGGCTGGGACAAGGCACAAGGTGATGTTAAGAATAAATGTTAAGATAGGTCACGTGATGGCAGCTTAACAAGGAACAGCTAGCTCCTACCGCTCCGCATTCCTCCTGTCTATTTCCACTACAAACCAACTTTTCGAAACTGAATTCCACATTTGAAAGAGTTCTATATCACTCCTACAGCTGCGAGAGAGAGGAATACCTAAAAATATGGAGGCATTTATGTGCAAAGCTCCTCTATGGCACTCGCCTCCTCCTACCCCAGAGAAAGACAAGGCCGCAAAGTGGCCTAAACAGCAGCCGGCCACTAGTAGCAAATCTCCAGCAGGGTCATTGATCCTTTCAGAGGAACATTTTCTGGAGATAATGCAACCACTCCAAAACTCCATCGCTGTTGTATCTGAAGAGCTACATCAGGTGCACTCTTCAATGGACTGTTTGGTAAAACGAGCCTCTGATTCAGAAGCACGAACTACTTCTCTGGAAAAGATGCAAGATAAAACTGATTTAGATTGCTGCAATGTGGTAAAAAGGCTAAAATAAATGGAGGAGAAACTAGAGGATCTTGAGGGCAGAAGCCGACAAAATAATGTGCTTATTCACGGGATCCCTGAAAGGGAGGAGGGCAATTCCCCGATTCTATTTCTACAAAAACTTTGTGAAAAGATAGCTGGACCATCGCCGAATGGCACTACCTATACTATCAAAAGAGCTCACAGAGCATTACATCCTATGCCACCCTCGGTTTGCCTCCTAGGCCACTAATTTTTAAATTGCTTAACTTTCTGTATAAGCAACACATCTTGGCTCAAGTCAAAACCCTGCAAGAGGTGCAATGGAAGGATCAGAAAATACATGTCACCCAAGACCTACCTCAGTCGGTCAGAACAAAGAGACAGGAGCTGCATCCCCTTGTTTCTAAACTAATAGCGGCTGGGAAACAATTCCGGGTTCGATATCCAGCCATTCTGCAGGTGAGAATCAGCGATCAGTGGCATGCATTTGACACACAGGATCAAGCACAACTGGAACTTAAGAAGCTCTCACCTGATCTGTTTAAGTGAATGGGCCATATATCTGGTGGTTAAAGTTTACCCTTTGACCTGTTAATGTGACTTGGTTAAAGGACCAGAGCATGGTTCTGAAGGGTTTTTTTTTAACCGGTCGTGGTGAACTCTCGGAGACCAGTTCACGTGAGGAACTATCTTTCCAAACGTGCTTGAAAACCTTTGACTGTGCATGTGGCTAAGATTGGATACACTTACCAGCATCTACCTAATCGCTTGGATTTCATTTTGTTTGTTCCCTCTTGCATTATGGGCAAGAGGACTTTTCATGTCTTTTCACCCCTTCAATTGGCCTCTAACTATTTTGTTGGCATTAGTACGAGGGTACATTTGTGTTATTAATGAACATCCTCAGTTCAATTATACATACTGTTTGGACTTTGTAGCTATGGAGATAATAAAATAATAATAATAATAATTTTATTTATATAGCGCCTTTCAAAATATCAAAGTGCTGAACAGGTTAATAACATAAAAACAAATATCCATACAAACATAAACTTATAAAAACACATCATAAATACATCATAAAAGCTTAATAAATTACAATAAAATCCAATCAAATTCTAACTAGCTTAATCCTCCAAAAAGGCCATTTTCGATAAAAAAGTTTTTAATTCTTTCTTGAATATCTCCACGGAGGTTCACTCCCGTAACTGGCCTGGTAGAGAATTCCAAAGAGTGGGAGCAGCATGAGAAAAAGCTCTGCTGCCTGAAGTTTTTAAACTCACTCTTGGAATCTCCAGCAACCCCATGTCAGCCAAGTGGAGCGATCGGCCAGGGCAATAATGAACCAGAAGGTCTTTCAGATAGGATGGACCCTGATCGCGAAGGGCTTTAAAAGTCAATAAAATGACTTTAAAGATGATCTGCCACCGTACAGGCAGCCAGTGCAGTTCGCGCAGCACCGGAGTAATATGACAGGACCTACTTGTCCCAGTCAAAATCCGGGCTGCAGCATTTTGCACCAGCTGCAGGTAGCGGATTTCAACCCCAGAAAGCCCAAAGTAAAGGGTGTTGCAGAAGTCCAGGCGCGAGGACACAAAGGCGTGGACCAACATTGGCAAGGAGTCAGATGGAAAAAGGTGCCTAACCCTGGCAATATTCTTGAGATGGTAAAAGGAAGTGCAGACAACAGCTGACACCCGAGATTGTAAAATCAGCTTATTGTCAAAAATCACCCCAAGGTTACGCACCCGTTCAGAGGTCGGTAATGACACGCCGCCAAGAAAAATTCCAGAAGGCGCGCCAGTACACGACCTCTCAATCTGACCACCCAGGTCCACCACCAACACCTCAGTCTTCTCCAAGTTCAATTTTAACCAACTAGAATCCATCCAGTCTTGGATTTCCCCCAGACAGTTGTTAAACATCGAGAGAGCTCCATCCTGGTCGGGTGCAAAAGACAGGTATAGCTGGGTATCATCAGCATAGCAGTGAAACCTCAGCCCATACTGTCTTATGATATTTCCGAGGGGCAGCATATACATTGCAGACAACATGGGTGACAGCATAGAATCCTGAGGCACTCCACACAACAAAGAGACTGGGCTGGAGGAAAAAATCCCAGACACAACTCTTTATGATCTCCCAGTAAGGAATGAAGTGAACCATTGCAAAACAGTTCCCGACATTCCACAGATTTGCCTCAGGCATGCTAACAACACCACATGATCCACAGTGTCAAACGCTGAGGAGAGATCAAGGAGAACCAAGATGGAACGTCTCTTTTGATCCCTCGCCCTCAGAAGATCATTTAGCACCCAAACCAGCGCAGTCTCGGTGCTATGTCTTTTACAGAAACCAGACTGGAAGGATTCGTAGATACTATGGATGGTTAAATAGTCATCCAATTGAGCAGCTACAACCTTTTCAATAACCTTCTCAATAAAGGGAAGGTTAGAGATAGGTCTGTAGCTTGAAAAACAGTCTGGGTCTAAGGAAACTTTCTTCAAGAGAGGTGTCACCACACCTCTTTCAGGGAGCTAGGAAACTCACCTGACTCCAAGGAGCACCAGACTATTTGCGCCAAAACTGGACCAATGATATCAATACAACCCAAAATTAGGGTAGTCGGTCCAGCATCCAAGCTGCAACTAGTAGGGTGCACACTATGGATAAGCCTCATAATATCCACAAACTCAGGTCGATAAAAGGAACTCCAAGAGAAACGAGGCACTGTGTTCTTGCACATCCCTACAACATCACCCTTAGAGGTTGTCAAACACAGATCAGCCCTGATGTCAGCCACCTTAGTTGCAAAGTAACGAGCGAGCTCATCGCACTCTGTTTGTGAAAAGGCTTTCCGAACTTGCAGACAGGCTGGGTTGCACAGTCTATCTACAGTTCGAAACAGCTGAGCTGGTCGATTCTGAGCAACTGCAATCTCCCTGTACAGGAACTCTGCCTTCTTATGGGTGATTGCAGATTGATAGCTAGCATAATGTTCTATCAATCTAAGGCGGTCGGCATCAAGGGCTGATCTCGCCAACAACCTCAACAACAGCCTTTTTCTCCGCATCTCCTCAGAGTCCCATCAAACCAAGGGCCCTGGGGTGCAGAAAAAGGGCGTTCATGAACAGGAGCAATAAAATCCAGGGCAACCATGATGGCCTCATTATAGGCCAACACCAGTGCCTCTGGATTACTGCTCACTCAACATGGGGGATGAAAGGTCAAGGACGCTACTAGGCCTTGAGAAAGTAACATTCCGTAATAGGCAGTACTGACCATCTCCATCAGGATGGCCTCTAAGGGGGGTGCAAAAATTGAACCTCACGGTGTAGTGGTCAGACCAAATGACTGGTTCCACCCCCACGTCGGATGCATCAATCCCTAGAAGGAAAATTAAGTCCAGAGAGTGCCCAGATTTATGCATAGCAGCAGAAACTACCTGTGTGAGGCCCAAAGAAGACATTAATTGGAGGAAGTGATTACCAATTTGTGAGAGTTCATCATCAACCCAGGTGTTGAAGCCACCCAGCACCATCAATCTGGGAGACTCAAATGACATGTCGACGAGGAAGTCTGCTACTTCCTGTAAGAAGCGTTTCCCATCACTGGGTGGACAGTAAATGAGAATAATTCGAACACCTACACCTGCTACAACTGAACACTCAAAGGACTCAGCTTCCCCTACTGCCACACTCGTGAGACCCAATTCAGTCTTAAAACAGACTGCAACCCCCTCTTCCCTGCAGTCCAATCTCGGGCCGTATATTACTGAGTACCTGGCTGGAGTCATGGCCTCTACTATAGGGCCAGAATTTTCATCTAGCCAGGTCTCGGTGATGCAAGCCAGGTCAGCCGAACCAACAAGGTCGGCAATAATAGCAGTCTTATTCCTAGCAGACCTGGCATTGCATAACACCGCCCAAGTTGGACAAACCTCGGAGGCTGTCAGGCCTATCTGCCTACTGAAATCAGTAGTGCCCTTGGGTATGGATACCAGACAAGGCAAACCCCGACCAGGATTCCATTTCACCCCAGGGCGCCTTCTGGACTTAATAACCTGGATACGATGGCCCCGCTCGTTCATCCTCCCCTGTTCATGCACCCCGTCCCCTCACTCTCCCACGAGCAATCCCTAATGCTCTACACCACTGATAAATATCAAATTGTAGGGGAGGAGTACAAAAGGGATGGAGGGCGTGAAGAGAGGAGGAGGATGAATAGCGCATCGCCGTGTAAGATAAAGGCAAGCACATGACACTGCTTAACTAAAATAAAGCACAAAATAAACCAAAAATTCAAACTAAACTACTTAACAAAAAAAAACTGAATTAACTATACAATTTCAATAACATATAAATAAAAACAGAACAAATAATACATTTCTGTATAATTTCTCCTCCCGTTCGTCTCACTACTGGGGAAAGAGTCTACAATGGCTCTCTCACTGCCAAACCAACATAAAAATATACAATTTTAAACAAAGAAGAAAAGAAAAATGAACTCTCCCAATTCTCTCACAACTGGAGAGAATAATATCAGTCTTTCTCCCTGTTAGGAGAAAAACCCAAACTGTAAAATAAACAAAAAAGAATTAAAACAAACAAAAATTTATGGACCCAGGGTCCTCTCACCACCCGAGAGTCCAAAACAAAATCCGGAAGAAGATAGCATTCATAGACTTATCACATTATTTTATACTTGTTTATTATTTATGCTATCCTATAATTATTTTTGGATGCTGAACATCATTCCTATGCTTGATTTTTCACTAGAGTTACTAATGGCATCATCAAGCAATGTCACTCCCGGGTGGATCATTTTCTAATTACAATCTGTGGATTTAATATTGACAATAATTATAAAAGCTATTTTGGGGGAAATGTGGTGGAGCAGTGAGCAGGGAATGTTTTATCGCTTGGGTGCAAATTAATATCACCTGGCAGTATACTTTGTTAGTACGGTTGGTAGAACCAGGGATATTTGCTTAGTAATCTTGTTTTTTTTTTTTTTTTTATTTGTGATTGAAGAATTAATCGGTGTGTTAATAGTTTGATGGGGAAATTCAATAGCAAACTAAGGGGGGGCATGCCAAATTTCCTTTTTACAGACTGTAGTTAGTTAATTGCTAAATGTTCAGGGCAAAACCTCTCAGACTGATTTCTCTTGGCATCGTTTCATTTTGATATGTGATAATGGGGGATCCATATAATATTATAACCTGGAATATTCAAGGTGCCAGAAATAGGTGTAAACGACAAGTTATTTTAGGACATCTAATCCACTTTCACATTGGAATTGCATGCCTACAAGAAATGCACTTAAAGAGAGAAGACCCTGACCCAAGATGCTACCCTCTTGGACTTTGTTGATTCCCCTGAGGTACATGATAGAAACTTTCAAGTACCTCAAGGGAATCAACAAAGTCCAAAAAAATAACATCTTTCAAAGAAGAGTGTGCAAGAACAAGGGGCACAATTTGAAGAGATAGAGGGCGGCTCAAAGGTAATTTAAGAGTATTTTTCACAGAGGGTTGTGGATGCATGGAGCGGCCTTCCGAAGGAGGTCGTGGAGTCAAAAAGTGGTGGAATTCAAGCATGCATGGGACAGTCATAAGGCAATTCTAGGGGATGGGGGTAGGAAGAAGTAGGCTGCTGGTTAACTAGGATCTGCAGCTTATCCAGTAGGCAAAGGGAAATGGGCAGACTGGGTGGGTGGCGGTCCTTATCTGCCCGTCAAATTCTATGTTCTAGAAACATGGGGTGACGGCAGACAAGTGCTAGCACCCCTCTGCCGACCTACTGGATAAGCTGCGGATCCTGGAATAACTCAGCCTGTCTTCAGTGCCGTTCTCCATCATGTGAGTCACCACTGGTGACTCTGGCCTCCTCCCGAGGCCATTCCATGCAACCGCACTAAAAAACTCTTCACAGAGCGGCCCGCCTATCTTCAAATGTGCCCTCTTGTTCTGCCACCTCTTGAAAGTGCTACCCTCTTGGACTTTGTTGATTCCCTTGAGGTACTTGAAAGTTTCTATCATGTCCCCCTCTCCTCCTTTCCTCGAGGGCTATACATATTAAGCTCCTTAAGTCTCTCTTCATATGTCCTCCGTGCAGACCCTGCACCATTTTAGTTGCCCTCCTCTGGACAGCTTCCATCCTGTCTATGTCTTTGCGGAGATTGGGTCTCCAGAACTGCACACAGTACTCAGATGGGGTCTCACCAGCTGTCTGTACAGAGGGATAATAACTTCCTGTTTTCTACTGGTGATGCCTCTCCCCATGCATCCCAGTATCCCCCCAGCCCTCCTTGCTGCCTTCTCACATTGCTTGCCCACCTTTAGGTCATCTGATATGATTACCCCCAGGTCCCTTTCCATTTTTGTTGTTGTTAGTATCTCACCCCCCATTGTGTACTCTTCCCCTGGGTTTTTGTTTTCCAGGTGCATTGTCTTGCACTTCTTAGCATTGAATCTAAGCTGCCATACATTTGACAATTCCTCTAACCTTGCCAAGTCCTTCTCATCCTTTCCACCCCACCCTGTGCATCAACTCTGTTGCAGATCTTAGTGTCATCTGCAAAGAGACATACTTTTCCTTCCAGTCCTTCTGCAATGTCGCTTATAAAGACATTGAAGAGGACTAGTCCTATCTGAACCCTCGGTACCCGCTAGTAACCCTCCTTTCTTCTGAGTGGACTCCATTTACTATTACTCTCTGTGTCCTATTCTCCAGCCAATTCTTTACCCAGGCTGTCATCTTGGGACCCACTCCCAGGCTGGCTAACTTATATATTAATCTTTTGTGTGGGACTGTGTCAAATGCCTTGCTAAAGTCTAGGTTTCTAAGACACACCGCTGCTCTGTAGGAGCTGGGTAGGACAAGCCTATGGAGCGGGAATTTCTACCAGCTGAGGGGGGTGGTCATACTAATAGCCAAAACAGTTCCCTTCAAATTGGTGCAAGACATATGGGATGTAAAAGGCAGATATGTGTTATTGTATGGTGTGTTTCAGTCCCAGCCGATCTTGTTGGGGTCTGTTTATGGCCCTAATATAGACTCATGCCTGTTTTTCTTACACCTCCTTAACTTGGTCACCTCTTTTATGCATGAGGCAATATTCCTGAGGGGGGGGGACTGGAACTTAATACAACAACTCCAATTGGATAGATCTGACACCAGAAGAGCTGGACTTTCTCCAGCTCAAAGGGCCCTGAAAGACTTTAGGAATGGAGCAGGGTTGGTGAATATATGAAGAATACCACACCCCACAGAAAAAATGTATATATATTTTTCTTCTTCCCATTGTACCTCTTCTAGGCTTGATTACTTTCTGATTAGCTCTTTCCTCCTTCCAGGAATACTTGACGGCCAAATACATAGTAATCTCAGATCATTCACCTGTCTCTCTAGTTTACCTGTTAGTCCCTGGTATACAAAGGGATTCCTTGTGGTGCCTAAATAATTAATTGCTCAAATTTTCAACCACCCTATTGTATGTTAAGGACTTTGTTTCCCAATTCCTTAAAACCAATAAAGGCTCAGTTGCAAGGCTTGATATTGTATGGGCGGCCCTCAAATGTGCATTGCATGGTGAATGTATTCGCCTCACTTCCAAAAGGGTCCGACAGCTTAAAACTAAAATTGATGGTCTGTTGCTTGACATAAAATCTAGCAAAAGAAACATTAGCCACTATTCCCTTGAGGAAGACTGGGCTAAATTGCACACTTTAAATGCTCCATTTTATGATCTTATGTCTCAGAAAATGGAATTAGCACTGAAGAGAACCAAACTTATATATTTAGAGTCAGGTGAAAGGTCAGGCAAATTGCTCGCTATCCAAATTAAACAGGCAGAAGTGAACTGTTGTATACCTAGGCTCAGATGTTCAAACTGCGCCAGGCTGTGGCGCAAGCCTGGGCACAGTGCAACTTAGCTGTGCAGGGGCGTTGACTGGGCGATATTCAACTGAGCTGCACCATGGCTCAGCATCGTTGAATATCACACCCTGGCCACCCGTAGTGCACATGGTGCAGTGGCACTGTGCCAGCGCAAGTTGCTAGAGTGGAGCAGGGAGATGTGCTAGCGCAAGCTCCATTGCGCTAGGTGCAACAACTACGATATTCAAAAGTGCACATGCAAATGGGGCCAAAATGTATGCAAGGCACAAATAGGGCAATTTGCATGTCATTATGACCCCATTTGCAAGCAGGTGAGCTGATCACCGGCGACTTGCACCTGGCACCTTGCCAGGCAGCAGCCATCAGGGACCGACGCTCCCTGCAGTGCATCAATGTGCCCCACAGGCCAATCGTGGGCATTTGAAAAATAATAAAGTATCCAATATCCCTAGTGGTGCAGTGGACCGCTGTCAGCCCTATTGCAGGCTTAAGTAAAATAATAATGATTCCTTTTTCCCCGGTAATCCAGTGGACCGCTCTCTGCCTGATCGTGGGCTTAAGTAAAATAATAAAGATTCCTATAACCCTGGTGGTCCAGTGGACCGCTGTCAGCCCGATTGCAGGCTTAAGTAAAATAATAAAGGTTCCTTTTTCCCTGGTGGTCCAGTGGATCGCTGTCAGCCCGATTGTAGGCTTAAGTAAAATTATAAAGATTCCTATCCATGGTGGTCCATCAGACCCCCTCCCCACCTGACCACTGATCCCCACCACCCCACTCCCCCCAGTCAGCGGCAGTTGGCAGCACCCCACCCACCTGTTGCACCGCTCCCACTGACTGACACCATCGGTAGGGCTGTACGCCCATTGGTCCACAGCATAAGCTCTGGAATGTGTACTACGGTATGGGCTGCATGCCCATTGGCTCATGCTGTGGACCAATGGGTGTACAGCCCTACTGACAGTGTCAGTCAGCAGGCGGTCAGACGGCAGGCAGGTAGGGTGCTGCCACCCGCCGCTGACCGGGAGGGCGGGGCAGTGGGGATCAGTGGGAAGGTGGGGAGGTGGTTCCACTGGACCACCATGGATATAGGAATCTTTATAATTTTATTTAAGCCCACAATTGGGCTGACAGTGGTCCACTGGACCATCAGGGATAAAGGAACCTTTATTATTTTACTTAAGCCTGAGATCAGGCTCACAGTGGTCCACTGGACCACCAGGGAAAAAGGAATCATTATTATTTTACTTAAGCCTGCGATCGGGCTGACAGTGGACAACTGGACCATCAGGGTTATAGGAATCTTTATTATTTTACTTAAGCCCATGATCAGGCTGACAGCGGTCCACTGGACCTCCTGGGTTATAGAAATCTTTATCATTTTACTTAAGCATGCGTTTAGGCTGACAGCAGTCCACTTGACCACCAGGGATATAGGATTTTTTTTTTCATACCAATGCCTGCGATCTGGCATGAGGGGGTGCCACCAAGGAGGTGCAGCTGGAGCTCAGGTGGCCATCTACAGGTGGCAGCTGCTGTGTTGCACCCTGCAATATGGCAGCTCACCTGTGGGTGGCCGGCCGTTGCTCCTTTTTTTTTGGATAAACTTTGTGTGGCACAAGTAGGGGTTGTGCATAAATGGCTCAGCACATCCGGGGCTGAATGTCGGGATGTGCAGAGTATGCATGGGCAGGCCCCCCCACCTGCGCCTGCATACATTACTGATGCGCTCCAGCAGATCGAGCTTTGTGGCAGGCGCAATTCCCATTTGAATATCGCGCCTGGGCGCATCAGTGGGTTGTGCATGGTGAAACACTGTTGCGCCATGCACAACCCTTTTGAATATCTGGGCCCTATTCTACAAACAACAAATAATGGCCCCATAATCACTCATCCTCAACAAATTGCTGCTCATTTTAAGTCCTATTTTCAGGACTTACATTCTGTTGCCGTAGAGGACATTGCTACTCAGGATGAAATAAATAATTACCTAGACCTAACTGGTCTCCCGAGTCTTACTCCTGATGTTACATCTCCAATGGGAAGCTTTATTCAAGTTATGGAAGTGGAAAACGCAATCCGCCAACTCCCTCTAGATAAATCCCCAGGCCTTGATGGTCTCACAAATAATCTGTTTAAATAATGCTCATGAACAGAAAAAATCATCAGCTCCACTCACTCGTGCCAACTTGTAGTAAGTAGTCAGTAGAAAAGAGAACAATGGATCCTCCTGATGATGCAGGGATAGTGCTAAACTAGTTGAGGTTGTAAGCCTGTACTGCTGGGTGGCTGTGCTATTTTATGCACTGATTAAATCTTTTATTCTCTGCAAATACCTGTTGTGCCATTGTACTATTAAATCTTGCTTGGCAGATTTAGTCCCTTTTTTGACTGAAGTATACAACTATTGGTTTTCTAACGGCTTCTCAGAACAACATTTCCAAGAAGCTATTATCACCCTTATACTCAAACTTGGCAGAGACCTCCAACATCCAGAAAACTACCAACCTATATCACTTTTAAACACTGATGTTAAGATATTGGCAAAACTCTTTGCTAACAGGTTGAGTCCCCTTATGAGCAATTTAATGGGCCCTGAACAAGTAGGATTTATGGCTGGTAGATATTCCAGTGACCATATCCATCACTTACAACATTTAGTCACCCTGTCTAGTCATTCCGATGTACCTACTGCTTTGATTTCACTAGATGATGAAAAAGCATTCAACCAAGTCTCCTGGGACTTTCTAGTCACAGTCTTGGACAGATTCGATCTCCCTAACATCTTTATTAGATGGGTGCAACTTCTTTATAAAGCGCCAACAGACCATGTCTGATGTAATGGCCTTCTAACTGATTCCCTCCCATTGCAACATGGTACCAGACAAGGCTGTCCCTTATCTTCTCTACTTTTTATTATATATTTAGAGCTCTTCATCCAGAGACTAATTTCTTCACTAGATCTCCGGGGCATACCAGTGGGTACCTCTCATCATCTTATCTCTGCTTATGCAGATGACCTATTATTGCACCTAGAAAACTGGACCTGTGGTATCCTGGCCCTCCTCAGTGAAGATGCCCTTTTTTCCAAAGTTTCTTTTTACAAGCTTAATCCTTCAAAAATGAAAGTTTTCCCAATGAACAGGAAATTCTCACCGTCTGATATTGAGGGATCTGATTTGGTCTGGGAATCAAAGTCCTTGACATAATTAGGCCTGAAGAGTTTTAGAGAAATCCCATCTATAATAAAATAAAACTTCTTTACTTTAATGGTGACTATTAGGACAGATTTGGCAAGATGGGGCTCACTGCCAGTTTCACTGTGGCGTAGAATAGCCACCATTCAAATGAATGTTTTACCTTGCATTCTTTACCCTCTAAATATGTTGGGTAATTTTCTTCTAAAGTGTTGGTTTGCCAAATTACAAAACTTAATTAATCAGTACCTATGGAAAGGGAAGAAAGTTCTGCAAGCATATTTCAGGTTTACTGTACCGAAGCTACAAGAAGGCCTTTCTCTTCCTTCCTTTTTCACTTACTACTGTGCTACTCAAATAAGTAAACTTGTCCATTGGATATTGACACCTGACCAAAGGATTTCTGGCTCTTTTAAACCCCTTTGGTTGGATATTGAGACAGTTTTGGCAGAAATTCATCACTGTAATTTACCTGCATTACTATACTCCCCCCTTCACTGTTACCTAATGTTTTTAAAAACACGCCAATTGGTTGGTCCCATAAAGTGTTATTTCAGATATAAAGCATTGGAATATTAATTGGTACAAATCTTTAGAGCAACCCCTGATTGGTAACCAACATTTTCAAATTGTTCAATCTCCTATTTCCCCTCTCCTTTGGGCCCCCTTGCATAACTTCAAACTGTGTGATTTGGCTCCTGAAGGTAAAGTCCTTTTCTTTTTGCAATTTTGCCACACCTTTAAAATACAGGATGTTAATTCTTTTAAATACTGGCAGACCCAACAGGTTAGCTTGTCTTTTCTTGGTCGATCTGCTAATACTTCTTCTCCTGCTATTGAATTACAGTATATCCAATACTTCCTGTGGCAAATTGACCCCATGTGACATTTATGGTATATAAGGAAATGCAAACCCTTGATCACTGCTTACCTAAAGGTGTTTATTAATATTGGGTGAATAAGTTATCTTTACCCACGGAAGTACTGGTTTGGTGCCATATCTGGGGCAACACATATAGATTTATCAAACGAGATAGACTCCAGTTGGTGCAATATAATGTGATGCATAATCTGTATTTTTCCCCTGACAGATTGCACAAAATGGGAAGGTTTTCATCTCCTTTGAATCAAAGGTGTAATGAATCTCCAGGTGACCTTTACCATATGTTATGGTCCTGCTCAAAAGTTACATCATTTTGGCATAATATTCAAAATTCATTCAACCCATTACCTGATTTGTAATCTTTATTTACCCCTGAAATTTGTCTTCTTAATAGTTTCCCCTCAGGAACTATTAAGTGTAGAAAAGCCCACATAGCCCTCATTTCAGCAGTGGCTAAATGAATTATCATGAGACACTGGAAAGATGATTCATTGCCATCAGTCTTAGAATGGCATAGAGAGGTTTTATTACCCCTACAACTTAAAAAGCATATAGCCATGCTAACTAATAAAAATCAGACTTACTTAGACAGATGGTGTCCACTGGATGCCTTACATATAGTCTGGAAGCCTTAGAGCACTTTAGATTTAGTCTGTCTTTATACACAGTTTACTGATGTAGATATAATTGCTTTATTTTGGCATGGAGATTGACTGTGGGAGGGATAATTAATAGGGTGGGTTATGGGGGGGGTATTGTAGCAACTTTATCCTATAATGGCTTGATTGATGGCTTATGTCCACAATACTGTTTTATATACTGTATGTGTACTGTCTCCTCAGTATTTACAAGACATCCACGGATGTATTGCATTGTCGTTAAACATGATACAAGTATATTAAATAAAAAAACAAAGCTTAAACTGATTAGGCACCCTGTATCTTCATTGCCTGCCATGTTAAACTTTTAACAGTGTGTGTGTGAACTTGATTTTGTGCATACCCTTTGGAGCCCTATTGCTACTTAGCACTCAGGAAGAGAGATGCTGTCCCTAGCAACTGTTGCTAGGGGAAGAAAGCGCTGAAAATGTTCTCATTATTCTGGGGGTCACATACTATTTTGGGCTAAAACATCACTGTGACATGCATGAGTGTCTACTGAGGGCTTAAAAACAACATTTTTAATTAATTTTGGGCAGTTTTGCATTGCCAGGGTACTGGGTGCATGAGAGCCATTTCTGGGTCATATCCCACTATATAAACAAGCCCTGCAGCAAGCAGGCTGAGCTCATGCAGGGCGTACAATCATGTGCATGGAGATGAGTGCAGAGACAAGCTCATCAGCGCATGTTACACGTGTTGCAAGGGGTGTGAGAAGTAAACTAAACAAGGTAGGAACAAACTACAGGTATTACAAGGTAAAAACAAAAAAAAAACACAAAAGGTAATACTGGGAAATATATTCAAAATGGACTTCAACACTCTATTTTTGTGGAAAAATGTGTCAAAATGTAAAACTTGTGAGATATATTTGTCCTCTGATATACCTATTCTTGAAAATCCCTTTACATGTCTAAAGTCTAAATAAAATACAGACATGATGGTGGAAATAGCAATGTTTGGTACACAACTACAGGCATTTGAACATAGTCAAAAATCTATGGTGTCTAGAATAAATGAAAGAGAGTGTGTTGAAACACATAAACAACCTAACAAATATGTTAATAATAAAGAACTAAACAAACAAGTAAGCCTTCCCCCCCACACCAAACAAATATCAAAGATGGTATAATAAACCTAGAAACTGTGAATTCTGTAGACTCAAAGACAAATCCCACCAAAAAGTGTAATAGATTAGAAGATACTGAAGATACATGTGATGAAAATTGGTATACGATACAAGGTACAAAGCAAATAAAAAAAGGAAAGAAAAGCAGAAGGTTTTAAGCTACCTTTATCAAACAATTTTGATCCCTTGTTACAACTTACTGATGAAGAAACTATTAAAGATTCATCATTTGTCCCTCCTATTATGCAACAAAATCAATCTCCCATTGTTCAGTCCCTTCTTTCACATAGTGAAGAAATTAGTATTGAAAATATAATGGATCCTCTTGCAAACATAGAAAATGATGGTAATACTCTTTTAACATCACAATCTAAAATAAATGTGATGGAAAATGAATTCTCAAATAAAAGTACAATGCCTGAACAAATTTATATATTGGGGGATTCAATCATTAGATATACCGACAGATATACTACAAGGGGAAATAAAGCCAATGTAGCAAGTTGTAGTTGTATAAAAGATGTAAATGGTATGCTTCCAGGCATTTTCCAAGATATCAAAAACCCAAAGACTGCCCTTTTGCATGTTGGAACAAATGATTTCGGAAACAAGAAATTGAAAAAATTACTAAAGATATGGAGGATGCGATAAATACCTTAAGATCACTAAATGTGAAACCAATTATCTCAGAAGTCCTACCAGTTCCAAGAGCAAGCCACTTTAGAACAAAACAAATACATGCTTATAACAACTGGCTATGTAGATAGTGTCTTACAGACAATATCACATGTATACATACTTCGAAGGCATTTGTGGGACGAGATGACTTATATTGCTATGATGGTCTTCATTTTAATAAAAAAGGCACAAGAGTATTGGGGTGCATTATGTACAACAAAATAAATAAAAATTCAACACAAATAAAAAACTAAATTCTAGGGGGCAAAGGGAGCAGGTTAAAAACCCCATAAAACATCTTAAACAAAATAAATATGGGTTGACTTTTCTATTCACAAATGCCAGAAGTCTTTATTCAACTAAATTAGATGAATTAGAGATATTACTCCACAAAGACAATATTGATATAGCAGCTATCACTGAAACATGGTGGGGAGACCAATCTAGTTGGAATTCAAACATATCAGGTTATAGCACAATATATAAAAATAGATTAACCAAAAAAGGTGGAGGAATAGCCTTCCTTGTTAAAAACAATCTAGAATATGGATCCATAAATACCAATGAAAGTGAATTAACCAGTGAAACCTTGTGGATAGAAATAATAAGAGATACCCAAGTAAAACTTACAGTGGGACTATGTTATAGACCACCTAATAGTGACTTATCTGAACATTATAATTGCTTAAATAACTTAGAGCTAAAAATGAACAGATCTGATATAATTCTGTTAGGTGATTTCAATTACCCGGGAATTGATTGGGTAAATTACACAACAAGCAATAAAATGGAAAAACATTTTCTGGATCTATGTGAATTGTACAATTTAGTCCAACTTATTCATATTCCAACAAGAAAAAATAACATCTTAGACCTGATATTAACAGATATACCTCAGCAAATTCACAATATTGGGGTTCATGAACCACTTCAAAACAGTGAACACTGTATAACAACTTGAAACAAAGATAAATCTGGATAGAAATTTTGGTAAAACAATTTTTAAAAATTACGGAAAGGCTAACTTTAGTCTCATTGACAAAGAATTAACAGTATGGAAATGGGACACTGATACTACATCACCTGTCGTACTCTGGCAATGGTTAACTAAAAAATATTAACCTAAGAACAAAAATATGTCCCAGATAAAATTGGTTATAACAACAGAGGTAAACTACCATTATGGCTTACCCCAAGTATTTTACACCTAATTAAAAAAAAGAAGAGCCTATAGAGTAGCATCCAGATGCAATGATGAATATAGCAAAAAAAAAATTGGGCAATATTAAAGAAATGTAAATTAGCAATTAAAAATGAAAAGAAAAAATTGGAATTTAAATTAGCCCATTTAAATGATGGTGGAAAAGGTTTTTACTCTTATATAAATAATAAAAAAAAAATCTTCTATAACTATTGGTCCATTACTCATAAATGATGATACAATTCATACCCCTTTAGGAATGGTGCAGGAATTTAATAAATACTTTTGTTCAGTTTTCAATTCTTCTCAAAAAACCAAAACAACTGTGGATACTACTAAAATAACCTTTGACTATATTGTATCAGAAATAACCAAACAAGAAATAAAAATTAAACTGGACACAACTAAAACAAATAAATCCCCAGGTCCTGATAATCTCCACCCTGTGAATGATAAAAGGCATTGCTCAGTGGTTAATTGATCCATTATATAAACTTTTTAATATGTCCTTAGAAACTGGACTAGTACCTTGTGACTGGAAGACAGCATTGGTAACACCGATTCATAAAAAGGGAGACACAAGTAAAATATTAAACTATAGGCCGATTAGCCTAGCATACTGGGTAAAATATTCAAAAGTATTTTAAAAACTAGATTGGAAGAGGACCTAATAAGGAAACAACTTGTTGATCTTGACCAACATGGCTTTAAAAAAAAAGATCTTGTCTGACTAGTAATTTGGTATTTTATGAAAAAATTAGCAGTCTTCTTTATGATAAATTACCTGTGGACATAGTTTACCTGGATCTATGTAAGGTCTTTGATAAAGTCCCTCATTTAACACTGATAAACAAAATGAAATCATGTGGGAATCACCCTCCTCTAATAAACTGGGTAAATGAGTGGCTAACAAATCCCACACAAGTTGTACGTATAAGAGGGTACACCTCATCCAGGGGTGCAGTGACCAGTGGGGTTCCACAGCGATCTGTCCTTGGACCCATTCTATTTAATATTGTTCTGTCAGATATGACTATATATCTTAAGAACAAGGCTATAAAATTTGCAGATGATACAAAAATTGCACTTAAAGTGGGATCATTGGAAGAAATTACAGATGCTGTTAAAGACCTTCAACTCCTTGAAATTTGGGCCAAACAAAACAAGATGGATTTTAATGCCAATAAAACTGTTATTATGCATTTAGGAGATAATAATCCAAATGTACAGTTTATGTTAAATGGATCCACACTGGTGTCAGTAAAAGAGGAGAAAGATCTTGGTGTTATTATAAATGCAGATCTCACATTTACATCACATTGTAATCATGTAAAAAAAAACAAATAAAATAATAGGGTGCATAAAAACATTGTACATTACTAGAAACAGGGCATGTATACTCCCATTATATAGAGCCTATGTGTGACCACATCTGGACTATTGTTCACCACTATGGAGCCCAAATCTTAGAGGTGACATCATTGTATTGGAGGGGGTTCAGTGAAGGGTTACTAAAATGATTGATGGCTTGCAAAATAAAAATTATCAAACCAGAATGAAGGAACTGGACTTGTATTCATTGGAAATTAGAAGAACTAGGGGAGATCTCCTCTTGATGTTTAACATCATTAGAGATAATGATTTAATGATACAATTAGGAATGTCCCTCAATATGAGAGAATC
Organism: Neoceratodus forsteri; assembly: GCA_016271365.2. NCBI lineage: Eukaryota > Metazoa > Chordata > Ceratodontiformes > Ceratodontidae > Neoceratodus > Neoceratodus forsteri. Next base: position 98,870,549 of record CM057457.1, on the reverse strand, counting down.
TAACCTCAGGAGTCATGAGTTCCAATTAACATTAACTTATCCCAAAGTAAACACTAGGTGTTCTTTTTTCACACAAAGAATTATATCAACTTGGAATAAATTACCAAGACATTTATTTGAAACAGATAATGAGGAAACTTTTAAACGTAACCTAGATATTTTTTTATTAAACAAGGTATAAGGATATCCAGGTACTGGAGATGTACTTACATGGGTTTAAAAAAAAAGCCTTCTGTACATCTAACACTCTTAGTAGTATGAAGCTTAGTAGTAAAGAATAAATGTTAAACAAATGGTACATAGTCAATTTTGCCCTACAAAATAAATACTTTGTATAAGGCCAATATAGGCCACAAACTGAAGACAATTGTGCAGGAGCACACAACCTTCATGTCAAGGCTACTGGTTCTGAACATTGTGTCCATTCAGGCACATCCAGACATGGACATGACTCAAGGTCATGCTCAGAAAAAGTGTTGGACACAGAGTACTTAGCCAGTTTTACCCAATAAATCAAATGTTTGTAGTAGAGATGGATGAAGTCAGGAAGCTTTACTTTATGAAAAATGTCACAAAGTTTCCTGACTTCACTTTGTGTGAAGATAAATTTTGCATAGATCTTTCCCTGGCACATTTTCTACTTCATCAGGTGAAGACTAGTAATGGCACTGTACCCGAAAAAAGCTCCTCGGTCAAAAATCTTTGCATGGTAAAATGGGTATTCGACAAAGCAAAAGTTACTGTGATACTTTGCCAGTGAAATGCCACTATGTGCAGTTCAGTGCAAAAAGAAAAAAATATAATTAAAACATTAAAAAACTGTTCTACACATTCACTCATATTGCACACTCTCGTACCCTCACACCTACATCAACATCCATAAAGAACTTCCCCATCCCCCACTTAGCATACAACCCACCCCCACCACCATCCTAACAAATTTCCAATGAAAGGTGAATTAAAAAAATTAAGTTAAACTCCTTCCCCCCATGCAATGTCTGCCTGTGCATGGTATTATACTGATCAGCCTTTTGCTGATCAGGTGATTATTATAGGAGATCATGCCCAATTTCATTCAGAGGAAGGTGACTTGTGGAGGTGGAGGAAGAGTTGTGCCAGTCACTCATGGCTAGACTAATAATATCCTTTTTGGGGAGTGAAAAGGGGTGAGTGGTTGGTGGGGTGCCAGATGATGGTGGGAGGCTTCTGTTATTTTTACTGGGTTGGGTGGAAGAGGATGGTGCAAGTTAATTATTTAGTCTACATTTACTGACATTGAGAGGGGAAAAGTGACTGCCACTTATTTTTTTTTCCAGTTTACCTTTCCAAGGAAATTCACTAGGCTGGGAGGGAGAAGGGAGGTTGGGTAATTTGGAGGTGGGAAATATAACTTTGTAGATTTTTTTTTTTTTTAATCAAGCTATTTTTCAAATTACACCAGCTGACTTGATGGCACCTGCCACCCCTGTCATTGACCTTCTCATGGACTTGAAGTACCAGTTATCTACCACTTGCCCAAGATGACCGCAGTGTTGGGTGGCCTGCCATGCCAATCATGTATGGGACTGTTGGGCATGCTGGCACAATGGTGGACCAGGGCTTTTTCCTCCATCTGCAGGTTTTGTCCCTCAGGGTACCAGCATGCAGTGATGCACATGCATGTATGCATGGGATGTGTCAGCTGACACTTTCCTCATCTATGTAGTCTTCCTGTACTTCAGTTCAGTCTTCACAAGGTGGCAGTTATGTAGCATAACATAGCATTTTCCCTCCCTGAGGGAGCAGAACTGTCCTTGGGATACTTTCTCTTCCTGCCCCATGCCAGCCCTTAAGCGACTAGAGTCCATTCCCAAACCTGGGTCAACAACATTGCAAATGTTAATGATACTACTGTAGTACTTGGCTAATGTTTTAGTTTACAGTTGTAATGCTTAAAATCTTTTTTGTTAACTAAAACATAAAAAAATTTACTTGGCAAAGTATGGTTAAGTCAGGAAAAGAATACCCTCTTCTCGAAGTGCATAGTTTTCCAACTTCACAGCAACTTCAACATGAAGATTACATTTAGTGACATATCTAGCATGTAGAATTCCTATGAAGCCACAAAGTGTGAAGACAATGGCACAAAACACCAATGTGTGAAGGCTGATGGTTCCAAACAATATGCTTGCTCAGACCCTGCAAGATATGGATGTAGTTTCATGCTATATCAATGGCATGTTTTGGACACAATATACTTGACCAAGTTTGCCAAAAACTTAAATGGTTGTATAAGGCATCCTTGATTTAGCAGCCCATATTGTGAGAAAGCTATGGGTTAAAAAAATTATGTTCATGCAGATACTGACAAACATGTATAAGGCTTTAATGCCAAGGATACCTTTTGGTCCCACTGTGCTTGAGCAACCTTTCCCAAAAATTAAATGTCTGTAAACATTTGTAAAATTAACTATAACCAGAGTGTAAAAAGCAGCCCATATATAATATCCCACAGTTGAGCAAAAACATTCTCATGAAAAAATCCCCATCATACAAAAGTAGAATAATTGAGCTTTCTTATGGTATTAAGGACCATCCAACATAAGTCTGTCCCTGCAGTTAAAAAAAAGGGCCCATTTAGAATTAAACATAAGGTAATCAAGCTTGCACAGGGCAGGCCAGCAGATACCAAAATGCAAGTATGCCTCAGATGATCAGATCAGATAGACATGTGGGTGAGACACTAAGGTGTAGATGGGTAGTTAGACTGAGCAGCATGCAGCAAGAGAAGGAAAGCCCTTACTGAGACAGGTGGGGCAGCCAATTAAAAACTGATGTTGGTGACAAAGATGTACAGTAGATGCCTGGCCCAGAACAACAGAGAAGAAAAGAACAGAAAAGACAAGACAACAAGGGCCACTTGAAGGTGTACTCATGGCGCTAGCAGTATTGCTAATGGATACTAAAGCTCTCCCCACCCTCCTTTCATCTTCCTGTGTTGTAGCTGGTAGTGTAGGAAATCCATCACCCGTAATTGTTGACATGGAGTAACTTTTGTCAAGAATGGAAAAGTTTAATTTTAAAAAGTTCACATGTCTACATTTTCATCAGGAAGGTATGTACTTCTAATGTCTCATATAGTGCCTGCAGCACTGAATAGCCTCTGTGTGTTTACTTACAAGTGGACAACAGAAGCCCTTCATGGCTAACTCAGTCAAAAAGGGAAAAAATGGCTGCTTTATGGTACCCATACAATAGAGATACAGCTCCATCTGTTAGTGTCATATTACAAAATGAGTAAGAGAAATACTGTACTGTGAATAGTGGAATCCAGTCACATGACCATGCTGTTATCCCAGCACAACAGCACAGGTCAGAAATGGTTAACCTTATGAACCTCATTATATGGTCCTAAAATAAAAGAAATCAGGGAAGCCATTTTATAATGGCAATAAGGCAGTCTAGGTTGTGAGTGAGGGATAACAGCATGTCTCCGGTGCATAAAGCCCTCGGCTTCACTTCCTGAGGTGTGCCGTAATCCCACAATAATGCACACTCTGTCATACTTTATTGCTTAATTTTCATACATATTGTCCTGCATCATTGTGTATTTTGGAGTCTCTGACACCATGATGAAAGACAATTTTGAAGCAGGTGAAAGGAAAGAAAGAAGATGGAAAGCTGATACAATGAGTAGTCATGGCCATGTAATTTGTAATCTGACCATTCAATAAAATATCATTGGTGACTGACCCACCAGTACAATGGATGTTCTCACACTGTGTTGCACAATCGGGCAGTCACAGTAGTACAAATCTGGAAGTTCCACCGCAGAGAAGTTCGTATTATTGGGCACCCTAAAGACAGTTAACTTGTGCTTTTGGTTCACCAGATAGCTAATCTCAACTTTTGCCACTCTTGAGTGTGAAAGATGATGGGGAGTTTCTGTCTTTTACAATTGTTTAAGTCAATATGCTTAGGAATCTAAAATCGTAAGGCAATTCAGTTGTGCTGTCACTTGAACTATGTTATGTTGGCTTTTGTCCTTATCTTTATCTTCATCATTTGCCTCTCCATCCCTGTCTTCATCATCTTCATCACTGTCTAGGGCTGATGCCAGGTACTGGTATACTTTCTCATACTAAGACCTATGAGACTTAAGCAAATGCCATTTCATGACAGCTTGCCTAAGGAGTGTCCTGCTTATCCCAGCTAAGCCTGTTCTTACATACACTAGCAGACACATTACATGTATTGATAATTCTTTGTCAATTCTATGAAAATCCCACATTATCAATGTCACAGTTTTGGTCTTGTCAAGAAACATGCTTTTGTGCAGTGGCCAGGTGCAGTTCAATGGCCTTCTTCCTCCATATCCACCACCATTTTAGGTGATTCAAAAGGTTCATTGGTCAATCACATTGGTCAGGTCCCCCATGTGACAGGGTTGAATAAGGCTCTGCCCCATTTGTTATGCAGAAAGAGTTTAAACTCAAGGGTCTGTTGTATCCCCTCCTTTTCTGTCTCTTGTCTGTCTGGTTGTGCAACCAAATTTTCTTGTGAGACCTAGGAACTGATCACTCTGACGCTTTTGCAGTTCTCCACCTCTAGCTACTGTATCTCTCTGCTTTCCCTTGCTATTTCTGCCCCTCCCATATCTGCAGTTATAAAAATATATGTGAATCTCTGCGTAAAACTGTATGTGAAACTGGGATCCCTTTGTTTAAAACTGTATACAGTTATACTGTTGAAATGATTGCAAAAAGCTATATGGAACTCAAGGGGTTAACATGAGATGCAGTTTTTAAGTCTTTTGCAGAGCTGTAAACCAGAGGTAATTTCTGGATCACTATGTTCTTTTTGCTGCACCTGCATTGAAACTGATAAGAACATTCTGTAAACTGACAATAACATTCTGTGAGAAGCAGGATGTCAACGAGGTAAAGACTTGTTATAAAAAGAGCAGCAATGCTTTAGCTAAGGAGACAAGGAGCATGAGAGACTGAAATACTGAAAATTAGAATTAAGAGGTATCCTTAGAATAAGGACTTCGTTTTTTCTGTTTGTATTGTCTTTGTAAATAGTTATACTGAATAATTTTTATTTTTTATTTTGCTGTTATTGAGAAAAATAAAACACTATTTGCAAATTTTGAAACTGTTTCTAGTTTTCCAGTGCTTCCTGACCTGTGCCTCGACAACAGATGGTGGCAGCCTAAATTAGGATTTATGTTATGCATACAGATCACCAGAGTGGTTGAGAGCAGAAGGGGGTGTAAGAATCTGCTTTGATTTTAGGAAACTTAATCGAGTGTCAGAATTTGACAGTTATCCTATGCCCAATATAGATGATTAGATGGGCAGACTGGGGAGTACCAGGTATATCTCTACCCTCGATCTCACCAAGGGTTTCTGGCAAATCCTCCTAGCTAAAGAATCCAGAGACAAAACTGCATTTGTCACTCCTGTAGGACTCTATCAGTCACCACCATGCTGTATGGTTTATATGGTGCACCCTCTACATTCCAGAGGTACATGAATGTAATTTTTTCCCTCACACTGGTTATTATGTTGCATACCTGGGTGATGTCGTGGTGTGCAATCCAGACTGGAAAAGCAAACTGGAACACCTACGAGCAGTAATACAATCAATCAAAAAGGCAGGTCTGACAATTAATCCTACCAAGTGTGCACTGGGCATTCAAAACCCAGATTTTTGGGCTATATTTTGGGAAATGGAGAAGTCAAGCCAGAGGTTTCCAAGACAGAAGCTGTAGCTAACAGCCCTGTCCCCAAAACCAAGAAACATGTTGGGTCATTTTTAGGGCTGGCTGGTTGTTATTGGACATTTGTTCCTAGCTTTGCGACTTGGCTACTTCCCTCACTGAACTCACAAAGAAACGGTTGCTGAATAATGCAAATTTTGAAACTGCTCCCTGTTTTCCTATGCTTCCTGAACTGTGCCTTGATGACACCACACCTCAAGTAAATTAAGGCTGTGTTTTGGTCTCTTTTCCTTGTTAAGAATATGGTTGCTTAGAATCACAAACTCCAATTTTTTAGATTCTGAGCTTTTTTTTTAATTCAGAATTTCAGTATTGAGGTCAAAAATACCTGAATTCCCCAAACTCCTTAAAAGATGTGGAATCGGAGTCTGACTCCTATTCTGCATTGTAGGCCCCCACCCCATCCTGTACTGCTGATAAAAGGCCTCTTACTCCACTTACTGCTGCAGGTTCTGGTGGTGCAGGCAGCTGATTCAGGTCATGGTGAGTTTGGAGTAGCACCAAGCTGGCAGGTAATGGTATGGAATCTATATTGTTCTTCCAGTCATGACTCATCTCCTTGACATGGCTCCTTCCTATTAAGTATCCTGGTTCAAGAAAATAGACTATACTCCAAGCCCCAACTCAAGTCCCTCCTATCTCAACAAGTTCCTGAATTCCCAGTGCAGCTGGTGGCACTATGGCAATTTAGTTTAGCTAGTGGCAGTAGGAATTGGTGGCATTCTATGAGCATGTTGTTGTATGCCCATAATACTTCAGCAAACAGCCATCTGATACAAAGGACACCTAGTCCAATCCAATTACTGGGACCCCCATCCCTGTCTTTTCTAAAGTTCTCCCTACCAATTGGATGAGGAACAAAATCATAGTCAGAATTGGAAATTCTGAAACATCCACGGATATCAACTGAACAGATTCCACAGAATCCGAGCAGCCCTAGTTAAGAATCATAGATACAATGTTCTTAGAGTAACACTTATTCTCCCCCCTCCTCTAATCCAGAACTGCTGCTGCTGAACTTACCAGGTACTTACTGTACTCAGGATAAGTGTCTCTGTCCCACCAGGGAGCCCCAGTCTCTTCCTCCTCCCTTACCACTTCCATGCCCTATTGTCTTGTTTCAGTTATTTTTGCCTGAGCTCCAACCCTTGCAGTGCTATTGTGATCACTAACTAATGAAATATACTTTACAAAATGTTTATTCAGCTTCTGCACTTTCCATTAGGTGACTCAGGATAATCCAATTCTGCTTTGGTTTTTCTTTGCTACTTCTGAATGATACCACATCTCTATTGCCGTCTCCATTCTGGAGCTCTACTGTTGCTGCTTCAGTGTAGTAGATTGCCAGTCCACAACCACTTACAGCCTTACTCACACAAAAGCTGCAATTCTATTGAACTTTAACACTATATTTGTGATTTTTTTTGGTTTCATTTTGTTTTGGCTAGGAAAATTGCCAACTATTAGCGAGCACTGGCAGGCTACTATTTGACACCCATTTGCTAGATGTTGCCCACTGCCCCAGCTCCCAGTCCCTTTCTATACAACAAAGAAAGGCCTGAGACACAGATGTTTTAGTTCTAGTGAAACACAGAGACATAGACACTGATGGCAGAAAAAGACCAAAGGTCCATATAGTCTGCCTGAGTTTCTTATCTGCTCCGGTCTTATTGTTCAAATGGGGTTTTATCCTTCCTAGTCCACCCCCCTGCACCCCTATATACCTACTTCTACCAACCTGAGAAACCACAAATCATTCATTCTGTCCCAGCCATGCTTGAAACAATTTGTAGTCTTGTCACCCATCACTTTCATTGGCAGAAGGTTCCATGGCTCCACCACCATTTCCATAAAATACAACTTCCTCACATACCTCTTACAACTTATCCCCCACCAGTTTCCAGTCACGGCCTTGAGTTCATGATTCTGTGCCCCTGCTGAATAGCTCCCTGCAGTTCACCATGTTTATTCTCTTCAGAAATGTGAAGGTCTCTGTCATACCACCTCTTCTCTTGCTGGGACTCCAGTGTGTACATGTTCAATGTCTTTAGAAGATCTTAAGTTCTGCCCAGTTAGCCCTGAATCATCTTGGTCACTCTGCATTGCACCATCTCCAACCTGTCTCTGTCCTTCTTTACTTTAGGTGAGAACTCCAGAACCAAGAACAATATTCCAGGTGCAGCCTCATCAGTGACCTACACAGAAGTAGTAGTACATTTTTTTTCCTGTTGTCAATACCCCTTCCTATACTAGCTTCACTATAGACCTTGTTACATTGACTTGATTGTTTGAGAGAATCACTAATTTATTTATTTAGCTTTTGTTTACTGGGTAAGTACACTAGACAAGTAGTATGCCTATTTTCAGGAATGACCCGGGAGAGCACAAAATATACAGTATACATACATGGCAACATTGGAGAAACAGCATGATACAGTAAAAAACAGCTATAACAACGCTTGTATAAGGGCAGAGATACTGCCACACATAGAACAAATTGTTACAGGACATAGATAGACATTAGAATCACTGAATACATATTTCATAGACCATCATGGACTCAGAGTGGACAATAGTGGACTGTAAAGTATTACATTACAGAAACTAGGAGCAGTCACATCTTGTCGTTTGTTTTAGGTGGGACCACAGGGAGGAGCGAAAGGTCCCATGGGAAGGGGCAGAGTGAACAGAGTCCGAATGGAGTTTCAGAGCCTAGGCACAAAGCGTGTAGTCACGATCCCCATAAGGGTCCGGTAGGGGAACTTTAACAACTCGGTGGTCTGTGACCTGAGCTGGTAGGGATGGTGTCCAGTTTTGGGAGGAGATGGCCGGTCCGATGGGATGCCCATGGCAAAGCACTTTCCTGGTGAAGTTTCCTACACCAAGGATCAGGAATTTGCAGGGGAGCCAGTTGAGTTTGTCATAGAGCTCACATCGGTGGGTGAGTTTGGGAGCAGCAAGTGCAAACCGACAGATATCATTATATGCGTGTTCACTGATTAAGATGGATTTGGGGTGACCTGGCAAATAGGTGGTATCCACAACTAAGGGAGGAAAGCACTCCCTCACAAGTGCCAGCCTCGCTCCTGGAGTCAGGCTGTATTTGGCCCTGTAGACAAGGCCAAGCTTACACCTGGTGGCTCTGCAGATGTTTTGGATATGGCTTCCCATGTCAAGTTGTGGGTCAAGGGTGACCCCAAGATATTTAATTGAGCTCGCTGTTGGCAACAGGGGGCCTCCATCACAAGCTATTAAGAGCATAGCTGATGGGGCTTTTAACTTGGCCGTGGAACCAAAGAGCATGGCCTGAGTTTGTTAGGATTCAATACCAGTCTATGGTTGGTAATCCAGGCCGAGACTCTGCTGAAGTCTTCAGATAGGCACTGGTTAAGGTCAGCAGCATAACGAGCATGGGCCACTAGCACAAGGTCATCTGCATAAAGCGTGACTTGGCAATGAGAGGTCACCTGTGGGAGTTGATTAATAAAAAGTGAGAATAGGAGAGGTCCATACCGATCCCTGGGGAACTCCATGGTCACAGCCCTAGGCTCCAAGAGGACCTTGTTAAAGCAGGTGCGCTGCTTTCTACCCGTTAGGTAGCCCATCATCCAACTCATGGCATGTGGAGAACCCGAGAGCCCTGAGCTGCTCCCCAGTAGGTCATGGTTGACAAGGTCAAAAGCTTTGACAAGTCAATAAATATAGCACCTGACAGTTTGCCCTGATCCATGGTGGATCTAATACTAGAGGTTACAGTAATCAGGGCAGTAGTGGTACTATGACCTTCAGGAAACCATTGTTGGGCCCCAGAAAGCAGCTCATGGGTATCCGCGCTCGAAGTTGCTCCACCACAACCTTTTCCAGGAGTTTACCAAGGGATGGGAAAATAGCAATAGGGCGATAGTTGTCAGGGAGTTTGGGATTTCCCTGCTCTGCTTCAGAACAGGGACTATCCTTGCCTCCTTCCAGATGTCAGGGATTATCCCCGAGCTAAGGGATAGGTTAAAGATATGGGCAATCAGAGGGACAATGTAAGCTGCTCTCAGCTTGAGAAGCCTGGGCTCAAGGTTGTCAGGCCCTGCACTGGAGTGCTGGGAGAGGGCAGCCAAGCAGTTCCAAACATCAAGGACAGACACGGCCTTAAGATTAAATACTCTCCGAGGAGGATGTTCACTCTGCATCAGAGGGATATTAAGCGAGCGACCCCCATCAGTCGTGAAACGAGAGGTGAGGGCCGAAAGGTCGGAGAAGTGGAGATTGAGGTGGTCGGCTATAGTGTGGGGATTATTGCATGAGACTCCATCAATAATCATGTCCATGACACCCGAGTGAGAGGGCCCACTGACGAGGGATTTAATGTTCGTCCAGAACCTCCTAGGATCTCTGACAGAGCTAAGTAGTGCCGATTTACAGAAGTTACTTTTGGCAGCCCTAATGGCTTTTTTACACCGATTCCTGAGTTCCCGATATCTCAGGAGATTAGCAGGATCTCTGGAACCCTTAGTACTTGCCCAGCATTTGTCTCTCTCCTGCATCTGGGCAAGTAAGTCACCATTCAGCCAGAAGGTGGCTGTTCCCTCACCCTCCGGGTGACCCTGGGTGTGTCTATCTTGGAGAACACCAAAGGAATGTATGAAGCAGGAGGCTGCCACTGAGGGGTCAGAGGCTTCAAGCACCCTGGTCCAGTCAGTACATCCTAGGTTGGCCAGGAAAGCCTCAGGGTCAAAACTGGAGTATTTTCTGACTTGAATGATTTTGTGTGGAATTCTAGGGGAGGGGATTTTACAGACACAGTATACCGGGGAGTGGTCAGATATGGAGTCTGACAGCGTGCCTGATGAGGCAATCCTCTCCTAATCCTCTAATGATAACTATGATTACTCCCAAGTCCCTTTCATCTGCTGTAATGCTCAATCTACCCCCCCCATCCAGCACCCTGTTCAGTACTTTTCCCCTAGGTTTATCACCTTTCATTTTTGGCATTGACTTTCAACTGCCAGTGCTTAGACCATCTCTCTAGCTTTTGTAGATTCTTCTGCATCTCCCTGATCGCTTCATTGCTATTTGCTCTACTGCAGAGGTTTTTGTCATCTGCAAAGAGACACAACTTGACCCAGATGCCTTCTCCAATGTTGCTGATCAACATATTGAAGAGGACAGGACACAGGACAGATACCTGCAGCACTCCACTCCTGACCTGCCTTTCTTCTGATTTGACCATGTTTAACACAATTCTCTGCTGTGTCTCTTTTAACCAGTTTTTCACCCATCTATGTCCCTAGCCACAGCCAAGTCCTCCAACTTTTTCAGAAATCTTCTGTGTGGCACTGAGTCAAAATCCTTGCTGAAGTCAAAGTTGAGTTAATCCACAGTGTGGCCCTTATCTACTACATTTGTTATTCTGTCAAAGAAAACTACCAGATGGGTCTCACTAGATCTCTCTTCCACAAATGTATGCTGATCACTGTCTTGTAGACCATTGTTCTCTAGGTAGTGTACATGGTCCCCTTTTATTAGTGTCTCCATCAGTTTACCTACTAAAGAGGTAAAGCTGACAGGTTTGTGGTTCTCCAGTTGTTTCTTGCCCCCCCACCTCCATATTTCAGGACTATATCCACTACCCTCCAGTCTTTCAGAAATGCCCCATGTCTGAATTGAGTTATTGAACAGCCCTACTAGGGGTTCAGCCAATTCCACAGAAAATTCCATGGGCACCATTGGGAGCATCCCATCTGACCCTGAACTTTTAGAAAACTTTATTTCTGAAATAAAATATTTGTTTCAGTTTGTTACTGCAAAGAAAAAATGCTATCTAATAGTAAGCATTGACAAGCTGTCAACTCATGAATATGTGCTTGCTTCTGTGCACATCCAAGGCTCCCAGATTCTCTTTGAATTGTACAGGGCTGACACAACTTAGTCTGACACACACAAATGCTGTACTTCTCATGACGCAATGCAGACTTCATTTTTGAAAAAAAATTATGTATGTATATATACAGTATATATATATATATATATATATATATATATATATATATATATATATATTAAAGTTTGTTTCTGCAGTTAATAAAGGCCAATGGGCTTCCTTTTACATCAGGAAAAGGATATGAGGCTAGGAGAACAAGTTTTGCTCCCCAACCTGAAAAACCTACAATAGTTCAGCTTGAGCTACTATTGTCCAAATGTCTAACAGCAGAGAAGAAGGAGACTATATGACCTTTTTCCAGTTGATAAAGAAAGCATAGCAACAGGTTGGTATGTGTTTTCAGAGAAGAAGTAAAGAGCTTAGAAGGAGCCATTTTCCAGCAAGATCCAGGGGCCATGATCATGATAATGATACAGAGGCCAAGACAATCACTGGTGTCTGAGAGAGAGAGAGAGAAAGAGAGAGAGAGAGAGAGAGGTGTGCTGCAGAAGACAATGTAGGCATTAAATAAGGACATGGAGGCCCAAAGAGGATAGTGCAGTGCTCACCGGTAAAGAGGTAGGGTGCAATTTAGGGGGGATTAACCCACTGAAGTAATGGAGGCTAAGAGACTCTCACTCCAGAGTCATGTGGTGTGAGAAAGCAGAGTCCAGAAGAGATAAATACTCTGCTCAAAAATTCTTTTAAGTCTTAAAAATCCAAAGACAATTGCAAAGTAGCTCACACCAAATTGACAGCCACTAACTGTGACCAGATGGCCTTGGAGCGTTGCTCCAATGGAGCTTCGTCAGAGGCCGGCATCCTGGAGTAGACCCCAATCTTTTATACACAATAAAGAGTGATGTCGCAATGAAGTAACATCCATAATTAACATGCATCTTAAAATAAAATGCAAAATTAAATACAAATACATCTAGTCTTCAACATAATAGCATGCAGTTTGATGCAAATATCAGTATATCATTACTGTTACGCAGATTAATTCATTGTTTAGTTATTTCACATTTCAACACATATGTTATACAAATTAATTAGAAATAAATTTCACATATGAACACCATTCTCAAAGTGAAGATTAAATCAGCCAATTTAGATGATGCCTGAAATAGAAAACTTTTTATGAGTCACGTTTTCCTGTATGAAAAAAAATAAACAAGAAAGAAAAGTAGAAAGATAGGATCAGACCAAGACCTGGGAATAGTATCCACAATTTCTACATCAGCTAATTACATCATATGTTGGTGGTTGCAGGAAGTCCTGCACTCTTTTTAATACTTGGTGTGAGACATTTTGCAATTGTGTTTGGATTTCTGAGAACACAGTAATAAGAATTTTTGAGCAGAGTATTTATCTCTTCTGGACTCTGCTATCTCACACCACATGACTCTGGAGTGACAGTCTCTTAGGCTCCTCCCAGTGGTTAAGGACACGCACACCATAGCCATGGGAATGCATGCTCTAGGCAGGAGATTAAGGTGTTTGCCCTAGCTCTGGGAGCACCTCCTCATTAGATAAAGAGGGGCTTGGCAGGCATCTGTGACACAAAAAGGTGCAAAATACCTGCACTCGACTGGCCATCTCTCTCAATAGGCATTACAAAACAGTAAAATAACAGAGCCAACAAAGACACAAAATCTCCCTCACTGCCACAAATTGAAAATAATGAGGATTGTCAAGTAGAATTATACTGTTAAAGACAAAGTGGGAGCGAGACCAGACAGAATCAGTACTTACAGTACCTGAACCCCAATGTAGTCAAGTGGAATGGTACTACTAAAGATGAGGTGGGAGACAGACCAGACAGAGCCACCACTTACCTGAACCCAAGAAAAGGCAGTATAACAACAGAAATCACTTCTACAACAGAATAATCAGAGATGCATGCATCAGACATTGGCAAGGACACCAAGACCCTCAAAGCAGAGACTGTAATGCACATCAGGTAAATTTAGGATAACTTGGAGTTATCAGCACCTAAAACAGCTTAGCTGCCTGTAGAAGCATCCAATGTTTCCTCAAATAAAATGATAATTCTTTCAGAAAAAAAAGATAAAAAATAAAGCTGACAATGTTTTTTGTGAAGAGCTCTGAGTCAAAGCTGCAGTCCTTATCACTGGCACAGAAAAGACTGAGTAACTGAGGAACTGCCTGCCTCAGAACACAGAGGTAACCAGTGCTCCAAGGTGGTCACATCTTCTTAAAGCAATAGCTGTGCCAGTAATCCCTAGTTGGGATGCATTATTAGCCAGATGTAATGATTTCCACTGATAACGTGGAGCAACACAGAATTTTTTTTAAAGGACATTAAGCTAAGTTGGGAGTAGTGTAAGATGGAATTCAGAATAATGCAAGGGAGGCTATTGTAGGTAGAAAAGAGAACTGATGTGGCAGCAAACAGAGTAGGCATTGTACAGGATGGTGCCATACCAATAAATACAGTATTGTGTTACCTTTTGCAGAAGAGCCAGCCACTGCATGAGAAATTGCAGGATTTGGAGGGACAAGCATGCCAAGACAATTTAAGATAATATGGCCTCCCAAAAGGGGTTCTACCATGTCAGTTCGACAACAACATTGTTGACCAACACTACATCAACACGAAAATGCCAACAGCAACCATGTCACCTGGCAATAATGCCGCCTTACTGCGGTCATGTCAAAGCAATGGGGCGCATTCTGGCTGTTTTCAGAAACTACTCTCCCTGCACCATCCAACAAATAATATAATCACCTCCAGGTTGGAGTTGGGGGGGGGGACAGTGCAATACCCATAAGGTGACAAGACAGAGAGTGCTGTAAAATCTAGATCGACGGAATGACTGTCGATCGAGTTGCAGCACCCACATTGCCATCACTGTAGGGGTTTTGCTGTGCTGATGGCACACCCTCAAAAGGTTCTGAAACAGGTTATATGACTGAAGCTATAGAGGACTCACTGAAAGATGTCTTAGCTTTGCCAGTAGGCAAGGAGATCCATATTGAAAGATCCAATTGTGCTCTAATTCTGAAATTGGTTGATCCCAAGGCCCACCCAAGATCTGTGGTGCTGAAGCTTTTCTGCTTCAGAGATAAAGAGGAGTTGCTGAGACTGGCATGTCAAAAAGATGTGTCATATGATAGGGAAAAACTTTACATAGACCATAATTACAACCAAAAAGTGCTAAAAATGTCAGGAGTATGGGAATATCTTAGGGAAATTCAAAAAGCAACTTGTTTGTTTTCAAACCACATACCTTAACCCGGTACATCTCTGTGTGTTTTGTGAGGATGGAGAAAAGCTGTATTTAAACCCAGAGGATGCAGAACCTGTCCTGATACATAATAATAATAATACTTTATTTATTGTGCGCCTTTCAAGTATCAAGGCGCAGCACAATAAGAATATAAAATACAAAATGTTAACATCATAAAACCAAACAGAATCAAATCAGTAAACAGTACAACCATAAGCTTTTTCCCAAAGGAAAGATTTCAAAGCCTGTTTAAAACTTCCCATGGTTATGCACTCCTTAATCCGACGGGGCAGTTAATTACAAAAGAAGGGGGCCACAAACATAAAAGCACGGGCCCCAGCAGATTTTAAAGTCACCTTTGGAATCTCTAGCAACCCCTCATCAGCTGAGCAGAGCAATCTCACAGGGTGGTAAGGGATCAGGAGTTCTTTCAGGTAATCAGGGCCCAGTTCATGCAGGACTTTAAAAGTCAGTAATCCGACTTTGAAGGTGATCCGCCACTGAACTGGTAGCCAGTGCAGTTCCGGCAGCACTGATATAATATGGGTAGATCTAGGAGTACCCACCAACACCCATGCTGCAGAATTCTGCACCAGCTGCAAGCAGCGGATATCAACCCCCAGAAGCCCAAAGTAAAGCGAGTTGCAGTAGTCTAGGCGCAAGGTCACAAAGGCAAGGATTAAAGTTGGCAGATCGCAGGACAGAATGAGGTGCTTGATCCTAGTGATGTTTCTTAGATGGTAGAAAGATGACTTAACCACCGCTGACACCTGGGACCAAAGAGTCAGCCCGCATCTAATATCACCCCCAGGTCTCGCACCCATTCAGAGACCTGTAGCTTGACATCCCCCCAAAAAGTCCAAATGGGTATCCCGCCCCAAGTCCCCCTATCCGGCAATCCGGATCCAAAACCAACACCTCTGTTTTCCAAGAGTTCAACTTCAGCCAACTGGACCTCATCCAATCCTGGATTTCACTGAGGCAGCTATTAAATACTGAGATGGCTCCTTCCTGGTTGGGTGCAAAGGACAGGTATAGCTGGGTATCATCGGCATAACAATGAATCCTCAGCCCATACCATCTCACAATGTCTCCAAGGGGAAGCATGTACACTGCAAACAATATGGGGGGCAATATAGAGCCCTGTGGAACCCCACAAAACAGAGAGATGGGATCAGAGGAAAAAAACCTGAAACCACCCTCTGAGTTCTTCTGGTGAGGTATGAAGTGAACCATCTGAGGACAACCCCAGAAAACCCACAAATACATCTCAGGTGCTCAAGTAGGACCTTATGGTCAATGCTGTCAAATGCTGATGACAGATCTAATAGTACCAAAATGGACCATTTTCTCTGGTCTCTCACCATCAGAAGATCATTGAACACCCTTACCAGCGTTGTCTTGGTACTATGTCTATTTTGAAAACCTGATTGGAGAGGTTCATAAATGCTATGGATGGTCAGGTGGTTCTCCAGCTGGCCTGCCACTACTTTCTCGATCACCTTCACCACAAAGGGGAGGTTCGAGATAGGCCTGTAGTTGGCAAGACAGTCTGGATCCAAAGAAGCTTTCTTCAACAAGGGTGTCATCACTGCCACATCATGTATGGCTGTCCGTACATCATAGGAGGCTGCAGCAGCAATCACCTGCTTGGTGAGGAGGGCAGACTGATCAGAAAGCTAAAGTCCCGGACAGAAGGATAGCTTCTGGTGCTACACAGAATGAAGGAGGTCAGAAATGTTTTACAAGTGCTCCAAGTACACTAGGCAGAAGGGAGCACAAAGCTCATAGACAGTGGTGCATTTACATGAAGCTCCATATCCAGCATTCAGATATCGGGTACTGTCTGGGGCTTGCAACTCACTGCTGGAGTTGCGCCTCTTTCTCTGAATTTAAGTGGTACTTTTATACTGTTCAGAGACAGTATGTTTTTAATCCTGGAGTTTTGCATAACCTGAGCAAACAGCTATTGTAAATGTCTTAGCAGTAATGCACAGTTTGCATTACCAGGGACTTTCCCCCTGCAAATAGACTGGTGTTTTATATTTTATTTATTTATTTGAATGTTGATGACTGGGTTGGCCCACTGGGGCATATTGTCCCTTTTTCAGGGGCAACCAGGGAAATTATATATTCCAAGAACAAAGCTTTATGATCCTATACACCAGCCAGCTATGTACAAACATGTATAATTACAGTGGTAATACAATAAGACATCTAGATGAGGACAAGGAATAACAATTCAATGTATAAACAGTTCCCCGACAATCCAAATAAGATACAAGTGCATCACAATTCACTCATGTGTCAGTTACAGATATTGTAATTAAAAAATCAAAAATACAACATAATACATATGTACTGTACAAGAGTAGGAGGAGGGTGAGGACTAGTGGAGGAAACGTGAAGAGATAGGTATAGAGATAGGTATACAGGACTATTAATCAAGACCTGCTACAAGAACAGAAATGAAAGGGGTGCTCTGTTCTATGGTTGCCAGCATTAATTTTTTTCCCATTAGTTGGAACATAGACAACAGCCTAGTAGAGAATAATGGGGTAACAGGGTCTGTAGGGGATATAGCGTTAGACTTTACTCCTCATAGGAGCATGCTTCTGGATAAGAAGGGAGCCTTGGTAGACTGGGAGATCTTCCATGAGGGTGGATTTCTTTTTTGAGTCATACTACATGCCCCCCTCCTCTTTTCTGTTACTTTTCCTATTTTCCCTAATATATTGAGTTGTAAGCATACAACAGTGCTGGATTCTTAAACTACCTAGAAGTCTGTTGTTTTTATGAGTACTTATATATATATATATATATATATATATATATATATATATATATATATATATATATATATTTTTTCTAATGGAGGATTTTGCATGTTTTTTTCTTCAAATGTAATACAGTTCAGTTCAGTTTGGTTTAATTGATCAGTCAGTATAAAAGACCATTCCAAAGACATAGAAAGAATACCAATAACAAATACAAATGCTTATTATTAGTCTAGTCAAGGACAAACAAATAACATATTCATCAAAAATCCTACAAGAATGAGTTTTACAGAAATATGCCTACAACCTGATAACAGAAGAAGACAATATATTTTGTGACATATATAAGATTATTGTGTATATATTTATTTGTACTGTGCAGTTAGATTCATCCATTGGGAAGTCCATGTCCGGAGATTCTCCAAATCCAGATCTTAACTGTGACTTTATTTTATTCAACCATATGGAATAAGTGCCACCCCTAATTTCTCATGGGCTTCATTCTTTCCAAAATAGTTAGGAAGTAGATTGTCAAACATAACTAAAACTCTTATCCCTCTTATCAAATAAATAAACAGACATACTGTAACGCAGGATAAACATTTAAGGTGGATACTGGAAGTTATGATCCTACAGCACAGGAAGGTATAGATTTTGGTACTCTGGTTGTCTGTACACCTGGTTAAATATTAAGTCTAGCCTTTGTTGAACATGAACTCCACCCCTTATTTCAGCTCCATACAGTACTACTGTATGTTGATTGAGCTTCCTTTAGCTAAATTACCTCAGGCACTGCTGTAGATTATTTCTCTTGTAATAATTATTAAAAATTACTAATCCACCCATTGTTTGATTCATTATCTTTACATCTTCTAGATGTTTTAATCAATTTCATGTTATTACTGAACATTAATTCTAATTAGCTGTATCTGTTTAGTACCTCCATTTTAAACCTTTCTACATTTCTCTTCAGTATTATATTTATGAATCCATGGACCACTATTTTACTCCACTCTTTGCTGCATTAGTTGTTAATTTGAAACATTCACAGCTATATTCTATGGCATCTTTTTTATTAAACCTCTTGGTGTTAATGAGAACAGAGCCAAATGACCTGCATAAGCTAGCAGATGGCATAGAATTTTACCAACCTTGGGGAATCTGAATCACTCTCTGCAAGAAAAACTAATCATTTATTAATATATAGATTGAAGAGAGTTGGAACAATTATGCACCCTTGTGGTACTCATTTGTTTTTTGGAAATGGTAGAGATAATTGGCCCTTTTTTTCGTTAATGTGCCCTGACCCATGTATTTATATATGGATTTTTTTACAATCCTTAGCATATTTGTGTCCACCCTATATGATGCAAGTATTTTTCATAATTTTGATCTGGATTTGAAGTCAAGTGCTCGTGAAAAATTGAACATATTGGGTTCTACTGTAAATATACAATTCTGGTGGATTCTTGAACCAGATGGAAAAGTGTTGTTTAAATTTGTACTTGAATCTGGATATTGTGGCCATTACCGAGTCATGGTGCACTGACAACCATGAAAGGGACATGGCCATATATACAAGCTGTTTGGAAAGGAAAGAGTGGGAAGGAAAGGGTGTTGTTTTATGTGAAGGACTGCATAAAAACAAAAGAAATACAGGAAATTCAGGGCAGTGGAGGTGCTATGTGTCACCCCTGACACAGGAAATGGAGCCACTATTTGTATAAGTGTGGCCTACTGGCCTCCCGCACAGGAGGAGAAGTTGGATAAGAAAATGTTGGAAGGAATTGGAAAAATGTTTGAAAATGGGGAGGTGTTGCTGGTGGGGGACTTCAATCTGCCGAATGCAGATTGAAGCCTCCCAGCTGAGCCCTCATTTAGAACTACAGACATCCAGGATTTTCTGCAGCAGGTGTTTCTCAGGCAATTAGTCAGTGAACCTACACATGTTGGGGCATTACTGGATCTGGTGCTTACTAATTGGGACAATGCTGCAGATATCAGGGTGGGAAGACATTTAGGGACTGGTGATCATTATACAGAGTAATTCAACATTAGATCACCTACGAAAACTCAACAACACTGTGATAAGGGCCCTGAACTTTAGAAGTTCTGATTTTATAATGATGGGTGAATGCCTCAGGAATGATCTGGCAGAGGGAGATGACCTGGGGCCTGGGAGAACAGTGGGTCTAACTAAAAGAAGGTATAGTGAAGGCAACAAACCTCTGTGTCAAGCAAGTAAGCAAAAGCAAAAGAAAGAGGAGACCAATATGGTTCTCAAAAGAGGTGGCAGGGAAGTTAAAGGCTAAAAGAGTAATTTTCAGAAGATATAAGGAGACCCAGATTAAGGAGGATGAGAAAGTTTTTCAGGAAACAGAGAGGGGGAGAGAAAACAGTATGGAGTGCAAAGGCACAAACTGAGGGCAGTATCAAATGGCAAGGCATTTTTTTAGGTATGTTAGTAAAGACAGAAAGAATAATGGAGGGATCAAAAGGTTAAAGGGGGGGCTGCACAGAGAGGGACCAAGAAAAGGTAGACATCTTGAAAAAAATCTTCTGCAGAGTGTTCACAGTGGAAGGCATAGGGGAAGGAGTGCAAAAAGGCATTAGGAGCATTTTTTGAGAGGGAAGTGGACACTAGACCTTTCTTTGAGGAAAGAGTTCTGAAAGCACTCGCTAACCTGAAGGTGGGCAAAGTTACAGAGCCAGACAAGGTGTACCCAGGAGTGCTCAGTGAGCTCTGGAAGGTACTAGATGCATCTCTGACAGATGTATTTAACAGATCCCAGGAGACTGAAGTGGTCCCTGAGAACTGGAGAAGAGCAGATGTAGTCCCACTCCACAAAAGTGGTAGTAGGGAAAAGGAGGGCAATTATAGGCCAGTCAGCCTGACATCAGTTGTGGGTAAGTTAATGGAAATGCTACTAAAGGATAGGACTGTCAAATATCTGGAAACCAATGGGTAACTGGATTTGAGGCAACACAGATTCACAGGAGGGAGGTCATGCCAAACAAATCTGATAGAATTCTATGACTGGGTGACCAAGGAGTTAGATTAGGATGGAGTGGTGGACTTTGCCAACCTGGATTTCAACAAGGCCTTCGACACTGTTCCACATAGCATACTGAAAAGCAAGTTGGGAAGCTTGAGGTGGGAAACAAGGTGGTAACTTGGGTAAGAAACTGGTTAGGGGATAGAAGACAGAGGGTAGTGGAAAACAGAGTTCACTCTGAGGAAAAGAGTATAACCAGTGAGGTATCTCAGGGTTTAGTGATGAAACAAGTCATCTTTAATGTCTTTATTAGTGACATTGAAACATACATAGAAATATAGACTTTAATAGCAGATAAGGGCTGCTTGGCTCACCTAGTCTGTCCATTTTCCAATGTATTGGATAAGCTGCCTATTCTCGTTAACCAACAGCCTGTTTCCTCCTACCCCCTAACTATTATTGCCTTATGTCTGTCCCATGCATTCTTGAATTCCCCCATTGTTTTTGACCCTACAACCTCCTCAGGAAGGCGGTTCCATGCATCCACCACCCTCTCCAGAAAAAAAAAACTTCCTGACATTGCCCCTGAGCCATCCCATCTATCTTCAGATTGTGCCCCCCTGTTCTTGCACATCTCTTTCTCTGAAAGATGCTGTTGTCTTGGACTTTGTTAATTCCCTTGAAGTACTTAAACATTTCTATCACGTGCTCCCTCTCCCTCCTCTCCTCAAGGGTATACATATTAAGCTCTTTAAGTCTCTCCTCATGTGGCTTCTGTTGCAGACCCTGCACCATTTTAGTTGCCCTCCTCTGGACTGCCTCCATTCTGTCTATGTCCTTGCAGAGATGGGGTCTCCAGAACTGCACACAGTACTCCAAATGGGATCTTACCATCTGTCTGTACAGAGGGATAACAACTTTATGTTTCCTACTGATGATGCCTCTCCCTATGAATCCCAGTATTCCCCCAGCCCTCCTTACTGCCTTCTCACATTGGTTTCCTACCTTAAGATTGTCTGATATGACTACCCCCAGGTCCCATTCCATTTCTTTTGTTGTTAGTACTCCCTCCCCCATTGCATACTCTTCCCCTGGGTTTTTGTTTCCCAGGTGCATTACTTTGCACTTTTTTGCATTGAATCTAAGCTGCTATATTTCTGACCATTCCTCCAGCCTTGTCAAGTCCCTTCGCATCCTTTCCATTTTAAATACTGCTGCCATGGGGGCATGGCTTGGACCCTGGAGTGATGGCTGCATGCTGCCTCTGCTCTGTCCTGACCTGGCGCTATTTTCCTGCTGATTCGCTGGAATGCCTGACTGAATTTTATAAATATTCACTGAGGATCCCAGTTTTACCCCTACTGAGGCTAGCACAGTGGTTTAATCATGGGAATCCACGTTGGCATAATGAAAACCAACTGCGAGTAGTTCGGAGCATAGGCCAGAGTGTGGGGGAGTGGCAGCACTGTAAATTTACACCGCCTGTTGGGACGAGCAGGGTAAGGGTCGGGTAGGTCGGATGCCCTTGATCAGTTGGGTAAGCTGCTGAAAAGAAGCATTTTGGGTCTTCTATTCACTGGGGTTATGGTGCTAAAGATGGAGGCCTCAGGAGACACCGCAATGGGGCAGACTACTCAACTCCCACTGCCCTCTCAAGAACAAACCCAAGTCAGAGATGCATTAGCTAATATCACCAAAATGTTATAGGTGCTTCTGGTGAGACTGGACAGCAAAGGGGCAACCATGGCTGGAAATGTTGCTGATGATAGTAAACTGGAAGATCACCAAAACGTACTCGACCAGCATACAGAGGAGTTGGAGAGAGAGCATCTCATGGTGCTACAAAGGATTAAAGATCATGAAGATAAACTCTCCAGGCTGTGGCAAAGAGCAGAGGATCAAGAAAATAGGAGCAGGAGAAATAACATCCGGATCCATGGGGTGCAGGAGGAGGCTGAGGGGATGCATATGGAGAAGTTTTTGAATGACTGGTTGCTACAGCTCCTAGGTGACAGGAGGAAGGAACTTGTGGGGGTGGAGAGAGCACATCATGTAGATGACAGGCCTGATGGAGCAAATGGTCCCAGAACGATAATAGCATACTTATTAAAGTACTCTGTCAAGGAAAAGCTTCTGTGGTCTACCAGGGAGTTAGGGGAGATCACCTGGAAAGGCAACATAATTTCTTTCTACCAGGACTGCTTGCAGGAGGTGGCAATGAAGAGGAAGGCATATGGGCCATTGAAGAAGAGCCTGGCTGCTAACTCCTTCCAATACAGATTTAGGAGGCTTACTGCCCTACAGCTGTCTAAGGATGGCAGAACATTCCTGGCTGAATTGCCCAGGGAGGCAGAGGCCTGGGTAAACAGTCAATGGCCAGGCCTGCTACCAAGATCCACACTTCCTAGATGCCTCTAGACCCAGAGAGAACATCCGCTAAAGGGATCAGACAGAAGGGGACATAGATCTCAGGGAGGTGGTACTCTCCATCGGTCAGGCACTGTCACAAAGGAGACCCCCTTGTTTCTTCCGTCTGTATCGCAACAGGCAGATCAATGCCCCGATGCGAGCTCTCCTCCAAGTCGAGGTGTACACCCAGACAAAAGGGACGATAACAAGGGGCAACCTGAGCGAGCAACTTTGCCAACACCAGGTCGACAACGACAACAGGTTAGGAGTCCTTGTCAGCTAGTTTCAGGCAATGTGGAAGCGTCCCCTCCTGCCAAACTCCCCAGAGCAGAAGCTGAGGCAGTTGCAATTAAAAACAGCTTCAACTTCATGGATGGAGGGTTTTGAGGAATACGCAGATGGTATGGAAGTTTTGAACTGGGCTGCGGAAGTAAAAGATAACGAGCAAGAAGCTGCAGCAGAGGTGGGCCTCCTGAAGCCTGGGACTAAATCTTATGCGGAGGTGCTTAACTCGCACTTTAGCATCTCCACTCCTATGTCCAAAGAGCAACCCTCATCTCCGGGAGCAGAAGGCTGAACGGACTTTTGGTTTTCCTGGCTGAATTAATTTGTGACTCTCTCTCTTTTATTCCCACTGAGTAGGATATGAGGGAAATGGGTAGCACCACAGATATCTTATCTCGCTGTTGCACTCCTCCACCCCCCTCCATTCCAGTTGAAGCTATTTATGGATTCAGAGGTGTAGCGTGGTGTAGACAACCCCCATGGGCATTCCTTATTTCTTTTCAATACTCCCCATGCGCATTCCTTATCCCCTTTCAATATTCCACAGGCCATGGACACCTGTTGGTTCCCTATGCAGGGGCATGAAGATCCGGGCAGGCAATTTTTGATCTGAATGCAGGGCCCATGTCAAATGGCTGTGGGGTATGCTATGCATATGTCACCTGCCTTCACTGGCAGCACTCCTTTTGGATGATTTCCCCCTCAAACATCCAGGGGAATCAACAAGGTAGTGTTAGTCTCAGACCCATCCCCCCCTCCTCCCCGGGGCTGCATGGTGGTCAGGGAGTACTCCCCCCTCTTTTTTTTCCTCCAGGACCCCCATCCTCTTTCCCCTTCCCAGTGGATAGGTAGGTGGTGTTTGCTCTACCACTAGGGTAGGCTTTTCATTCATCGCCTGGACCCACCAGATCCCAAATAACCATAGAGATCCACGAGGCCAGGTTGGGACAGGTTAGTCTCATATTGGTGTAACCTCTCCATTTATATCTCTGGTGTTTGAAGCAGTGTGGCAAGAGGCACCCCGTTTTGGGGTGACTTCTTTCATACGTTTACTTCAACATCAGTAATGTATGCGCTTTAGAGTGCTCTAATAAGAGCCTTGGTTTCACTGGTATAGTTCTAAGTACTGTGACCTTAAGATTGTTATACATATAATAAAGTCTGTGTGTGTGTGTTTTCTCTTTACTCTGTTTCCAACCAGGTGGGACTCAGGTGGAACAACAACTGCTCACACTCTTGATTCTTCTACATTGTTGTCGCAGTTGCTACTCATTGTATACAGACGTCAGACAGGTACTCTGTTTTACCTCACGCTCCTTGCCACTCTGCCAGATACCCCCAGGGAGACATCAGGGTGAGTACCTAATCAGTCTTACTTTTCACTGATCCCTGGAGGTATGACAACAGCTGCAAAACCCTTGTCAGGGCATGGCTGGAGGTGCGTCTCCTGGAATGTTAAGGGACTTAATCATCCAGCTAAAAGAACTAAGGTTCTACAATACCTGAACTCTATGGAGCGGATGTAGCCCTTCTCCTGGAGACGCACCTTACCAGCCAGACAGTACAATGGCTGAAGAAGCTCTGGGTGGGGACAGTGATTTCCAGTTGTGCCACCACTAAATCCAGGGGACTGGCCATTTTATTAAGGAAATATATGCCATGGGTAGTAGAGGATAAGTGCTTGGATTCACAAGGGCACTGGATAGCAACTCAGATATCCTATCTGGGAGGCAGACTACTGATGACCAATGTATATGGCCACAACACGGATGTGGGGGAGGTATACTCAGTCTTCAGCCAAGCGTTCTTGGACTTGATGAGTGGCTTTTCTGAAGTCCCTATTCTATTTAGAGGGGATCACAACTTAGTACTAGACATTTTTCTTGATAAGTCCCTACCCACCCCACAAGCCCATCCCAAGGTGTTAGCCAGTCTTACCAACTTGATGACAGAATGGAGTCTCTGTGACTCCTGGAGGAGGGCCAATCCACAGGGGCAAGACTATACTTTTTATTCGGTGGTACATCATACGCATAGCAGACTGGACTTCTGGCTCACAAATTATGCAGCAGAGCCGGGGGTAATTGATTGCTCTATAGGCAGCATATTAATTTTAGACCATGCGCCAGTCTCTGTCTTGTACTCCTCACCGGGTCAGGGTGCTCCTACCACAAGATGGAGATGCAATCCATCCCTGCTGCAAGACAAAACCTTTCAAGCCTATATTAAAAGGAAGCTGAAAATCATTTCGCTCTTAACCCCCCTGGAGAAATTATGGCCTCGGTAGTACGGGAAGTGTTTAAAGCTGTCCTGAGAGGAAGAATTATATCCTTCACGGCCGCCAAGAACAAGGCCAGAACAAAGACCATTTCCTCTTTGCAGACAGAACTTGCGACTTTGGAGAGACAGTTTAAAGTAAAATTCCAATATCTGCTTAATTCCCCTCTCCTGTCCACTATCACTGTCATAAAATACCAACTAACACCTTGCTAAATGAGAAGGCTGCTTGACAGCAGCTAATCCAAGCCAAACACAAATCCTGGGAGGGAGGGGCCAAGGGGGGCAAACTCCTTGCATACTACCATCGCAAGCAGCAAGCATCCTCAAGGATCCTTACATAGAAACATAGAATTTGACGGCAGATAAGGACCACTTGGCCCACCCAGTCTTCCCATTTCCATACCTAATGGATAAACTGCAGGATCCTAGTTAACCAGCAGCCTACTTCTTTCTACCCCCAACCCCTAGAATTGCCTTATGACTGTCCCATGCATGCTTGAATTCATCCACTGTTTTTGACTCCACAACCTCCTTCAGAAGGCCGTTCCATGCATCCACAACCCTCTCTGTGAAAAAATACTTCCTTACATTACCTCTGAGCCACCCCCCATCTTCAAATTGCACCCCTTGTTCTTGCACACTCTTTTTTGAAAGATGCTACCCTCTTGGACTTGTTGATTCCTTGAGGTACTTGAAGAGTTTCTATCATGTCCCCTCTCCTCCTCTCCTCGAGGCTATACATATTAAGCTCCTTTAGTCTCTCTCCATATGTCTTCTGGTGCAGACTCTGCACCATTTTAGTTGCCCTCCTCTGGACAGCTTCCATCTTTTCTCGTCCTGGGCGGAGATTGGGTCTCCAGAACTACACACAGTACTCCAGATGGGGTCTCACTAGCTGTCTGTACAGAGGGATAACAACTTCCTGTTTTCCACTGGTGATGCCTCTCCCTATGCATCCCAGTATCCTCCCAGCCCTCCTTACTGCCCTCTCACATTGCTTGCCCACCTTTAAGTCATCTGATATGGCTACCTTGAGGTCCCTTTCCATTTTTGTTGTTGTTAGTATCTCACCCCTCATTGTGTACTCTTCCCCTGGGTTTTTGTTTCCCAGGTGCATTACCTTGCACTTTTTAGCATTGAATCTAAGCTGCCATACATTTGACCATTTCTCTAACCTTGCCAAGTCCCTTCTCATCCTTTCCACCCCACCTTGTGCATCAACTCTGTTGCAGATTTTTGTGTCATCTGCAAACAGACATACTTTTCCTTCCAGTCCCTCTGCAATGTCACTTATAAAGACATTGAAGAGGACCGGTCCTAATACTGAACCCTGCAGTACCCCACTATTAACCCCCCTTTCTTAAAAATCCACAGGGCAGAGTAGTGTTTACACCGAAGGCCATTAATGAAGTAATGCAGAATTTTTATCAGGAGCTCTACCAATTTAAAGCCCAACTATCAGACACAAAGCTCACCACCCGGCTAACTAAGTTGTGTGACGGGGTCTCTCTTCCTAAACTTTCTCAGGAACAAGGTGCTGCTCTAGATGCCCCAGTTACTGCAGAGGAACTCTGCTCTGCTTTGTTCCAGCTGGCCAAAGGAAAAGTACCAGGCCCAGATGGAATGACAGTGAAGTTATATGAACTCCTATAAACAGAAATTGCTATTCCACTCCTACAGGTTCTGTAAGAAGCTTAGGCATCCACTGCTCTCCCTCCTGGGAGACTCTGGTGACCTTAATTCCTAAGAAATCCTCTGATGCAATGGATTGTGCCAATTTTTGGCCCATTTCTTTGCTGTCAGTGGATACCAAACTGATAGCAAAATTCCTGTCAAATAGGCTCACCCCGTTCTTACTAACTGTAATACACCCCTCACAGGCTGGCTTTTCTAAGAGGAAGTCGGGGGCAAGCAATCTTCGATTTGTCCTTAACTTAAAATGGTTAGCCTTGCATTCAGATACACCAATTGCAGCTTTGGCCATAGATTTTTGATTCTTTAGAGTGGGGATATCTCTGTGTGGTGTTACCTCTTTACGGTTTCAGGCCAGGGTTTTGCTCCTGAGTCTCTACTCTTTATCACTTGCCCACAGGGAAAATTGTAACCATCCGAGATGTATCCAAGCCCTTCCCTTTACAGAGTGGCACTATACAAGGCTGTCCTCTCTCCCCCCTTCTTTTTATCTTGGCTCTGGACCCCCTGATACAGAAGCTTCTGAATACCCCAGACATTACTGGGATCCCAGTGAAAGAGCATTGTTTCCTGGTGAATGCCTATGGGGACGATATGTTGCTTACCCTGTCTAACCCAGAATGCTCCATCCCTACAATTCTCTAGGTGATGCAGGAGTTTGCCTCCCTCTCTGGCCTGGTAATTAACCAAAAGAAGACAATCTTATCCCCCCTGAATGCAAGGTGCAGTAGAGATTGTCTACGAAATACGGATATTACCTGGACACCCCAGGGATTTTCATATCTTGTGATCTTTATTCCTTCTGCCTGGAGAGATCTAGAAAAGGCCAACTTTTCTCCCCTGCTAACAGCCATTACAGCCGAGGTTCAGAGATGGAGAAAGTTGCAGCTCTCCCTGAAGGGGAAAATAGAGTCTATCTGTATGTTTACTTTTTCTAGGGTTTCGTACCTCATTAGCAGCCTCCCCATCCCCTTAACCCCTAGGCCCTTCCTGCAACTGGACAAACTCATTTCCTCCTTCTTGTGAGAAGGCAAAATGGCATGCTGGAGCCCAGCCAAACTATGGGCACACCAGACCAGAGGAGGGCTGGGACTCCCATGGTTTATGGGATACCACCTAGCCTTTCACATGGCCCAGGCTACCAACTGGTTTGCTGTTCCCTTGTCCCCTCCTTCTCAATGGGTCTGTTTAGAAGCAGCCCTCCTACCTGATAACTCACTCTTTTCTCTGCTTACCAACAAGAAGCTGTTGGGAGATTTGCTCACTCCTATTATGACAGAAACCTGTAGGGCCTGGCGATGGGCAGTGGCCCTCACTGGTACTCCAAGAGGAGCATACATCCCTCCGATTTCTTATGCCCCTCTGTGGAACAACCAACTTATAACGGTAGACCGTAAACCTGTTTACTGGAAACACTGGGCTGCTAGAGGTATTTGGGTGGTGAGGGATCTTCTTCTCCCTGATGGTGGGACAATTATGCCCTTTGAACAGCTGTGAGAGATGTACAGAATAAAAACTCAGGATTTCTGGAGGTATCTCTAAATCCAGAGTGCAACTGCATCTCTTTTGAGGGCTCCAACAGGTACAAGGAGGAAGAAATGCCTGGCCACTCTTCACAAGCCTGGCAAGGGTAGAGGCTTGGTGGGAACTTTGTACAAGGTGATAAGGGATGCCCAACCTGGCATGACATTGACCAGCCCAACAGCCTGGGAAGCAGAACTTCAATGTCCCCTTTCCCAGCAGCAATGGAGTGACTGCTTGAAAGCTGTCCACTTGGCATATGAGGATGCCAAAAGTCAACTGATTCAGTTGAAAATTCTTCTCAGGTGGTATAAGACACCTGCAGTGCTTTATAAATTGAACATTATGAAACATGATAAATGCTGGAAGTGCAATGCCTCCCCTGCCCATTTACTCCATATTTTATGGACATGCCCAGCAGTTTGGGGGTTTTGGCAGCAGGTGTTGGAGGACTGCTCTAAAATTGTCAGCAGACCCCTTTCAGCTGCCCAACCCACCCTGGTGCTGGGGGATGTCTCTACCCTGGGCCCACTGTCTAGTTCCTCTAAGGCCTGGGTGTTGGTGGCAATCATGGAAGCTAAAAGAGCTATACTGATGAAATGGAGGCTGCCTACCTCTCCCATGATCACTTGCTAGTGGGCAGCAATGGTGCAGCTGGTTACTTTTGAAAGACTTTCTGTGATTGGGAAAGGTCGTCTCTCCAGATTTCATGAGAAATGGGATGCATATTTGCACTCACATATTTGTGCAGTCCCATCCTCACCAAAACCCACCGATATTCTAAAATGTGACATCTCTTCTCATTTTCTAATACTCTTGCCTTCATATTTACCTTCTACTCAAGCAGTGGATGCCCAGTGTCAGGTGTAGAATGTGCAGTTACCCAACACTGTCCATGCTACTGTCAGCCTGTCCTTACTATCTATCTTGGTGTCATACAACTCAGATGACCATTCTGAAAAGACTTGGATGGTCTGACTAATAAGAAGAAATATGAAGACTCTGGCCCATGTTACTTAAAATTACTTTATGAGCAGTTAGTTCCTGGAGACTCCCCTGGTTGAAGATGGTACTAATATTAAAAAATTGCCTGGTACATACAGTATAGATATGGTTCAAAGTAGCATGAATTTAATGTAAGGTTATGTGGTGTACAAAGGGAATAGAATGCAATACATAAACCTCTTAGCAGTTGCTGTTATGGGATATTTCAAACATGCGTATGGTATTCCTGTTCACAAGCATGCTTATGGTATTCATGTTCACATCTATGATGTATGCCTGAGTGCTTCTACCTTGGTTGGATGTACTTGAAAAACTAATAAAATGTTATATGATAAAAAAAATACCACTGCCATCACTGCTCGTGTTACCAGTTGCGTTTTTGTACCCACGTCAATGTCTGTTTGCGTCACTGTTCGCTTCTGCGTCACTTTGTGCTTGCATTTCTATCAACGTTTCCTTTATCATTTACATTTGCATTACCATGTGCACCACTGTTGGCACTTCTGTTTGCATTGCTGTTCCTGTTACTATGTCACAAGACATCACGTTGAGGGAGCAGGGGGCCCTTCGGGACCCGCACTTCTGCTGCCGCATAACATTCACTATTTCTGGTCATCATACTAAAAAAGAAGGGAAATTAAAAGCAAAAAAATCCATTTAATGCATCAGTTAGGGTTGTTCCACAGTGACAAAAGTGAGGAAATTTGTCTAGATTACCCCTTGACCTCAACCGCCTCCTCTCAATCGCATCGTGGTGCACCATGGGGTCATTGGTCCTAACTCTTGCCCCATTTTCCTACACCTCAGATTCTTTACACATATGATGGGGTGTGATTTAGGGCAGACAACCCCATGGTGCACCATGATGCCAGTTGGGAGGGTGGGCTGTGGGGTCCAAGGGGTGGTTTCAACCCTAACACCGACTTCCTCACTTTTGTCGATGTGGAACAACCCTAACTGATGCAATAAACATAGTTTTTTTTTGCTTCTAATATATATATATATGTATATATATAGTATATATATATATATATATATATATATATATATATATATAATATACAATGGTGAGCTGTCAGATAAATGATTTATCTACACAAGTGCTGTTTGACCTCGGGTAACTTAACGAGTGGCATAAGCCACGAGTGAGGAGTCTGAAGTCAAACAGTACAAGTGTAGATAAATCATTTATCTGACTGCTCACCATTGTATATTTCATTTATGCGATATGGATGCTTCTTATCAGTGCAGGAACATTTGATTTTGACTGTTTATCTTCTTTTTTTAAAATGATGATTTCTGGGACTTTCAGTTAACTTTCCTAGTGTATGTCCACCTAGCATGGTGGTTGCTATTAAATTAAACACTACTCATTTTGTAGAGAACTTCTTGCTGAACAAATGTCATGGTCACAGTATCATGCTACCTTTTTTGTTTTAAAGTTATTCACATTTGTTTGTTGAAAAAGTGAAACAAAAATTAAATTTTATGCTGTTTGTTGCTAATTATAAAAAGCTAAAATGTATTTATTAATGAAACACCACTCATTTTGTAAATATTTTTGTGATAAACATTTTTCGTGGTCACATTACCATGCTATCATTTTTAGTTTTAAAGTGATTCTCATTTGTTTGTAGAAAAGTGAAAAGAAAATAGGATTTTAAGCAGTATTTTGTTAATTGTGAAAAAACTAAAAGGTATCTATGAATGAAACACCACTCATTTTGTAGATATTTTTATCCTGAACATTTTTCGTTCTCACAGTACTATGCTATCATTTTTCATTTTAAAGTTATTCACCTTTGTTTGTCAAAAAAGTGAATAAAAAAGTTTTGATTGACAGTTTGCATTTATCCCACATATGTGGGATAAATCTAGGGTGGTTAGATTTATCCCACATATGTGAAAATAAATGGATGTATGCAATTGCTTTTGGTTCCACACCTATTGCATAAATATATTTGTATAGTATATATATATATATATATATATATATATATATATATATATTAGAGGCAAAAAACTCTGTTTAATGCATTAGTTAGGGTTGTTCCACAGCGACAAAAGTGAGGAAATTCGCTGTTAGGGTTGAAAACCCTAACTCCGAATTCACCTCCCCCAGCACCACACACACACACAGACACACACACACACATATGCAAGTTTGGGGGAGGACCAAGTCAACACAACCAATGACAGACATCCAGCAGCAGGTGACAGAAATAACAAACAATTGTCTAAATGTACTACGAGACATCCCCACCCACCTGACCAGGTACTGCATGCTCAGTGGAGATCAACAGCAAAACTGAGGCCATGTACACCAAACGTACACATCCCTGATTGCAGTTGCACACAACGTACCACACTTAGTAGTTGCATGGCCTTACCTACTGATGCCCCACACCAGACGACATCACACGTGATGGTCCACCTGAGCAACAGAGTTGAGCAAAACCAAGGAATTGTACAGGTATAATATCTCTGATTATAACAGGGGTTTGAGAAATGCAGCTTTCTAATTGACTGTAAACATTGTAACAGCCTTATGTTTAGTTTTTATTAACATACATGTAGAGCCTAACCATATGATGAACATGCTTTAATGTTGTTTAAAAAAGTTTTATTATGATAGCAATAAGCCACTCCCAGGTATTATGTTAATGGTCAGTTTATCACTGTCTAGCTTAATGTGGCACTCGGCTATGCCTCATTCAACATTAAACCCCTACATGGTGATTAACAGACCATTTAACATAACCGTTGGTCATGCCTTATTGCTTAATTGTCTTTATGACTAGATACTCTCCCTCTGCTAGGCACTGAAGGAGTTTTGCAACACAGTGTCACACACAGTTACACCATACTCTGTCTACTTACTGGAGAATGGCTGTGAATATGAGCTCATTAAGATGAACAGTGTAACTTGATCATTACAGTCATCGAAACCTTAGTGTGATTATAACTGACAGAGTCAGTGATAGAGAATAACTCTTGCCATCCTAGTACACTTATCACATTGTGAGTTAAATCGATTCCTATGTTTCGTTTCGTTTCGATGTCTGGAAGGTATTGTTCATTGCAGCTGTGCAGTAGCTGCTAAGTATTTATATCTGTGCAAGACTGTGTGGCTGTTTAAAAACTGTGGGCTTTACTTCCTCATTACCTAGTGCTGAGAAACAGCGTGAGAGGCTGTTGTAACCTGCACCAACCTGTTGGAGCTGAGCTGCGAGAGGGGGGCTGCCGGCTGATTGGTTGTGGAGTGGGGAGGTACTGCTTAAGTTACAGGCGCCGCTCGCTAGCGGCATTCCTATGTTTCATTTTGTTTCGATGTCTGGAAGGTATCGTTCATTGCAGCTGTGCAGTAGCTGCTAAGTATTTATATCTGTGCAAGACTGTGTGGCTGTTTAAAAACTGTGGGCTTTACTTCCTCATTACCTAGTGCTGAGAAACAGCGTGAGAGGCTGTTGTAACCTGCACCAACCTGTTGGAGCTGAGCTGCGAGAGGGGGCTGCCGCTGATTGGTTGTGGAGGGAGGTACTGCTTGTTACAGGCGCCGCTCCCTAGCGGCATTCCTATGTTTCATTTCGCTTGGATGTCTGGAAGGTATCGCTTCATTGCAGCCGTGCAGTAGCTGCTAAGTATTTATATCTGCAAGACTGTGTGGCTGTTTAAAACTGTGGGCTTTACTTCCTCATTACCTAGTGCTGAGAAACAGCGTGAGAGGCTGTTGTAACCTGCACCAACCTGTTGGAGCTGAGCTGCGAGAGGGGGGCTGCCGGCTGATTGGTTGTGGAGTGGGGAGGTACTGCTTAAGTTACAGGCGCCACTCGCTAGCGCGAGTGCGGCGCGAGCGTTTGTGAGTGGCGCGAGCGCCACTCGGAGCTGAAATTTTGTTGTTTAACTGTAAGGTGGGAAAATATTATGTAAAATAGCTTGTATATGTTAAATAGTTTTATTATAAATTAGATTTATGTATGTTGCCTGCACAATTTATATATGTTAATTGGTTTTAATTAGAAATGTGTAGGGGCTCTGGTGGACAACTCTTGGGGCCTAGGATTGTCTATGGATTTTCGCAGCTGCATGCGCTACGTCCTTTTATCCCCCTCCCAGTGTCTGATATTACTATCAGACATTGTAGGGAAGTGGGGATTGAGGGGGACTATTTTGCACATGTGCTATGGGATGATCTGGAGCAAATAGATCCGTGGATTGAGGTGGTTAAGTCCAGGAGATGCCCTGGAATGAATAGAGCACCTAGGAGAAGTCAGAGGTGGTTAGTGCCTATTGCCAGGGAGGCCACCAGGTCAAGTGGCCAGGTGACTTCTAGGGCTGCATCACCCTCAATTTCTCTGACGGCAGTGTTGTGCAATGCCAGGTCGATCAGAAACAAGACGGCTATTATTGCCACTCTTGTTTCATCGGGTCGACCTGGGCGGCATTACAGAGACCTGGGTGGGAGATGATGCTGGCCTGTTTTTGAGGCTGCAGTCCCCAGGTTATACTGTGGTTCACTGCCCCAGAGAAAATCATAGGGGTGGCGTAGCGCATTTGTTTTAAATCAAATTTGGATTTCACTGTGCACCCGTGGGAACCCCGGTTCATTTGAATGTGTGGCTGTTCGTGGAGGACTTGAGTGCTGGCTGCAGGATCCTCCTCGCTTATCGCCTCCTGGGCCGATGGGGGTTCCTGCAGGATTTTGCCGAGTTTGTTGTCGGCGAACATTGACTCCCAAGATGTATTTTTCTTGGGGACTTCAATGTTTGGGCTGAGGATAAAGCCAAGGTGTGCCGATGAGTTACTGCAGTATATGTCCCTTTTGGGGCTGGTGCAGTCTGTTGGCATGCCTACTCATCGAGATGGCCACACATTGGACCTGGTGTTCTCACTGGGACTGGATGGGTTGATCTCGACATCCCGATAACTTGGTCTGATCATTGCAGTGAAGTTCACATTGGTGCTCCTGTCATAATGTCTTCCCCTTCTGAGATATTTCGTTGCGCCCGTTGAAAGATCTTACCCCTGAGGTTTATATGGCGGCAGTAGATTTATCAAGGGGTGGTGATGCATGCGCTGGAGCCATTGACATCGGGGTAGCTGCCTATAATGAGGTGCTATCTGATGCCATTGACTCCCTCGCACCTGTCCGTGTACGACCCAGAACTTCATACCTGAGATCGCCTTGGTATGATCGCGATCTCAGGGAAATGAAGAAATTGGGTCGGAGATTTGAGCGTTGCTGGAGGAAATCCTGTCTGGGGGCTGACAAACTGGTCCTGTGTGCACATTATCGCGCATATCAGGAGGCAATTAACCAAAAGAAGACATTATTTTTGTCTAGGGAAATTGCTGCTGGGAGAAGCCGACCAGCCTCACTCTTCCGGACTGTTGACAGACTTCTTCATCCTTTCTGTCTTCAGCCCGGGAGAGTTTCTAATGAGGATTGTGAGGAATTCGCCGGTTTTTCTCAGACAGGGTGTCTGATATCCGGCGGAGATTTCCTCAGCCAGTAATATCATTGCTGTCAGTGGTCGCAGTCAGTAGTTCAAAGAGCACTCATTCTGAGTGGGTGAGTTTAAGCCAGTGGAAGCACGTGAGGTCATTGAGATTGCGGCCAATTTGAGGTATACCTTTTGTGAACTGGACCCTGTGCCAACGCGCTTCTTGATGAGGTGCATTGACACTGTTGGTCCGGTGTTTGCTCTGATTGTCCGGTGCTCCTTGAGTCAGGGTGTCTTTCTGGATGCCTTGAAGGAGGCTCTGGTGAGACCCCTTTTAAAGAAAGCTTCTCTGGACCCGGAGATTAGGGCAAATTATCATCCTGTCTCCAATCTTCCATTTTTGGGAAAGGTTGTTGAGAAGGTGGTATCACTTCAGTTGGGAGAGCATCTTATGACCCACGAGTTGTACGATCCCTTCCAGTCAACTTTTCAGGCCAGGCATAGCACTGAAACTGCATTAGTTCGGGTGCAGAATGATCTCCTTAGGGCTAGAGATCGGGGGGAAAAGACAATTCTTGTCCTCCTCGATCTCTCTTCAGTATTTGACACTGTGGACCATTGTGTGTTGCTTCTCCGCCTGAGGGAGTTGTGTGGACTCACCGTATTGTCATCAAATGGTTTGAGTCATTTTTACCAACAGGAGGCAGCGGGTTGTGATGGGTAATTCTCATCTCGACCTGCCTCCTTTCATGTGGAGTCCCTCAGGTTCGGTATTGGCCCCAATGTTGGTGCAGTGTACATGCTGCCCTGGGAGATCATTAGGAGGTATGGTTTGAGTTTTCATTGCTATGCCAATGATACTCAGCTATACCTATCCTTTGCACTCGGAACATCGAATGCAGTGGATGTGATGAATATCTGTCTGGCTGAGATAAATGACTGGATGTCTTCCAGCTGGCTGCGACTAACCCCTAATAAGACTGAGGTACTGGTGGTGGAGTCGAACAGAGCTCGTGATGGGATGGCTTTTGATTCAGCCACTGGCATTAAGCTAGGAGCTGTGTCATTGATGGCATCCCCAAGGGTGCGTAATCTTGGTGTGATCTTTGACAGGAGCTTGTCCATGGAGGCTCAAATATCCTCTGTGGTACGTTCCTGTTTTTTTCATCTTAGGAATATCGCCAGGATTAAGCCGCTTGTTCCGGCTCTGGACCTCCCTACTTTGGTACATGCCTTGGTCACGCCGAGACTTGACTACTGTAATGCGCTTCTATCTCGGGTATCTGGAACTTCTCTTCGCAGACTGCAGCTGGTGCAAACGCTGCTGCCAGGCTTTTGACCGGACAAAGTAAGTTTTGTCCTATAACTCCGTATTGCGCGACGTGCACTGGCTGCCTGTCAGGTGGAGAATTTTGTTCAAGGTGGGTTTCTCACCTATAAGACCCTACATGGACGGGCCCTGGTTACCTTACTGATCTACTGGTACCGTCCACCTCTGTCCGGGATCTTGGCTCCTCTGGTGGTGGCCTCTCACAGTTCCGAGATCTAGGTTGAAATCAGTGGGGATCGCTCCCTTGGAGTTGCTGTCCGGTTCTCTGGAACCTCGTGGTCGTTGAGGTGAGGGGGCCCCACTGTAGAGGCTTTAAGAGTGGTCTAAAGACCTTTTATTTATGCAGGCTTTTGGGTTTTAAGTTATATGTTTGTGATTTTATTTGAATGTATACAGTATGATAGACTGTAAAGGTTTTGTACGGCGCCCAGAGCCTTCGGGATTGGGCGTCTTTTTTTAAATAAAGTTGACTTGACTTGACTTGATACTAAAAGACATTCTGTTTATATCTACACTATACCTACCTGATTGCTGTTGTACCACAATTGACAAAGTTATCACTTTGATAGCATCAGTGACAGAAGTGTGGCAAACCCAAACACTACGTATACAGCCTGAGTATGAAACAACTATTAAAAAAATTACGGTGTGTCCATAAGTAGCATAGATCACTCATTGTAACAATAGTAAATGTATCACTATTTGAATAAGTTAGTCATCACAGATGCAAAGAGATTGTCTTTCTCAGGTACAACATACTGAGTAAGTGCCTACAGGAAAATCTATCCTATAGACATCTCCGATACAGGTACGTCATTGTTGGCTCAGTAGTCCTATGATATTTAGAAGTTGCTTGGCCTGATCCATGCAATTACATTGTTTCTTACAAAGAATACTTACTACATCTTTACTATTGAAACATACTGAAGGTCTATGTATGTACATTAGCAGTACAGCTTCATCAGTAAGAATGCATCTGATACTTGCAGTACGAATTTCACAGCATTGAACAGGCAATTCTTTTCCATACGTTTACATCAGCTTCTCTATCTTCAGTAAACAGTTGCAGTAAATGTACTACTATGAAAATCACATACTAAATGTAACACTACTTTTATCTTGAGCATGCTAGTGTCTTGTAGTTAATTTATGTACTTCTCTTAATTAATGTATACTCACTAGTGTTAAAACCTTTCTACAACTGTGATCATGCACCTTTAGCATTTATATTGACTAACGGCACAGTACCTGTGGTGTGGTGTGGTGTGGTGTAGGGCATTGTTAGGTAAGGCCATGCAACTACTAAGTGTGGTACGTTGTGTGCAGCTGCAATCAGGAATGTGTACGTTTGATGCACATGGTCTCAGTTTTGCTGTTGATCTCCACGGAGCACACAGTACCTGGTCAGGTGGGTGGGGATCTCTCGTAGTACATTTAGACAATTGTTTGTTATTTCTGTCACCTGCTGCTGGATGTCTGTCATTGGTTGTGTTGACTTGGTCCTCCCCCATACTTGCATGTGTGTGTGTGTGTCTGTGTGTGTGTGTGTGGTGCTGGGGGGTGACTGGAGTTAGGGTTTTCAACCCTAACAGCGAATTTCCTCACTTTTGTTGCTGTAGAACAACCCTAACTAATGCATTAAATGGAGTTTTTTGCTCTAATTTCCCTTCTTTTGAGAATGATAACGAGAAATAGTGAATGTAATGCAGCGGCGGGAGCGCGTGGCCCTCCGGGCCCCACAGTCCTCCCACATGATGTCTTGTGGCATAGTAACAGGAACAGCAACGCAAACAGAAGCACTAACAGTGGCACCCATGGTAACACAAGCGCGAATGAGAACAGAAAGGGTAATGCACACGGTGGCGTAGACGGGAATGGTCTGCCACATGATGTGTTGTCACATAGTAACATGGTGCCTGCAAACGGAAATGTCAATGGGCATGGTGACGCGAAGTGAAACAGAAAGAGAAACAGTACTGTAGACACAAATGGCAAAAAATAACAGAAACACAGGCGCAAATGAAAACGCAAAGGATAACGGACATGGTGGCGCAGACGTCAACGGTAAGTGAAACAGGTACGGAACCACAAGTGGAAAGGGCAACAGTAACAGTAATGTAAGCGCACAGGCTGGTTTTCCCCAAAACCTGCATAGAGAAAGACAGTGAGTACAAATAATGTATGCATAATAATGAGTATTGGAGCAGAAAATGAGAACTTGGAATACTAAATAGGTTATATCTCAGGAACCATACGACGTAGAAAAAAAATTTAAAAGTCCTATGATTTACAACTGTCCTGGCTAATTTTGTACTTAGCCCCCATTAGGAGCTAAGTGTTTTTCCAACGAAAAGTCCGTATCTCGCACCGTTTCCGAGATACGGGCCCTGAAAGGCACGGCGAACGCCGTAATGTTATCCTAAGGGAAAAAAGAGAAGTTCGGAGTGCCATAACTTCGCCTCCCCATAATATTTTTTCACCAAACCACTGAAAGGCACATATGTGGGCTGTTGGCTGTCTTCCCTCCAAATTCCAGGAAAAAAGACTAAACCGTTATTTTGCATCAGGGTGCCAAAGGATTCCTGTAATGCGTCGGGCGCCGTAATGTTATCCTATGGGAAAAAACATCAATTTTGGAGTGCTGTAACTTTGACACCATGTGATATTTTTTCAATACAACACTGAAAGGCACATCTGTGAGATGTCATCTGCATTCTCTCCAAATATCAGCCCAAAACTCCAAACTGTTCTTTTGCAGCGGAGTGCCAAAGAATTACTGTTATTTTAGGCACAGTGTCGCAATTTGCGAAAGCTTTCGCAAAAAATTTGCGACACTTTCGTGAGTGTGACACTACTTTGTGAAAGTACTTTTTCTAGAAATCTGAAAAACATATTTCTGGGGTGTTTTACCCCAAAATAAAGACATGGCTAGCATCCTCGGGGCCCAACTAGGTGAATACAAAAATAATTAGGTTGTTAGAGGGTCTCAATTTTAACTGCCAAGCATTTTTCTGATCACTAACTGAAAACAAGATGGCGGATTTGTGACAGTAACAGGGCCATTTGCGACAGTAAAAAGTGCATTTGCGACACTGTCAAACTTTTTGTTAACGTTTCCCATTGACTTATAATGGGAAATTGTTTTTTGAATAACTTTTGAACCGTTTAATATCTTTTCATGAAATTTTTGAAAGGCACATCAGGGACCCTGGCCGCACATTCCTTGAAGATTTTGGGCCTGTCGCACAAACCGTGTGACCTGTACGCATGACCGTAGAATTCCAGAAAAAGCGTAAACGCGCAAGCAAATCATGCTTAATAACTCTGCAGCCGTGTATCCAACTGGTACAAAACTTGGCAGATGCGAAGGCCTATGGTTCTTGATCACGTATTCCAAATTTCAGGGAAATCTGCCAAACGGTTGCAAAGTTATTAAGGTGCAAAATTTTGGGGTTTAACATAGAAATGGCTCCTCAACCCTAACTATGGTAGCACTATATATATATATATATTCGATGTTAAGGTTGAAATCCCCTTTGCACTCCGTCATTCTTTTCCCAATTGAATGAAGATTGGGGTCATTGTCTAAGTGTCACCCTATCACATGTGGAAAGAATCTGAGAATAGGAGAATGGGGTGACAGTTAGGACCGATGACCCCAATGCACACCCTGATTCCAGTTGGGGGTGGGCTGAGGGGTGCAAAAGGGGTTTCAACCCTAACATCGAATTCTCGCTTTTGTCACTATGGAACAACCCTAACTGATGCATTAAATGGAGTTTTTGCATTTAATTTGTCTTCTTTTTGAGAATGATATTGAGAAATAGTGAATGTAATGCAGTGGCGGGAGCACGGGGGTGATGTCTTGTCGCATTGTAACATTGTGCCCGCAAACGCAAATCGTAATGTGCATGATGACGCAGAGCGAAACAGAAAGAGGAACAGTACTGTAGACAGAAATGTTAAAAACAACGGAAACGCAACTGCAAATAAAACCGCAAAGGGTAACGCACAATGTGGCATAAACGTGAACGGTAAGTGAAACGTGTATGGAATCACAAGCAGAAACGGTAATGGTAAGAGTAATTTAAGCGCACAGACTGGTTTTCCCCAAAAGCTGTATAGAGAAAGACAGTGAGTAGAAAGAATGTATGCAAAATAATGACTCTCAGATCACAAAAATCAGTAGTTGTAATAGTAAATTGCTTATATCTCAGTAACCGTACGACATAGAAAAACAATTTAAAAGTCATATGTATTATCACTTTCCTGGCTAGTTATATACGAAGCCCCCATTAGGGGGCTAAAACATTTTGACAAAAACTCCGTATCTTGCACCATTTTCGAGATACAGGCCCTCAAAGGCGCAGCGAACGCCGTAATGTTATCCTATGGGAAAAAAAACAGAAGTTCGGACTGCCATAACTTTTGAACAGTTTAATATTCTTTCATGAAATCTTTGAAAGGCACATCAGAGGCCACATCTGCATGTTCCCTGAAGATTTCGGGACGGTCGTGTAAACCGTGCGACCTCTAGGAGCGACCGTAGAATTCCTGAAAAAGCGTAAATGTGTGCAGATCACACTTAATAACTCCACAGCTGTGAATCCAACCAGTACGAAACTTGGTAGATTCCAAGGCCAATGGTTCTTGATTGCGTATTCCAAATCTCAGCCAAATCCGTCAAACAGTTGCAAAGTTATTAAGGTGCAAAGTTTTGGGGTTTAACATAGAAATGGCTCCTTATTTATATTTTTCTTTCTGGTGAATTATAGCAAGGAGAATGTTTGCTGGGCTGGTATTTTTTCTTCAGTTATTATACAGGACCTAACTGAAGTGTTTTCTTGTGTCTTTTCTTAGTTATTTAAAACTACATACAGGGATGGTAATTGGCTTCCTTATTAGTAGAAAGGTGCTTGGTTGTGGTAACTTATCTGGATCCTGACATTGTTTTTTTCTCTTGAACCTCAACAGACATCAAAGAGGGGCTCGTGCGGTGACCTCCACATTTTGTGAGACTTGCTCACCACCATCTCATCCCTGGATGTTTAGTGGAGATGGAGTTTACTCCGGTGTGGCAGTGTTTTTTTTTTCTTGGCCCCAAACTTGGTTGCAAACAGAGTGAGATCTAGGGTTTCTGTTTATTATATTGCCAAGTTGGCAGTGTTTTAGTTTTGTTTTTTGCACCTTTTCATTCTTCAAGAAGTGAATGGAATTTAGTATTCTAATATTTTGGGAAAAGGCAGATTAATTTGACCCTACCCCTACCCCACTGGCTCACTGAAAGTGAGGGATGTGTGACTCATAGTGGGTTTTATGCTGGAGAGATATTGTATTATGGCTTTAACATATACAGTAACACAGAAACATAGAAATATAGAAGTTGTTGGCAGAGAAGGACCTCTTGGCCCACCTAGTCTGCTCTAATTTTCCTATCTACTGTGCCATCGCAGACCCTACTTGATCTCCAGCCCCCCTTGATTTATTGATATGATCCCCTTGTGTCTATCCCATGCATTCTTGAATTCTGTTACCATTTTACTACCTGCCATGGGGGTATGTTCCAGGCATCTATCCCCCTTTTCCATGAACAATTATTTCCTCACACCTACTCTAAGTCTCCCCTCCTCCAGTGTTATAGCCTGACGTCTTGTTCTTGAGTATCTTTTTCTATGTAAAATGCCATCTTCGTGTACCTTATTAATACCTGTGAGGTATTTGAACATTTCTATCATGTCCCCATTTCCCTCCTTTCCTCTAGAGAGTACCTATTTAGTTCCTTGAGTCTTTCCTTATAGGGCTTTTGATGCAGGCTCTGTACCATTGTGTTGTCTTCCTCTGTACCACCTCCACCCTATCCATATCCTTCCAGAGATGGTGCCTCCAGAACTGGACACAGTACTTGAGGTGGGGCCTCACCATCAACCTGTACAGGGATAACACTACCTTCTGCTTTTTGCTGGTGATACCCCTCCCTATCATGCTGCTAGCTTTCCCCACTGCTTTGCTACCTTGAGGTCATTAGACATGTTTGCCCCTAGTTCTCCTTTTTGTTTTGTGGTTGCCAATACCTCCCCATCCAGTTGGTACTTTGGCCCCAGGTGTCTGTGCCCCAAGTGCATGATTTAGCACTTTTTTGTACTGAACCCCAGTTGCCAAACCCTTGACCAGTCTTCCAGCTTTTTCAGATCATCCCTCATTTTTTCCACATTTTTTGTGCCAACTCTGTTGCAGATTTTTGTGTCATCCACAAACAGGCATGCTTTCCCTTTCAGCCCTCTTGCAATATCACTAATAAAGACACTGAAGAGGACCAGACCTAGTACTGACTCCTTCAGCACCATGTTGGTCACCTTGCCTTCTTCAGGATGAAAACCATTTACCACTACCCTCTGACTTCTGTTGTTTAGTCAACTTCTTACCCATTTTATTACTTTTGGACCTACTCTTAGGCTGCCTACCTTTCTCACCAGTCTTCTGTGTGAAATGGTTTTGAAGGCGTTTTTGAAATCCAGGTAGGCCACATCCAATGTTCAACCCTGATTCTCTTCCCTGGTCACCCAGTCACAGAACTTGATCAGGTTTGTCTGGCAAGATCTCCCCCTGGTGAAACCATTCTGCCTTGGATCCTGTAATCCACTGTTCACAAAGTATCCCCCAATCTTTCCTTTAGTAGTGATTCCATTCCTTTACCCACAACTGAAGTCAGGCTGACAGGTCTGTAATTTTCTGCCTCCTCCATACTACCACTTTTGTGAAGTGAAACCACATCAGACTTCCTCCAGCCCCCACAACTTCCCCCTTACCTAGTAATAGGTTGAATGGGGCTGTCAGAGGTGCAGCCAGCAACTCATTGAGCTCCGTCTGTATTCTAGGGTATACCTTGACAGGCCACATTGCCTTGTCAACTTTTAGTTGTGCTAGTTCTTTGAGGACTGTCTCCTCAGTTAAAGGACTACTGACTACCTCCCTTCCTTTAATGCCCTTGTCCCTTATCTGTGGCCCATCACCTACCCCTTCCTCCATAAATACTAACCAAAAGTATTTCTTCAGTAGGTCTGCTTTTTTTTTGGTCCTCTTCCACACAAACCCCTCCTTTCCCTTTGAGCCTTGCTATCCCTCCTTTGGTCTTCTTTTTTTCATTTATATACCTAAAGAATGTTTTATTCCCCTTTACTACTGACTTTGCAATATTCTCCTTCATTGGCGCCTTTGTGCTCCTAACTGCTTTTCCTGCCTCCCTTGTTTCTCTTGATATCTCTCCCTATCCTCCTCTTTCTTGTGTTGTCTTGTACTTTCTAAATGCTAGCTTTTTTGCCAATACTTTCTCCGCTACTTCTTTAGAGAACTATAGTAGTCTCTTTTTATGACTGTGGGTGGAGCCAACAGGATCATTGCATGTAAAAAAGGAGTGATGTCATGTTTTCTGTCCATGGAACTTACTGATGGTGTAAATAGTCTCCTCTGCCTTACCCTCTTCCAAGAAATGTTTTCTGCCCTCAAATAAATATGCTTTCATGTTAGTCAATAGTTGCAGGGTACTATTTTCTTTCTTAAATATGTGGTACAAGAACTGGAACCTGAGTAGTGGAAGACAGCATTGTTTTTTTGGGGGAAGTAAGACCAACCCACCTCCACCAAGAAGCTCCTAAAAATCCAGCCCACCATTTTTTTTTATTCATGTGAGGGGGCATGAGGTGGATCCTATCATGCTGAAAGAAGAGTCACTAGTTTGGTATCTGGCCAAGGAACAGAACA
The DNA here is from genome assembly GCA_016271365.2 of Neoceratodus forsteri. Classification (NCBI taxonomy): domain Eukaryota; kingdom Metazoa; phylum Chordata; order Ceratodontiformes; family Ceratodontidae; genus Neoceratodus; species Neoceratodus forsteri. The sequence continues at coordinate 98,826,123 of CM057457.1, read as the reverse complement.
AATCTGTGCAGTCCCTGCATTTTGTTAAGGACTAGGAGAACAGATGCTACTTAATGCATTCAAACTGACTTAAAACCCCTTGGAACAAATGATTATAAGAGTCACCTGGTGTCTCAAAAGGAAAGACTCAGCTTTCAGGTATTTCTTTAACATTTATATACTAAAAACAAAGTTCAGCTTTGGGATTCACACAATATTTGTTTACCATATTCTTTCTATCTATCTATCTATCTATCTATCTATCTATCTATCTATCTATCTATACTTTTTAGTAGTTTCAAACTTTGAAAGCATTGGTTTTAGTAATGCATTTAGAAATACACTTTTAATTGTCTTTACAGATAAATCATGCAGGTTCATGTACTTGGTGTAAACAGTCTGTGATGAAATGTTTTTTACTTTTTTTCCTGGCTCAGTTTCTATCAGTTAAAAGAAAAAAAAATGGAACAACTATCAGAGCTGTCATCCCCCTAACAGTCCTGCTAAGTTTATACTCCTTAGAACCTGTTATTCCAGTTTCTGTGCCTGTGTGTAGTATATAGGAAGCTTTAGAGCATTATTTTTCTTCTGGCTTGAGGAGTTGAGACCACAGAAAATTAAAGGAGTAGACCACCCAAAATGTGCAAAAAGCATATGTTATGCAGAATGTTTTGATAAGTATGTTAAATCCTAGTGTGTTCTTCCCTCTGTCTGCTATTAGGAGTCTTTCTTAAATTAGCTTGCTAGCTGTATGGTAGTCTTTCAACCCCTGGGGATCTCCATAACAAATAGTTTTATTGGCTTTCTTTGTCCTACAATGCCCCCTATCTCACGTGATAATGATGTAGCCATGCCCTTAGATTTAGCATGTGTACTGCTTTTAAATTAGTTTAGCAACAGCAGAGCCTTGTAACTGTTCTTATCCAGGGAGCACAAATGTCAACAGTTAGCTTAGAAGATACCTGAGAGCAAGCTAACTGGGGGTTCTGTAAGACAACAGCTACTAAATAGCTCTAATTCACTACTTTTGTTTTCTCTGTGCATCAGGTCTAGCTATCAGGAGTGTTTTAACATCAAAAACACAAATAATGAATTAAAGCTATTTAGCAGCTGTTTTCTTATGCTAGATCCACATAAAGTTTATGGTGTAAAGAGCAGCTACCTGGAAAATTACCTGGTTTTGGAGGTGGGGGTTGCCACAAGTGGAATGGAACTTCATGGACAGGGAGCTCATAACAGCAGAAGTGGCATGTTGGCATTAAAAGCTTAGTGGTATGGATGTAGAAGCACCAGTATGTAAGCATGACTTTGGTAGAGAATTAATTGTGACGGGGGGAGAGTGAGTCTTGGTATTTTAAACATAATGAATTTCTAAAACTTCAGCCTTCAATGGGTTACATTTTATAGCAATCTGTACAGTATATCACTAAGCCACATGCAGTGGGGTATGGGTAAAATCCAGATCACCAGACCCAGGCCAGAGCTGTAAAATCTGGACTAGGCACAGCTTGTGCAAATATTGCTGATCTGGTGGAGCAGCAATAAAAGGTAAACTATGCAATACCCTCAATAACACATCTACCTCAGTTTACATTTACCTGATGCCCATTTTTAGGCCTTATATAGTAATATCTTCGTTCAAGAGAACAGCTTGTAATGAAATGTGGCATTTGGGCATATGCACTTTTATATTATATGAATTTTGTGTGTGAACTGTATAACTGTCTCTAAAAAAATTCAAACACATCAAATGTTTTCAAAAACTTGTCTCAACATTGTGTTTATCTTTTACATTGTCACAGCATATAGTTGTCTCAGCAGTGTTTTCAGTTAGGGTACAGTACTTTCATGTATATAATGGCCTAGTTCTGTTGAGTTGATTGCTATAACAGTGCATAGACTAAATTGCAAAACATATAGGTAACTATAATACAGATGGTGGCATAATTTTTAATTATACAATGGCAAGGAAAAATGTAAGAAGCTGATTGCCTGCTGACCCATTGAAACAGTGATGTTATTACACAGTAACATCACCGAAGCTTTGGATTTGGATCATTCCTTGCATTTTCTCTTAAGAAATATTTTTCCACACTAACAAAAACATCCTTTAAATTCTGTGTATAAAAACAAACCATTGTATATTTGCAATAAGGCACTCCAGGGTGTGTGTTATCATGTAATAACATCATTCCTGGGATGGTGGAAGCACTCGGCTTTTCCTCTGCTTAAATATGTCCTTTCTCAATGTACTGTACTTTGATTCAGTTAGTGTATGAAACAGCCTTCACTTGAACACTCTGGACTTCTCTTTGACTCCTGATGTCTATTTGCTTTAGCTATTGTATATTGTTTGAACTGCTATGGTCTTATTGATGTGGTGCCTGTGTAAATGAGTATCTAACTCAAAGGTTTGTAAATCTGATATTTTTCAAATAAATAAATAAATGTTTATGTTTAAGCCCATGAAACGCCCTTATCTAGTTAATGCATTCACAGTTGTAGTGGCTCTGCCAGATCTTGTTTTCTCTTGCCCTTGTTACCTTGCCTGACACAGAGGTTTGTTGCCTTCTCAATGCCCTCCTTTATTTTTGCCCATTGTTCCTCGACTCCACCCAGTTTCCCCATCCCTGCTAAGGCATCTGTGAGTCATTTTCCTATATTCTTAAAATCAACCCTCCTGAAGTCCAGGACCCTCATTTTGTGTGGTTTCATACTGATCCAGTTCTTATATTAAACCACACCGTATGATGATCACTGGTCCCCAGGTGGCTACTTACTATGATGTCAACAAAACTGTCCCCATTTGTGAGTAGCAGATCCAGTGTTAGTAACAAGAGAACTGGTCACCCTGGGCTCTGTGTGTCTGGGTCAAAAAAGGCAGCCAAATTTAAACAAAATAGAAGACTTCACACCTGCACTTCACACCAAAAATGTAAGACAAGTTTGTTATGCACTGTGGGGGATATTTATCAAGATATGGTATGCATTTGTTCCTTTTTATAAGATTTTTGTATTAAATAAAGCTGTTTTTTATTCCTACGTTATGGAGTGTCTCAGATTTTTGGTGCGAAATACAGCTGTGGGGTCTTCTGTTTTGTTTATATTCAGATCCAGTATTGTCTGCCCATGAGTGGGTTTCTTAATTAGTTGCTTGAGGAAAGCCCCCTGCAGGGAGTCCAGGATATCCTTACTTCTAACTGTTGCCACAGCCTGGGGACTCCATATCCTGGAAATTGAAGTCCTTCACCAGCTATAACTCTCCCTTGCTTGCCATACTTTGGATTGTTTCCAACATACCTTTATCCACCTCTCCTCCCATGCTGGAGGTCTTTGGATCACTACTATGTGAATAGCAGCCCATTTCTGTGTCTTCAAGGTGAACCACAGTACCTTTTCACCCTCCAGCCCCCCCTGTATTTATGTAGCTTTTATGTTTTTCCTCAGATAATGATCAACTCCTCCCCTCTTTTACCTACCTTGTCCCATCTGAATAGAGTATAACCTGGTACAGCTACATCCCAGTTATGGTTTTCACTGCACCAGGACTCAGTTACTGTGACTATGTCCAGGTCTGCTTCTACCATGGTGGCCTCTACGTCTGCAGTCTTATTGCCCAAACATCAAGCATTTGCATATGGCTATCCAGATTGCACTGCCACCCCCCTCCTTTTCCCATTTGATCACCTTTATTTCCTCTACTATTCTTCTTTCTATCTCCTTTTCCTTCCATGACCTGTATTCTTATGTTAATTGGTTATTTTTGGGACTCTTCCCCTTCTGGATTTCCACTACTGACCTTGTAAGCCTGTTGGGGAGGGTGCAGTTTAATGTCTCACTGCCACATTTTGCCTCCCTAGATAGTTTTTATTTGTTTTTGCTCCTTCCTAGGCTCCCCCAGCTGGACACTCCTCCAGGCCACCTAAGCCCACTGCTGCCACTCTGCCCCTTCATTATCCACTGCCCCTCAATGCTGCAGCCCCCAGGTAACCTGATCTAACCCTTCATTAGAAGGGTCTTCCCAGATTTTGGGGGAGAAGTGCCTGTAGCTGCAGACATATATCACCAGCATGGTGGGGTTGGCTCAGACACTTCCAGGCTTTGTGGAGACAGGGACTTGCAGGTGACATTGGGTCAACAGGGAGGGGGCCTTTTTACTACTTTTCTGGACTCCCCACTCCCCTCCTCCCACAATATGCTGGTTGTGACAGCAACCTGGGGTGGGGACATATGGCAGCATGTCGAGGCATCATGCTGCCTAAAGTGTCACCCACACCACCGCCAATTGCCCAAGGCCTTCCAGACCCCTGGAGTGAAGCATCCAAAGGATGCTCGGAACTCCCTCCCTGCTGGTCTCCGCTTCTGACACTTGGGCTCGGAGCATGAACCGGGTCTCCAGCGTGCCAAATGAACCCCTTCATTTGGCATCACAGGGCCAAACTCTCAGCTAATTTAAATGCTTGCCAATGTAGCATTTAAAAAATTCACTGAGGACCACAGTAGCCCTCCTGGATGAATGCACGCCGTCACCCCTGTACAGGCTTTTATCACTCCAGATGGGTCCCCAGTCCTCAATTTATCCAAATCCCTCCTCTCTGCACCATTCCCTCAACCATGCATTGAAGTTCCTGGTGCAGAGAATCTTGTCCTTCCCCATGTCATAGACAAGTAGCACCTCCGAGAAGATCCCAGATCATGCTATGGCCTAAGACCCCTCCGCAATTCCCTGAACTCCTCCTGAACTACTGCTGGCACATCTCAGGCCAGCTCATTAGTTCTGAAATGGACAATGACATCCAGTTCTCTCTGCCTTCCTGCTGCCTCAGCAATCCTTTGGATTCTCTTTCAATCTCTTTGAGCTGTGGCACCAAGAAGGCACTTAAACTGCCTCTCCTTATCCCTACCTACCTCCAACTGTATCCCCCTCATTGTGGAGTCCCCTAATAGGATTTGTTTCCTCCTCTTCTGGGGTCCTTTGCCATCTTCCTTGGGGTCAGCACTATAGAGGGCCCCCCTTACACCCTGGTGTGCAAAACTGGCTAAGTAACAGAACTAAGAGGGTGGTGGTAAATCACGTTCCCTCAGAAAAAGGGAAGGTAACCAGTGGGGTCTCTCAAGGGTCAGTACTTGGACCAGTCCTCTTCAATGTCTTTATTATTGACACAGCAGAGTGGCTGGAAGGAAAGTTATGATTCTTCATGGATAACACAAAAATCTATAACAGAGTAGACACACCGAGGAGGAGTTATGAGTGAAGATCTGAAAAAACTAAAAGACTGGTCAAGAGTTTATCAAGTGGGCTTCAATGCCAAAAAATGCAACATTATGCACATGTGGCAGAGAAACCTAAGGGCAACATATCATTTTTTTGGTGGGGGGGGGGAGTTAGCAACCACAGAACAGGAAAGGGATCTAGGGGTCATCATAACAGGTGACCTGAAGGCAGCAAAGCATTGTGATGAAGAAAAGGGAAGGTTAGCAGAATTCTGGGGTGCATATTGAGAGGTATCACCATCAAAAAAAGGGAGGTAGTGATACCCCTGTCTAGATCAATAGTGAGGTCCCACCTGGAATAGTGTGTCCAATACTAGAAGCCCCATCTCATGAAAGTCATTCACTGGATAAAGGCAGTATAGAGAAGGGCAACCAAAAATGGTTCATGGCCAGCACCAGAAGCCCAACAAGAAAAGATTCAGAGAGTTAAATATGTAATCTCTAGGGGATATGAGGGAAAAGAGATACAGATTTGAAACAATCAATTACCTCAAAGGTATCAATAAGGTGCAGGAAGAAGGCATTTTGCATGGAAAGAGATGCTCAAGGACAAAGAGGCATGATATGAAGCTGGTTGGGAGGAAACTCACATAGGATGTGAGGAAATACTTCTTTATGGAAAGGGCAGTGGCCATCTAGAACAGCCTCCCAGCAGAAGAGGTGGTGGGTACCAAAATGGTAACAGGTTTCAAAATTGCATGGGATAGATACAAGAGGACCTTGCTAACAAGGCTGGAGGGGGTAAAGCCCGAGTTCAATTTGAGTCTACAGTAACAAAGTGAGTAGGGACTTTAGAACAGAGTAAGTGAACCAATAGGTCCTTTTCTGCTAACAGCTATGTTTCTGTTTCTATGTTTTTATGGTCAGTACCTTGGGTGACTCTGTGGGACATTTCTGCCTGGTCAGTGTAGCATAGTAGTCATGTAGTGGTACCAGATGGGAGATGTGTCTGTGCTCCACCACCCTTACCTTCTCTGAGCCCACTATTGTCCATCCCTCCTCTTTCCCGTCATCCTTTGAGGTCGCAGTGACAGACTAGGTGGTCCCTGGGTGGAGTAGAAGGTCTTATGAACCCAAGACAACTTGGCCTTCAGTCTGGCAACCTCCTCCATCCACCCAGAGAGATTCATGCAGATAGGGCAGCAGTGTAGCTTCCAGAAGGTCTCCCTGAAAACTGCTGTCCAACAGCCACGGCATTGCACCACTCCCATCATCCTATACTTCCTACTCCCTCTATAATTTAATCCCTTTTAATTCTTTTTATTCCCTTATCCTTTATATGGTGTTTACCCTATCCTTAACTTTCTGCGATACCTCACTCCATCCCACACTGAACAGTTGCCAGCAAGACATCCACCTGTTACCTAAAAAGAATATCTAGCAAACACTTACACTCCCCCTTCCTCAACAACTCTTTCAAGCAAGCTCTCTCAACCCCACTCACTGTTGCTCAAAAATAATTTCTAGGTCATTTCTTCACCCACAGTTACACAACAACCAATTTCCAGCATGTATCCACTCCCACTTACACTTCTTCCCAGAATTACTTACCAGCCAGTCTGCCCCTCACACTTAACACAACACTTCCCAGCAATCCCCCCATACTCTCCACTCACTGTTATTATACCATCACCACACTAACGGTTTCACAATGGAAATTCCAGCAAGTCCCTCTGTCCACTCACTACTTTCTAGGGTTACTTATTGGCAAGCCTTCACACTCTCAGTTACACAACAAAACTATCCAGCAGGACCCTATTGCCATGAACCCATGAACATAGCATTACCCACACTGAGGTACCAGGCAAGTTCCTACCTGCCTAACCTCTTTATCTCCCTGCAACAATATAGTCATTATCTGATGTCCAATGGACAGGGTCCCTGGCTGTTGGCTATCTCCTGGGCTGACTCTGGGTAGATTCCACTCTCCATTGTCCTTGACATGGGTCCTTAGCATGAGGGCCACAAGTGAAGGGCCTATCGAGTGCAGGAACTTTAATAGAGAGGCATAGCTCTCACAGCTCTGCCCCCTCCACTGATGTTGCCACTCAATTAGCAGTGTCCTCCATGGTCTCCCTCACTGCCAGCAGTCCACTGATATGGCGATTGGATCAGAGGGGAGAGGGGCACTTGCCAAAACCTGCCTATTCTCCCTTTTCCCCTCTGATGCTGCTCTCAGTTTTGTGAAATTGGGAGCTGGAACCTGCCTTTTGAAACTCATGGCTTTCACAGCTTTGACCCCTTCTACTTACATGGATGCCCAATTGCCGGTGTTCTCTGTGGTCTGCCTCACTGTTAATAGCCAGCTGACATGATGGTTGAATTAGAGGGGAGAGGGTCACTTATCGTATGATGTAAACAGGTTTAATAACCTTGTTAAAGAAAGTAAAGTTATGCCTTTTATTAAGAAAGCAAAGGCAAAGTTTATAGTTCTTCAAAAGATGCACTGAATCTGACCAGGAACATAAAACATTTCAAAAATGTGGTTTTCAGCAGTTACTCTTCTCCTCATATGCTGCTGGCAAGAAAAGGGGAGTAGATAAAGTATATTAATCCCAAACCAAGTTCCATTGAAGTTTTAGATACAGTTGTAGCTAGTGAAGGAAGGTATGCCCTCCTCAAAGGGACATGCTAAGGTTTTATTGTTACTTTGCTGTTTGTATATGTATCCCCAGGGGTCAGACATCCCCATTTTTGGCAGCTATTTTCTTCAGTAACAAAAAAAAGCTAGGGAGTGGCTGTTATGGGAAGGGATTTAAACTAACAGTCACCCCACACATTGACATTGTTTCTAGGTGAAGAGGACTACAGAAAGAAAGGAAGAGGAGAAGAATGAAGGCAAATAAAAGATATTTCACGGGTGGGGAGCAAATAACTCCCAAGGTGGGTATTTCCCAGGTATTGTATGGTGTGTACCTTTGTGCAAAAGAATGTTACATTAAACCTTCACAACCTGTGTAAGACAGGAAGAGGAAGTTTAGGAGGAAAGACATATGTGTGGCAATAGCTATTGTAGCCAGAAAATGGACAGCTTTCTCAAGGCCATCAGAGCTGCTTTGTTTTCAGTTTCCTCTCATCCTCCTAATGAAAGGTAACGGCTGGTATACTCACCATACACACTTGTGTTTATCTTCAGTACCTGTCACAAACTATATGCCTTCACCTAATTGTGATCATTCAGAGCTGGTGTTATTGATATACTGTATGCCACTGAGTAGTGTTGGTATCTGTTTAAAACTCTGTTATTTAAGACATGGATATCTGTGTGCAACCTGTTTGGAGATTAGGTGAGATAGCTGGCAACAGTCTGTGTTTTATTTACATCCATATACAATAACGCATGTCCACATATACAGTAATGGTGATGGGGGAGGAGTTGGAGAGAACATGCACATTACTAAATGTATTGCCTACACCTTCCTTCTGCTTACAATTCACACTCCTCATCTTGTGACTAGAGATGATTGAAATTGTTTAATTCCAATCCAATTTTCAGATTTAGAAATTTCAGACATTCTGAATCCTAATCTGATTTTGATTAAAATCCTAAAATTACTTCAAAATTAGAAAGGGCTTTAGATTTTAAATCCTAAATTCTAAATTCCTGTATTAAAATAGGTTTCAGGATTACATTTAGGAATTAGGATTTTTGGACTGTAATTCTGAAAATCCTAAATCCAAAAATTGGATTGGAATGCAATAAACCCGATTCTGTTTGGTCGATTCCAAGCAAACCTATTTGTAACACAATAAATTATTCCACAACAGCAGATTGTGGTGTCCCAAACAAAGGATTATAATATGATGGTAAAGTAGGAGGATGAGCTGAAGGCTGAGGGACAGATACCGCTTTCATGTAAATGCCATCAGCAATAAAAATGGAGCAGAGAAATACAGGAAAACATTGAACTGAAAACAGAACTGTGTCTGAATATTTATATTTTAAAATGCTGTGTTATATTTTGGAAATTCTCTTTAAAGACCAGCAATTTTTTTGTAGAAGGAATTAGCTGTTCATCTTAATGTGGTTCAATTGTCATTTTTGAGCTTTGAACCACTACAGATCCATTCCACCTGAATGATGTCACCATACTCCCACAATGGCATTTTGAGGCCACTAAGTGGGGAACAATCAGGTCATACCATATATTCAGTGGAGATTATAGCAGAAGTGCATGTGTTTGTGTGTGTGTGTGTGTGTGTGTTTGTGTGTGTGTGTGTGTCTGTTTGTGTATATGTGTGTGTGTGTGTGTGTGTGGTACTGTGTACATTAACTTTATTAAACTTTACAAGCCATCTTTTCTGTTTGGGCTAGTATAGTACAAATTATATAATGGATTCGAGAATGGGGCACTCTGATTGGCTGATTGGTAATCCTGACATAACCACTGCAAAAGGTGTCGATCAGACTTTACAAAAGAAAACTAAAAGTCATTCATTACTTCCTCTCTGGCATTCCAAATCAAAATAAAATATAAAAAAAAAACACCATATTATGTTTTTCACTAAATGCTGATCTAATAAAGCCATCATTTCTTCAATTATCCAATTATCATTTTACAAATTAAAATACACTTACACAGTAAAAACAACTCTTTTAAAATGCTCCAAACCATGACAATCCCACAGTAGTACTTCTATGCTACTTGTGCTTTTCAGTGACGTACCTCCAAATGGAAAGACAGCCCAAAATTAGACCATGGCTCTCTGCCAACTCCATACCGATTACAAGTGTCCACCTGCCTGTACTCCACTCATCTCTGATCATGATACTAACCTGACATCTGGCTGCTAACATACAATGTATAACAAGCTTGCTTTGAACAGGACAATGTTTTATCTTGTCTGTATTGTAAGGAGAAACAAAGGAAGGAAGAGAAAGAAAGAAAGAAAGAAAGAAAGAAAGAAAGAAAGAAAGAAAGAAAGAAAGAAAGAAAGAAAGAAAGAAAAAGGAAAATACAACCATAAAAAAAAACAAATCTCAGAATGTGTGTCTGACAGTCTTCAGGAAGGAGGGCAGGGGCTGTGTCCTAAAGCCATATTTTAACTAGCAACAGGGGACTATAAATTCCACAGTAGAAGAACAGTGTGCTAAAAAAATCAATAAAACAACAGGTTTTTTTTTATATTTGTTTTTAATCCATTGCATTGTATAATCACAATAAACCACACCAAGATGTGGATTGTCATGGGATTTATCCACATCTGATGTAATTTAGTCACTCGGCCTATGGCATCACAACCAAACCACATTAGGTCTGTGTAAATCCCACCATTACCTACATCCTGTTGTGGATTATTGCTTAATACTACTATCTCCTAACATTAAAGGTGGTCTGAATTCATAGTGCACACAGATCCCCCCTTGACCTAAAATCCCTGACCCAAATGTGTAAGGTGTGGGAAGGTGTGAGGGTCAATCTGAGGGGAGAATGAGAGTGCAAATGTGAAGGGGGTGTCTCAGGTGTATTCACTGGGGTGCAATTAAGTCTAACACCGGCCCTGGGAAGGGGGTGCTACTGGTACCAAAGATTACTGTTTGTTTTTAAAAACAGTGCTAGGATCAGGTATGAAAGATGGACCACTGGCACCAGGAACTAATATTTGGTTTTAAATACAGTAGTGGATTGGTTAAGGGAGGTCACTGACCCCCATGATAAATATTTGTTTTTCAGTACAGTGCTGTGATTGGTGAGGGTGGTGGATCACTAACACCAGGGATCAATATTATACCACTAGAACTAGGGATTAATACTAGTTTTTAAATACAGTACTGGGACTGGGTAAGGGAGGGTGGGCCAGGAGCACCATGTATTAAAATTTGTTTTTAATGCAGTACTGGAAATGGGTAAGGGTGGGGGATGACTACCACTAGGAATCATATTTGTTTTTAAATATTGTACTAGTATTGGGTGATGGTGGGGGACCACTACCACTAGGGATGTGTATGGATGCAGATGCCACCAGATTAAAATGCACTCTGTGTGACCTTAAATAGTAACTTGACCTCTCAGTGCACCTGGCCCCGAAACTGGGTTAAAGCAGAACAATGCTGGTTAAATGTGTGCTGCATCTCAGGTGGCCTGTGCTTGGCTTAGCAAGCAAACTACTGAACAAAATCATGTGGGCTACGGGAAGCTGTTACATATCAGCGTGCTCAGCCTCCATGCATTCTATGGAGCAAAGGCTTATTGCTCACATTGTATTGAATATATAATTGGAGGCAGTTAATGTCTTTGTTAGAGCTTTGTGAAAACAGGTGATTTGCGTGCGGTTTTCTGAATATGACAATTTAATGCAAAGCACTAGCAGGTTTCTAGTAGAATGCACTAACTGAGATTGCTCCTTCACAGGCTTTTTGTTTTCAACTTTCATTTTGCCTTTCACTTTGCCATACACATGTTTTTTTTACTACTCACTGCTGTACAAAAGCTGTTATTTTATTATGCTAGCACATTGACTAATGTCTCCGTGTGCACTTATTATCCTGTATTGTTATGCTACCTCTGTTTTGTATTGTAAATTGTTTCTCCCAATAACCCCCTCCACAGATCACACCTGAAAATGAGACTTGGCTCAGTGTGCCTTTCCCAGTTACCAATTTTTAAATAGATTAATAAAATAAATAAATAAGTAAATAGCATATACTATATCCATCTGGGTATACCGTCACCACAACCACTCTGACACTGCGAAGATCATCACAGCGAGAAGAAACAGGCAAAACCCACAGGTCGCTGTGATGGTTTGTGCAGTGACTGAGACTGCCTCACTGGGTGACTCGCCCCCCCGGTCCAACTCTGACTTGAAGTTGGAATCCTAGAGACCAGGGTGTGTGGGGGCAGAGCCCTCCACATGGGGGTTTCAGGGGGCACAGCCCCCTGATGGATACACAGAGGCATCCCCGGCACAGCAATGCCAATAATCAGCACTGCTGCTGTCGCTGTCAGGGATGTCTCCATGATAGCTGTCACGGTGGCATGGTAAAACCATCTATCTGTGGGTTCTATGTCATAATGGCAATCGCCAAAGAATGATCTCCGTTTGGGTGAGTGTACATCACTGAATATAAATAGCGGTGATGTACACTCACAGTGACTGCAAAACCAGCTGCGGTTTTCTATGTTATGCAGGGGGCTATGCTCCCCACACCTCCCTACTTAAAGATTCTGTACTCCAGGGGGGAATAAAACTTAAAAAAATTAAAAAAGACCCCTACACAAAAAATGATCGTGCCCCAGAACTGAACCCGACACCCTCCAAACCCCAGCCTGCCATCATACCCACCGTACCACATGGCCAGCTTGGCAGCCAACAACTGCACTACACCCCCCATACCCTCCCTCCCCTTCTGCCTGTCGCACTGTGTGATCCCTCCCCCAACATATATGCATATACATGCATCCTGTCACCTATTCGGCAACCCTGGTATCCTGTCACTACCCTGCCAGTTAGCCCAGAACACAGATAACGTGACTGAGTCACCATTTTAGCAGTCACTTAGTCATGGTCACTGTGTTCACTGGATACCCTATCGGTGGCCAGAAGGGGTATGTGGAATATTCTGAGTGCTCCTTTTAGTGCCAGTTTGGGGCTTTGCTCTATTGGGCTATGTTCCAACATATTTAGGGTACTAATACTGTGCTCCAGACTTTCAAAATACAGCAGATTTAGAACACTGTGATAATTTTCACTCTGGACTGGACTGGGGCATCTCGAGGATCAAATTAAGACCTTTGAAAATGGGTCCTCTTGCCATTTAATGTTTCTACTCCAGTAATAATGCTATATTCATCTGCATCTTTTGTGTTGCATTTTGCTGATCTCTGTTCTTTGTTGTGTAACTCAGTACCCTTCTGTCCATTCATCTGCACTACCAAGGCACACCTGAAAATGAGCATCAGCACAAGGTGTCTTTCTCTGTCAACAACTTGTTAATTAAAGTAAATGACAGCTGAACAATATGGAAATATTTTACTCAAAGTTCTAATAGAGGTGCATGTACTGTATCATCGAGGCACAGATTCTGCATATTAAAATGGGGGCCTCAGCTTCATCATAGGTAGTTGGTGTTGAGCTTGCAGACATTAATATCACCAGACATACTATAGGGCCAGCATCATTGTTTATAGAGGCAGCAGGGAGGGAGAATACTGATTTTAGCCCAATATAGTCAATGAATAAGCGAATGGTCACAAGTGCAGTGTTCCAAAATGTAACTCGTGACAGCAGAAACTGTTGGTAATCATGCACTGCAGGTGCTGCTTAGAGTCATATGAATAAATAAGATGAACGAAGCTTTTATGTTGCATATATATATATATATATATATATATATATATATATATATATGTAGATGTATATATATATATATATTTATATATACACACACACACATATACATATTTGGTTTCTGAATAACATATTTTACAGAATGGTTTAACTGGCTTATGAATACAAAAAAACAAAGTCTAAAATTGTCTGTGCTACATCAGCAAAGCATGATGTAAATTAAACTTTAAACAGAAACTCATTTGGAATGAAAGGTTAACTACAACTATTTTTAGAAGGCATTGTAAAGTCTGTGACCAGTTGTTAAACAGATTATATTTTATTCCTAAAATGGAGGAGATGGCTGTTTAGCTTTCTAGGTTTTCATTGGGATGGATTTTGTTTACAGGAAAACATTCTGATGACTGTTATCCAAGGATGCCATAATTGTTTGGGATGGTAAAAATACCATGGGTTTAGAGCATTTTCATATGATTATGTTGAGCTGTGCAAACAGAGCAGTGTTTGTAGTGTAAACAGGTCCATTTTCTGGTAAAATCAAAATCATGAGACAACCTGATGTCATAGGCTAAATCATTACCATATAACTCATGTCAAGTCCTAGTGACAGTTAATGGAGAGCAAACAAGTAGGAAACAGTGAGAGAACATATCTGTATCAATCAATCAATCAGTCAATCAATCAAGTCTTTATTTAACCAGGCGTTCATCGTTGAGCATAAGCTCATTTGCAAGATGGACCTGGGGGGAGCATGAACAATTGTATACACAGGTCAACAAAGGTATTTACAAGGCAATACAGATAATACTGTTTGCAGAGAGGAAGAAAATGAAGTTCATATGTACATAGACTTATACAGATATTGTACAGATTACAGGGTATTTACATACATGGAAGTGTCTATAGGAAGATAAAGCAGGTTATCTAAGGTTGCAGGAGGAAGTAACAGAGTAAAAAAATAAAATAAAAATATACACCAGGTAGAGGCGAAGGTGGGGAGAAGGGAGGGAGGTGGGGGAGACAGGCTAGGAGGGCACGGTGCACAGAGGGGAGTTGGTAAAACAGGGTGTAGAGAAGGTGGATGGAGAAAAGCAGTATGTGTGAGCCCCAGGATTGAATGCTATAATGTACTGGGCATGGTAGGATGTCACAACCCAGGGGTAGAGAGCTCCTATCCGAGGCTGGGAAAGGAAGGATAAGGGGATGGACAGGCCTAGTGTTGATAAGACAGGGGGATAAGAGAGAGAACAATTAGGCTTGTGAGGAGCAAGCTGAGGGGTCAGTACTTAAAATTGGGTCTAGGCATGGCTATATACCATGCAGACAACCGGTACTTTGTCTGAGTGGGTGAAGCAGTTACATACTTCTCTGATTGTACGGAAATAAAGTGTCTTGAAGGTATTTATACTAATTAGAGTGCTTAATTTGAGGGTTTTTTGTAGATCGTTCCATAAGGTAGGTAGCACGAAGCTTATGGCTGCTCTGCCGAAGTCGGATTTTGCTTTGGGTACTTTAAGTGTAATAGCTGAGTAACTTCTTAATGCATATTTCCCAGTTATACTCAGGGGAAGACAGCAGGAGATATAGTAAGGCAGCTTATTAGAGATGGCTCTATACATCCAGAGAGTGGTGTTTCTGAGGTGACTAAACTTTAGTGATGTCCACCCCACTGCAGCATATAGGGTGCAGTGATGCATGTGAAAGGAAAATCCCATTATAAACCTCAGTGCTCGATGGTAGAGTGTGTCCAGTTTAGCCATGTAAGAGTTGGGGCATTGGCTGTAGAGGAAATCAGCGTAATCAACCAATGATTGGAAAATGGATTGGACCAGTTGTTTCTTGGCATCTCTGGTGAGAAATTGGTTGATTCTAAAAAACAGGCCAAGCCTTTGCTGAAGTCATTTTAGCAAGTCCTCGATATGTTCAATGAAGGAGAGTCTTTGGTCTATCCAAACTCCCAGATACTTGAATTTTGTAACAAATTCTAGTTTTTCACCTAGAACTGTGGTAATTTGGGGAACTGTCCCACTGGACACAGGGTTAGCTGTACGGATGAAAGGGTAGAGGACCATCGCTTTAGTTTTTTTGGGTTAAGGAGTAGCTTTTTTGGGAGGAGTTGGGTTTGGAAAAGGTTGAATTCTGACTGTAGGTCATTGCAGGCAGCTTCAGGTGTTGGGCGACTCACGTTGAGAACTGTATCATCTGCAAACAGATGGATGTTGGTTTCTTTTATACAGTAGTCAATGTTATTAATTTAGATTGCAAAAAGTAAGGGCCCTAAAATAGAACCTTGAGGTACCCCTCTTTGCAGAGTTTTTAAGGGGGACAGGCCTCCTTCAGCTTTAACTTGTTGAAGGCGCCCTGTAAATGTATAATTTATAATCTAGTCTTGCTATTTCAGGAGATGCAGCTCAAAATAGATGTTTATGTTTATAACAAATAACCAGTTATTTCACCAAGTATGGTAACTTGGTGTGTCCTTGAATGTCCATAGATATTTTCTGGGACTTATATCATCAATGTGGTATGCGGTAGAACAGTATTTTCTAAAAGAGACATTGGTTACACCTTAATGTGATAGACAAGAGTACTAAAACTTGAAAAAGAGAAGTCATCACAATATGGCTGCCTGTGGTATAAGTTAAGACTTAGTTTCTGCACTGAATGCAACAGATAATGCATGTTTGACACTGACAGTAATATAAAGTTAACATCTAGTGAAGCAAACTGTAACCATGTTAGACCAATTTTATGTACTATCATTAATCATTATGTTTTAGAGTTCTGCAGCAATATCACAGGTATATTCTGTGTACAGTAAATCTAATGTCTAGTATTCTTTATATTTATATATACAGTTTTTATGGCTGTGGGTGGAGCCTATACCCATCTTGCTTTAACTAAAAAAATGGCATACCATGGAACCCATTTTTGGACTTTTCAGTGTATGCTTCCATAAGTGCAAATCACTATGGCAGTTAAAGAAATACTCCCTTCTTTCTGTTTAGAATGTTGGACACAGAACTCCAAGCTGCTTTTCTCTGAGAGCAAATGTGCACACATTCCAAACAAATCTAAATAGCTTTAAAACTATTCAAGGTGCACAAAAACAACCAGTGTGAAAGTTCTTCAGGACAAAAAGACATTTCACATGAGGGTAGTCACTAATCTGAGTTCTTTATATTTTGTAAAAGATGGTCTTCTAAACAACCTCATTTTTTTCTCTCTGAGAGAACACAGTAAGACACATGCCAAACTAATCTAAATATTTGGGAAAGTATACAAGTTACCAATACATGACCAAAATGATAGTTGTTCAGGACAAAATGACCTTTCAAATGAGTGTTGTCATTAATCTGAATTCATTAGATTTTTTAAAATACATCCATCCAAAAGGTGAAAATTGTGAAGAAAAATGAAAATTCAGGTAATCAGATGGCCATAGTTTAAAATATATAATTAGTGCAGCTTAATGAATAGGATCATTGGAAAGGTCTTTTTGTCCTGAACACTGTCCATGCTGGTTGTTTATGTGTAACTCATGCATGTTTAGAGATAGTTTCATTTGTTTGGCATAACTCCTATGAAAAATGAAAATTCAGGTAATCAGATGACCATAGTTTAAAAAACATAATTAGTGCAGTTTAATGAATGGGCTCATTTGAAAGGTCCTTTTGTCCTGAACATCTTTCATTCTGGTTGTTTATGTGTAACTTATATAAATTTAGAGATATTTACATTTCTTTGGCATAACTCCTATTGCATTTCTAAAAAGCCTCATTTTTGAAAACCACTACGCCAGGTAAGTGAAATACTAGACCACATTTTTTATCTTTTGTCATGCCTAATTTAACAGTAGATCTTGACACTGACCAGAGAGGGGGAAGAAGCAAGACAGAGAAGAAAACAATGCTCACACACAGAAGGAAGACCTGATGCACAAACAAAGCTGTCTGTGAAACTTTTAAGCATCTATGCTGCAGCACTGATTTTTCTTTTATTATGTCCTCTTTGGCAACTACTATTATTAAAATGCATTAA
This sequence comes from Neoceratodus forsteri, assembly GCA_016271365.2. Classification (NCBI taxonomy): domain Eukaryota; kingdom Metazoa; phylum Chordata; order Ceratodontiformes; family Ceratodontidae; genus Neoceratodus; species Neoceratodus forsteri. Next base: position 98,808,537 of record CM057457.1, on the reverse strand, counting down.
ATGTATAGTTTACTAAATCTTGACCTTGGGATAGCTCTTGAATAACTCCCAAATAAGTTTTAAGCCATTCCCTTTACGGAAAGTCAAGACCTGTGCAAAAGCTCAATTGTTATTTTTTTTTTTTTTTTACAGATTTCCAAAGTAAACATGTGGAGAAATGCAATAGTATCCACAAGTAACCCCACTGATTACCTAACAATGAGCAAAATCATTTTTTCTATAAATTATGTCGTTTCCAAGTGTTTCTGTATCCCCTTTTTTTTTTTTTTTTTTTTTTGCTAATTGCACAATTGCCCCTTGTTTGATTGGTTCCTGCATTTAACTTTCACATAAATAGGCTAACTGATTTCTAACTAGTACCCTTGTATTTAGAAAGTCAAAAAGAATAATGTAATTTTTTTTTTCTTTAGAATGTCTATGTATATAGTGTTCAATCAACTGTGCTGAGGATCATACTATGGCCTCTTGTTCACAAAGCCAGAATGGGTTGATGGAGATGGAGGGTGCTGGCTCTGGAAGCAAAGAAAAGAAGAGTTCGGTGAGGGTGAGGGGCATGTTTTAGGGTCTGTTTCAGGAGGCAGTGAGTTGGGGAGGGAGGCATTTTCTATGTTTCTATGCTTGAAGAAGCTGCTTGCAATTCTGCCTTACTATTGGTCAAATAATGTGATGATGATGAGACATGCAGAGTGCTGCCTGTTAATTAACAGCAGATCCTGACCTTTATTCTCGTTACAACAGCAATGTACCTACTAGCACTTTAATGGAATGCTATAATGCTTAACATGAAGAAAATAAAAACAGCTTAAAACAAAATGATCTGCTTATTGGGGTCACATTAAATCTTTTTTAGGATGGGATCAAGTTATATCTTTTCAGGAAAAAAGCAGCAGATTAATTTTAGCCATTCCTTTTATGGGAGGTCAATACCCTTGCAAAAGGTAAAGTGTTATTTTTTCATATTTTTTTTTTTACTAATGTCCATAGTAAAAATGTGGAGAAATACAAAAGTATGTACAACTGATCTCCTAGGTATTTTCAACTTGGAGAGAAGTTGATATTTGTGCAAAATCAAAATCAAATTTTATACAGTTTTGCTCTAAAGTTATTATATTCTACATCTTATTAGACTATTGTTGAACTGAGCAAATAAATGTTTAGATAAAACAAATTGATGACTCCAGGATTAGGAGGTCATTACAATTGCAAAAGGTCAAATTATGGAACCTTAAATAAACTCTTAACACCATTCTTCTTAGTGTGTGATTATAATGAATTAAAGACATTTGAAAGGATAGTGACAAAAAGTTATATTTGTTATGAATATAGACCTACAATTATACAACCATTGTGACATATATTTTTAGGATCAGAGGAATGGTGCAAGGCTGCCGAAATCATAGTGATGTCACTGCTTCAACACTTCAGTGTGTGTGGATCAAACCAAAAAGAGACATAATAAAACATTCTATCTTCTCAAAAAAACAATTATATTTTATTATGTGTGATTCAACCTGAAAATGCAAAAGAGCAATAAGGAAGTAAAACAATCAAGATGAGATTTCAGCATTCTCCAACCATTCAGTACTTTGAAGCCGAGCCATAATAAAGGTTTATATCTTCTTCAAATCAATTATATTTTGTTTTGATATATTTAATATTCTGTATCTAAGTAGGCACTAGAAAAAAAGTATATTGGGTGTTTGGAAAGAGGCAAATGCAACCAGACACAGAACGAAGTCAAAAGCAGAGGCAGTATAGCACAATGGTTTAAGGCTCTGAGATGCAAATCTGGAGACCTGGGTTTGAATCCAACAGCCACCAATGGCATGCTGTGTGACCCTGAACAAGTCACTTAACTTCCCTGTGCTCCCAGGTCACACCTGTAAACAAGCTTTCAGCTTAGTGTGCCACTCCTGGTTAAACAATTAGGAAAAAAGAGAATATCGGTTGTGGGGGCAAGTAACAAGTAGAGGAGCTCGCTTGACCACTCCAATGGGGGCCACCCACCAACACTACTGACCGTTCGTGGGCACCAGTAGCAGAGGAGGAGCTGGGCAAATGCTGCAAGCAGTCAGTATAGGAGGAGGAGAAGGAGGAGGAGGCAGATGGCAGGCTGCCTGCCATAGTGCAGCTCTTGTTTTAAATCCCTGGCGGTGCCTGACTGGCTGTAGAAATCATCTGTGCAGCAGCCCTCCATCTGTAGGGATTATAGAGATTCAGTTTAGCTGTCCTGTTGTATTCGGGCAGGCTCGAGCTCCATTGGGCTCATCTCTGACACACCTCTGAAATGCCTTTCTACCACAAGATGTTTCTTGTGCCGCAAAGAAACATAAAAAAACTAGAAAGAACTTTGATTAGTGACTACCCTCATTTGAAAGGCCTTTTTGTCCTGCACACAAAAATGTAAAATAATGCACTTGGGGCACAGAAATCCAGGGTCAGAGTACAAATGGGTGGACTAGCATTGATAACATTAAGAAAGCACACATTAAAGAAAAAAACCTTTTACATGCAGTTCGTTACTGTTTAACAATATTAATCATCTATGGCTGCCACTGTACATCTGATGCAAACCCGTAATCATGTTCCTCACTTGAAGCATAAAGGGGGACGTGAAGGCCATAACTGACTCCTTATTTTTGTGTTAAAGAGGTCAGTTTCTTTACAGCAAAAACAAAGAAAGGGGTCATTTCTAAAATGTGCAGATGAGCATGGGGACCACTTTTTTTCAGAGCATGCCACCACCGGCAGCTACCACTTCAAGACTGCTACTACTTTCACCTAATAAAATTAGAGGAAAACCAGAAGTAGTCTATCAGTACTGAGATCAACATAGGTATGGCACATTTACCAGAAATCACTGCTTAGAAAAGAATGAGAAATTGACTGTGATGACAAGCAAGTCCCAGATCAGATCTCTAGTTTGTTAATAGACTCCTCCTGAGTCTGATTTTTATGGCTGCATGGGCTAAGCTTCATGGATGTTATACCATCATCAGATTTGTGTAACAGCACTGTGGAAGCACATAACCAGACCACTGTCAGATGTGCTGCCACAGTACTCTGACATAGTTTCCAGTGATTCTGTTTATGCAGCCCTTCCTGTCCACAGGCCACATAAACATATTCACTTCCTGGTGCATTACTTTTCCTTTCCTTTCCGCAACTGCAGAAATGATGGCTGCCGTGTGCAACATGGTGGTGCTGACTTAAACTGCGTATTTATAACTATTATACATAACGTAGTTATGTCAGCACTGCCATGTTGCGCATGGATGACTCCGGGGCAAACTGCAAATGTGCGAGTGTCACACATGTGCAGAACTGTAATCAATGCAGTATTTCTTATGGCAAATTCTGATGCAGAGTGAGCATCGCATATTTTTTTCAGTGCTCTTGCTACTCCTAAAAGCTCTCCACAGCCGAATCAGCTCTGACCAGAGTTTGTTCTTATAGTTATAAAAGTGCATTCATATGTTCTTCACGTGAGAGAACTACAGAGTGATGCTGAGCAGTACTGGCACACAAAGGACATGAGAAGAAACTCTAATAACTGCAAGAGACACATGAACAGTACACATATATTTATCAAGCAGATAAAAATATTTGTTTAAAAAATTAGAGTTTAAATTTAAAATCAGAATGTTTTAGATTGCATAATATTAGAGATTCCCCACTGTAGGAAATGGACTGTGCCATCTGAACATAAAACCTCAGAATTTTAGAATTATGTTCACGAGACACCCTCTTATGGTTAAAAGAGTACATGAAATGTTTTGAAATTAACAGTCTTTATTGGCTAAGATAGATGTAATGAATTATAATTGGTATACTGAAACATGTAAACTATTATGAGGTAGAACGTCCCTGAAAAGTCATAACAGTATGGTCCAACTTAACAAAGGTCTCCAGCCCTTGGCACAAAAATCTTAGCAGGCTATCGTAGAACAGAATTGCACAACAGTATCCAAAGCACCTACATCCAGGCCAATTACTTCTTTATGATGACCAGCATTTCACTAACACTGGATTAATGTTCCTAGGAAGTTTTTTCCAGTGGAGCAAGCACTCCTCCCTCCCCAGTGGAGGAGTGTGTCCTTTGGGATGCTTGATTATCCTCCCCTGACAGCCCCCCAGTGACTCGGGCTCAGTTCTGAATTCAGGTCACCATTATCCTGAGTGGTAGTCATCTGGTCATCATCTACTCATGATGAAAATTGCAGAACTGTGGTTATAATACTCAAGTTATAACACCTTTATACAATTGTTTATATAATAACACATGGTGTTGTAATAAGCAGGAAATTAATACCTCAGCCAGAAATGGTTATCAGGACAGAAGCCAATTAATTCTATGGGGTAGAAGTAATGCTGTAATGTTAGTGGTCTACCAGAAAGAGCACCTGAGGGCCTTATTGGAAATGAGAACTGTGCTGAACGTGTTAAGTCCATTTTTCTGCAGAAACTGTGTTTTTATACTGGTACCAGTTCTGTTATTTATCCATCAATATAGACATTTTAGCAATGTCAGTGGGTGTTTCTGGTTTACATTCTGATGACAGGTACCATTTTAGGACTGTATGATGCAGTATATGTCTCTTTCAAGCACAGACCCTTATACTGGAACACTGGTGGATTGTGAAAACAATGTTTTGTAAGAACTTACAAGAATGTAAATGACATCAAGCAGTTCTAAAACTGAACTTTTCATCAATGTCTAAATGTGAAGCACTGTCAGGAATAACCAAAAGCCTGCATACAGTAGATAAAGCAATAACATATTTTGAACCATTAGATAAAAGGCAGCTTCTATGGGGAAAATGGCTTACAGGTTCAGCATAGTTCTACAGAACTGTAAGGAGGACAGGGCCCTTTTTAAGCTTTCCAGTCACTGATGATGAGTTAATGAAAATGATTGACTGGATGCATAACCTACATTCAGTGTTTCTCTTGACAGCACATTGACCCTATAAACTCTGTTAGTAGCTGTCATAAGAATTGTTCACATTTTAAAGGAAAATATAATTAGACTGTGCACAATCTCCCCGATGAGCTGGCCTGTATTACATGTTCAGTCAGGGTCCAGGGGCTGTGGATCAAAATTTTATGGGACAGCCTGTCTGAACATGGTTCTTATCTGGAAACTGGAAGAGCTAAATATGTGCTATGTTAGTGACAGGAGATGGTTAAAGAACCATCTGGCTCATTTTTTGCTATTTTCATTGTTACTGCTCCCAGTTCAGAAAAGAGGTTTTTGCAGCAGTGGTAGTGCTGGGATAGATTCCAATTTGAGTGGGATTTTGTGGGACATTCTCTTGTGAAGAGTACAGATGGGGTATAAGTCGCAGTATTGTGACTCTGATCATTTCAAACTGTGTATGACTCCTACTTTGGTGAGAGGAAAAAGGAACTAAAAACTGGCTTCTGATTGATTTACATCTATTTATAAATCAAGCTTCATTATGACTGCACCAACTACTATTTACATTTACACAGGATTCTATTTAATTTGCTATTAAGTAGTTATATTGCAGTGTTTGGTGTATAAGCAGTTAGGTTATAGGGCTGCATGTTTTGAATGGTTAGTTATTTATGATCATTTAAAATTGTGTATTGGTCTGACTGAGTAGGTTATGAGGATATTAAAGAGAGAGAGACAGAGAGAGAGAGAGAGAGAGAATGAGAATGGAGTGTGCTTGTAGGGTTTCCCTGTATCTCTACTTTATGGTTGGGGGGGCTGTGTTGCTGGATGGGTGATTTTGGCTTGGGTATTAGCAGGGATAGTGTGGGTGTCACCATAACAGCAGTATGCATGTGAGAATGTTGGCCCCTAGGCTCAAGTACTCCCTGTGCCTACTCAATGATCTGCATACTTTCCAGGACCCCCTTCCAGGGTGGCTGCTTACCACTGGTGCAAGGAGGTGGGGATCTTAAGGATGAGGTGGGCATTATTAGAAGGATGATGACCAGGGCTGGTGTGTCAGCATTGCTGTAGTGCTAGAACTTGGGATAATGGTGACCTGAATTCAGAAGTGAGTCCAGGTTATCAGGGGCCTGTCAAGGGAGAACAATCAAGCATCCTAGAGGACATTATCCTCCACTTGGGAGGGAGGACTGCATGTCACTGCAACATTGCCAGCTGGCTGATCACAGGTGGCAGTGCAGTGGAGGCATGATAGATGGGAGGGCACTTCCTGGCCATGATGCTTGCACACTTGCATGCAGCCATCCACTTGGCCCTAGTCCATGAAGCACTCAGGGTGGCAACCTACAGGTGAAGAAAAAACACTTCCTTGGCTGCATCAGCATGGCACTGCCTCACACTGCTCACCAGGCTCGCAGCCACAACCCATCTCTAACACCTCCCAGGACTTGGGAACCCAGTTGGCTGTGCAATGGGGGTCAATTAGCGAGGCATCATCTGGTCAGAAAGCATGCTCCCTGGACAGCAAGTTTTGGGGCTGGCAGGAGAGGATGGCCAGAGACAACCAGTTAAGATTCAAAAAGTACAATAAATTAAAAAAAAAAGAGACTGATGATCAAGAGATGCCCTGGGGGGAAATGAGATACAGACTGATGCCAGACACGTTTGGTTTCCATACTCAGGGTTTCCACCAGATGGAGTCTACAGGTAACTGAAGGGTCAGCTGCCTCCATCTGTCCCATTCAGGAAGATTTGTTCAATGCCACTTCAATGAGCAACAAGACTGTAATTTTGTCAGATATGTACTCTATTCAGTGTAAACAACTGTAACCTGTTATCCTGCCTTAATGTCCTGCTTTGTTTTGTACCGGACCTGATGTGGAACCTTTGTAAAAGAGCCTTGGCTCAAAAGTATTTGTAATCCTAGATTAAAATAAAACAAATTAATAAATACATTTTCAGAGTCAGCCGTTAGTGCTGTGCACCCTATTGTGTTGTGTATGAGATAGAACTCAGCCAGTCCAGGACATATATTCAGACTGCCAACATGCTCTGAGCAGTGCAAACTAGAGCTGGATGAAAATTGTGAATTCCGCTTTTGCTGAACTTTCGCAAAATTTTGTAAATTTTTGCAAAATTTACTGAACTTCCGCCATTGGAAAAAGGAAATCTTCTGAGTGAGTTTAGTAGATTTTCACCTTGTTCTGTGGAATTTTTTGTCTGAACTGTGGAATAATACATATGAACTGTGAAATGACAGTTCTGAGGAATTTTATTCCACAGTTTAATGCATTACTCCACAGTACATGTAATTATTCAGCAGTTTAGTTATCAGTTCTGAGGAATTTCTGTCGGCAGTAAAATTCATAAATCCATAATTCATACATTCATTCTGCAATTCAGGGACTCATTAAACAGCAGAATGAAAATATGAATTGCAGATTATTGTATTAAATCGAGGAAAAGAGGAAAAAAATTCCACAGAACTGACAACTGACAGCAATCAGTTCTGTGGAAGTTTTATCAGGAGTTTAATACAATAATCTGCAATTCATACATTAATTCATCCGTTCTAAGTAAGAATTTCAGAGAAAGTTTCAAAAGTGCATTTCCTAAAAGCAAAATTCTGACTTTTGCCAAAATTCCATCTGTGGAAGCTTAATTTCGTGCAGCCCTAGTGCACACTGCCTTTCTGAATATAGGAGCTGTGGGAGTGCAGCCCACAGTGACTGTGGGCTGTGTTATCACAGTCCTCTCCAGGAGAGTGGCATACAGGAGCAAGCAAGATAGCACTCCCAAAAAGGATAGTACCCTTTCACCAGTGAGACATGTTCAGCCACTGGTATGCTAGTAAGAACATTTACTCATGTATGTATGTATTTATTTAAATGTAGTGACCAAGATAAGCATAATGAGCCAGATCTTGTTTCCAGCTGTGAGCCAGGGTAGGGGATATAGCAGAGTGAAACAGCAAAATCAAAGTGATAACAACAAAAGGTCCTCTGTACTCTTGACACTTCAGCTCAGAGTTCAGCATCCTCTGCCCACAACACAGACAGGTGATACACATTGGGCAGCACCGCAGTCTAAAGAAGGTGAGTCAAAAGCCTACAGCCCCATACCCATTGTACTACCTTACTCACATGATATTTCCTTCTTACTTATTGTCAATTGAAATGTATTTTTAATCTACTGCCTTCTTTTTATTCCTTTAGTACTCCTACCCCCCACCCCTTCGCTTGCTTGAATGTTATGTGTTACCATACACTAGACAGGGTGTCTTTTGTTTTTCCTTTTCTAACCCTCCTGTTTGTACCTAGCCTGTCCAATTCTGGTTTTCTCCTAACTCACTTTTGATTGCCTGAAACATGTTTATTTCCCTGCCCTATATACGGTATCATTTGTTTTCTCATTTTTAACCCTCCTACCTGTACCTACCTTACCATGATACCTTCTACTGTTTACCCGTTTGTTGTTAGTCTACTACCTATAGCTACATTCCCTGTAGCTGTTTTTTTCCAGTACAATAGTACACTGTAATTTGTTTTTTCTTACCTTGCTCTGGTTCCTCCCCTGCCAAAGATGAAGAAAAAGTAGGAGGAGAGGAGATTGCGTGCAATGATAATGATGCAACACACCTTCTCAGGGAACCTCAGTCTAAAAATATAAAGCAAAAATGAACACATGCACCACTAGAGACAAATGTCAGATCCTGCCACTCAGCATACTGCTAAAAGTCCAAAAATGAGAAACGTGGCACTAACACCAATATAATGAATAATCTCCACAGCCCAAGAAGTCCAGAAAGTACAATAAACATGCCACAAGCCCCACAAACAGACAAAGCAGATGATTAACTACAACCCCACACTGCTGCTACAGCTGGTCACCACTGTCTATCCAATCTAGTGTGTGGGACTATTTTATTATTGACCTGTTGGATGACAGTGGGGTAATATGCCAACCATTCTAGGCATGTGTCAGCTGTGGTAAAAGGGGGGGGGGCACACCATGACACTTGTGGGTATAGCACCCACCTAAAATACAATTATTTACCAATCTAGGCAACAAATCAGAAGAACGTTGATGATGTATCATGAACACCTGTTATTCATCATTATACATGACCACGAATAGCGGAAAAGGAAGTTGAGGATTTGGGGGATAAACTTGGTAAGGAAAGTATCACTAGTGATACAGTACTGACACTTCAGCAAAACAGAGGGAAAAATCACCTCCTTTTGCTTATCACAACAGAATTCACTTTTGTGAGCTGGTAGCTGCCAGCATTTACATACTGTACCACAGGTGGAAAAGTAGTGAGAAAAAAACATTTCTTATCAGAAAATGTTTTTTAATTAGCAATCAATAGTACATTCATTGACATATTTTACAAAGTTGCCCTAAATTTAACCAGTACACTTTGAACTTGGCCATAAATTGGTGGCAAGCTGCCTTAGCTCTCATCCTGGCCACCCCATAACCAATAAACTTGTACAATTTTTACATTGTTTTTTTTTCTTTCTATGAAATTCATTACTTGTACTGTGATTTTATTGTTCCTATTCATATACCTGTTGTTATCTGCACACCTTCTGGAGACTGTGGTGCTGTCCAATGTGTACTCACCTGTCTGGGTTGTGGGCAGAGGATGCTGGACTCTGAGCTGAAATGTCAAGGGTACAGAGGACCTTTTGTTGTTATAACTTTGTTTTTGTTGTTTCCTTCTGCTATATCCCCTGCAACAACAAAAATGCCACAAACCCCACAATCAGACAAAGTAGATGATTAGCTATAACCCCACACTGTTGCTACAGCTGATAACTTCTGCTTCTGCTTCACCCAGGGGCCACCAAGTCTGCCATGTGTGCCTTAGAGGATGCCTAGGCACAGGTAAAGAAAATACACCTTGGTGGGTTCTGGAAGGTGATAACAGTGAATGGTCCTCAGCTTATGCCACCTCCGAATTACTCTGTTGTGCTGGCAGGATGGGGCTTCCTAGAAAGGATACCCATATCAGTGAGTTAGAAAGAAGTGGGGGGTCCTCAGAATGGAAAGCCCCAACAAGGTTGGACGATGCCCTCAGCCAAGGATGAAGCAGCTGCTAGTGGGGGACTCTATTGTGAGGTGGATAAACATGTGAGAGGGAGGAAGAAAGGAGAAGAAGGTGAAGTGCCTGAGAGGTACTTTGGATTGGAGGAATGGAAAGTCAATCCACAGAATTGCTAGGGCTGCAGGAGAGGTAGGTGTAATGCAGGGTAACTTCAGGGGGCATGGGAGAGGCATTGAGCAGATGGCATGCATGGTGGCTTGTGCCAAGGTGTACCTGTGTATGACCAGGGAGAGGAAAAGGTACTCCACATCAAAGCATTTAATAACTGGTTGAAGTTGTGGTGCAGGAAGAAGGGCTTCAGCTACACTGGGAACTGGATACCAACCTGGGGCAATATGGGCATCTATATTCGATACAGCCTGAATCCCTTCAGGATTGGGAGCACAATCCTTGGTGGATAGCTTAAATGCTATTTAGATAAGCATTAAAATACCCAGGAGGAGGCTGTCAAACCAAGGGATGCAGCAATTGCCCCCATGGGTGATGGAGTGGCAGGGAGAGAAGGCCTGGGGGTGTAAACTCCCTTAGGTTGGGGATACAAGAAAGCAGGGGTAAGACACGGGAAAAGGCAGCATACATCAGGTAAGCAAAAGTAAAATATTAAAGGACACAGAGAAAGAGAAGATAAAAAGGGATGAGGTGGGTTAGAAGGAGTTTCAGGGGACAGCACAGTCAGAAAGGGAGAAGGGCAGTGAAGTAGGCAGGGAGGGAGAAAGATATGAAGAGCCATGTGCACCAATGCGCTAAGTCTGGGAAACAAAATTTAAGAGCCAGCCTACCGGAGCAGCGGCAAGGTGTCTGCTTCTGCTGCCAATGCCGCGGATTCTGTAATGGACCTGAGGAGTCAGAGGGGCAACTAAGGGGAGGAGGATGGAGCATCCCTGGGACTGCTCTCCTTCTCTGGGGGGAAGGTTGGGTGAGTGTTTGGCACATGGTCATCTCCTAGAACAGGCCAGGGGAATGACTAGCTTCTGATGCCATAGGAATGGGAGACGTGTTGACATTCATGCTTCAGCACATCACGTCATTGCACACCGCGCCTCCCGGGGTTACTGCAGCAAAAAATCATTGCTGCCCCACCTATGACACCATGCCTCTCCACTCCAGGCTGCCTGCCAAGCTCCTGGCCTGTGGTCTAACAATCTGTGTCAGTCTGTTCAGCCCAGTTCCATGGCACCACCCTGGGGGGTAAGACAGGGGGAACCTCTCAATGGCTCACCACTGACACTCCCAGTCATCGTCCATTGGAGCCATGTCCACCTGATGACCCAGCCAGCAAGCCTGGATGGATTGCCATATCAGGGTTAGTCCTGGGGCAAGTGAAGGTTGGGATGAGTCAGTGGGCTGAGCTTCCAGGGTTGGGCAAGACAAATAAAAACTCCAGGCCTGAAAGCCATCATAGTAGAGGCTAGCCTTAATTTGGTGGCCATAATGGAGCCATGGTGCACTGAGCACCATGACTGGTACATGACCACACCTGGCTAATGTCTTTTCAGGATAGACAGAGCAGAGTGGTGGGGTGGAGGGGTTGTACTATATGTAAGGGAAGGGAATCATGGATAGAAGTACCAGAAATATTGATTGCTTAACGAATAAAAATGTAAATCATGCTCAATTTCACTTTCTTGTGGTTACCCCTGAACAAGTAATTGAGTATATCTTAAAGTATAATCCAAGACCCAATGTAGGGCAGGATAAAACTGATTATACACTGTTAAAATTGGGAATTAATTATTTAGCTTAACCCCTAGTGACAATTTTTAATTTTTTATTATGTAATGGAGTACTTCCTAAATGTTGAAAATCAGCCCTTATAAGGCCTGTATTTAAATCAGGATCTAGGAATTTGATTTCAAATTATAGACCAAAATTCCTCCTTGAACCTTTGTCAAATATTCTTGAGAGACTGGTGTTTGATCAAACACAGGAGTTTTGGGAAAAATATAACAGTAGCACAACATGGGATTAGATCAAACCACAATACAGAGACTGCCTTGATGAAGTTCACCAGCGATGTATGGGTGCCCCTGATTTAGGGCATTCTGTTGCAGGGGTGTTTGTGGACCTCACCAAGGCCTTCCACCTAGGAAATCATTCGTTGTTATTAGAAGTATTAAGATATATTTTTTTTTTTCAGACAATATAATATCTTGGTTCGAAGGGTGCTTATCCAATAGGGAGCATAGGACTATGATTGCACAAAATCGTTCGGATCCTCATTTAATTTCACATGGAGTAGCACATGGTGCAATTATGGGACCACTTTTGTTTTCTATGTTTATGAATGCAGCAGTGTTGACTTGTTTACATTTTAATATGACTTTGTACGCTGATGATGCGGTCACCATGCCCTCGAATGGTTCTCAAACTACCTTGCGGATAGACAGCAACTCACCTGCTACAACTGCACCAACTCAGCCTTATCCCAGGTTAACTGTGGGGTTCCCCAGGGACCCGTCCTGGGTCCTCTACTGTTCTCTCTATACATCAATGGATTGCCCTCTGCAATTACCCATGGTGTTCCAATCTTATATGCGGGCGACCTTGTAGTCCTGGCCAGTTCCTGTGATATCAACTCCATCAACTCTCGGCTAAACACCGACTTTGAGCATATCCAAAATTGGCTTAAGGACCACAAGCTCATCGTCAACTTAAAGAAGACCCATACCATGCTATTCCAGTCGGGGACATGCACCTCTTCCTGCCCTGCTCCCCTAGAAATCCATGGGGCAAATGCGACTTACTGCCATCCTCTGACTCGGCCAAATACCTAGGGGTCACCCTTGATCTTCAACTCGATCTCACTGCACACATCAGGAATGTGTGCAATGCCTCTAATGGCAAGCTTGGCCTTGCCTACAGAGCAAAGGACTGCCTCACCTCTGCCACCCGGCTAGCCATAGCTAGGGGGATACTCCTCCCTACACTATGCTATGGGCTCATTGCCTTTGCCTCAGTCTCCAAAGCTCAACTCATGAAATGGGACACTGCATACAACAACATATGCCACTTTGCTCTCTCTGCCCCCCGCCTAACGCATCGATGTGAGCTTTACTCACATCTGGAGTGGCTCCCCCCGAAAAGCACTGCACATACGTCCTATGCAACTTTGTTGACAACATCGTCCGGACTGCCACCCCCTCAGTTCTTGCCCTCCCCCTAATCCCCCATCCCCAACCTACCATCTCAGATCTTGTGCTTCTCAGGCTCAACGTGTTCCAAGGACATGCACCTCACTGGGGACAGGGCCTCTCAGTCCACGCCCAAAATATGGAACTCCTTCCGCACTAGTGCGGCCTCTCCCTCCCACCACAGCTTTAAAACATCCCTCTGGCATTTTCTCAAGACTTTGCAGTGCCTGCCTATGCCCGCCTAGGCCAGCGATCTTCCACCTCCAGCCCCTGGGTCCCTCCACCAGTATAGTTCTCGCCACCCCCTTTATTGTGCACTTACTATATATATTGTCATTTTCGTTTTTCTCCCTGTCTTTGTATTTATCATGTACTGCGTAGTGTTGCATGCTATAACTTGACTGCCTGCCTAGCCTCACTTGAGCCTGATCTGTACCTCTCACCATTGTAGAGCCTGTGGCTCCTGACTGTAATTTCTCTTACATTGTATTTCTGTATACTTAGCATGTATCTCGTTACCTGTATGATCTGTAACTCTCCCAGGTCGCACCTGAAAATAGGCACCTGGTTGTCTAGCGTGCTTACCTGGTTAACAAAAGCAAATAAATAAATTTATTCTATTGGTTCTCATCCAGATCAAGCTTTAAAAATTGTCCAACAGGACTCTGAGTTATTTCAAAAATGGCTGCTTTCTTGTGAATTGGTCATAGATTCAGTAAAGACAAAAATGATAGTCTTTACAGGCCCTAGAGTTATTAAGATATCAGTTTATCAATAGTTGATTTTAAAGGGGATAAGATAGAAATGGTTGATATTTTTGGTATTTGGGAGTGACCTTCGACTCAAAATTTACCTTTGAGTTTCATGCTAAGAGCTTGGTTAAAAAAGTACATCAGAGGTTGGGGATGTTATTCAGGGCAAGAACATACTTGATCGCAGAGTCATGCAAGTTATTAGATCATAGTTTTTTGCTCGCCCCTTTTCATTATGTTCTACTGGTGTATTCTGGTGCTAGCAAAAAAATATTACATAAGTTTCAGGTTACATATTACAGCACATTATGATTTATGACCAGTCTTCCTACAAGAAATCATTATTGTAGTTTACTGAAGGAAGCAAAGTGTCCTTCATTAAATGACAGAATTAACTTGAAATTGACTACTTTTGTCTTTAAATATCTTAAGGATTCTCTTCCGCCCACAATTCAATCTCTTTTTATTAGGGTACAGAGTAATAAGGTAACAAGGTCACAGTCTTCAGGTTTGTTAAAGGTTCCTTTTTATAAAAAAACAAGGGACAAAGATCGGTTGTTTACAGGGCCATCACTTTTTTTAATAAAATTCCTTCTGCAATTATTAATTGTAGAACTGTTAGGTCAATTAAGCATCAGCTTGCTCAGTGAGTTGACTCTGTTACAGAGTGCACATGTTTTCAAAAATAAATGTTATTATGTTTCAATGTTTGTATTTATTATCTAAATGTTTATATTTTGTGTATTTGATATCTGTATTGTATAATGTTTTAAATGTTATTTGTCACTTATGAAAAAGGTCTTTTAGCTCATCTTGCTTACAAGTATGAAAAATTAAAAATGAAAATGAAATTAAAGGGATCAAGCCACAGAGGTAAGGGGCACCTGGCGGAAAAGGAAGGGCTGAAGATCCAGTGGATCATCCTCGAGATAGGCTCTGGGGTTGCTATCCATAACATGGTAGTATAAAGACCTCCAGCACAGGCAAAGGAGTTGGATAAGGCACTTTGGGAAGCCATCATCAGAATGGCTAGTAAGGGGGGGGGAGAAGTCACATGATGGCTGCCTGAGCAGACATGCCCGCCTCAGCTAGTCCTGAGAATTGTCATCCAAGGGAGTGACTTTTGGTGCAGAAATCCTGAAACAATGGAGGCTGAAATGCATAATCCTTTATTCCAGCATACTCTACTGCTGACCCAGACATGGGATAAGAATGCAAAGTGGGTGAAGGCTCACCCTTCTGGTGCATCCACTCAAGTGACTTCCCCAGGCTGCATTGACAGAAGCAAAGTTTCTATAAGAGTTAGCTCCACTCAAAGATATGTTGAACACCCTTGTGCTTGATTTTAAAACAATGCAATCTACGGTTGAACAGCTTGCCATCCAAACTGGAGATAATGAGGCCAGAATTTCATCCTTGGATGACTGGTGGGCCTGTACTGACATAGACCTGGTGACCTTGCGACATCGAGCGTAGAAGATGAAAGAGAAGCTGGAGGATTTGGACGGTCGCTCCCATAGGAACAACCTTGTCATACTTGGATTGTCAGAACATGAGGAAGGTTTGGAAGCAATTACTTTTCTTTAGAAACTAAGCGAAAAAGTGTCCGGCTCCTGTCCGAACGGTCCTACGAACATTGTGGAGAGGGCCCACAGATTACTTCGGCCAGTACCTCCCCCAGGTTCCCCTCCAATGCCCTTAATATTTTGGCTTTTAAAATTTCTTGACAAACAACATACACTGGGGAAACTTAAGAGGTGAAAGAGGTACAGTGGGATGGCAAGAGAATTCTGATTGTGAAAGATCTCCCATTTTCTGTATGGCAGAAGAGATCTGCATTGCATCCAACTGTCTCCAAGCTTACTGCAGCTGGACTCAAGTACAGCGTTAAATATCCAGCTCTTCTTCAGGTTTACCAAGGTGAGAAATGGCACAGTTTTGACTCGGTCGATCAGGTGACTGCTGCTCTTTAGAACTTACTCCCTGAACTGTTTAAATTATAGAATTTTCTGGAGTTCTTTCTATATATATCTGGAACTGGTGCCTAGCTACTTTATTTGTCTTATGTTCTAGGAGCTTCTGAACTGTGGGCTTCTATCATTTGAAAGGGATGCCTTGTTATATAAGAGTGAGTGCAGATCTTAATTTGTATACACTCCTTCTTTGCCATGACCTTCCAGTACTACATATTTGCATCCTATTGAAGCTGGACAGTGCCTGGGGACTAATAGCTGCAGAACTGTTTGCTTTGGGGTTTGAAAGAGTTCATGATGGAGGTTGTGAGTTCAGTACTGCTTTGGACCATACCTGATACCCTACAAACTATCTTTTATCCCCTTGGAGAAACTCATGTTTCTGTTTTTTGCAGCAAGTAATTTTCCTTGCTTTATGAGATGTTGGCTCCATCCAGTGATGGGACTTTGGACTTACTGGACTATTGTTTCTGATACCTCCTCTCATGTTTGGAGATTTTTTTGTTATTCTGCATGGATGATTCCTTTTCTACCGACAGGCATAGAACCCCGCTGGACGTTTTATGTTTTATCTATGTGTTTGCCTCCTGGACATTTAGGGGTCTTGGTATCATTGCCATTTAACCTAGTTTGGTTGTATAAGTTCGGTACCTTCTTTGCTTGTTTTTTTCTATTTCAGGAGTAACATTACAGGGCTGTGTTATTTTACTTACCTGGAGAGAAGCTTTAATTTTTTACTTTAATTGCCCTTTCAACTTCTTTTGTTAATTACATGAGAACGGTTTAATACTACTGGTTATCAGAACTTTTACTTAATTTTTCCCCCTTGAATAGGGAGGCAGATGTAATATTGTCTGGGTTTTATGCTACGATCACTTTAGAAGTGCCCAAATATTATATCCTAATTTCCTGAGTTCGCTGGGGGGTGGGGTCATTGGTCCTTTTGGACCTTTGTTGATCCTTTAGTTTCTTTCATAAGAGTTAGTGATTTTTTTTTCTTCCTGTACCATACCTTGTATTTGGGTGGGAGGGGGGCATATGCTGTGGGTGGTATAATAGCATTGTGGCCCACAGTGATGTGGAGGATTGGTCATCAGGACTAGTGGATATAACTGTTTTCATGAGTATGTTGGAGAGGTTGGGGGAGGGAGGTTTTTTATTGTATTTGGGGTTTCAGGGTTTATTTTCCTAAATTTTGGTGTTACTTCAAATTGTGAGGGAGGGGGGACCCATGCAGGCTCGTCTTCATTTGTTAACCCTAGTAGGGTAGTGGCCAGTGACTCTTCTTTTGATTTCTCATTTGGCAGTGGTTCAAGATACTATCACTGCACTACTGTATATATTTTCTCCTTCTGGTAGTTGAGGCTGCATTGGGGACTTTTTTTGGGAGATGGGACCTCAGAGGTGTGGTTTACTTTTAGTCTCATGCAGTCAATTCCTTGAGTATGATTTTATCTGGCTATTGTTATATCCAGGCTCCAGTAGTCAGTTATGAAATATGCCACCTGGAATGTTAAAGGTGCCCTCTCCAGGGTGAAGCGATATCAGATTTTAAGACACCTTCAACTTTTACACTGTCAAGTTGCTTTTATTCAGGAGACCTACTTTCTCTCTGCAGAATGGCTGGTCTTCTGCAGACATTCAGTTGGACAGGTATTTTCAGCCAGAAACTCCATAGCCCAGAGAGGGGTGGCAATCTTAATTTTTAAAGGGACCAAGTTTCAGGTATTACAGAGCATAGAAGATCCTCAAGATCATTTGATATACTGGTAAAAGGGGTGCTTGACAATTGTGAAGTCCTCCTAGGTTGTATATATGGGCCTAATACTGATTCCCCTGAATTTTTCTCCGAACTGTTGGCTCACCTGGCTCCTTATGTTCATGTTCCTATATCCTGGCTGTGGATTGGAATTTAATTCTGACCTTGGATTTGAACTGGAATGGGAGTAGGACCATACGACTTTCCCTAGCTCAAAGTTCTCTTCATGAGATGATTGATATGGGGGGCTTGAGTGACCCATGGTGGGGTTTAAATCCCTGTGACTGGGTGTGTACTTTTTATTCCTCAGCACACAGGACTTACTCCAGGTTGGGTTATTTTTTAGTTAATAAAACTCAGTTACCTGCTATTACAGATGGAGGGGTTACTTCTAGAATATTGTCTGATCACTCTGTTTGGTTCGAATGTAATCTGTCCATTACTTCTCACCAGGATAAAATATGGAAATTGAACACTCAGCTCCTTCAGGAGGATTGGGTGCTATACAAGATGAAGGGCCTGATAACTCATTTCATGGAATGTAATCAGGGCTCAATCCCTGAGGTAGACAAATGTTGGTGTTCCCTTAAATGTGTTCTACATGGTGAATTTATTAGATTGGCCTCCACCCAGAAGAGGAAGTGAGAGGCTGCTCTTCATCACCTCTTAGACAGGATGGAAACCTTGGAGAGTAGTCCCTCTCTTAAGAGCAGGAATTATTAACATCTTTGAGGGACCAGTATGTGGAGAGCTGAGAGAATAAGCTGAAAATTCCCATCTTAAAATGCATGCCATCTATGTTGACCAAGGTGATAAAGCAAGGCACCTACTTGCTCTCCGATTATGGAAGCAAGAGGCCTCCCATCTGGTCCTCTCTATAACCTCCCTAACAAACAATTTGCTTAAAACCTCCCCTAAAGAGATAACCCAAGAGTTCAAGCTGTACTTTCACCATTTGTATAGCTCCTCTGTTAATTCTCTTCTCCCTCAGAAATCCAAAATTACTTCTCTCCCATTCAACTTCCTCAACTTATGCTGGATCAGCAGTCTTTCCTAACCAATCTCATATTTCTCCAAGAAATTTTATCTGTCATTTGAACCCTTCCCTTGGATAAGTCCCCTGGACCAGATGGTTTTCCTTCAAATTTTTGTAAGGAATTTGCTGAAGAGCTTGCCCTGATTCTTCAGCAGTTATACTCTTTTTGTGAGGTGCGTATCTCAGATTCTTCCGTATTAGCGGTGCAGATAGTGGTACTACCTGAACCTGGTTAGTCCCCAGATAGGGTAGCCAACTATCGCCCCATCTCTGTTATGAACTATGACATTAAAATTTTTTCTAAAATGTTGGCCAGGGGGTTACGCAAGTATGGGAGGGGTTGATTGGACCAGAACAGGTGGGTTTTATGAAAAGTCGGTCCTCGATGGATCATTTAAGGAAGTTGTCCCATATCTTTTCCACCTCTAGGAAGGCCAATCAGCCTATGGTTTTGGTCTCCCTGGATGTGGAAAAGGCATTTGATAGGGTGAACTGGGCCTTTTTATTCATAATCATGGAAAAATGTGGCTTTCCCTTGTCCTTTATAAGATGGATTTGTATGTTGTACTCCCAACCCCAGGCAAAAATATACTATAACGGCATAATGTCAGATGGGTTTGCACTCAGGTACCCGGCAAGGCTGCCCCAATGCCCTTTTCTATTTAATCTTTATTTGGACTACCCGCTGCTTCTTCTTAAAGTTTCCCCCCTTATTACTGGGATTTCAATTTGGTCCATTTGATCTCAGGCTCTCCGCATATGTGGTTGATATTTTATTGCATCTCTCAGATCCTGTCACTTCCATTCTGGTGGCTCTGCATATTTTTAGGAATTTCAGCAGGTTTTCTAATT
Organism: Neoceratodus forsteri; assembly: GCA_016271365.2. Classification (NCBI taxonomy): domain Eukaryota; kingdom Metazoa; phylum Chordata; order Ceratodontiformes; family Ceratodontidae; genus Neoceratodus; species Neoceratodus forsteri. Next base: position 98,788,997 of record CM057457.1, on the reverse strand, counting down.
ATAAACTTAACAGTGACAAGACGGTAATAACGCCTTTGAACTCTAAGGTCTTTCAGTCAGACTTAGCTCATCAAGGATTAACATGGACCGCCAAGTTTAAATATTTAGGCATTATCCTTTCTCAGAATGTCACTTTAATAAAGAAACTAAACCTGAATGGGCTAGTTGGTAATATCCAAAAGATTTGCATAGATGGGCCTCACTTCCTTTGTCCCTTCTAGGTAGAATTAATATTATTAAAATTAATATTCTTTCCTAGCTGTTTACCCTTCAATCATGCTTAACCTTATGCCCCCCTTGCACTGGTTTAGGAAAGTCCATGGTCTTATTTCCATGTTTTTGTGGAAAGGTAAACCATTGCGCAGGGCCTACACTTGATTAGGAGACCAGAAACACTTGGGAGGTCTTAAATTGCTCAATTTTTTTACCTATTATTTGGCAAGTCACATTGCCAAATATGCTAAATGGCCTACTTCAGATACCTTGCAAGATAATTCTCCATATGTCCCCTTGTGGTTTCAAGTAGAATGCAGAAGCTGGTCTATCTCATGAGAGTTTATATTTTATCTCACCTAAAGAACTTCCAGTACAGCTTCATAAAGCAGTTATTTTTATTTCTTTAAAAGTCAATGCCCAACTGTGTAGATGTTTACACTGTGATAATGTTACAGATATTTCCCAATCATTTTACCATAACCTTAATTTTCGGATCAGAGGACATATGTTGTCTGCCAGAGGAATGCCCGCACTGGAAGGGAAAAGAGTCCTGGACCTTCTTTCAGAAGGCTGTATACTTTCCAGTCAGGAATTGTTGGTGCGTTTCAACTTGCCATAAAAATTTGTATTTAAGGTTTATCAGCTTCAGCATGTGCTCATCAGCCAGTTTGGTATGGCATCCTGGATCAACAATCAAGATGAATTTCTACAATCACTCCAAAATCTGGGATGGCAGCCCCATTCAGTCTCCTAAATAGTATCTGTGTTATTCTCTAAGCTCTTCCCAAAGATTTCAGGCTACTCTGGGGACTGGTCTTCTTTATTTCCCAATTCTAATTTCAACTGGGATTGCATCTGGCTGGACTTATATAGTATATGTACCTAATGATAAACTAAGACTTACTCAATTCTACATTTTATGCAATATATATTTTACTCCTGTACATCTGGCTAGGATGAGGAAGCTGCCCGCGCCTCTATGTACTAGGTGTGGCCAGACGGGTGGATCCCTGTTGAATCTGATGTGGAAGTGTACCAAAGTTGCCTCTCTCTGGGCAATGATTAAGCAAAGAGCAGATCCCCTTCTGGCACTGGATGATCACTTTACTCCTGAGATCTGCCTAATAGGAGACTATTCAGGGGTGCCAGCCAAGGAAAGGAGGAGTCATTTTGCTATGATTTTCATCTTAGTGAAAAGGGTGATACTGCATCATTGGAAAGATCATTTGGAGATCCCCTATTCTGAAAGGCGTAATGAGTTGCTATACAATTTAAGGCTTAAAAGATGATAGCTAGTATACGTAACTGTATTCAGGTTTCTAATAAGAAATCAGGCAAATTGCATACCTTATTTTTGCTTACCTCTTCCCCTTGAGTGGGTTACTGGAGCCTGATGATACTACTGTATGTTTTCTGTATGGTAGGTGGATACAGAGCACAAAGATTAGTCAGGGACACAGCCCAGATCTCTCTGGTATGTCTTGTTAATAGGACTGGGCTTTCTGTTGTTCCATCCCATGCTCTCTACTCAGTTGGCCTAGACTAGTGAGGGTCCTTTGTGCCTTGAGTTCTATAGTATGTGCCTATATTGAAAGGACTGCTTTCTTATTTCTTATCACTTTTTAACCTTTGAGGGAGGAGGGGGTTGAGGGGGTTTGTGTGTTGTACTTGTTGTGGTTGTTTCTATGTTGGTTGTTTTGTATTTTGGTATATTTGAAAATTTAATAAAGCATATTAAATAAAAAAAGAATGGCTAGTAAGGGGGGGGGGTGCTGCTAGTTGGTGACTTCAGTCTGTTATATGTAGATCAGAGCCTTCCAGCTTCAGCTTTCGCATGGAGTAGGGCCATCTTTGACTCCCTGCAAAGGGCTTTTCTCAGAAAGCTAGTCAAAGAACTCAGAAAGGATGAGGCAGTGCTGGACATGGTGCTTAGAAATAGGGACAGTGTTACAGATGTCACAGCGGGCAGTCAACTAGTTACCAGTGATCACAGTACAAAGTGGTTTTACATAAAGACAGGAGCAGAGGCACACCATATGAGGATGAGGGTCCTAGACTTTAAAATAGCAGACTTTAAAGACATGGGAGATGGGCAGAGTCACTGCTGGAAAAAATATGGCAACCAGGCTCTGCATGAAGACAGGGAGTAAACGCAGAAGAAAAAAATACACTGTTAAGGTTCTCTAGGAAGTGGCCAAGATGGTGAAGAAAAAAAGTGTGGCATTCAGGAGCATGAAAATACAGAGAAAGAAGGAAAGGGAGCTATACCAAGTAAAACAGAGGGAAGAAGGAAAGGTGATGAGGGGAGAAAAGGCACAACCAGAGGTAAGGATAGCCAAAGGGATGGCTAAAGGGGATACAACTTTCTTATAATTCATAAGTGAGAAGAGACAGCAAAGAGAGGGACAGTAACAATTAGGAGATAGGAAGGGGGAGTCTGTGCAGAAGAGGACCAAGATAAAACTACCATTCAAAACAGATACTCCTGTTCAGTCTTTACAGTGGAGGGATGAGGACCATGAGGGAGTAGCAGGAACTGGGGTGGGAGGGGGGTTGGGGGTGGAAACAAGTTCATTTTCATAGGAATGAGCCCTGAAGGGAACAGCTCTGATGGTTGACAAAGCTTTAGGAGCAGACAGGATACATCAAAGACTACTGAAAGAACTCAGAAAAGTGATAGCTGCCCCACTGAAAGCCTTTTTCAACAGTTAACTTGAAACATGTGAGGTTCAGAGTACTTGGAAAAACAGGCATGGTCCTGCTACGTAAGAGTGACAGCACTGAGGAGAATTGCAGCTGTAGGCTGGTCAGTCTTGCTTCAGTGGTGGGGAAATTAATGGAAACCCTGTTAAAGGAAAGATGGGTACGGTATCTTGAGATCAATGGGCTGCAAGACCATAGGCAGTATGGATTAATGATGGGGAGTGGGGACATGCCTGACAAATCTGATTTAGTTCTTTGACAGGGTGATCCGGGAAATACATCAGGGGAGTGTACTGGGCATGTCCTTTCAGGATTATAGCAAGATTTGTAACACTGTGCTGCCAGAAGACTGATAAAGAAATTGAGCAACCTAGAGGTGGTGTCCAATGTGATGAGTTGGGTTAGATACTGGTTGACAGTTAGGGAACAAAAGGAAATAATTAACAGCACTCACCCTAATTAAGAGGGTTGCCCTCTTTAAAGGGCAGACCCTATTATCCACAGGCCCAAACCAAGTGTGTGGGTGGCCATTAAGAGATGATTTGGCAGGAAAGGAAAAGGGGTGTGGGGGAGGGACAGGGGAGGTCTTAGTGAGATCATGAAAAGGGAGGGGCTATGAAATCAGAGCTGGTGAGGTGGGAAACAGGGATTGGTCGGGAAGGAAGAGAGAGAGGTGAGCAACAGGGATATTTCAGGGAAAACACAGGCCCCGGGAGCTCACAATTTTGCTCTAAGAGAATTTTCTCTCAGAAGCACATCAGTTTGGCAATTATTCTGAGTTATTTCATTGATCTTGAGCCACTGGGCTGTTTATAGCTAGGTAGTTTGAGTTAATTAGGACAGCTGTTTTAATTTAGAGTGAGTTATTGAATAAGAATTAAGGTTTCAGGAATGTATGAAATGTACATTTGGCTGTGATAAGCTTGTTGTGCATATTGAAAGGGTGGGAGGACCCCACAAATAGTAACCTGATTAGGCGCATGATGCAGCCTTGCCTGCGGGGGCTGGGAGGGCCCAGGACAATTGGAGGCCACTGACAGAAGAACTGCTGGAGAGGTTATTGGGGGTACTGCACCAGGTATGCAGATGTAGTAGTGAAGCAGTTTGTTTAAGGCAGTCTTTGCCGCCATCCATAGTGGGGCCTTCTGAATCAGTGAGGTGGTGGAACATGGAAAGGCAGACAGGTCCACAGGAGTGCTATGTGATTACATGGTGTAGACCAGGGATGGGATTTCAGTACTGGTAAGGTGGTGCAAGACCGACCAGTTTGGTAGAGGGAGCAGGGTCACACTACGGCTTCACAGGGATACCACCATCTGTGCGGTAGTGGACCTGGATGCATACGTGACTGGGCATCCATGGGATGTGAACCTATTGATATTTCTGCATGGGGATGGGTCCCTAGTGACAGGGTCACAAGTAGTGGTGGTATTAAAGAAAGATATGGCCTTCTTGGGGGAAAATCCAGTGGGATACTCATCCAATTTGTCTTGGATAACGGCAGCCTTTGAAATGGCCACAACGGGAAGCACACTTGGGGAAGTACACCTGGGAATATCAAGTGAAAAGAGTGGTGGTCTTCTAACCATTATAAAAGGTATGTTTGTAATACTATGACTCTGTATGAATTATGTTTTCATTTCACCCCTTAGCAGGTCTGGATAGTTTAATCAAGAAGAATGGAAGAACATTTAAGCCCTAATAACTGAATTGGTGGGGGGCACTTGGGCAAGGGGAGGAGGGGGAATCAGGACATGAATGGGAGCTAATCAGTAATTTTGTCTCTAGAATTTCAGCAGGAGGGACAAGGATGTTGGAAGCTTGGATATGCGGACAATCCTTCATCCATTGGGTGGAAATGTGGGCATCCAGGAGGCTTGGGGGGTGGCAGCTGTATTTGGACATTAATGCCATCAAGCTGAGATGGAGAGGCATGTGAGGCATGAAGTGGGCACAGCCACTACCAGCACTGAGGGAAATAAGGAGGGAACACAACCACCCAGATTTAATCAAGATTCATTTAGAAGGCAATGATCTGGAGACCAGACCCTGGATGGAAATTTTTTTATCAAATTAAGGCAAACATTGCAAAGATAAAAGAATGGTGGCTGGAGGTGACTTTACTTTGGTCTGATATTATTCCTTGAAGGGTGTGGAGGTGTTCCCTCAGTCATCAGGCCTTGGACATTGCTAGGAAGTTAATGAATGCAAGACTGGGCAGGCTGTTTGAGAGTTTAGGTGGCATGACGGTACTCAGGGGAGTAGTAGAAGAAGGAGACAAGTATTACAGGGGCGATGAGATACACCTCTCTAGACTAGACCTGGCAATATTTAATGGTGAGATTGCCAACGTGATTGAGCCCTGGATGCAAAGAAAGATAGATAGGTTGAAACAGGGGAGTAGGGGGTATCTTTTGGGGAGGAAAGCCACCATCCATCACAAGTGGGAGTTTGACTAATGGAAAAACAGGGGTGGGGGAGGATAGGATTGGGGGAAAAGAGGTGGGGGGACAAAGAAAGAATAGGACATAAGAAAATGCAGAAGGTAGTAGGGATATGGAGTGTACGCTTGTACCCCTTGAATGGAGAAGGATGAGAAAAGATGGCCCTCCATGATATACATCTGGGAGGGGGAGAAGAAGAAAATAAATAAAAAGTATGAAATTAAGAGGAAATGGACAATAAAGTAATATGCGATAAAGTGAATGTGGGAAAGTAGGATTTTATGGAAATGTTAATCTGAGATATATGTATACCTATGAATGTGATGATAATGTGAAATTTGAAATGTGAGAATAAGTAAATGAATTGCCAAATTGAGCACCCACACATATTTGTCAATGTTTTTATTGGTGGGGATCTGGGGGACAAAGAGGGTTACCATCTTTAAAGGGCAGACAGAATTGACCACAGGCCCAATCCAAGAATATGAGTGACCATAAGCAGATGATTTGGAAGAAAAGGAAAAGGAGGGTGGGGGAGGGACAGGGAGGGATTAGTGATGTCATGAAAGGAGGTCAGAGCTGGAGTGAAGTGGGAAACAGGGATTGGTCAGGAAGGAAAAGAGAGAGGTGTGAGCAACAGGGATATTTAAGGGTAAACACAGGCCAAGGGAACTCACAATTTTGCTACCAGAGGGTATGAAAAACAGTAGAGGGGAGGATAGGATGGGGGGAAGGGGGCCGGGGACAAAAAAAAAATATGACATAAGAAAATGCAGCAGGAAATAGGGGTATGGCGCATATGCTCGGATCCCTTGAACAGAGGAGGATGAGAAAGGACAGCTCCCCCATGATGTACATTGAGGAGGAAAAGAAGACAAGAAATAAAAGGAATGAAATTAAGAGAAAGTGGACAATGAAGTAATATGTGATAAAGTGGATGTGTAATGAAGGAGTTTATGGAAATGTTAATCAGAGATATAAGTATGCCTATGAATGTGAATATAATGTGAAACTTGAAATGAAAAAATAAGTAAATTAATTGCCAAATTAGGCACTCACACATATTTGTCAATGTATTCATTGGTGGGGATCTGGGAACAAGAGGAACGTGACCTACAGGATACTGCAAGGCTCTGTACAGGGACTAGTCCTCTCCAATGTCTTCGTAAGTGACATTGAAGAAGAATTGGAAAAGAAGGTATGCCTTTTTGCAGATGATACCGAAATCTGCAATAGGGTGGACACTCAGGAGGGAGTTGAGAGAATGCCCGTGAATCTTGGGAAACTTGAAGAGTGGTCAAGAGCAAGGCAATTTAGCTTCAATGCCAAAAATTCAAAATCATGCTCCTAGGGCACAGGAACCCAGGTGCTGATTATCAGATGGAAGGGAGCTACTGAGGGTCACAGAGCAGGAAAGGTATCTTGGGATTATCATAACTGATGACCTCAAAGTTGCAGGGCAGTGTGACAAAACAGTGAGTAGGAATAGTGGGATGCTTGGGAGCACAGACAGCAGTATTTCCAGCCAGACAATGGAGGTGGTGTTTCTACTGTATAGCTCAGTTGTGAGACAACACCTGGAGTATTGTGTTCAGCTTCAGAGCCCGCACCTCTGAAAGGGCATAGGCAGGGTGGAGACAGTCCAGTGGAGGGAAACTAAAATGTTGCCGGGGTTGCAAGAGAAACCATGTGTGGAGAGACTAAAGGATCTCAGCATGTATGACCTGAGTGAAAGAGAGATAGATAGAGGGGGACATGACAGAGAACTACAAGTATCCTACAGGGATAAACAGTGTGCAGTAGGGAAGTTTTTTTCAAATGAGAAAAAGCACTAGAACCAGGGGGCATGTGATGAAGCTGGAGTGGAGGAAATTTAAAAGGAATGTGAGGAAGTACTTCTTCACTGTTAGGATGGTAGAAGCCTCAAACAGACTACCACCACTAGTGGCGGAGGCAAAAACACTGGAGGGCTTAAAGCATGCATGGGGGTAGACATAGGTGTATATTTGTTAACAGACAGAAGTAGAAGAGAGTCACTAGTGACCAGTTAGGATCTGTGGAGACAGACTAGACAGAAATCTTCTAGCAGATTGAGTGGGCCAAATGGCCCTGTTCTACCAAAAAATGTTTATGTTTGTTTCTTCTTCCTCTTCTTCTTCTTTTTCTTCTTCTGCTACTTCTCAATGCCTCCCTTTCTTAGTTGTCAGAAATACTGTGGGGGTAGTCTGGTGCTCACTCTAACCACTTTTTCTATCTAGACTTTCAACAGGAAAGTCGACTGTTGCCACCCTGCCTCTACTTTGTGATGCTGAACGATGAGTTCTGGTACCTACCACATGTGATGGTGATAATCTCTGCCTTTCCATCTCTTCATCCTGATGATGAGTCACCAGTATGACTGTTCCCACCTCTATTGTGTTCTTGTGTTCCCATCATCATATACCACCAGTGTTCACACTAAATATGTTATGCAAGCAAAGAGATGGAGAACAAGTCTGCACAGTCGGAAAATACTTTTTCAATAATATTTATTTCTTGATGAAAAAAAAGAACTCCTCTAGCAATGAGTTGCAAAACAAGATTGTTGCTTCCTGATCCGACACAAATGTTGACTTTTGCCTCATAAAGCAAAAAAAAAGTTTTTATATTACAGTATATGTATTTTTAACATTAATACAAACATCTACTGATTAAGTAGAAAGGTGCAGAAAGAAAATTGATGTTTCACAGCCCTATACAAAAAAAATGGTATTGTTTATCAAGGTAAGAAATTATTTTTTTACAAAATTTTATAAAAAAAATGTGCATTGCCTAAGTACTGAGTTGCACAGCAGGACTATTGCTTCATGGCCTTTACAAATAGTTGACTGTTGCCTTGCCCACCCTTAAACAAATGTTCTGTAATATTTCTGGTTAAAAAAAAAACAGCTCACATTCAGAATCACAGATATGGTGTCCAGCGTCCTCTCAAGATCAGTCTTCAACACAGACTGATAAAACAGAAACATGCACTGGTAAAACAAAAACATGAAAAGTTCAAAACATTTAATAAACAAACACTGAAACTGCGAGCTGACTCCTCTCCTTCCCAACAGATTCATCTCATGAGAATATGCATATTCACACAAAGCCTTTCAAACTATTTGTAGCTGTTAAAAAGATTTCTCTCTGAATACATAGGCTCCCCAAGGATTGCAGCAGCCAGCCATTTGTCTGGGGGCCCCCTTCCCACACCCCATGGCCAGAAAATAGAGGTTGCAGCTAGCCAGCCCAGGTGAAGGTCAGCAGCCTCTGGACACATTAGGATAGGGCACTGCCGATCCCTCCTGGGGGGGGTGGTCTCAGGAGGAGATGAGAGGAAAACTGGACAGCAGCCCTAAGTCCAGCCTTTCCAGCCTCCTTCTCCCTTCAGATCAACAGCACTCTCGGCTCACAGGACAAGGTAAGGTGGATGGGGCCAAGGGAGGTTGATGACCTCATGGGCCTGGGCTTTATCTGTTTGTGATCCTAGTTTCCTGTGCTTTCTGTGCTCCCAGATCACTTTCTAAGCAAGTGTCTGCTGGAGAGGCAAGCATCTGACTGGGATCTTCTTATTCCTTCCTCTACCCATGGAGCTGCAGCTTCAGCCAGGGAAGGGGATGTAACATTCAATCTCCATGAGTAGGGGGAGTTCGCGCCCCTTTCTGCCACCCTGCCAGGTGCATTCCTGGGGTTCCTCCCAGGGAATCAGGGACAGGGCAGGAGCAGCTTTGGTAGCTCCACACATGGAAGTGACAGCAGAGCATGTCTGTGCTGTGCACACCTTTCTGGTGTGCAACTGTGGGTTTCCCATGTGGTGATGTGATCCTGGGGCACTGCTAGGCCACGTTGAGCATCACTGGCATAGCATGCCTGCTCCCTCATGCTTCCTGTGCCACCCTTCAGTTCCCAGTCAGTCTTCTCTTCAGCCCCCAAAAAACAGTTCTGCCAGCTCTAGCCTTACCTGGGCCTAGTCAGCATGGTTGGTTCATCATCCGATCATGAGCCAGGGATGCAGGGGAGGTCATCTGGCTACTCTCAGGGGGTGGCGGCTGGAAGCCCAGGATCCATGTTCCAGCTGCAGCTTACTGTCGGGACTACAGGTCCCAGCATTTCTTGAGTTCTGCTGTTGACCAGTGATTGGCTGATTGGCATACTCGTGCTGCTCTGGGATTCCTGTGAGATCTGGGCCAAGCAAAGCATAAAGCTATTGCAGATCTCGTGGGAACACTCGTGAGATATGGGCGGCGGCCATCTTGGGTGGGCCTTCAGCTTGTTCAGGCCTGATTAGTGGAAATGAAAATAAAAATGAAAAAAAAAATAAATCAGAAGTTGGCACCCCCCCATGCTCTGTGGTGCAGTGAGCCACATGTTCGGCAGGGCCATTAGACACCAGGGAGATAACCCAGCAAGTGTTTTGCTGCGATTACTGATGGATCCCCCCTTCAGATACTGTAGCTTAATGGTCCTAGGCACCGAACTGCAAGCAGAGCAAATTTGAAGCAGGAGATCTGGGTGGGAGGCTAATGTAAATGGGCGTGCCAGTTGTGTTGCCTCATGCCGGGCAATAGTGGCTTAGTGGTTAAGGTACAGAACAACCAGACAGGAGATTTGGAAGCAAGGATCCCTGAGTCTAAATCCCTGGTGTATGGCATGATATTGAGCAAGTCACTTATTTGTCAAGGCATCCCGGCTGGGGAAGTTGGTCTTACACAGCGCCCTTCAGAGCTCAGACAAGGACCACTCCCACCCCAATGGTTGCCTTGCCCTCAGGAGTTAGAGCTCAGAGCCGGTGGGTGGCTGGGTCTGATGAATGGCTGGGAGGACCTCTGACTATGTTGGAGGGGCCAGATCATGATAACCATTAATGGGATTGGTCAGGGGCAGTGTTAATTGTCGTTTCAGATGATGGAAAAGGTCAGGACCGCTGAGGAAGAAAGGGGCCCCTTGATAATGTGGGAGGACCCCGGTCACAACAAATACTAATGATGCTTGTTGTGGGAGTGCTAGTTATTGTTTCAGAAGATGTCTGCCAGGAAGCATGTTTCCACACCTAAGGCGTTGGCAGCTGCTGAAGGAAAAACTACACTCCCTGTATAAGAAGAATGGAGTGGCATGGCTGAAGGCACTCCTAGAGGGCCTGGAGAACTCCACAACACCCACCAGGAAGAAGAGGATAGGAGGCCGTAAGTTACTGCACCAGCAAAGCTCTCCCTCCCGGCAGGTAAGGAGGTACGCAGTGGCCCTCAGGTGGGGGCCAGCCAGGTAAGACAAGTGTTGGGGGCAGTGAGGGGGGGAGTCCTCAGTTGGCGGGGAGTCTTCTGACAGTGAGGCAGAAGGTATGCTAGCAATAGACACTCTAGGGTCTGATGAAGACAAGTCTGTGGGTGCCCCCGATGAATTGAAGGGGGAAGGACCAGATGGGGAGCAGCCTATGCCTGACAGCAGCCTGTTGGCCAATGAATGGTTAAAGCAGTTGGTTGGGGTGGTGGCAGATCTGTTGACAGAGATTAAGAATTGGTAGTTGCCATTGCCTGTAGGGGGGACGGGCACAGGGTTGGAGGGCCAGGCTTCAGATAAGTCTGCATCACCACCACTGGTGAAACCATACACTGGGCTGGACTCCCCAGTGGAGACTCATTTAATGGACAAGGTTAGGCAACAGATCAGAAATAGGGAATATGTAGATATCTTTTCCCTCCTTAACCGCCCGGTGGAACACACGGATAAGAAGAAGGAGAAGGACAAAGAGGATGACCAAGACCAGAAAAAGGTCAAGGTTCCCCATACTTATGACTACTGGGTTGTAGCCTTTTTGATTTATGCCACCATGGTATTGATGGGGGATGAAAAACAAGGGGTGGAAATCCTCAACTTCATGCATCGTATTTCATTGATGCATCACAAGAAAGGGAGAACGGCCCAGCTGGACTATGATGAGGAGTTTTGTCGTAGGTGGCAAGTTGACCCTGTCATCAGCTGGGGCAGGTTGGACATGCCATTGATAGTGGATGTGATGCAGGGCAGGGGGGTGCAGCACACAGATAATGGGCTCCTGATCCAGGCCTCGGCTCTGCGATCGGGGGACAACCCGACTGCTCAGCTGTGCTTCGCGTACAACCAGTTGGCCTGCTCATGCACCAGCTGGAACTTTAAACATGCGTGCTTGACCTGTGGCAGACAGCACCCTTTCTGCAATACTTCTCCCCATCAGGGGGAGAGAGGGATGGGGAAGGGTGGCCGAGGCAGGTTTGGGAAGCTCCCAGGTGGCAAGCCTTTTCACTCCGGTACGGATAAAAAAGATTAAGCCTTGGCTGGACCAGTACCTGGACAGAAGAGCTACAGACTTGTTGGAGGAAATGTTTTTGGTGGGATTCAGGATCCCATACTGTGGCCCTTGCCAGCCGTATGAGGCTGAGAACTTGAAGATCGCTAGAGATCAGCCACAAGTTGTCCAGGAAAAACTGGAAAAAGAATGGTGACTCAGGCGCATGAGTGGCCCCTTCCCCAGACCTCTACTACCAAATCTGAGGGTTTCAGTGATTGGTTTGGTGCCCAAGAAGGCCCGGGGAGAATATCAGTTGATTAATCACTTATCGTATCCAGAAGGGGACTCAGTAAATGATCACATTGATCATCAGCACACATAGGTAAAAGTCTTTCGACCTGGACACAAGGTCGAAACCCAAGACTTTCGACCTGGCAGTGGAAGTGGTACTGGCAGCAAGGCCATGTGCTATGTTGGCTAAGGCAGACATCCAGTCTGCATTCAATCTGCTGCCAGTGCATCAGAAGGATAGGGTACTGTTGGGCATGAAGTTCAAGAATGAGTACTATGTGGATAACTGCATGGCTATGGGCTGTTCAGTGGCCTGTCCTGTGTTTGAGAGTTTCAGCACTTGTTTGCACTGGTTCACTGCTCAGACAGTGGGCAGAGACAGCATAGTACACTGTCTTGATTCCTTCCTGTTTGTGGACTTTTCGATTCTTCGCAGTGCATGGAATTGGTCAGGGCCTTTGAGCAAGTCTGCGGGGAGTTTGGCGTTCCTTTGGTGAAAGAAAAATTCGAACCCCAGGGGACCACCCTCACTTCTTGGGCATAGAAACTGATTCTGAAAACAGGATCTGCTGCCTGCCACTGGACAAGTTGACTACAATACAGTCTGTCTTGCACAGGGCATTGGAGAGCATGAAAATTACCCTGTGGAACTTGCAACAGTTGGTGGGACACCTCAGCTTCGCATGCAGGGTCATACCGGTTGGGAGAACTTTCATGCGGCAATTGGCCAGGCAGTGGGCCAGCTGTACAAGATATCATCACAGGATAAGGATCACAAAGCTGTTCTGAGAGGACTCATGGGTCTGGTAGTTGTTCCTAGACCACTTTAATGGGGTAACGTTTTGACAAAGGCCACGGGGCGGTAGGCCTTTGGAGTTATACACCGATGCAGTGGGAGGTCTGGGGTTCAGGGCTTAATTCTGGGGGCAATGGAGTGCAGGGTAATGGCCAGCTGGCTGGCTGGAGACTGGGGTTGAGAAGTAGATTATGCTGCTGGAGTTCTTTCCAGTTGTGGTAGACCTGTGTGTCTGGGGTTCCAGATTCCACAATGAAACAGTGTACTTCAGGTCAGATAACATGGGGGTAGTACATACCATCAATAGACAGTTAGGTCTTTTGGGACCACTGGGAAATCTAATGCAGATGTTTGTTTTAAAATGTATGTTGCTTAACATCACATTCAAAGCAGTACATGTCCCAGGAGTTGATAACGGCATTGCCAATGTGCTATCTCATTCACAGTGGGACATATTCTTCAGGCTGGAACCAAGAGTGGACAAGGAGCCACAACAGGTGCTTCCCTTCCTGTGGGAGGTGGTGACCGGCAGACTTGCAGATGCATAGGTAACTCCATTGTGCCCAGCACAAAGGAAATGTACTGCCAGGGGGTTGAGCACTATCTAGGCAAGCAGGAGGCCAAGGGGTGGCCTGACGTGTGGCCCATCCCTGTAGATCAGCTTTGCAGGTATGTCATGTTAGGGCGAATGGTGGGACACTCTCCCGGAGTGATGGCCCATCATGTCACCGGCTTGTCATGGGTGATGAAAGCCATGGGGATGATGGACATCATGGGGGCCTTCAAGGTGAAGAAGCTATTGGAGGGATGGTGCAGGAAGCTTACCACCACCCCGGATACCAGACGGCCCATCACTTCGGTTAAGTTGCAAGCCATTTGGGGGGCCTTGCCCAAGGTTTGTAGGGTCGAGCATGAAACTCAGCTGTTTGGCACCATGTTCCTGGTGGCCTTCTGTGGGGCTTTCAGGGTGCTGGAGTTGACAAAGCCATCCAAGGACCGAGGTGTACCAAGCCTGCTCTTGTAGGACTTGGTGACAATGGGACACATGGTGTTCCTTCGGCTCTGCCGATTGATGACGGAACAGAGGGGAGCAGACTGATGGCATGAGATCAAGGCTCCAGTGGGAGTACCCTGGCAGGTGGGCCATAGCCTGGTGGAGTATAGGGCAAACTATTCTGGGATTGGGGAGGCCTTCTTCAGGTACAAGGATGGCAGTCCAGTGATGGCTTACCAATTTCGGTTCATCCTGTGGAAGGCTATTCAGGAACTAGGGCTACATGCCGGGGATTATGGGACCCATTCATTTCACATTGGGGTGGCAATGAATGCCAGGGGTGAGAGCTTATCAGATGCAGAGATTGAGTCTCTGGGATGCTGGCAGTCTCAGGCATTCTTGCGTTATGTGAGACCACACTTGCAGTAGTTGTTTATTGTCTCTTACAAGCTCTGGGGAGGACTATGTATGCATTTGGATATGTGGCCATTCATTCATATTATAGGCAGCAGAGAGGACAGCCAGTCAGCAGGGAGGAAGCAACCTGTCCCTGCCACAGAAGGGTGCCAGGCCTGAGTGTTTTGGGACTAAGGGAATGCTCTGGGAAGGGTTGCTTCTGAGACTGCGAGTCACGGCTGACAGGGGGAATCACACCACAAATCTTATTGATTCACTTGGGTGAAGAAGACCTGGGCTGCAGGAAGATGGTGAATCTGCTGCTGGTGATGAAAGATGATTTGTGGACCATCAAGGGCTGGTGGCCTGATATTAGAGCCCATATTGCACTTTTGCCCATATTAGAGAACTCCGAATCCCATCTTTGATCTCTCTTGCAAGCAGATTTTCTCTTGACTTAATGATGCTTACTCAGTTGATTGTAATGGTTATATTTTTACTTCTTTTTCCCATTCCCCCTGTGAACAACCCATGCCAATCTCATCTACAGTATGCACCTCTCAATGCCCTGTGCTATATCCATGGTATGGCCACGGTGACACATATCACTGATAACTTGGACCTCTGCTCCCCTGTATGGCACTTTGGTTACCTTCTCAAACTAAAAGAGCTCAGCCCCCAGTGATCCCTCAGGCTATGTTTGTACTCAACAACATATCCAGTCAGCACCAGTGCTGTGGTGCCAAAAGGCATAGGAACATAACAAACAAGCAAGTCTGTAACATGCTCAGATCGTTTTTCTACGAATTCTGCTAAGGCTGCTCCTGCTCTCAGGAAATGTTCACCCAATCCATCTGGATAGTCTGCGGATACATCAAAAAGGAGAGAAGGGACTCTCAACATGGCATCTATCAATGCCTGCAGAATCCTCGGCAAGCTTGATTCCCTCCAAACATGGATACAGCAACACAACCCTGATGTCCCCTCTATTCTTGAAACTTGGCTAAACCCTAAGATCCCCGACACTTCAGTTTCAATCCCTGGCTACACCACATTCAGGCAAGACAGGATTACTAAACAAGGTGGGGGCTGTGCTATAAATCTAAGGAATATCTTTATGGGTCATGTCATTCCATCCCCTAACCAGGGCAAATCCTCTCAGGTCCTCGCCATCAAAGTCCTCCTTGGAGTCCATAATAAGGAACTCACTGTTGTCTCAGTTTACCTACCCCCAAAGGACCAGGCCACTGGCTTCAACAGCATCATGGAATATTTAAGGGTCTAGCATCATAACTCAGAAACCATAATTCTGGGTGATTTTAACATTAACTGGCTCTCACCTGAGGCCTCTACCTATAAGGATGCAGTCACGGCACAGCACCTCAGTCAGCCTGTCCTCGCCCCCACCAGATGTAACTATAGGACAGGTACTTTCACAATACTAAATTGGATTCTGTCTAACTGCCCTGAACGTATCTCTAATGTTTCAGTACTCTAGAACGCAATAAGTGGCAACTCACCAGTCATCTACTCCTGGACTAACAAATTCCACAAGCTCCCTCCCAAGCTAATCTACACAAGGGTTATTAATCAGGGGCACCTTCAGCTGCTAAATCCCATCTAAACAGACTGGACTGGGCAGTGATTGACACATTCAATGACACTAACAAAGCCTTGGACTTATTCATCAACCACTTTACTGAAGCCTGTGACATCTATGCGCCAATGAAAAAGATGAAGGTCAAAGGATAGTCCAACCCTTGGATTACTACTGACCTTGTAATACGACTCAAGCACAGGGACCACCTCTGGCACTGTGCTCGTGCAACACTGACGCAAGGAAACATACAAAAATACAAAGCAGCCAGAAATAATTGCACTCGACAGATACGGAATGCTAAAAGCAAATATTACAAGGAGGTACTGACCAACTCCTGGGGTGATGAGAAAAACTTCTGGAACAACCTGAAAGAACTCACAAGCAAGGATTCTAAGGCACCCTTCACTATGCTCAACATTCGTGTTACTCCAATGCGTGACCTTGGTACTATCACCAATACCTTTAATAATGTATTCTCTAAACCTGGACAGTGTCCTTCCTCCTAATTTCTTCAATGACTCTTCCTCCAACACCTCCCACATGACCCCCCCCAACATGATCACACAACTCCACATTTCTTCTTCAAAGAAGTTTCACCACTAGTGGCCTGTAACTATATCTGCAAGGCCATCTGCAAACAAGGGTACAGTGGAGACTCCCTTAACCTAAAACTGCTGGCGCAAGTTCTGGATGAAACCCTTGAACCCCTGACAATGATCTTCAACCTCTCACTAAGACTGGGCCAATTCCCCTCACTCTGGAAACAGGCAACTGTCACACTGGTGAACAAAAGTTGTGACAGGACTCTTCACACCAACTACAGACCTATCTCACTCCTCCCCAGTTATCTAAGGCATTGGAAGGAATAGTTTCGGACCAATTAGTTGAATTTCTGGATAAGTACGAAGTCCAATGCCCAAAACAGCATAGCTTCAGAAAAGGGCACATCACCACCACGGCTTTTCTGGAATTTACAAGTTTCATCCACGCCACGCTCGACCAAGGAAACTGGGGGGGGGGGGGAGTACTCATAGACCTGACAAAGGCCTTCGACACCATTAATCACCCTCTACTACTCAAGCAACTGTCATCCATTGAGATCTCCAATGATGTCCTTCCATGGTTTGCCAGCTACTTTGATAATCGGGTCCAACGTGTCAGGATAGCAGGTGTCTCATCTGATGAAAAGTCAGTCCTCTCAGGAGTCCCCCAGGGGTCCATTTTGGGCCCATTACTCTTCTCCCTCTTCCTCAACAGACTTCCTTGTGTCTGCCAGCAAAAAATACTACCTACGCGGATGATGCAGTCCTGTTTGCTGGCCACTATGACTCTATAATCCTTGAAACCCAGCTGCAGCTCAACTTTAAGCATGTGGAAGATTGGTTCAGCTCACATAAACTCATCCTGAACCACAGCTAGACCAAAGTCATGACCTTCTGTAATCCATGGAGCAGTCACAAATATCTGTCCCTCACCATCAAGAACCACTCTGGGAACTCACTTGAACATGTCCTGGAGTTTAAGTACCTTGGTATCACGCTGGATAGTAACCTCTCCTACACTCGGTATTTTGACACTGTTGCCAAGTCCTCCAACACACGGACTGGTCTGTTGAACAAGCACAAGCACTGTATGTCTGCGGATGCGCTTAGACTGGCCATTTACAGCTCTGTGACCTCTATCATTGACTACAGTCTTGCCATCTATGGCTCCGCTTCTACAACTGCCCTTTGCAGAATCTCAGTTTCGCTCAACAAAGCCTGCAGGCTTTTAAAGTGTGCTGCCCACCAAACACACACCTGTGACCTCTACACACAGGCTGGCTGGCTACCACTCCTCAGCAGAATACAATTCCAAACCTGCCTGCTAACCAAAATTTTCTCCTTGGGCTCATGACCCCAGGTGTTGGTAAGCTCCTTACTGCCTACAGTGGTAATCAGCATACTCACAGTGCCCAATATCAAACCTTCCAGGTTCCCAGATGTCATTCCTCCATGGGTCAGTGGTTCTTCACCCATAGGGCTCCACAGTGGTTCCATACCCTCAACAAAGAAGCACTTTCTTCTGCTACGCTTGGACACTTTAAACCGAATCTCTGACTTTACCTCACCTCTACCCCTCAGTGTGACTGCTTCTCCTAAAAGGACTGCCCCAACCACCACCTAGTTGCTTAAGACCAGTGACCCACCTCCTACCAGAGCATCATTCTCGCTGGCTCCTGCTTTTCTTCGTGACCCCTTTCCTTCTCCCCTCCTCCAACCCCCTTCCCCCCCACACCTCTACTCCACTTCTCAAACCTCACTACCAAATTGCCAAGTACTAGACACCCTCCTCTCCCTCCCCTGTCAGCAGCCCTCTGTCTGCTTACTTTTCTGTCCCCTCCTACCCAATTACACGCTTATAGTCCTATTGCTTCTTAATCTCTTACTCTGTTACCTCAGCTAGCTGCTTATTTAAGTTGCTTTCTAGTAATGTCTTTTATTTCGAAAGTGTGTTATAACTGTTAACATTGGCAACCTTTGTATGTGTTATGATTGTACATCATTGACAACCTTTATATGTATGTTTCCCCCGTCCTCTGATGTGGAACCTTTGTAAATGAGCAGTTGCTGCTCAAAGGTACTTGTAATCCTAGAGTTTAATAAAATAAAAAAAATGAAAAATAAAATTATGGTCATCTGGTCACACTTGTTGATGAGGGAGCAGTGGGCTCAAGCAAGCAAGGTCCCCGCAATGAACAGGGCCTGTATGAGCATCAACAAGGAGATGGGTGCTTTTATGCAGTCCCTGGGGGAAACTGTCTTGCGGCATGATAGCATCTATTGGACCCACTGGTGCCTGGAGGTAGGCATGGGGGAGGTCAGCTACAAGCTGATATTTTGGATAGCTTATTGCATGATTTTCAAGTCATCTTGGAGACTAAGGTTGAGCAGGTGGCTTGGGGATCGGACATGGTCTGGCCTGTGGTGGTCCAGGAGAAGCACACGAGAGGAGTAGCAGGAAAGTAGGGGATGATGTCAGTTCTCCTGAAGGTGTGGGGGCCCCTGGTCAGTGTGAGGATGGTGGATTACATGACATGTACCCACAAGGTGGGTCTGGGTCCAGCCTCAGCAGCAGAGACTGCAAGGTTGGTGACACCAGACAGTGGTGGCCACCAGGAACCTCAGCCATATGATCTGTCCTGCTACTGCAGAGGGATACCTCGGCCAGCATCAGAAGGGATTGTCCAGGTTGTGGGTGGTACAGGGGCCTAGGGAATGCGCTTCCTCCTGGCAGTGCCTGCTGCTCAATATTAAATAGGAAATAGGTATTAATCTAGAATATTAATGATAACATAAGTTAGAGATTCAGTAGATTAATATCTAGAATTGTAAATAAATAAAGCATGGCTGCAGCCATTTTCCTCCAAGATCTGTGCTGTGTCTTTTTTAACCATGAAGGGGGGGAGCAATGGGGGCCTACCGAACAATAGATATGCTGCCCAAGGATTGAAGCAGCTGGCCAATTGTCCAGGGGCCCCCCTTCCCCTTCCCATGACCAGAAACCAGAGGTTGCAGTTGGCTGGCCCAGGGAGAGTCAGCAGCCTCTGGACACATTAGGACAGGGCACTACCAAGCTCCCCTGGGGGGGTGATCTCAGGGATAAGACGAGAGGAAAACTGGACAGCAGCCCTATGTCCAGCCTTTCCAGTGTCCTTCTCCCTTTGGATCACCCGCCCACCTGGTTCCCTGGCTTTTAGGAGGAGGGGTAAGCATGGAAGGGCCCCCTCTTTGACCCAATATGAGTGACCGCACTAGGGGTTGGGGAGTGACTTTTCACAGTTTTCCCCTACTGAGTTTTTTCCTGTTTTTTTTGCCTCCCCTTAAAAGTGACGTAATGTTAAGGACATAAGCAGAAGGTCAATCAGGTAACAGTAAAGTCAAACCTGCATGTCAAAATAAAGTAGCATAAAGATTAAAGTAGGTGTATATTAAAGAAGTCCGAAATCAGCTGAAGTTAAATACTGTAATGTTATTGCAAACTGTCACAGCCAGGTAGCGTGGCAGTTCAGGAGGGGCGCACAAGGGGAGTAGCGGGAAAGTAGGGGATGATGCCAGTTCTCCTGAAGGTGTGGGGGCCCCTGGTCAGTGTGAGGATGGTAGATCACAAGACCTGTACCTGCACAGGGAGGCTAGGTCCAGCCTTAGCAGCAGAGACTGCAAGGTTGGTTACACCAGATGGGGTGGCAACCAGGAACCTTGGTCATATGACCTGTCCTGCTACTGCAGAGGGATACCTCAGCCAGCACTGGAAGGGATTGCCCAGATTGTAGGTGGTGCGGGGGCCTGGGGTATGTGCTTCCTCCTGGCAGCACCCGTTGTTCAATATTAAATAGGAAATAGGTATTAATCTAGAATATTAATGACAAAGTAAATTGGAGATTCAGTAGATTAATATCTAGAATTGTAAATAAATAAAGCATGGCTGAGGCCATTCTCCTCCAAGATCTGTGTTGTGTCTTTCTTGACCATGAAGTGGGAGGGGGGCAATGGGGGCCTACTGGACATTAAAAGCTTTTCAGCTCCCATGTACAATGCCATAATATCTCAGCACTGACACTGCACTGATGCCTGCACTACTGGGACTATGTTTTTTCCAGCCTAGACTGATTTTGTATAGCATTTGGAGACATAGCCTAATCCCTCTACCTTTACTCCATGTCTGCACACTGTGCATAGATAATGGAGCACTGTGATGAACTTCCTGCTGCAGCATGTACCATGTGACCCACTTTTGGACTGGAAATCAGTTATATGACCTGCTCTCTAGCTCACACTTTGCAAAGAATGACACTGTTTGTTGGAAAAATGTTGCCATCATGAGATTATGCAAAGTCCAACCCCCTCTGGCTTATGGGAAAACTAAACAAAACAATTGTAGTTTAGTTTACCTTGGTGAAAAGGCTGTGCAAAGCATAGCAGATGGCAATACTATTATCCCTAATCACAACATATTCCTCAACATTGAAGTTCATCTGCTATTTCTGTGATGACTTTTGAAGCCTCCCCAGATCCATCTACATTTCACCTACTATGTCTATTTTTGCATTGTAATTACTCTTTGCATGATGGCATCATCAGTAAATTATATAATCCATGGTAGCTACTCATGTGCACTTTCAGGTCACTAATAAATATACTGAACAATACAGATATCAGGATTTAACCTGTCAGACCCCACTGGTACTTGTTTCTATGTTAAGAGGTTGTCACTGATTATGACCCTTGGTTTCCTAACCTGCTACCTGTTGTGATACTGTTTCGTCGCACTCCTGGTAATACTGTACCAAAGTTGAAAAGTTTATGAAATAGCCTACTGGGTTGTACAGTTTAAAATACAGTTCAGCACTTAAAAAAAGATATATGGCTTTCAAAGACTTTCCTGTCACTAGTTCTGTGGTCATATTTTAAAAACGTAGTGAGGTTTTCTTGCAACAATTATCTCTTACAGAATGTATAGTAACGTACAAGTACACAAGTAACAGCACGCACATTTACTGTTTTTGCTAAGTGAAATACATTCTTTTGTTTACAAAAAAGGGAGGTGGTGGCAGAACTTTTGGATAAGATGCTATTTAAATCATTTCCAGATTGTACTGCTTTCCTGTTTTCCCATGATTTGTATGTATTTTTGAAATGTGATGTCCCCTTCGTCCTCCCCACTCACATACATTTTCATAGGCTTGTTCAGCGACTAGCAGGTGATTGCCAAAATGTTTTGTCTAAAATAATGCCTGAACACCACTAATTAAATAACACTACAAACAAAAGTTGGCATAAACTAAGGATGTTACAATAAGTATTATACAGTTTACAGCAAATGACACTGCAGACACAAAGGATAATTAGTTTCTTGCAGTTTATAAAACCATTTGGTGGTCTGTTCTCTGTCTATGGCTTGTTTTGACGTAGCACTTTATCTCAGTAAACCTCATTGTTTAACCTGCTTAGTGCTGACATCTATTAAAAACTACTTAATCAGATTGTATTCAGCTGACTGTACTGTTTTCTTCTTCAACAAAGATATGGTGTTGATCTATAGTTGCATATTAATTGAAAATAAGGTATATATATGTGTGTGTGTGTGTGTGTGTGTGTGTGTGTGTGTGTATGCTACTGTATATATATATATATATTTTTTTTTTTCTGATGGTACATTTGAGGTTTAAAGATGCAGTTTATGTTAGTCAAATTGTTCTTAACAAAACTGAGCCCACTGCTTATACAATAAATAAATAAATAAAACTCTCAGGAAAACGTAACTCGTTGGTCACTGTTATTACCCTGCTCTCATTACACCAGTCAAGACCACCTTTATCTGTATTTTAGCTCAGTGTAAGCTCTATTGCACTATGATATTAATTTCTGTCCTTGTCTCCTATGTTATGTTATCCACTGTATTGCATGTACTGTTCCCAATGTACATCTTCTCGACACAGAATCATTGCAAAATAGCACCTGTGCAAAATGATCTTTTCCTACCGAATATAAAATCAAATAAAATTAAAATGCTGGGCATCACTTTCAGAGATGTATTGAGATTTTTGTAGCAGCAGTAGAGGTGCCATAGGGACCAGAAAGAGTTAGCTTTTTTGTATCCACAATAATGTGTACTGAATTTAAAAAAAGATCCACATTTATATTTTTTAGCAATGGTGGAACTGAAGAGTAAGCTGCAAGCTCCCATTTAGTAAGTGTGGTTCCTTATGAAGTTTCTTTTAGCAAACACGAGGTGTTTCTTGAAAGAAACGTCTGTTTAGAAGAAGAAAGCAGACTGAGTTGTTTTCTAACATGTGTTCTATCTTTTTAAAATGATCCAGTGGTGACCATGACATACAGCTGGTATAGCTCACAGGGGGTAAGGGGGAGGGGGTTAAAGAGTTTATTTTAAACAGTAGTAAGATAAAGTTTATTTTTTTTTTAAATAAGAACAAATGAATCTAGAGACATGCCACCCCACCCACACCAGCTGTCACAGACTCCCACTCAAACAATTAAAACAGATCCCAAAAGACCTCCTGAACAGGCTATGGTACTCTCATCACAGTGTTTACCCATTAATAACATGCTGTATAGGTTGTAAGGTTTGTGTAAGTTTTAGAAACTTGTTTTACGAGTTTTTTCTAATTCACAAGCACAGTCTTACCATTTAAACCAAAGGTGAGACAGTCTCAGAGTGTACAGTGAGGGTTTGTTCTCTATGGATTCACATGCCAGCTCAAACATTGCTGTACCATGATTCAAAGGTCATGGAATACAGTTGTAGCCTTCTGTGGTACAACAAGGTTCCGGCTGATCAGAAATCAGGGAGGCAGCTGATGCCTTTCACAGCACTGACACATGCACAGCAATCAGTTCAATTTCAAAACTGAAATCACTGGCACGTTTGCTGCTGCAGCAGAACATGCTGTGGAAACACTTAAAAAAACCTGAAATGATATACTATTCAATATAAAAACTACTGGCTGTGCAACCATACACCAGACCAGACTGTACTGCCACCTTGCTGTTTGGATTATGTTGGGCCTCTCAAACTTTGCTCTCGAGGTCTCATATAAGCAGAACCCCTCTGTGGCAGCACAGGCTGGTTGTGCATGGTTGCACTGCCAGTATTCTCTATGTTGGTCACATGGGTATCATGGTTTCCAGAACAGCAAGAAGCCAAGTTCTCTTCTGGGAGAAGAACACAGATCTTTCTGTGATATGAAAGACTTGTGCTTTCCCCACTAAACCTAATCCCATAAAAATAACTAGGAGCATGTGAATTGTACATTATTCTCCCACTGGATTATCACAATCACATACATGGCTACATCCTTTACTCACTGAAAAACCTTCAACCTGGCCTGAAAAAATTACAGTGCCCTAAATACCTCACTAAAAGCTAAATAGCTCACTAAAAATATGATCAACAGCTTAATCTAGTTCAGACACAGTTGGCTACAGTTGGTTTCAGGGAACAGTCACCTCCGAGGACCCCCACCCTCATGTATGAGGTGGGTGTTAATATGTTTTGTTACCATCTGTATCCCCTCCCCGGGTCGCTCCTGAAAAAGGGACTTCTAGTCTGATTGGGCCTACCCACTCAACAAAATTCAATAAAATAAAACATTCAATAAAATAAAATCAATAACACAATTATTTACCTATTCTCCCTGTCATTCTGATAATAGTGGTGATGAGGGAAATTATGAAACTTTAGCTTTATTCTATGATTGTAAACCCTCTACTAGTCTTTGTGGTGATGCCTTCTGTGTCTTTGTAATATTGTAAGGATAAGGATAACTCTTGTTCAGATCACCCTTGTAAAGAGATTTTCAATATGAACAGCTCCTTTACATGGACAGAAACTGTAATCATCATTGTCATCATCAAATAGGGCAAAAGGCAGTATGTTTCCTAGCTTATTAATAGGTCAGAGCTCAATGAATTCTATGAGGTCTGCCCCAAGGAAGGAAAACATGTTCCATGACACACATGAATAAATGTTGTTTGGAAGGTCTTTTTCATCAAGAGGTGGTACTGAGGGCATTTTCAATGAGCACATCAACTTCAATGTGTAAAAACTTCAGCAGCAGAGTAATGGATGCTGCAGGTGCTTCTGCTATACTTAGCCACCAGAGGGCAGTGGCATTGGCAAACAGCTGATTAAAACATGTAAACACTAGAAATGCAGTTTCTATCTATTGATACTCCTGTGGCTGCAGCCCAACAGGATGGCAGGATCAACCAGATACAGCACCTTATAATTTAAAGGGAAACAGTCACCACCAAGGGCCCCCACACTCATGTGTGGGGCTGGTATCAATGTGCACTTTATGTGCAAAAACATTTTGGTTTACTTACTGTCTACTATAGTACAACAGATTGTACCAGGCTAATTTTGCTTCATTGTAGGTTGACATCTTGTGTTACTAGAAATCCCAGAATTATGTGCATATGACATCAGAGCAGTAGGCAGCAGTGAGAAGATTCAATAGCCTAAAGTGCATTTTAGAGTTTGAATAAGCTTTGATCTTTTGTTTGCTGGTCCCGTTGTCCTCCATGTGCTATGTACTGTCCCAGAGGACTGTACTTAGTCCCTGTAGAAAAGCAGTCCTCGAAAACATCTGCTAGGAGATCATAAAAGCTCTAAAATGCACTGCAGACTATTGAATCTGTCATTGCTGGCTACTGCACTGATGTGAGCTGCAAGGGATTCTGGGATTTGTAGTAAAAGAAAATGTCAGCCTACAATTAAGCAAAATTAGTCTGATATAATCTACTATACTACAGTAAACAGTAAGTGTAAAAAAAAAACTTTAAGAGAAATAAGAAAAAAATTTCTGTTTCGCGCATCAAGTGCTAATCGGGGACAGCATCACACGTACTGTAGGTGTAGGACTGATGAATGCCCAGTCATCTAACTTGACATTTTTCTTTTTATAGAACATCTATGTACAGATCGCCTTTTATTTTTGAACTTAACAGTTTCTGTGCATTGTAAATTTTTTTTCAAACATTAAATATACTTACTGGGGTCTCTACGGTTGCTTCTGTCACTGTCAATTGTGACATAAAATGTGTCTACACTGTAAAGGAGGGATTTTTAAAAAGACAAACTCAGCCGGACCTAAACCTCACCCCTTCCTTCTATGGCAGTTGGGGCGGAGTGGGTAGGGGATAAAGGAAGAGAAAAAAATTATAAAAGAGACAAAAGAGACATCTTGGGTGATCATACCAGGAGAGGCAGCAGAAGTAACAAAAATAAGGAGACAGACAAGACAGAAGCTTCACCGCTAAACAGATAAGGAAAGCAATTTTTAAGTGTTATACAATTCATAGGAAAAAAACACGCTGTTTTGCTTTTGTTAATTTGATTCTGAAGCACTTTACATGTTTGTATCTGCTTAATTTATTTCTTTCACTATTGGGTGTATAATAGTAATGACGTTAGAAGTCCTTTTTACATTTATGTATATGTAATCCAAACATAAGAAGACGATGAATGATGACATCAACCTTGATGAAAAGTTTCCAGTATTTAAGGACTTAAACAAAGCCTTGAGTACACTCCCTGAGGAAGCCCAAAGGAGCAAAGAGCAGAAGTGCTTTTTTCATGGTCATTTAGCCAGTTACCCTAGTTTTCAAACAGTGTAAATGGGTGTCTTGTTTTTTGCAATTAAATCACTTAATGCACTGAAAAGGAGCAGGGAAATCCCAACCTCCCCCCACAAACAACAGTAATTAGTGAGGTAAACACCAAAGTAGAGAAGTCATTAGGGAGCAGGGCAGAAGTAAATGTAAAAAAAGGCAAAGGCAGTAAGGACAGGAATGGGGCTAAAAGGGGTAAGGCCATCAAAAAGTGGAGGCTGATGAGTACCAATGGCCGTAGTCTTTTTAACAAGCTCCCTGAACTAGTGGCCTTGATGGAAGATGGTTGCCAGGATATTGTGGCAGTCACAGAAACATGGTACACAGAGAACCATGACCGGGATGTCAACATACCAGGATACACAATCTACAGGAGGGACAGGGAGGGTAAAAGAGGAGGAGGAGTAGCTCTTTATGTAAAGGAAGGGATCAAAGCAACAGAACTAAAGAGTAAACAGGAAGCAGAGGAGACACTCTGGGTCACCCTGGAGACAGGAAATGGCACCACAATCCGCATGGGGGTTGTATACAGACCCCCATCTCAAGGGGAAGGAATGGACAAGGAAATGATGGAAGGCTTCCTTAGAATGGCAGAAAAAGGGGAGATATTGTTGATGTGGGACCTGAATATGCCAGATGTTAACTGGAGCACCTTTGATGCAGGCACATCCTAGAGCAGGGTCATTCTTGATGCCCTACAGGGGGCATGCCTCAGACAGCTAGTATTGGAACCCACTCGGGAGGGAGCAATCTTAGACCTGGTACTCTCAAATGGGGACAGAGAAAGAATCTCAGATTTAGAAGTGGGTAGCCATCTGGGAACAAGTGACCACCAAACAGTGTGGTTCACGATAAACACAGCCATACAATCAAGCTATACAAAAGCAAGTGTATTGCACTTTAGGAGGGCTGACTTTGAGAAAATGAGAGAGTGCCTCAGAAAAGCACTAGCAAACAGGCAAGAAGGAGGAGTGGAGAAACAATGGAGAGTAATCAAAACAGCCATCACAGAGGCAACAAGGCTTTGTGTAAAGCAAATCAACAAAACACAACGAAGGAAAAAAAAACACTTTGGTTCTCAAAAGAGGTGGCAGGGAAGGTTAAGGAGAAAAGGATAGCATTCAGGAAATATAAGGAAACACAGAAGGAGAAGGACAGAGAACGTTCTCAGTTAAAGCAGAAAGAGGCTGGGAAGGCAGTCAGAATAGCAAAGGCCCAAACCGAGGAAAGGATAGCCAACTCTGTTAAGAAGGGGGATAAGACCTTTTATAGGTACATTAGGGAGTGAATAAAGACCAAAGGAGGGATACTGAGGCTTAATAAAGGGGAGAGAATGTGGGTAGAGGGTGACAATGAAAAAGCAGGGATGTTGAATGAATATTTCTGCTCAGTATTCACAAAGGAAGAGGAGGGGGAGGTACCTAAACCAAACAAGAGAAACACTCTGAAGACAAGGGTCGATACCAGTCCATTTACAAAAGAAAGGGTTCTGAAAGAACTAATAAAATTGAAGGTGGACAAAGCAATGGGGCCTGATGGGATTCACCCAAGAATTCTGAAAGAACTAAGGGTAGAACTAATGACACTGCTGACTACTCTCTTTAACAAATCATGGGAGGATGGGGTGGTACCTGAGGACTGGAGGAGGGCGGATGTGATTCCTCTTCACAAAAGTGGGAGCAGAGCAGAGACAGGAAACTACAGACCAGTTAGTTTGACCTCAGTGGTAGGGAAAATGATGGAATCACTTCTGAAGGAAAGAATTGTTGAGTACCTAGAGGCCAGTGGGGCACAGGACCCAAGACAGCATGGATTCACGATGGGAAGGTCCTGTCAGACGAATCTAATAGATTTGTTTGACTGGGTGACCAAAGTAGTAGACCAGGGAGGGGCTGTGGACATGACTTACCTAGATTTTAGCAAGGCATTTGATACAGTCCCACACAAAAGATTAATACACAAGTTAGCCAGCCTTGGAGTGGGTCCCAAGGTGGTAGCCTGGATAAAAAATTGGCTAGACAACAGGACGCAAAGGGTAGTAGTAAATGGAGTCCTCAGTGAAGAAAGGAGGGTTACTAGCGGGGTACCGCAGGGTTCAGTACTGGGACTGGTCCTTTTTAATGTCTTTATAAGTGACATTGCAGAGGAACTGGAAGGAAAAGTATGTCTCTTTGCAGATGACACAAAGATCTGCAACAGAGTTGATACACCAGATGGAGTGGAAAGGATGAGAAGGGACTTGGCAAGGTTGGAGGAATGGTCAAATGTATGGCAGCTCAGATTCATTGCAAAGAAGTGTAAGGTAATGCACCTAGGAAACAAAAACACAGGGCAAGAAAACACAATGGGGGGTGAGATACTGACTACAGTAAAAATGGAAAGGGACCTGGGGGTAATTATATCAGATGACCTAAAGGTGGGCAAGCAATGTGAGAAGGCAGTAAGGAAGGCTGGGGGGGATACTGGGATGCATAGGGAGAGGCATCAGTAGTAGAAAACAGGAAGTTGTTATCCCTCTGTACAGACAGTTGGTGAGACCCCATCTGGAGTACTGTGTGCAGTTCTGGAGACTCCATCTCGGCATAGACATAGACAGAGTGGAGGCTGTCCAGAGGAAGGCAACTAATATGGTGCAGGGTCCTCACCAGAAGACATACGAAGAAAGACTAAAGGAGCTTAATGTGTATACCCTTGAGGAAAGGAGGGAGAGAGGGGACATGATAGAAACTTCAGGCACTCAAGGAATCAACAAAGTCCAAGAGGGTGGCACCTTTCAGAAAAGAGATGTGCAAGAACAAGGGGGACAATTTGAAGATAGAGGGGACGGCTCAGAGGTAATGTGAAGAAGTATTTTTTCACAGAGAGGGTTGTAGATGCATGGACCAGCCTCCCTGAGGAGGTCATGGAGTCAAGAACAGTGGGGGAATTCAAGAATGCATGGGACAGACATAAGGCAGTCCTAGTGGGGGTAGGAGGAAGTATGCTGTTGGTTAATTAGGATCTGCAGCTTATCTGTTAGGTAAGAAAATGGGCAGACTGGGTGGGCCAAGCGGTCCTTATCTGCCATCAAATTCTATGTTTCTATGTTTCTATGTTTCTATCACTTGGGACATTGCATCTGAGTTTACTTTCCATTGGCATCTGGTTTGTACTGTTTGCAATCTGTTCCGGGGTCTGATCTTCCTTGTTTTTCAGTTTTTGAATATTTGTGGTTTGACAGCCTCTTTACCAGCACCCAGCCCATTACCACTGAGTGCAGCACCTGGTTGATGTGTGTCAATTTGTTATACTTTATTGGTCAGATATTGGGAGGGTGGAGATGGGAGTGATTAGGAACCATTAGGATGAGCAGAAACTGGTATAATGTTTTGAGTTGGGTGCTGGGTGAGTTAGCAGGGAATGACTAGGAACCAGTAGGATGGAGAAAGGACATTTTTATTATGTTATGGGTTGGGTGTTAGGAGGGAATGGGATGGATTTACTTAGCAGAATGAGGGAATGAGAATTTCTATTACTGTTGCTTAAACAGTTAAACAATTACAACAGCTGTGCTAGTCATAGCTAACATGTGAACAAAGCACAACAATGCTATTGACAGGCCTGGAAAAGTAGACCAAGCCATATTCCTGGCTTCACATATGAAATATGTGAATTACCAGCAATGAAGAACTTAAGTGCAATTATGATGATCTGACTGGTTTGCTAGCAGTCCTTATCCCACTGGTAATGGATTTAGTGTAAAAAAGAACAGCAGGAGTGCTCTCCATGCACAACTCAACAACTGTTTTTTCACATTTTAGTGCATTGTGTAGTCATAATAAGACCCTGTGTATTGGTTCCTAATTGGACCTTATTGAACATTAATCAGGAAAATGAGGACCAGCAGTTTGTTAGTGACCTCAACTATGCCTCAGGCACACCAGTCCCATACGCTCCTTATTCTGCTGATAAAGGACCACAACATCAGTCCTTTCTGCTGTAATATGGTACTGTGCCAGCCATGTGGGAAGCACATGAGCAAGTGAGGTGGAGATATCTTTGTCCTAGAAAAATACAACATGTAGGCTCCTGGATTCATGTATGTCAGTGTGAAGGGCACTGAGAAGAAGATAAAACAGCTTATTGTAGCAGCCATGAACTGGTCAACGACGCATGAGTAGAGGTACCACTGAGTATCCCGGTAAAGTAGACCAGACAAATATCTTAGATTTCAGTATTACCAGTGTAAATGACAGGGCCTTAAAATGTTTAAAAAGCTGCTGTATGAAGTAAGCAGTATGACAATGAGTGCAATGCACAGCCCAACCAACATACGTATGATTTGTGTATTGTCAATCTGCACAGCAGTCCCCCCTTCCCATCCCTGGTCCTCATCTACACAGATGGATGCTGTTGCAGGGACGTTTTGTGGCACAGAGCAGGACTGAACATGAAAAGTAGATCTTCCATTGCACATCAGGCAGGAGATTGTGGGATAAGGCAGTCCACCTGGACTGTTTATCCTCTTAGAGGAAAATTAAAAATTTTACTAAATGAAACAAAATCAATAGTCTGGGGAGAATTCTTTTAGAGGGCCCATTTGGGGCCAAACTGAACTGGGGCATATTTGCTAGGAGCAAGGAATGCCTACTGCTGGATCCTCCTCATGGAGTCTTTGCACGCTCCCAGCCATGTCCAGAGTGCACATCTCACATTGAGAATGTTAGAGTGCTAACATGCCTCTCCTGTGAATCCCTATCTGACCAGCCACATAGATGTAGAGTCTGAGTTGGGTCTGCATGCTGCCTGTGGCAGTCAGCTGTTCAGAAACGCTCACCAGACTGTGCAACTGACTTGTGTAAACAGGAACTACTGAACAGTAAGGTGCTTAAAAACTTTAGTGCACAAGCCATGCATGGACTAAGTGAGTAAGAGGGCAGCAGTACAACAGTGTCCAAGAAAAATATACCAGATCAAAGCAGTCATGATGCATGATGCCCGCAAATACATTACCGAAGCCATCACTAAATCGAGATCCAAAGCTGATACACCTGACCTTAAACTGCTGTCCTTCACCCTTGTTGAGGTGTTACATCCACTGACATATATTTTCTACCTCTCATTTAGGCTCAGCCAGTTCCCTGACAAATGAAAATCTGCCACTGTTACCCCTGTCCACAAAAGTGGTGACAGGGCCACTCATGGAAACTACCATCCGATCTCTATATTGCTACCCCTCTCCATGGCCCTTGAATGTATTGCAGCAGATCAGCTCACAGATTTCCTGGACAAAAACAATATCTTGTGCTCGCAACAACATGGCTTCAGGAAAGGACATAGGACCTCATCTGCCCTACTGGAATTCTGTTGCATTCGTCACAGCTCACTAGACAATGGTCAGTTAATTGGGTCCATCTTTATCGATCTGACTAAGGTGTTCGGCACTGTCCATCACCTCCTACTGCTTGTGCAACTTCTGAAAGCTGATCTCTCTCCTGACTCCACTGCCTGGTTCAAAAGCTACTTGGAGAACCAGTCTCAAAGAGTAAAAATTACAGATGTCCTCTATGATACTAGGCCTGTTCACTCAGGTGTCCCCCAGGGATCCATTCTGGGCCCCCTACTATTCAGCTTGTTCCTGAACTCCCTTCCAAATTCTTGCTCTGAAACAATCATCCTCTATGCAGATGATGCTGTAATTCTTGCCTCCCACAAGGATCCTAAGCTTCTGCAAAGCAACCTGCAGCTTGGCTTCACATCTGTTGATAACTGGTTCTCAAATCACAATCTGGTCCTCAATAATAAGGAAACAAAGTCTATGATGTTCAGCAGATCTCATAACAAGTATAAGCTGCACCCCCTATCCATCAAAACCAGTCATGGAGTCAGCCTGGAACAGGTTCAAGCCTTTATGTACCTTGGTAAACTCTAGATCCTCATCTAATTTACAGTGCCCACATTGACTCTGTAGCCAAAGCAGGAAATACTCACCTTGGCCTTCTCTTCCGTCATAGGCAACATCTTACTCCAGAAGTCCTGACTGTCACCGTTCAGAGCTCTGTTGTCTCCATTATTGACTATGGGCTTATCATCTGTATGGCTCTTCCTCCGCTACTGCTCTTAGACGCATAACCACCTCCCTCAATAAGGCCTGCCAGCTTCTCACTGGATCCCACCACCTCACACATACATGCAACCTCTATGCACAAAATGGATGGCTGCAACTCACCAATTGGATAAAGTATCTAACCTGCACCATGGTGAAGAAAGTAAACTATGGGCCTTGTACCCCCTGGAGTGTGTGCACTCCTGTACCCTAGCAATAACCCCCACTCAACCAGGGGTCTGAACCACAGCTCCTGCAGATCCACGCTGTCATACCCCACTGGATCAAAGATCTTTTGCCTACAGGGAACCCAGCTGGCTAAATGGTCTAAACAGTTACATCTCCTCCACTTCTACCCTTGGTGCATTTAAATCAAGGATTCACCTCTCTCTCACTGCCTCTAGCTCCTGTGACTGCCTCCACTAGCAGACTCCATGAATATTTCCCTAACCTTATGCAGTTCTCTCTCCTATTAGCACTTGGTTACTCCTTAGCATGCACTTCCCCATGTTATGTCTACAACAATGCCTCTGGCTGCGCTCCTCTTCTATAGGTCTCTGTCCCCTCTACTCTTCCTCTCTCTTATCCTCTATCCTCTCTGCACCTCGTCTGCCATCTCCTTGTAACCTAGCCTCCAAAACTTGTTTTGTTTCTCAGATGCTTTGTAACTCTGTTTAGCTTACACTTTTGTAACCTTGTCCCATGTATTCAATTTGTAATCTGACTTACATGTCTTATGTTTTGAATTGTAACCTGACGTGGAACCTTTGTAAAAGAGCCCTGGCTCAAAGGTATTGTAATCCTACACCTGATAAATAAATAAAAATAAAAAGATCTTACTACTGGATTCACATATTACAAACCAGAATTACTGGAGTTGAGATTAAATGCAATTCTGTGTCAGCCAGACAGAATATGTGACTATGGCGCGTGGTGTGTGTGTGTGTGTGTGTGTGTGTGTGTGTGTGTGTGTGTGTGTGTATGTGGCATGCTGTAGTATGACTGTGTATCCCAAAGCAAATGATTTGATACCTTTTAATGGACCAACATAGATGTAACAACAAGAACAAAGTGCTCTAGCTTTCGGACCAACCAGTCCTTCTTCAGAAGCTCATGGCAGTTGTTTAGAAAATACAATACTTATAACAGCTAGATAATGCAGAGAAAAACAGAAAAAAATCCCATTGGTTTAAAATACTCATTTAAAAAAAAAAAAAAACAGAAGATGATGTCAGAGAAGTTTAACAGTACCATACTGCCTTCAGCCAGAAGCAACCCTGGGTCAAACCTGCTTGGTGGAACACACATACAAAGAATCCTACCTCATATAAATTTAATTGACATAAGATAACACTGCTGCAGCAGTGTATCCCACTGAGTACTGAGTGTATCTTTTTGTGTATCCCAAGAAATTCAGCAGGTTGCTGCCAACACATATTATTGCAGCAGCCATATATGGAAGACAGGATTATGTGGCAGCAGTAGTGCAGAAGCGCAGAGGGTCAAAGTAATGTGCCCCTTACTAAAATCCTAGAGTCATGTATTATTAACATAGAAACATAGAAAATGATGGCAGAAAAAGACCATTGGTCCATCCAGTATGGGAAACTGTTTGCCTCCAAAAGTGCTTAAACACTTTGATGTGCCAACCATGCACAGTATTTGCAAATATGTGGTACCAGTAGGAGATAATGTCCTAGATGCATACACCAGGCTGAATTGCTAGCTTTATATGAAAAATATTTGTCTAAAACATGTGTGCAGTAAGACACTCTCGGGTGTTGGTAGTTGTATCACAACAACGCATCCAGAGGTGTACACCCCACACTTGGAAGTGCCTTTCTGGCACAACTACTAATATCCTGGAGTGTCTTATTGTACTTATAAAGTGAGTAACTACTGAACTGTTAGTAAAAGTTTTAAAACCAAAAATAAATATCCCCAAATAGGTACAGTAATATGTAAAACTGTCCATCTGTGAAGGGAATGTGTTAAGGGTGCTGTGGGATTTTGTATCACTTTGAATGTGTCTCTGACCCCTCCCCTACTCCTATTACTATTGCTTTGCTGTTTTTTGCTTTCTTATTTTATTTTGAATTTGAGGAGGGGTGGGTATTAGAGTGAGGCACCTGGAATAGACTGCCAGCACAAGTGGTG
The DNA here is from genome assembly GCA_016271365.2 of Neoceratodus forsteri. Taxonomy (NCBI): domain Eukaryota; kingdom Metazoa; phylum Chordata; order Ceratodontiformes; family Ceratodontidae; genus Neoceratodus; species Neoceratodus forsteri. The sequence continues at coordinate 98,754,857 of CM057457.1, read as the reverse complement.
GAGGCTGAAACTGTACGGGACTTCACGCATGCATGGGCTAGACATAAGGGAATATTTGTGAATAGACAGGGAGAAGAGAGGGTTGCCAGAGACCATTTAGGGTCTGTGGATGTGGACTAGGCAGGGCTATCTGGGCAGACTGGGGGAGGCAAATGGTCCTTTTCAGCCAACAATTCTATATTTCTATGTTTCTAAGGCACAAAGTTGCAGACCTGAAAAGACCTAAACTGACCAGTGGGATCCAGGATTTTTCCTGCCCCTTTTATAATTCACTATTCCTGTGGAGTGTGTTTTAAACCAATCAGTATTTTTTCCTTAGCGCCATCAGTGGTTTCCCTTTACACAGTTTTCTCCTTTAATGTTGCCTGCCCCCTTCCCCACAGTCCGCCTACAAACCTTATGTTTCTTCCCTCCCCAGCCTGCACCTCAGCGAGCCATGTATGCCACCAATAGGTCGAGATGGCCTTGTGGTTTCAGCCTTCCCCATGCTGACCCAGCAGCAAGGACAAGCCCTGCTATAGCCCCAGTTACTGCAACAAATAAAGACCTTGTCATGTGGCGCCTTGTGTGGTGCATCACAGGTTTTGCCCACCCACCCACACACCCTAGTTGATTGTTTAAATTTATAGACATTGTGAACAATAAGCCTGTTCTGCACAATACCTGATATGAATTCCCTTAAATTGTCCCACTTACTCCCCTGGAGACTTCAGCTGGACTATCTCCTGCATGCAGATCAGTTCACGCCTATTTAATTTATTCACTACCCCTTACACTCGGCCACACCTTCTCTTATTGCCACCTGAATCTGTTGTCTGCAACTAAAGCACTTGGTAGGTCTCTCACCCTTCTTAAGAGTCTCAGTTCCTACCCTTCATTATCAGCATTTCCCCTCCCTCCCCCCTTAGGGATGCACCTGGGAGTTTAGCAATTTTTGCTAATCTTCCCACCGTCTTGTACATGTTTCTGCCACCAGGTATGCCTCTCATAAGACCTCTCCCACAACCCACTATGACAGCCACTCCCCTGTTAAAATAATTACTTCTTCTGCCTCTACCTCTACCTGGAATTTGTAGCACTGTTAGTGATTACTAGTGTTGAAAGTATCCCAGCATTTACCTGAATGTATGATTTTCTGATTAACTGAATGTATTGTTCCGTACTGAGTTTGGTGATACTAGTTGCTATATACTTGCTTGATAATGTTTTCTTTTTCACTACACCCTTCTTCTGACCTGCTGCTCCTGCCCTGACATTTTGTAGCACTATTTAATGATTTGTTTTCTTGCAGCTTTCTCTGCTCACAAAGCTTAGCTTCCAGCATGTCAGTAATGGGCATTGTGCTAAACCAATCAGTATTTTTTCCTTAGAGCCATCAGTGGTTTCCCATTACGCAGTTTTCTCCATTAATGTTGCCTGCCCCCTTCCCCACAGTCCGTCTACAAACCTTATGTTTCTTCCCTTCCCAGCCTGCACCTCAGTGAGCCATGGATGCCACCGATAGGTCGAGAGGGCCTTGTGCAGGGTCTGCACCAGAAGACATATGAAGAGAGACTAAAGGAGCTTAATATGTATAGCCTCGAGGAAAGGAGGGAGGGGGGACATGATAGAAACTTTCAAGTATCTCAAGGGAATCAACAAAGTCCAAGAGGGTAGCATCTTTCTAAAAAAGAGGTGTGCAAGAACAAGGGGCACAATTTGAAGATAGAGGGAGGGCGGCTCAGAGGTAATGTAAGGAAGTATTTTTCACAGAGATGGTTGTGGATGCATCGATGGCCTTCCGGAGGAGGTTGTGGAGTCAAAACAGTGGTTGAATTCAAGCATGCATGGGACAGCCATAAGGCAATTCTAGGGGGTGGGGGTTGAAAGTAGTAGGCTGCTGGTTAACTAGGATCTGCAGCTTATCCATTAGGTAGGGAAATGGGCAGACTGAGTGGGCCAAGCTGACCTTATCTGCTGTCAAATTCTATGTTTCTTTGAATCCTCTTTCAGTATAGCTCATGCCTAGTGCTAGTCTGTCATCTAATAACTTGCCCAACTTTGACTGCAATCTACCTTCCCTACCCCTCATCCAACTACCTTACTCCAGGCACTTTTCTCTATCCCCCCATCATGCTAATCTTCTTCCCTCTTCCTTAGTTCTCTCTTCATCCTACCTGCTTGGACCCCTCCTTCTCTTCCTCCCTTCCTGCCCTCCCCACACTCCTTCCCAAATCCTCTCTACATTCTATCCTCTGCTCTTCACCCTTCCCCACCCCATACCTAAACCCCTATCTGCTCAGGATGCTTTGCTCCCCCTCATCCTAAACCTAGAATCCTTCCACAGCATCTGCCACCTCACCTATCTCTCCCCCTGCCCCTCCCATCTGCCACCTCAAAGGGTGGAAATACCCCTATCTTCTCCCCATATTACTTTTCATTCTGCTTCTCTCGGGGGATGTTGAATTTAACCCTGGTCCCTGTCCACCTCCCTCCCTCTCTCCCTCTTGACATACCTGAAGGTTTTAGCATTATCCTCCTCAATGCCAGGAGCATTCTCCCTAAACTAGATGCCCTAAAAGTCTGAACCACTTAGCACTCCCCTGATGTCCCATGCATATCCGAAACCTGGATGTCCTCAAAGGTCTCTGACTCCCAAATAGCTCTTCCAGATTACAACCTCTTCTGCCAGTATAGAAGAAAACACAGTGGAGGAGTATCCCTCTAAATCTGGCACTTCCTCTCGTGTTCCATATCTCTTCAAGATTCTCTCCCCTTATCCCATAAATGTATTGTTGCCAAACTAAGTATCCCCATCACCCTCACATTATATATATGCCTCCCGAGACTTTCTCCTAACTCACTGGTCTAGTGCATCACCTCAATCACCATCCACACCTCCACTATAGAGCTCATCCTTCTTGAGGATTTAAATTTTAACTGGCTTTCTATACATTCAAGCCCACTGTACATGATATTGAATTGCTAAACCTCACCCAGCTCATAACAGAAGCTACCCATATACCTCTCAACCTCCCTCATCAAAAATCAGGGACAAGGCTTAAAATGATCAGGGACAAATGACCAAAATCAGGGATACATCTGAAAAAATAGTAATATTAGTCCCAGAAGCTGTGTACAACATGCTTCTTAGTGTGAATAGCATTTTCTTAATGAGAACTAAACTGTAACAGCAATGGCTGGCATTATTTTGTGATTCAAATGCCTACTTTTCAGTGACAGAAATGCCAAATTTAGGAGGGACAGAAGAAATTTCTGAGGAAGAATCAGGGACATCCCTGAAAATCAGGGACAGTAGAGAGGTATGTACCCATCCAAGTCCTCCCCCCATATCCATTCCCTGTTAGACTGGGTATTCTTCTCCCACCCTACCACATTATTGCAGCAGATAACCTCCCTGACATTTTCAGTGACCGCTGCCTGACCTACTGGGTTAGGAAGATGCATCCCACACACTCGGTCCCCAAATACTTTTATCACCACTCACTAAGGGCTGTCAACACCAACGCCCTACTACAGGACCTCTACACATCCGATTGGTCTCCCTTGTTCTCCACTCCTGATGTTGACTCTGCCCTGGGCATGTTCAAAAGCACCCTTTTCAGAGCCTGGAATTTGCACACCCCCTCCCAAAAAAAGCAAAAGTTAAGCATATCCATCACCCATAGATAACTGCTAACCTTATCGACCAGTGCAAGCTGCATAAATGTGCATGGGCCCTCTTCAAATCCTCCCAGACCCTGCCCAGCCACCAAGCATAGTGGACCCTAAGAAACATATGTACAAAGGCCATCCATGCTGCTAAGGTGGACTACTTCAAGGATCACATGCATTCCAGCTTCTCCCCAGCAGGCTTCTGGAAAACATTCCACTCCCTCATTGACACCCCAAATCAGGTGCCCCCCGACCTCTAAGTGGACAGCTTGTTGTTCTCAGACCCTAAGTCTATCGCAGACACCTTCAGCATGTTTTATACTTCTTGAGCTCTTCCTGACCATCCCTTCTTCAGCCACCCCTGTCCTCTCCACTCCTCCTTTTTCAAATGGATGCCACTTCCTCCCAATCTCCTAGCAGGAAGATTTTCTTCCTTCAATCAAATACAAGTTTCAAGAAAAGAAAGATAACCTATCCTGGCACAAACAGAAATGATAGGAAAGACACAGTTTTATCTTTCATATCCAGACTGCATCTAAAACCACTTCATAATCCAGTAATGGAAGGGAAGCGAATGCTGCTGTCATTTTTAGTGCATTGGCACATAGTACGCACAGAGATAGATTAGAGCAACATTACAGGGAGTTAGATGGAGGAATTTGGTCCACCATATTTGGAAGGCTAGCTCATCACTAACAAGAGTGTCACTGTACTAACTGAATTTAGGGCATCCCAACTGGGTGAGGGCCATATTCAAAGGGCTCCATATTGCAGAGTTCAATGGATAGTGTTATTGTACCTAATACACCACTGAGTCCATGCAAATGATGGAACCTTCTTACACACAGGGTGCAGCGATATAATAAGAGGATTATGGAAGTGTAAAAAAGCAGCTTTTAAAATCCTATGCTTAACACAGAGGTGCCCCCCCCCCCACACACATTATCACTGGTACCAGACAATAGTTAAGATCCCACTATCTCCTTCCCTGATTTCTGCTGTATCCACGTAAATTACATTGGTAATCCAGTGGTACCCCCGACCATGATCCCCATTTGTAGTCATTTAAGTTCCATAGGTATTCCAGTGTTACCACAGCCCTCCTAATCCCTTTTGTACCCATGTAAACTGGACTGGTAGTTCAGTGGTATCCTCACCCACAATGATCCCTATTTAAGCCATGTAACTTACAGTGGTAGCTCAGTGGTATCCCCTCCCACCCAAGTCCCAAGTTTAGGACAACATAGCCCACCTCCTCGGCATACACACTCAGCACTAAACACCCTCCAATCCCTGAATGGTACCCAACTCACCCTAAAAAAACAACTGACATCTGCAGGCTGATCTGAACATGGCAACTGGCATGTCCCCTCCCCTCACCAACTCAGCCAGCTGCCATTTGAATGACTGAGACTGAGTGAATGTGTACTCTAGAAATAGTTACTTTTGAGTATGCAGATGCTCAGTCTCAGTTATTCAGATGGTGGATGGCTGCATTTGTAAGAGGAGGGTATGTGCAGTTTGACATTCTCAGTTCTGTCCCCAGGTGTCGACAAGCTTTTAGGGTGAGTCTGATGCCATACAGGAGGTGGAGTATAGTGGGTGCTTAGTGGGTGGGCAGGAGATGGTGATAGCACCTCTCTGAAATGTGGACTGGGATGGGAGTTAGTTACCACTGGACCACCACTAAATTATTCATGTGTACTACAGACATTGGTAAGGAAGGGGTGTAACACTGTGACTGGCCACCAATGTTAATTTAAATACGTACTAAAATGATTGGAGTGAGGGTACCACATGAATATCACTGTACTGAACATGAGTACTGTGAGGTTTTGGGTGGGACGAGTGTACTACTGGGCTACCAATTCAACTTACATGGATACAGCAGAGATTGGGGTAGGAAGAGGTGTTTCTAGCCTGCCAAGTATTTATACAGTACATGATCAGGGATCAGTTGAGGGTGGAGTACATTGGCTGAAGCTCTTCACAATGTCCATGCATACAAAAGAACAGAAGCATTGCACAGACCTTCTAAATGTCATACAATGGTATAGGTAAAAAAGTCCTCATAGCACCTTGCATGCCTTGTATGTTCATTAATATACACGCATTTGAATATGGCACCCAGGATCAAAGGCACTATCATGTTTGGGACACACTATATCCCTTTGCTCATGGGTGTCTGTTGTCAGTGGAGAGTTGTGGTGCACTATGCATATGCACTTTACATGTGCTTAGCATAGCCAGATATCCATGCACACAGCACATAGCAGACAGGGTGCACTGTTTGCATGACTATGCCTCCCTGACAGCCGCAACCTATTGTGTGGACAGCACTATGATTTGTGCAGCTCAGACTGATTCTCTTAAGCATGGGGGCCAAGGTCAATGTCACAGAGCTAGTATGTGGAAGCTGTGGAATTCAAACCTGGGTGTCAAGGTTCACAGACTTGTGCACAATCAACAAGAACAAGCTGTCTTCCATAATAGGCTTTACTAGACTTTAGAAGGACTTTAAAAATGAAAAAAAAAGTACTAAGATCATCCAAGCATTTGGCACTGGGGACAGGGTGGGAGAGTTAGATGGGGGATTCAAAACTGGGGCATGAGGGACCACTTGACACCAGAGATCAGTACAGAAGCACTGGTGGGGAGTTTGGGGGGGCAGGGTAACACTGCACACCAGAGGTAAGTATAGAAACACCAGTGGAGATATTTGAGGGGGACCACTGGAGGGATAAGTACAGAAATACCATCTGGTGTGGTCAGGGTTGGGGGACCACTTGACACCACAGATAGGTATTGAAATACTGCTGGGGTATTGAGAGTGAGTGGCCACTGGACATCAGAGATAAGTATAGAAATACTGGCAAAGGTGCTTGGGGATGGGGGGACCACTGTACATCAGGGATAAGCACATAAATCCTGTTGGGGTGTTTGGGAGTGGGGGGACTACTGGACACCAAGAATAAGCAAATAAATATCAGCTGGTGTGTTTGGGGGAAGCTGGGGGGAAACACTGGACAGCAGGGATAAAATAAAAAAATATCATCGGGGGAGCAGGGGCGGGAACTAAACAACCAGTATAGGCTGCCCTGACAGGCAGTGGCCAAAGGTCACAACACAGATTGCTTCTGGCCTGCATTGAGGCCTTACTGAGTTGCAAATGACCCTTAGCACCTTGCTTGTGCTATGGGATCATTTGTATCTTCAAGTACGAATATGGCAGATTGCTCCAGATGGGCAATTGCCTTTAGTGGGCACTATCAGCTTGATTGTGAGAGCAATCCTCATTGCATCCTATTGGTCACATACCTCCTGTGTCCAGGAGGGGGCTGGGGTTTGCAATCATAATTTGGATAGTGAATGGCTGGTATTTTGGTACATGCCTTTTGTGCTTGCAAAGTGCACCAAGCATGTTTCAATATGCCTTTGGTTTGCTCTAGCAACTAATTTGGTCCTGGAGCAAACATTTATTGGGTCCTAACCAGGACCTATGATTATCCTTGCCTCTGAATCTCAGATGATATTGAAACATGTACAATTTGAATAGAGGAAAGGCATAATAAAGGTCATCTCATCCCTCCTGAAGATTTGTTAAAATTTGTGAGGAGGGACGGTGGATGTGGCCTACCTGGATTTTAACAAGGCCTTCAACACCATCCCACATAGGAGGCTTGTAAACAAGTTGGGCAGCCTGGGAGTGGGCCCCAGGGTTGTAAACTGGGTCAGAAATTGGTTGAGTGGTCAGACACAGGGAGTGGTGGTAAAAGGAGTTCAATCTGGAGAGAGGAGGGTGGCCAGCGGGCAGCCACATGGATCAGTGCTGGGGCCAGTCTGCTTTAATGTCATCATAACTGACATTGCAGAGGAGCTGGCAGGGAAGGTATGCCTCTTTGCAGACAACACTAAGATCTGTAATAGGGTTGACACTCTGGGGGGAAGGGGGCATGAGAAGAGACCTATGGAAGCTTGAGGAGTGGTCAAGAGTGTGGCAGCTAAGATTCAATACAAATAAGTTTAAAATCATGCAATTGGGGCACAGAAATCCAGGAGTGGAGTACATACTGGGGAGGGTGGGGTACTTATAGCCACCAAACAGGAAAGGGACCTGGAGGTAATCATATCTGATGACCTGAATGTGACCAAAAATGTGAGAAGGCTGTGTGGAGATCCAGTGGAATGCTAGGGTGCATAGGGAGAGGGATCACCAACAGAGAAATGGAGGTGGGGATGCCACTGTTCAGATCATTTGGTGAGGCCTCATCTGGAGTCCTGTGTCCAGTTCTGGATCTCCAGAAGGACATAGACAGAGTTTATTAAGTTATTTATTTGTTGAAATGTTTCACCATGTAGGCACACTGAGCAACAAGTTACTCGTCTCCTGGTGCGACCTGGGGGAAGGGGGTACGGTGAGGATGGAGCAGTAATAAATACATTCAAGTTACATAAGTCAACATTTACATAGATTTGTATAAGACAGGTGTAATATACAGTGAACGTAGAGAATAATTGATATGTAAGTGAGTGTTACAGATTTTTTCCACACACCCAAAGTGTGTGATGACCCATAAACCTTGAAAGCGAAGCTGAGGGTGTGTTAAAAAAATCAATAACATCAAACTTATCCATCCTTCATTTTTTATAATTGTTGATGTGGAGGTCTAGACTGTATTTCTAGCAACTTGAAAGAAAAAAACATTTTTTAGCTAGAATGCTATTTTATTTTTGAAGAAATTGAACTGTATATGAATAAAAACACAGTTGAAAATACTACAGTTGAAATACTTTTTGTAAAACAATGGAAAGCAAGTTTTAAAGTCTTTTCTTTCCGAATGTCATATCAGTTTGATTTCATGTTATTATGAAGTGCCATATCAACCAGATGTCAGGTTATTATTGCCTTCGGAGCATAATAACATGAAATCCAGTTGATATGCATTTTTAACACAACAGTAATCTGATTAATATTTATGGTGACCTGTAATTATAGTACAATAAGGTGCAATGATAGAAACATAGAAACATAGAAACATAGAATTTGACAGCAGATAAGGACCACTTGGCCCACCCAGTCTGCCCATTTCCCTACCTACTGGATAAGCTGCAGATCCTAGTTAACCAGCAGCCTACTTCTTCCTACCCCCACCCCCCAGAATTACCTTATGACTATCCCATGCATGCTTGAATTCCACCACTGATTTTGACTCCACAACCTCCTCCGGAAGGCCATTCCATGCATCCACAACCCTCTCTGTGAAAAAATACTTCCTTAAATTACCTCTGAGCCGCCTCTATCTTCAAATTGTGCCCTCTTGTTCTTGCACACCTCTTTTTGAAAGATGCTACCCTCTTGGACTTTGTTGATTCCCTTGAGGTACTTGAAAGTTTCTATCATGTCCCCCTCCCTCCTTTCCTCAGGCTATACATATTAGCTCCTTAAGTCTCTCTTCATATGTCCTCCGGTGCAGATCCTGCACCATTTTGAATGCCCTCCTCTGGACAGCTTCCATCCTGTCTATGTCTTTCTTGAGATTGGGTCTCCAGAACTGCACACAGTACTCCAGATGGGTCTCACCAGCTGTCTGTACAGAGGGATAATAACTTCCTGTTTTCTACTGGTGATGCCTCTCCCTATGCATCCCAGTATCCTCCCAGCCCTCCTTGCTGCCTTCTCACATTGCTTGCCCACCTTTAGGTCATCTGATATGACTACCCCAGGTCCCTTTCCATTTTTGTTGTTGTTAGTATCTCACCCCCCATTGTGTACTCTTCCCCTGGGTTTTGTTTCCCAGGTGCATTACCTTGCACTTCTTAGCATTGAATCTAAGCTGCCATACATTTGACCATTCCTCTAACCTTGCCAAGTCCCTTCTCATCCTTTCCACCCCACCCTGTGCATCAACTCTGTTGCAGATCTTAGTGTCATCTGCAAAGAGACATACTTTTCCTTCCAGTCCTTCTGCAATGTCACTTATAAAGACATTGAAGAGGACTGGTCCTAATACTGAACCCTGCAGTACCCCACTAGTAACCCTCCTTTCTTCTGAGTGGACTCCATTTACTATTACTCTCTGTGTCCTATTCTCCAGCCAATTCTTTACCCAGGCTGTCATCTTGGGACCCACTCCCAGGCTGGCTAACTTATATATTAATCTTTTGTGTGGGACTGTGTCAAATGCCTTGATAAAGTCTAGGTAGGCCATGTCCACAGCCCCTCCCTGATCTACTGCTTTGGTCACCCAGTCAAAGAAATCTATCAGATTCATCTGGCATGACCTTCCCGCTGTGAATCCATGCTGCCTAGGGTCCTGTGCCCTTCTGGCCTCTAGATACGACAATTCTTTCCTTTAAAGTGATTCCATCATTTCCCTATCACTGAGGTTAAACTAACAGGTCTATAGTTTCCTGCTTCTGCCTTGCTCCCACTTTTGTGAAGGAATCACATCTGCCCTCTTCCAGTCCTCGGTACCACCCCATCCTCCCATGATTTGTTAAAGAGGGTAGTCAGTGGTGTCACTAGTTCTACCCTTAGTTCTTTTAGAATTCTGGGATGAATCCCATCAGGCCCCATTGACTTTGTCCACCTTCAGTTTTAAGAGTTCTTTCAGAACCCTTTCTTCTGTAAATGGGCTGGTATCAACTTCTGTATCCAGAGTGTTACTACTGTTTGTTTTATGTACCTCCCTCTTCCTTTGTAAATACTGAGCAAAAATTTTGTTTAGTATCTCTGCCTTTCACATTCTCCTCTGCCCACCCTCCCTCCCCTTTATTAAGCCTCACTATCCCTCCCTTGGTCTTCCTTTGCTCCCTGATGTACCTATAAAAGGTTTTATTCCCCTTCTTAACTGAGTTGGCTATCTTTTCCTCAGTTTAGGCCTTTGCTGTTCTGACTGCCTTCCCAGCCTCCTTTTGCTTTAACTGATATAGTTCTCTGTCCTGCTCCTGCTGCGATTCCTTGTACTTCCTGAATGCTTTCTTTTTCTCTTGAACCTTCACTGCCACTTCCTTTGAGAACCATAGTGGTTTCTTACATCGTCTTGTTTTGTTTATTTGCTTCATACAAAGGCTCATTACCTCTGTGATGGCAGTTTTTATTATTCCCCATTGTTCAACCACCCCTCCTTCCCGCCCATTTGCTAGTGCATTCCTTAGGCACTCACCCATTTTGGCAAAGTCAGCCCTCCTAAAGTCCAGTACTTTTGTCTTTGTATGGCTTGACTCTATTGCTGTGTTTATTGATAGAGCAGGCATTTGCATAAAACAGGTGCTACATACTGTGGACTGCACAACATGGTAATTTGAGAGAACAGTCAAAAGTTCTAGGGAAGGTATGGGGAAGGGTCAACACAGACCCCCATTCTGGGAGAGCATAGCTCCCCTATGGATGCACCCGCAGAGGAGACTAAGGAGGCTGAGGACAACTGTCACACAGGAGGCCCACAGGAAGGCGGCAGAGGACACCACAGGGAAAGGAAGCAGCTCCTGGAGGGGGACTCAATTATTAGGGGATAGAGCTGGGGGGGCAGGGAAAACTGAAGTAAGGTGCCTGCCTGGTGCCATGGCTTGGAAGGACAGGAAGTGCATTCTCAGGATCACGAGAACAGCTGCATGGGAGTCTGAGCTGGATGTCATTGTCCACCTAGGGACAAATGACTTGGCTCATCATGAGATTACAGCAGTGCGGGAGGACTTTGTAGAGTTGGGGAAGGGCCTAAGACAAGTAGCACACACAGTATCCTTCTCAGAGGTGCTGCCTGTCAATGGCATGGGTGAGGCGAGGGTACTTTGCACCATGCAGTTTAATGAATGGTTGAAAAAATGGTGTGCAGCCCAGGGGTTTGGCTTCATTGGGGACTGGGGTTCCACCTGTGGGGACACCAGCTTATACTGGCAGGATGGTCTGCATCTGTCCAGGAAGGGAACAAGTCTTTTGAGCAATCGGTTTAAATGCTTCATTGGCAAGCCTTTAAACTAGTCAAGGGGGCACTGATAAGCAGCAGGAAAATCCCAGTCTCTCCTACAAAACAGGGTACTAAATGAGAAAAGACCAAGGTAGAAAGGTCAGTGGGGATGCTGCAACAGAAGGTAAAGCCATCAAAAATGGAGCAATGAGTACCAGTGCCCGTAGTCTGGGTAACAAGCTTCCTGAATTAGTGGCCTTGATGGAGGAGGAACATCTGGATATCGTGGCAGTCACAGAAACATGGTACACACAAAACCATGACTGGGACGTAAACGTACCAGGATACACTATCTACAAGAGGGACAGGGAGGGAAAGAGGAGGAGGAGGAGGAGTAGCTCTTTACATAAGGGGAAGAATCAAAGAAACAGAACAAAAGGGTAAACAGGGAGGAGAAGAAGCACTGTGGGTAAATTTGGAGACAGGCAATGGCACCACAATCCACACAGGGGTTTTATACAAACCCCCTTCCCAGGGGGAAGAAATGGACAAGGAAATGATAGAAATTATACTTAGAATGGCAGAAAAAGGAGATATATTGCTGATGGGTGATCTGAATATGCCAGATGTTAACTGTAGTACAGTTGCATCAGCCACTTCGAAGAGTGGAGTTATTCTAGATGCCCTACAGGGGGCATGCCTTAGACAACTAGTATTGGAGCCCACTCGAGAGGGAGCAATCTTAGACCTGGTTCTCTCAAATGGAGATGGAGAGAGGATCACAGATGGAGAAGTGGGTAGCCATCTGGGAACTAGCGACCATCGAACAGTATGGTTCACAATAAACACAGCAATAGAGTCAAGCCATACAAAGGCAAAAGTACTGGACTTTAGGAGGGCTGACTTTGCTAAATGGGTGAGTGCCTAAGGAATGCACCTAGCAAATGGGCAGGAAGGAGGGTGGAAGAACAATGGGAATAATAAAAACTGCCATCACAGAGGTAACAAGCCTTTGTGTGAAGCAAATAAACAAAACAAAACAATGTAAGAAACCACTATGGTTCTCAAAGGAAGTAGCAGTGAAGGTTCAAGAGAAAAGAAAGCATTCAGGAAGTACAAGGAATCACAGAAGGAGCAGGACAGAGAATGTATCAGTTAAAGCAAAAGGAAGCTGGGAAGGCAGTCAGAATAGCAAAGGCCCAAACCGAGGAAAAGATAGCCAACTCAGTTAAGAAGGGAATAAAACCTTTATAGGTACATCAGGGAGCGTAGGAAGACCAAGGGAGGGATAGTGAAGCTTAATAAAGGGGAGGGAGGGTGAGAAGAGGGTGACTGCGAAAAGGCAGAGATACTAAACAAATATTTTTGCTCAGTATTTACAAATGAAGAGAGGGATGTACTTAAAACAAACAGTAGAAACACTCTGGATACAGAAGTTGATACCAGCCCATTTACAGAAGAAAGGGTTCTGAAAGAACTCTTAAAACTGAAGGTGGACAAAGCAATGGGGCCTGATGGGATTCATCCCAGAATTCTAAAAGAACTAAGGGTAGAACTAGTGACACCACTGACTACCCTCTTTAACAAATCATGGGAGGATGGGGTGGTACCCAAGGACTGGAGGAGGGCAGATGTGATTCCCCTTCATAAAAGTGGGAGCAAGGCAGAAGCAGGAAACTACAGACCTGTTAGTTCAACCTCAGTGATAGGGAAAATGATGGAATCACTTCTGAAGGAAAGAATTGTCGAGTATCTAGAGGCCTGAGGGGCACAGGACCCAAGGGAGCATGGATTCACAGCGGGAAGGTCATGCCAGACGAATCTGATAGATTTCTTTGACTGAGTGACCAAAGTAGTAGATCAGGGAGGGGCAGTGGACATGGCCTACCTAGACTTTAGTAAGGCATTTGACACAGTCCCACACAAAAGATTAACATACAAGTTAGCCAGCCTGGGAGTGGGTCCCAAGATGACAGCCTGGGTAAAGAATTGGCTGGAGAATAGGACACGAGAGTAATAGTAAATGGAGTCCACTCTGAAGAAAGGGGTTACTAGTGGGGTACCGCAGGGTTCAGTATTAGGACTGGTCCTCTTCAATGTCTTTATTAGCGACATTGCAGAGGGACTGGAAGGAAAAGTATGTCTCTTTGCACATGACACAATGATCTGCAACAGAGTTGATGCACAAGGTGGGGTGGAAAGGATGAGAAGGGACTTGGCAAGGTTAGAGGAATGGTCAAATGTATGGCAGCTTGGATTCAATGCTAAGAAGTGCAAGATAATGCACCTGGGAAACAAAAACCCAAGGGAAGAGTACACAATGGGGGTGAGATACTAACAACAACAAAAATGGAAAGGGACCTGGGGGTAGTCATATCAGATGACCTAAAGGTGGGCAAGCAATGTGAGAGGGCAGCAAGGAGGGCTGGAAGGATACTGGGATGCATAGGGAGAAGCATCACCTGTAGGAAACAAGAAGTTGTTATCCCTCTCTACAGACAGCTGGTGAGACCCCATCTGGAGTACTGCGTGCAGTTCTGGAGATCCAATCTCCACAAAGACATAGACAGGATGGAAGCTGTCCAGAGTAGGGCAACTAAAATGCTGCAGGGTCTGCACCGGAAGACATATGAAGAGAGACTTAAGGAGCTTAATATGTACAGCCTCAAGGAAAGGAGGGAAGGGGGGACATGATAGAAATGTTCAAGTACCTCAAGGGAATCAACAATGTCCAAGAGGGTAGCATTCTTCAAAAAAAAAGGTGTGCAAGAACAAGGGTCTGCAATTTGAAGATAGAGGGGGCAGCTCAGAGGTAATTTAGAAAGTATTTTTCACAGAGAGGGTTGTGGATGCATGGAACCGCCTTCGGAGGAAGGTTGTGGAGTCAAAAACAGTGGTGGAATTCAAGCATGCATGGGACAGTCATAAGGCAATTCTAGTGGGTGGGGGTAGGAAGAAGTAGGCAGCTGGTTAACTAGGATCTGCAGCTTATCCATTAGGTAGGGAAATGGGCAGACTGGGTGGGCCAAGCGGTCCTTATCTGCCATCAAATTCTATGTTTCTATGTTTCGATGGGCATACATGGAGAAAGTAAGCTAAGGGAGAAGGAGTTTAGCTATTATGAAAAAGGAAAGAAGGACAGAGCAGGGAGAGGCAACAATTGGAGATTATACAGGGAATAAGTGCAAGGGGGAGTAGGTGGATCTAATTGTGTGTGGGCAAAACAAAATGTTAATTCGGGGAAAAAGTAAGCAAAGAAGTGCAGATGCGAGGAGAAAATGGTGTGCTGAGGAGGAGGGGAGAGGCCTAGTCCTGAGGGTCCCCTTCAGGATGTGGAGAAACCCTGCAAGAGGGCTGAAAGGTCAAGATTGAAAAGGAGGAAAGACAGCAGAAGGACATTAGAGAGGGTAGGGAAAATGAGAAAGAAGTGTGGGTTAATAAATAAGAGAGGAATAGGACCAACCAAGAGGAGCCCTTCAGGATGCTGAGAACCCTGCAAGGGGGTGGGGAATGCCAGTAGTAGTGAGTTGAGGCAGTTCAGATAAGGGCAATAAAAATGGTGCAAGGGCTGCTGCAGAAGTCATATGAGGAGAGAATAGAGGGCCTCAATACATATCCGTTGGAAGTGAGGAGAGAGAGGACAGATTTGATAGAGACTTTTAAATATAT
Source organism: Neoceratodus forsteri (assembly GCA_016271365.2). NCBI lineage: Eukaryota > Metazoa > Chordata > Ceratodontiformes > Ceratodontidae > Neoceratodus > Neoceratodus forsteri. The sequence goes on along the minus strand of CM057457.1, from coordinate 98,739,627 downwards.
CAAGAGTATAAATAAGGTACAGGAGGGTAGCATCTTTCAGAAAAGAAGTTCTAAAACAAGGGATCATGCTACGAGGCTAGAGGAGGGTAGACTCCGGGGTAATGTTATGAAGTATTTCTTCATGGAAAGGGTGGTGGATGCAGAGAACAGCCTCCCTGTGAAAGTGGTGGGGGCAAAAACAGTGGGGAAATTTAAGAATGCATGTGATTAACATAAGGGAACCCTAGTAACTGGGAAAAGAGGGTAAGCTGCCGATCAGTAAGGGTCTGTAGTATATGCAGTAGGTAGGTAGGGAATAAGGGCAGACTATTCTGTTGCTATGTTTTTATGATGTGAATAGTGTATGTCAAATTGAATATTTAGTCCATTATCCAGTTCCATTTGTCTGAAGTCAATAATCTGAGTGGAAGTTATAAACATCCATTAATAACTATTTTATAGAATTAGAATAGTACTACAATCCAAACATTCTAGAACTGGACACATACTGCAAGTATGTCCCTCTTGGTCAAAAGCCCTACTCTTCACTGACAATGATAAAGATGTGCTGTACTAAAACATGTAACTTTTAATAATAATTTCTATGGAAGTTTCCTCCTTTTTTACATTTCCCTCTGATACAGCTTCAGGTACTTGAGGAAAAGGGAAACTTTGCCATCATCCTGATCCCTTAGAGGATTTGCCAGCAACCTTTGAGTTATTGTCTCCTGGCATTTTGCCCCTCACACAAATCAATTTCAAAGAGAAGGCTTTGCTGTTTTGCAGAACAAGAAGAGGTTAGGCATTAGAAATATGAGATCAAATGGCAGTGTAAACATTATAGAAGAATACACTTGTTCATAGTGTTTTGATCCTTTGGACTACAAAAGAACTCCTTTTAAGCAGACAGTCTGATAAGCAGACAGTGATTTTAGGCCTTGGTTTCCTAGATAACGAATGAGGATTATTTTGAAGAAAAGGGTGTGATGGTACTTCCTTTGAGTTGGTGTGATGGAGAAATGCAATGGACTAACAGTTCCCCTTAGAAAAGTTATATGTAATGTAAGTATTGTATGTAGGCATGTCTTTATTTGATTTTTTTGTCCAGAAAAGGTCCCACAGCTGCATGCAGTTTACTGAATGGTATGCCATGGGGAATAGGATACATGGGAAAAGATGTCAACAAAAAGTTCACAGTAAATTACAATGAACTGAGTGTAAAACACACACTCTGTGAAACTGAACACAGTGATATATTGCAATAAAAATCAAAATAAAATAGAGTAAAACTACAGTATGTAAGTAAACAAGGGTGGAGGCTGTTTGTAACAGCAGTCAACAGGTAGGTGATTAAAAAAAAAAGCCGGCGGCACAAATCTGGCCAACCCAGCAGTGGGGGACTGAACCCATAGCTGTGTGGAACGTTCACATTCTGATATAATAATGAAATTCTGTGGAATTTTGGAAAACATGTTGCTATATTACAATGTTACTGTGTTAAACTCTGTCAGTATTGGAACTCCACATTAAGAGTGTGGATTGTTTTTTCTGCTATTCTTGGAGAATTATTCTGCAGTTTATGTGATCCACGGAATATTATTTTGCAGTTTACACAGAAGTGCTTTTCAGAATTCTGCAGAATTGAAAAAGAAATACAAAAACAGAATTTTGCAAGTGAAATTGCCATTGTGCAGGAATGCCGGTGGTGGAATTATGCATTTCGCACAGCCCTAACTAAATGCTGTGGGACCCCCTTATCAATTAGGAGTGGAAAGGGACCACCTTAAATGTACAGATTGTAAACATTTGGACAGATAGGAGCAAACAAAGTGGGTAAATGCTCTGGCAACCATGCCCTGACTAGTATGGTCAATAGGAAGAGAGGGAGAATCTGTCCTGTCAAAGGACTTGTAGACATCACTGAAAATTGATGAGGTAAGGAGCTCTGATCCATTCAGGTCAGAAAAAAAGTTACTGAGCCTGAAGAGATAGTTGATGGTGAAAGAGTTACTCCAACAATTAACTCAGAATGAAAGAGGAAAGAGAAGATAATAGAAGAGAGTTGGGGATAAACAAACTGCTCCTGAACATTTGCAAGGCTAGAAGGTGAGAGATAAGCCAGTAGTTTCTTGGGACACAGTGTCACCTTACTTGTTCAGAAAGATGGTGTTCGCCACATTCTAGGCCCGAAGCACTTGAGGAGAGAAGAAAGAGGCGCAGGACTTGGAAGTCATTGATAGGTGCAACAATGTGAGGGTCAGGAAGGAATATGAGTGTCAGGTTCATGTTACCAGAACTCTCATTCTCTGCTGGGACTAAAGAAGAACTTTTGTACTTGGACCTTTAATTTAGGATAAAAAAAAGCTAACAAACAAAACAAAAAAAAAGTGTGTGTGTTTGTCTGCGTTAACTGAACTGAATGGTTATCTGAAAAGTTATCTAGGTGTAAATCTCAGGTGACTGAAAGGACTTAATAGCTGTGAGGTTTAAATTACTTACAGAAAGATCTAGTAAGTAGGAGGAGTGGCTTAGCTAGAAGGAAGCTACATTTAAAGACTGCCTTAGAAAGATTCTGCTAATAGCCTGGCAGAAGACACCAGGAGAAAGGACTGCTGTGTGACTGGACTTCTCTACTGGGACTATATTGCCCTCCTTCCCTCCCCTCCACCTCCCCACCCAAAGCTAGTTCTATTTTTATAGGCACAGGATTTGACTGACAACAGGAACTTCCTGTTTGGGAGCAGGAAGTGAGTAATCACAGAACCACCAAAGACCCACCATCCTAGAAGGGCAAGAGTAGCTCCGGCCCTCTAGTTGCTGGAGGTCTGCCTCTGAGCAAGTAAGGGGTCTACTGAGAAATATAGGATATTCTTGTCTCAGAACAGGACAATCAGGAGCTTAAAGGGCACACAGGCAGAAAGTAAGGAGAGAGAGAGAAAAAAAAACAGAGGAAAGAGTAAGGATTGCAAACAGTTAAGGGGCTAGAAATAAAACATGATTGGAGTGGTGCAGTGCAGTGGCTGTGGAGCAGCAGTCTTCCGGGAGATGTTCTGGAGGATGCGGTGTTGTCCCATCTGCATGCATCTCTCTGGGCTGAGGTAGGAGGTTGCTCATCTCCAGACTGAGTTGGCCAGAATTTGTGGGACCTCCTCTTCCATCCAGGGACCACCAGTGCCACTGCCATTGCCTCAGAGGTTGCCAAGAAAGAGGAGCGGTTGGACCACAGTGGGCTCAGGGAGGGTAAGGGTGGTGGAACAGAGGTGCATCTCTCCAGTTGTACCTTTCCACAATTCCTATGCCATTCTGGCAAAGTGTGGTTCCTCTATGGAGGCACCCGCAGTGGAGACCAAAGAGGATGCTGGGAACCTCCACAAAGGAGACCCACAGGAGGGTGGCAGGGGACCCTGCAGGGGAAGGAAACAACTCCTGGTGGGGGACTCCATAGTTAGGAAGGTAGAACTGGGGGAGGAAGGGGAGAGGGAGGTAAAGTGCCTGCCTGGCGCCATGGCTTGGAGGGACAGGGAGTGAATCCTCAGGATTGCTGAGCAGCTGCACAGGGGAGGGAGCTGGATGTCATTGTCCACCTAGGGACAAATGACCTGGCTAAGAAAGGGATTAGAAAAGTGCAGGAAGAGTTTGTGGAATTGGGAGGGGCCTTAGTCAAGTAGCACGATGGTAACCTTCTCGGAGGTGCTGCCCATCTATGCATAGGAGAGGCTAGGGTGTTCTGCACCATGGGATTCAATCAGTGGTTGAAAAACTGGTGTGGAGCTCAGGGATTTGGCTTCATTGAGGACTGGAGGTCCACCTGGAGTGATGCAAGCCTATACTGGCATGATGGGCTGCATCTGTCCGGGAGGGGAACCAGGATCCTAGGTGATAGGTTTAAATGCTTCATTGGCAAGCATTTAAACTAGCCAAGGGGGGAAGCACTGGGAAGGAGCAGGGAGATCCTAGCCCCCAAAAAAATCATGGTAGTAAGTGTGGCAAACACCAGCACAGAGGTGTCAATAGGGAGAAGGACAGGGGTAAATGGAGAAAGTGACAAAGGCAAGAAGGACAGGGATTGGGCAAAAGGGAGTAAGGCCATCAGGAAATGGAGGGTAATGAGTACCAATGCCCATAGTCTGGGCAACAAGCTCCCTGAGCTGGTGGCCTTGATGGAAGAGGGATGCCTGGATATCGTAGCAGTCACAGAAACATGGTACACAGAGAACCATGACTGGGATGTTAACATACCAGGGTACATAACCATAGGAGAGACAGGCAGGGGAGAAGAGGGGGAGGAGTAGCTCTCTATGTAAAGGAAGGGATAAAAGCAACTGAACAAAAGAGTAAACAGGGAGGAGAGGAGGCACTGTGGGTCACCTTGGAGACTGGAAAGGGCCCCACAATCCGCACAGGGGTTGTGTACAGACCCCCATGTCAGGGGGAAGGAATGGACAAGGATATGATGGAAGGCATTCTTAGAATGGCAGAGAAAGGGGAGATACTGTTGATGGGAGATCTGAATATACCAGATGTTAACTGGAGCACATTTGCTGCAGCCACATCCAAGAGCAGAGCCATTCTTGATGCCCTACATGTGGCAGGCCTCAGACAGCTAGTTTCGGAACCCACTCGTGAGGGAGCAATCTTAGACCTCATACTCTCAAACGGGGGCAGTGAGAGGATCTCAGATCTAGAAGTGGGTTGCCATCTGGGGATAAGTGACCATCAAACAGTGTGGTTCATGTTAAACTCAGCTACAGAGTCAAGCCATACAAAAGTGAGGGTACTGGACTTTAGGAGGGCTGACTTTGGCAAGATGGGAGCATGCCTCAGAAAAGCACTAGCAAGCAGGCTAGAAGGAGGTGTGGAGCAACAATGGGCAATCATCAAAACTGCCATCACAGAGGCAACAAGCCTTTGTGTGAAGCAAATAAACAAATCAAAATGGAAGAAAAAGCCACTATGGTTCTCAAAAGAGGTGGCTGTGAAAGTCAGGAAGAAAAAGATAGCATTCTGGAAGTATAAGGAAACACAGAAGGAGCAGGACAGAGAGCTGTACCAGTTAAGGCAGAAGGAAGCAGAGAGGGAAGTCAGAATAGCAAAGGCCCAAACTGAGGAAAAGATAGCCAACTTAGTTAAGAAGGGGATAAAACCTTTATAGGTATATCAGCTGATGAGAAAGACAAAGGGAGGGATAGTGAGGCTGAATAGAATGAATGGTTGGTGGGTAGAGGGGGACAGTAAAAAAGCAGGGTTACTGAACGAATATTTCTGCTCAGTATTCACAAAGAGGAGGGGGAAGTGCCTAATCCAATTAACAGAAGCAGTCTTGATAGGGGGGTCGATCCCAGTCCTTTCACAGAAGAAAGGGTTCTGCAGGAACTTCTAAAACTGAAGGTGGACAAAGCAATGGGTCCTGATGGAATTCACCCCAGAATTCTAAAAGAATTAAGGGAGGAACTAGTGAAACCACTGGCTACTCTTTTTAATAAATCATGGGAGGATAGTGTGGTACCCGAGTACTGGAAGAAGGCGTATGTGATTCCCTTCACAAAGTGGGACCAAGACAGAGGCAGGAAACTACAGACCTGTCAGTCTGACCTCTGTGGTAGGAAAGTGATGGAGTCACTTCTGAAGGAAAGAATAGTTGAGTACCTAGAGGCCAGTGGGGTACAGGACCCAAGGCAGCATGGATTCACAGCGGGAAGGTCATGTCAGACGAATCTAATAGATTTCTTTGACTGGGTGACCAACGTAGTAGACCAGGGAGGGGCTGTGGACATGGCCTACCTAGACTTTAGCAAGGCATTTGACACAGTCCCACACAAAGGATTAATAGTCAAATTAACCAGCCTGTGAGTGGGTCCCAGGGTGGTAGCCTGGGTAAAACATTGGCTGCACAAGAGGACACAGAAGATAATTGTAAATGGAGTCCATTCTGAAGAAATAGGGGTGACTAGTGGGGTACTGCAGGGTTCAGTATTGGGTCCAGTCCTTTTTAATGTCTTCATCAGTGACATTGCAGAGGGACTGGAAGGAAAAGTATGCCTTTTTGCAGATGACACAAAGATCTGCAACAGGGTTGATACACAAGGAGGCATGGAAAGGATGAAAAGGGACTTGGCAAGGTTGGAGGAATGGTCAGAAGTATGGCAGCTAGGATTCAATGCAAAGAAGTGCAAAATAATGCACCTGGGAAACAAGAACCCAGGGAAGAATACACAATGGGTGGGGAGGTAGTAACAACAACAAAAGGAAGGGACCTGGGGGTAATCATATCAGATGACCTTAAGGTTAGCAAGCAATGTGAGAAGGCAGTAGGAGGGCTGGGTGTATTCTGGGATGTGAGAGAGGCATCAGCAGCAGAAAACAGGAAGTTGTTATCCCTCTGTACAGACAGTTGGTGAGACCCCATCTGAATACTGGCCCAGTTCTGGAGACCCCATCTCCATCAAGGACATAGACAGGATAGAGGCAGTCCAGAGGAGGGCAACTAAAATGGTGTAGGGTCTGCAAGAGAAGCCAGATGAGGAGAGACTAAAGGAGCTTAATATGTATACCCTTGAGGAAAGAAGGGAGAGGGGGACATGATAGAAACTTTTAAGTACCTCAGTGGAATCAACAAAGTCCAAGAGGGTAGCATCTTTCAGAAAAAGAGGTGTGCAAGAACAAGGGGACACAATTTAATGGTAGAAGGAGGGCGGTTCAGGGGCAATGTGAGAAAATATTATTTCACAGAGAGGGTAGTGGATGCATGGAACAGCCTTCCTGAGGAGGTTGTGGGGTCTAAAACTGTGGGAGAATTCAAGAATGCATGGGACAGACATAAGGCAATTCTTGTGGGGGGTAGGAAGAAATAGGCTGTTGGTTAAATTGGATCTGCGGCCTATCCTGTAGGTAGGAAAATGGGCAGACTAGATGGGCCAAGCGGTCCTTATCTGCCATCAAAGTCTATGTTTTTATGTTTCTCATTTCAGAGGAGTTGAGGTCACAGGGGATCTTAAGTGTGCCTGCTAGGGAGACTGGGAGAAGACAATTGCAGAAGTTGAAGGGGGGTAGATTAAGTGGTGGTGGGGGGTACTTTGTACAGCTGCTGAAATATTTGTTAAAAGAATCAACTGTTTCTGAGAGGGCAAAGTATAAAGCATTGACATCTCATAACATGAGGGTGTGGAACTGGCACGGGAGGTCAAAGAGGTTATAAGCATCCTTCAAGAATTTTGATTAACAATTATTGTTGGTTTTAAAAATGTAATTTAATGTAGTTCACCTTGAAGGCCTGCAGATTTTTTTGTATGTAAGTATTATTTTGTCAACCTGTTAAAATATTCACTTTCTGTGTTCCAATATCTGCCGGCATTGGCCTGTTTTGTATGGTGGCTTCATGAAATGCATCTTACAGCTGTAACCTGAGATTGTTGATCATGTACTTTGGGTACCTTAGATGCATTTTCTCGGTACAGTTTACTTATCCTGTCTTTCCATCCTACACCATTCCTTCATGTTGTGTCTCCCCCGGCTGTGGCTGTGGATGTCATTCTGTTTATCTACATCTCATGACATGTTCAAGAACTGAAAAGTAAAGCTCAATGGTTCATGAATTCATAGACGTTACAACAGGATTCTCTTGTTTAGCCAAGCCATATCTCTAACGCTCCATTAACTTTGTATGAACTTCTTTCCTTTTTTCTACACAGAACCAGCACAACCCCACCCAGCAGTATTACACCAAGTCAAGAAAGATATACAACAATAATTTTACATGTGTCCATATTATCCCCATCTGACATGCACTTACACTGTCAATTTAGAAGTTATGAGATGTATGGACAGATGCTTAGCCAGTCAGTGTGTTTTTAAACATTACCAAACAGTGATAACATTACTAAAAACAAGGATGTGTGTATGCTGTAACAAGTTAGAATAACAGTGCCTTGAGGGTACAGGCTGGCCTTTCTTGTGTTTACATTGTAATTAACCACAACGGTACAGCTCAGATGCATATATCCTTAGCAGTGGGTTCCTGCTTTTATCAATCTTAGACTGTATTTTTCAAGGACAACCAAGCGGAGATGCAATATTTTATTTCCTATCTGGCCTGCTATGACACATTTTTACACTGTATTTATATAGGATATCCCAGTGAAGATGCAACATTTTGTTTTCAGTGTGGTCCTGCTTCTACCCATTGGTACAGAGTATTTACTGTATCTGTATTACACTGTACCTACATAAAACTTACACAACCCCATCCCAGTAATATTTAACCCAGTCAAAAAAGCCAGGCAACAATAACTTTATATCTGCCTGTGGCCTTATCAAGCCCCATTTCTCAAGCACTTATCAAGTCACTTAAGAAGTTATGAGATGTATGGCCAGATTCAGCACCAGCCTGTTTTTATTAAACATTAAAAAACAATGCTAACATTAATAAAAAAACAAGCATGTGCCAATATGAAACATGTTTACTTGCATGCTGTTATAAGTTAGAACAACAGTGTCTTGAAGGGTTGGACAGATCTTTATGTTTACATCGTATTTATCCAGGAATGCACAGCTCAGATGCAATATTTCATTATCAGTGGGTTCCTGCTTTTATCTGTTTTAGACTGTATTTACCCAGGAAAGCCCAGCTGAGATGCAATATCTCATTTCCAATAGGGTCCTGCTTTGACACATTTTTACACTATTTATCAAGGATAAGTCAATATACAATGGAATATTTTGTTTTCAGAGTGGCAGTGCTTTTAACCAATGTTATATTGCATTTACCCAGGATAGCACAGTGGAGATGCAATGGGCTTGATTTTCAAAGCCTCGAGAATGCCACAAACCCCTGGTGTGCCAATCATTTGGTGCATGGGGCTTGTGCCATTCTCCCAGCTGACAATTGAGATTTTTAATCCCGAGCACCAAATGCCAAAAGTTAGACCAGCTTTTCCCAGATCTAACTTGGAGCATTTGGGGGACCCTTTTTACAAGGCTTGTGCCAAATATTTAGTGCAAGCTGCCGTAAACTGAGGAATTGTACTCATTTAATTCATTTTTCATTTTCACCCTAAGTCTCCATCTCTGTCTCCTTCCCACACATCTGTCACCTTTCAGCCTTCTTACTAGGCCCTGATAATCAGTCCCCACCTGGGAACTTCTCTAGCTCTTTCACTCCTATTATGCTTTATCTTTCCCATCATCACCTTTTTGTTTCACAGATTCTCTCTTAATCTTACCATTTATCACTTCTTCTCCCTGAGCCTCCCCTTTCTTCTTTCCCCACATATATATCTCCCATTTTACCTCCCCTCTACACTAACTTTGTTTTTTTTTTTTTTAGATATTTCCTGAAGAAGACCTAAGGTCGAAACGTAGATGTTTAACTCTATTTTCTATTTTCAGCATGCATTTAATATAACCATTTTGTTTTGCTTGTAAACTGAGGAAACTGTTGAAATTGCTTTCAACAAGTAGGGTTGCCAATTAAAGGCAACCTGAATTGTCTGATGGCAGCCCAGAGGAAATGAAGTAACCTTAAGGGACATGGGGAGGGGGGGATGAGGTAGGAGGAGGAGGGGTCTGGGAAAGGAAACAGACAGGGCTAGGAAAGGGGAGGGGTATAGTGAGGTCACAATGATGGACAGCTGGAAAAGGGGAGGGGTCAGGTCAGGTGAGGTTATGATAGACAGGTGCAAGGGAAGGATGCGTACACCTGAGGGGGCACATGATTGTCCCAGGGGTGTGGCTTTGAGGGGTCCTAGTAAATGGTCCTTATGGGCTTCATAAGTTCAGGTTGAGGGCTGCTCATCCTCTTTCTGCTGGGAATTTTTGTTAAAGTGGATCTCAGCACAGCATTGTCAACTTTGACTGATTTTTACACCACAAGGTAAGGTATTGCAGCTCTGAGGCCTGGGCCTCCAGGCCCTGAGGGTTTTACGTTGCTGAAGCTAAAATTTTCCTGAAGATGAGATGAGATGGAGATAATTGTGGTTTCCATTTTGATGGATGGATGAAGCCTATGCCTAACTGAAAATAAAAAGGAAATAAATTAATTAAAAGAATAAGATTAAGAATGGAGGGTGAAGGTCTCTGGCCTGCTGAGCACAAGGTGACTGCATGGCACACCAGGCCCAGTCTTTTGCTAAAGTATGTGAGGAATCCAAATGGGTGACAGTGGTTTTGGCATAATAACAATGTTTTTTATCAGCATTTTAAGGGATTTACAAGTGCAGGCATATTTAAAAAAAGGGTGTAAATGATTACATGATTAGTTGATTCTGCTTGTTGGGGAATTGATAATCAAGCCAGCATCTTTTCTTCCAGATTAGAGCTAGATTGTTATGCTGGATGCTAGTAGCAGGAAAGGAACAGTGTATAGTAGCATGTGTATTTTAAAGTCGAGCTCCTGCAATGCCTTTTGTCTTTGCATTTAAAATTGAAGATGTGGTGGGTACCCAGAGGATAAAGCAACTGGTAGCTTTTCCTGACTGCCTAGCAGCTCAGGACTCCCATGCTGGTTTCCCCATGTGGAGTTTGGGAAAGGTTTCGGGGGCTGTGCCTGCCAGGAGCAGTAGCGGGTCAAACATTGCCTGCTGGTTTTAGCTCGGAATGCGGTGGGGCAGTGATGCTGTTTTGGGCCCATGATCTGCCTATTTCCAGTTAGACCATGTGGTGGAAGGCCATGGAAAGAGAAGATTTGGAGAGTGGTGTGAGGGAGGGCCACAGAATTACGGTGCTCATCAAGGTGCAGTGCAGCTGGGGGCAGCTCAGGCCATGCGGGGGGTAGTTCAGGCCATCTGCTGCAGCTTACTCCTTGCCCACACTGGTGACATTGGGAAGCAAGAGGGACAGTAGGGCATTGGGGGGGTTACTTTTATCCCTCAGGGGTCAGCTTACAGTTTTCAAGCACCCCCCGGTGGCCTGGTGAGTGCATTTTCATGCCTTATTGCATGGTGGGTTTCTCCAGGACACAGGCAAGTAAAGGTGGGTGGCAGTATGGTGGATGCCCCTCCATGGCCAGCTCATATCATGGTGTCTGAAAGGGACAAAGGCACAGGGATGGAGGTATAAGCACAGAGAGCTGCAGGGAAGCTGGTTTTGTGACAGGAGGGAAGAAGTGAGAAGGGGTCCCTGTGGGTCTGGTTACAGGCTGGTGAGGCTGTGTGTGCACCAGGTAGATGGTCACTCTTGTGGGACAACAGCCATGGAGGAGACCCTGTCCTTAGTGTGGCCAGAATAGCCCTCGTGGGCATGAGGAGTGCTAGTTTGGGGAAGAATTTTCCTTGTTTGTGCAATTGTGGGGGAGAATGCATGGCGTTGGGACACAGTAAGTCACGGCCGCGTGGCATGGTGTCTGATGTTATCACCATGTGGCTTGCAGAGGAGGGGGGAGGAGGGTTAGCCCACAGGGCACGGTTGAAGGTATGGGTAGCCTGGGGATGGGTGTATAGTTTTCTCTGTGGCTACACCACAACTGGCTGGAATGAGTTGGCAATATTTGTTAAAAAAGTGTGACCTGTACAATCAGAGAGGGATAAAGGTGGGCATGGAACAAGCTGATCTGGAGAGACACATGGATTCCTGTATACAGTGAGGATACTCTTTTGCATCCTCTCTTTTCTAGTTCCCTTCAGTCTAAAAGGACATTAGTAGCACTGTCTGAACTGATACTTAGAGTCTTAAAGGTATCTAACCAGCTTTGGTTTACACCAGCAGTGTTATCATTAACCACTGAGCTATTGAACTATTTGGTACTTCAACTTGTGCAAATTTTCTATTACTAGTTTTTTCCCATTATCAGTATTTGCTTTTATTTATCAGAAGTGCAATAGGTTTCTGCAGCAGAACAGCACTGAGAGTCCTTTTCTGTCACTGATTATATTTTCTTATTATATACTTATTATAGGGTACTTTTACTGGGTGTCAGGTTTTCTTGAACAGTAGTTTCCTTTTATTTGTACCAGAAGTGCCATTTTCAAGTTTATAAAGCTTGTTCCAAAGAAGCCTTCACCATCACTGTCTCCGAGGGTAGCCGGAGTATGTGAAGCACCCTGGCATGGGGGCATTTTCAGGGATTCAGGAGCTTCACCAGAGATGCAGAGAGGCAAGCACCCACAGAGGGGGTGAGAGATGGGCTTACTCAGATACTTACTCTGTTTTGCCATTTCTCTAAGTATTTTTCCAGGTCATGGCTCCTAAGAAGGGAACCCCCCACCAAGCCTCCAGTGCCCATCCATGTTCAGAGGCAGCTGCAATGATGAGCAAGATGACAGAGCTGATTGACAAGGTGGCAAAAAGGGAGGAAGAGGAGGCAGTAGAGAGGAAGTGGAAACAATCAGCCAGGCCATGGGGTAGGGGGACTGGAGGTAAGTGCCCTAGGGGACCAGTCCCAGACCCAGAACTGGTTCCCTTTCCTGAGCCCAAACCAGAAAGAATGGATCCAGATGCTGATGGGGAAGAGGATAAAGGGCACCCCACAGGGGAGGGCAGCTTGAAGAAATATATGGTGGGGTTGTTGGAAGAGATGGGGGGAAAGGGGTCTTGGCACAATGGAAAAGATTTTACAGAAGTTTAAGAAAGAGAAAGGGGAGGGCTAAGGGGATAGAGAAAGATATGACTGGGGGGAGGAAGTTATACAACATTCCTCCATTTCTCATTGGGAGACCACGTCCCAGCTTACATTTAGGATAAGATCTGGAAGGGGGAGTACATGGATATATTTGGCCTGTTGGACAAAAAAGCGGCCAAATAGTATGAGCAAAAGGAGATGGTGGGGAAATCAGAAATGGCCGTGGATCTAGTGGTCATGGGACATAAAGAGGAAGAAGCCACATATAAAGGGAAAACTTAGACACGTGGCAAGCAGATTTCTTGATATATATATACTGCCATTTTATTAGAAAAACAGCTGGATCTGGCTATACCCCTGTTGACATACACAGCCATAATCAGAGACTCCTACAAGGCACAAAAAGGGTATGGATGGATGGAATATGATGAAGCATCCCATCAGTGGATGGTGTCAAGGGGGGATCTGAGGGGGAATTGTATGCATTCTGAATTGTTGGTTAGGATCTTGTCCAGTCAGAGAGGGGTGGTGTCGGAAGGGAACAAAGAAGTAGTCAATCAGGGGGGTTCCCAAGTTTAAGTCATGCTGCGCATACAACAGGGCAGCATGCACAAGGGAAAATTGTGACTTCAAGCATGCCTGCTCGATGTGTGGGAGAATGCACCCAGTCCTCAAATCCAGAGGTAGCACTGATCAGTCTGGGAGGGGAAGGTGAGCGGACAAGGCCAGTCCTTTCGGAAAGTGCAAGGGGGAAGAGGGGTATCAGTTCCAACTATGGTTGGAACTGATACCCAGGTGATAACTAGGTTCTGATGGAGTTTTCCTCTGGCAAAAACACCAAAAAACAGGATATAGTGGCGGCATGGACTGCTGGTTACCTGAATCACAGGGTGGCAGTGTAGCTGAGGGGGAGTTTCTCCAGAGGGTTTTCTTTAGAATTTCAAGGGGACAGAAAGGAAGCTAAGGCCAAGAACCTGTCTTCTGCTAAAGGGAAGAATGACATAGTGCATAGGAAAATCAGTGAGGAGAAGGACGTTGGCAGGATACAGGGGCCTTTTGAGGCTCCGCAGTGTGGTCAGTTCTGTATCTCCCCTTTGGGAATGTTCCCAAAAAACAGCTGCGGGAGTACCGGTTGATTCACCACCTGTCATATCCAGAAGGTACTTCGATGAACAATGGCATCTTTGATGAGCACAGTGCGGTGCCATACACATAGCTGGACTCAGCAGTGCTGCTCATTAGGGTGGTACAGAGGGCATGGATGGTGAAAATGGATATAGAATCCGCATTCCACCTACTGCCAGTCTTACCAGAGGATTGGGACCTGCTGGGTTTCCACTTCGATGGTGTGTTTTATTTTGATAAGGCCATGCCCATGGGGTGCTCGGTAGCCTGCTCAATGTTTGAGGCATTTAGCACATGGGTACAGTGGGTGCTTAGGCACAGATACAGGCACAGCCAGGTAATACATTAACTGGATGATCTTTTGCTCATAGGTGAATCTAAGAGGGAGGTGCAAGGGATGTTGAGGGACTTCCAGGCCTTGTGTGAAGCAATCGGTATTCCACTGGTGGATGGTAAGATGGAGGGGCCAGCCAGAATAATGGCATTTTTGAGAATTGAGTTTGGATACCATTGGGGAGTGTTTTCACCTGCCTTAAGCCAAGGTGTGGAAACTGAAGGAGTTCCTCAGCTGGGTTTTGGGAAGAAGAAGGGTTCTGTTGGTGGTGGTACAACAACTGCTGGGCCATCTCAATTTTGCCTGTAAGGCGATTGGCCATGGCAGATTCTTCACACGGTGCTTAGGTTGGCCACAAATAAGGGAAAGCGGCTACATCACTGGGTGGATATCATGAAAGGGGTATGGGATGACCTTTTGGTGTGGAATGACTTTTTGGAGGACTACAGTGGGGTGACTTTCTGGCAGGAGTATTGGGTAGACAGCAAGGCCCTGCAGTTTTACACAGTTGTGTCAGTTGCGTTGGGTTTTTTGGCATACTATGGGAGTAGGTGGATGGCAGAAACCTGGCTGGCTAGCTAGAAGGTTAGAACTTTGCAGAAGAACATTACTTTCCTTGAGATGTTCTCTGTTTGGGTAGCATTGGTGATATGGGGGAGGGAGATGAGAAACAAAAAAGTGGTGTTCTGGTGTGACAATAAAGGTGTGGTGGAAGTAATCAGTAGGAAGACAGGATCCACTGAGATGGTGTCTAGGGTCACCAGACAGCTGGTAATGCTAGGACTGCAATTGAAAATGGCATTTAGAGTGAGGCATATGGAGGGGGGGTTAAAAACAAGATTGCTGACAGCCTTTCACATTTGTAGTTGGGCGGGTTCAGGAGGCTGGCCCCTCAGGCGGAAATGGTGAAAACACCAGTACTAGACCTTCTGAGAGGAACTGGGTGGCAAGAGCCTTAATGTACCAGATCTCCTGGTCAGCCAACAATCTGAAGGCCTATGAAGGTGCATGGGAAGACATCCAAGGGTTTCAGGTGCAGCAGAGCATGGTGGTAAGTTTCCCAGTCATGGAGGAACAGGTAATGAGATTTATGGTGGACAGGTGGGAAAAACAAGTAGCTCACTTGATCATGGTGGTACAGTTAGCTGGCATAAGTTGGGTCTGTGGTACCAGGGGTTGGCTGGAGCCCAATAACAGTAAGAGGGTATGATGCAATACAAAAATCACACATGCCCACACAATGCAAAGCATCATGGGCTGCATATGCAAGTCACTACAGAATATTATGTTGGTTCAACTTTAAGCAGAATTGCATGGTGCCAAAAGGCCTCTCACACAGTTTGCAAAGAGTGCTAACAGATGACATAGACACGTGTTTCATCATACCAGGACTCATCAGTATGCCTCATCTGTTTGACACCCCAGTGGAATGAACCGGCTACCCTAAAAGGGTACGATGCATGTTTCTGGGTTGGCAGAAGGGGCAGGGCCCACAAACAGACATGCGCAGACCCATAATGCCCAACATTCTAGCGGCAGTCATGGGGGTGCTGGGGGCCATATGTGACTCAGCATTGGAGGCCTGCCTCTTTCAGGTGATTTTTGCATTGCTGTTTGGAGAGGCTTTTAGAGTTGGTGAGGTGGTGGCTAAAAATGAGGGGGGCATCAAAGGGGGTTGCAGAAGGAGGGCATTCAGTTCAACAAGGAGGGCCTACACATTTGGTTATGATGATCAAAAATGGACCAGATGGGGCATTCAATTGCAGATTCTGCACAGGGGGAAGAGGAGGTGTGTGCATCTGAAGCCATGGAGAGGTACAGGAGCATACGGCCATCGGGCATGGGCTCCTGGTTTCAACATGGCACTGTGAGACTGGTAACCTGTTACCAGGTGGGCGGGTTACTGAAGAGGGCATTGGCTTTAATGGATATGACCTGGCACAGTTCACCACTCACTCTTTCAGAACTGGGGTGGCTTCAGCCCTAGCCTGGGAAGGGGGATCTGTGAAGTATGTAAAAGAGTTGGGTAGTTGGTGATCTGACTGTTATAAGTGCTATAACAGACCCTGAAATGAATGTTTTGTTAGTTTTCATCTATCAGCAGGTGAAAAGAGATGACTTATGTGGATCCAGGGACATTCCTATATCTACTGGGTGGAGAAACACATGGTGATTGGCCAGGGGGAAAGGGAATTTGCAAGAGGACTCAAGCTCACAGATATGCTGGAAAGGGGTCCGGGGATGCACTGGGCTCAATTCCTTCCTGTTCTGGAGGAGCTTAAATTGCTTTGGGGCAGGCCGGCTATATTAGTTATTCACCTTGGGGACAATGACTTGGGAAAGACACCATTGGGGCAGTGTTGAGGGCAATCAGGGCCGACTTACAGACCATATAAAGTTGGTGACCCATGGTAGGGATTATGTGGTCCGATATAATATCGAGACTGGTATGTCATCAGGCCATCAATATTGGGGCAATTGAGAGAGCCAGAAAATGGCTGAACAGGAGAGTGGCAGCATTTTTGAAAGAGTTGGGGGGGTCTTGCATTTCACATCAGGGCATTAACTTCGATAAGCCACATCTTTATGTGGGGGATGGGGTGCATCTCACTGCTAGAGGTTTGGTGGTATTTTTACTGACATTGTGGCAACTGGCTGTGGTTAGGCTGTAAGAAAGACAAGGTCCCCAGAAGGGGGGGGAAGCCCCACCATCCAAAGCAAGCTGGAGGTGGGGTTAGTGGAAAGGGAATTGGGGATAGGAGGGATGGGCTAGGTGGAGGAATGGGGGAACAGGCAGGGCCAGGAGTAGGTACAGAGTAGAGCATAAGAGACAGGAGTTGGCACCTGGATATGATTAGAGGGGGGGAAGGAGGTGTAGATAGATGGGCTAGGAGTTGAGTCTCTGGCATCTAGACATAGCTAAATTACAGGTATTGAAGACTGGTTGTTGGTGGTGGTAGGTTGGATGATGCATCTGGACCCCGGGAGAAGAAGGAACAAAAGGGTGACTTCAATGCAAGATTGAATTGGGAATAATGTAGACAAGGAATAAACTGTTATGTTTGAAATTTTACTGATTTATACATATGTACGGAATGTTATTATAGTGGTGCAAATAAAATCAGATCCTTCGTGCAACCATATATTGGTCTGGACATTTGAATCATTTCAGAAGGGGTGATTGTAGGACAAGTAGGGGTGCCAATTGAAGGCAACCAGAATTGTCTGATGGCAGTCCAGAGGAAATGAAGGAGGCTTAAGGGGGAGGGGAGGAGGAGGAGGTAGGAGGAGGGGTGTTGGAAAGGAAACAGACAGTGCTAGAAAAGGGGAGGACCCTAGTGAGGTCACGGTGATTGACAGCTGAAAAAAAGGAGGGGTTCAGGTGTGGTCATGATAGACAGATGCAAGGAGACAATGCATACACCTGAGGGGCACAGGATTGGCCCATGGGTGTGTCTAGGAGGGGTCCTAGCAAGAGTCCTTAAGGGCTTTATAGCCCAGGTTGAGGGTTGCTCACCTCTTTCTGATGGGATTTTCAATTTTCCCACCCACCCACCCTCCCTGACACAGGAGGCAGGGCAAGGAATGGGGGTATGCAAGGCAAGGATTGGTATTGGAGGACTGAGGGTCCTGGGGCAGGTGGACAGTTCCTGCTGTAATGATAAGGTGCTGAAAGAGCATGAGGGTAGATGGGAAAGGGAGGGATGGGTACAAGGGAATGGGAATTGGGGCAAAGGAAAGGGAATTAGGGGATAGTAGGGAGGGTCCTAGAGGGAAAAAGGGGGGAACAGGCAAGGACATGAGGGGAGGAGGAGGGGAAGGGAGGTCACACTGGCCAGGGGTAGGCACCAGGATGTGATTGGGGGGGAGGCGGTGTAGATAGAAGAGCTAGCGGTCAGGTCTCTCGCATCTGAACCTAGCTAAATTAAAGGTACGGAAAATTGGTTGTTGGTGGCGGGGGGGTTGGATGATGCATCCAGACCCCGGAGGAAGAAGGAACAAAAAGGGTGAATTCAATGCAAGACTGAATTGGGAATAATATGGGCAAGGAATAAACTGTTATGTTTGAAATATGACTGATTTATACATATATACAGAATGTTATTATAGTGGTGTAAATAAAATCATATTGCCTTCATGCACCCGTTTATTGGTCTGGACATTTGAATCATTTCAGAAGGGGTGATTGTAGGACAAGTAGGGGTGCCAATTGAAGGCAACCGGAATTGTCTGATGGCAGTCCAGAGGAAATGAAGGAGGCTTAAGGGACAGGGGGAAGGGAGGAGGAGGAGGTAGGAGGAGGGGTGTTGGAAAGGAAACAGACAGTGCTAGGAAATGGGAGGACCCTAGTGAGGTCACGATGATTGACAGCTGAAAAAAAGGAGGGGTTCAGGTGTGGTCATGATAGACAGATGCAAGGAGACAATGCATACACCTGAGGGGGCACAGGATTGGCCCATGGGTGTGTCTTGGAGGGGTCCTAGCAAAGAGTCCTTAATGGCTTTATAAGCCCAGGTTGAGGGTTGCTCACCCTCTTTCTGCTGGGATTTTTCAATTTTACCACCCACCTTCCCTGACACAGGAGGCAGGGGCAAGGAATGGGGGGTATGCAAGGCAATGATTGGTATTGGAGGACTGAGGGTCCTGGGGCAGGTGGACAGTTCCTGCTGTAATGATAAGGTGCTGAAAGAGCATGAGGGTAGATGGGAAAGGGATGGGATGGGTAGAAGGGAATGGGAATTGGGGGCAAAGGAAAGGGAATTAGGGGATAGCAGGGAGGGTCCTAAAGGGAAAAAGGGGGGAACAGGCAAGGACATGGGAGGAGGAGGGGAGGGGAGGTCACACGGGCCAGGGGTAGGCACCAGGATGTGATTAGAGGGGGGAGGCGGTGTAGATAGAAGAGCTAGCAGTCAGGTCTCTCGCATCTGAACCTAGCTAAATTAAAGGTACGTAAAATTGGTTGTTGGTGGTGGGGGGTTGGATGATGCATCCAGACCCTGGAGGAAGAAGGAACAAAAAGGGTGAATTCAATGCAAGACTGAATTGGGAATAATATGGGCAAGGAATAAACTGTTATGTTTGAAATATGACTGATTTATACATATATACAGAATGTTATTATAGTGGTGTAAATAAAATCATATTGCCTTCATGCACCCGTTTATTGGTCTGGACATTTGAATAATTTCAAAAGGGGTGATCATAGGACAATATCAAATTAGGTACAATTGTGGCAAAGGAGTTTGGTGCAGCTGTACCAAATGATGGCTTTGATGCAGGGCTTGGTACAAGCCTTGAGTCAGCCTTTAAAAATTGAGCCCAATATCTTGTTTTCAGTGCGGGTCCAGATGTTATGCATTTTTAAAATGTATTAACTCAGGATTGCCAAGCTAAGAGGCAATTTCACATTTGCTGTGGGGTCCTGCTTTTATAATGTATTTTTCCAGGAAAGACCATCATAGATGCACATCCTTCAGTGGAATTCTGCTGTAGGGTCTTGCTTTTACACAGCTATACATTATATTTACCCAGCGAGTATAGTTCAGCCGCAATATCTTGTTTTCATTGTAGCCCTGCTTTCACCTATTTTACACTGCATTTATCCAGAATAGTATAGTGATGATGCAATAGCTCTTTTTTGATGTGGCCATGGAGACGCAATATTTAATTTTCAATGGGGCACTGCTTCTACCAATTTCAATAATATATTTACCCAGGATAGTCCAGCTGAAAGGCACGTTCTCAATTTCAGTAGGTTTAAGCTTTTATGATGTATTTTGAATCAGCATAGATGAACATTTCAGTGGGAGTTCTGCTGTACTGGAGTCCCACTTTCATACATTTTTACTACAGAGTATATTTACCTAGGCATAAAAAAGAGCACATGAAATGCAATACCCAATTTTCAATATTGTCCTGCTTTTACACATTTTAGACTGTTATTATCCATGATTGCACAATGGAGATGCAGATCTGAGATTCAGTGAAGGGTCTGCTTTTTATCCATTTTTGCAATGTATCTACACAGGATAGGCCAGCTGAGAGGCAATATGTCATATTTAAAGTGCTCCAACATGTTGACCCCACATTTCCAATATAGTTTTTTTAAGACCTTGTGTTTTGATCAAGACAGAGGTGGTATTTTCTGAAATTCCATTCAAAAGTTAGAGCTGTGCAGAATGTAAAATTATGCATGTGGAATGCCTGTTGAATTACTATTCCAATTCTGTGGAATTTCATGGAATTTGCACAACAATTCTGTGGAATTTGGCAAAATGTTTAATTTCAGTTATATTGATCTAGTTTTTACAGTATATATCCAAATGATACAAAATTTGGAATGAGTACAGGCACCAATGGCTTGCATAAGTGTACAAAACTACAATGTCCTAGATCGAAAAGCTGAGTTTCAAGTTTTGAGTCTATTTAATACAAAAGTGTGTATAACATAATGTTTGACACACCGTATTAAAACCATCAGTAAAACACAGGTTTACATATTATAAAAGTAGGTTATAATAAGTAAAATATATCTTTACAATTAATACATCCTATAATGTATTGCTACTATTGTAAATCTAGCCATCTTTAATAAAATAGATACACTATTACAATTCAATAGATATTGCAACTTCTCTTCTTGTGACTCCCCCTGGATATTATCCCATACGTCTTGCAACCATTTATCTCTTAGTTGTTTTAAACAGTCACATTCATATAGAATATATGGAGAAGACCATTTTCCTAAACAATTGTTTTTACAGTTCAGTCCTTGCTGCGATTGTGTCCAGGACATATGTAAATAATTCAATTTATAGTTTACGATGAATCTTAATCTAGCTACAGTTTTCACATGTAAATCATTTTCACATTTTAGAATATATGGTTCCATGCAGCAGTGTATTAGTTTTCATTTTGCATAGAATTCAAAATTCTTTGTTGTTGGTAACATCTCAACATCTTTTTGTGTGTGTGTTATATATATATATATATATATATATATATACACGCGCGCACACACACACACACACACACACATACACACACTGTATCTAACATTCTAATCTTTGCCTGTTTGGAACAATTGTTTATATCTCCAAGTTTCCAATCCTTCTTTACAGATTCAAGACCCATCATTTTAATCTGATTATCCAATTCTTGAATTCATGTCCAAGATTTAATGGTCTCTGTAGTACCATTACCCAGTGTAACTTTACTATCAAGCCAGCAATCATACAGTATAGTATTTTCTTAATTTCTCATTATTTTAGCAAAATAGGTAGTTTGCCTCTATTCTGCAGTAGCCGTCAGAGCAAGTATTCCAGTCTCAGCTCTAAGGAATTCTATTGGAACGTATGGTGGTAGTCCCAATGTAAGTCATATGAACAAAGTTTAAACTGGTTCTAAGTATGTTATTTGTTTTGGTTCACCCCATATTTCTGCACCATATAAAATAGCAGAATTTACTTTCATTTCAAACACTTTTAATAGAGATGCTGCTGAGTTATAAATAAATTGTTTTGAAAATGTGTTAATGGCAAGTACAGCTTGTCTATTTTTTTCTTTCCCATTTGTTTTATGTGTCTCCCATGTATTATTTTTTGTATTTATTGTCACCCCTAGATAGCAGATGTTCTTTACTTCCACCAATGGGGTTCCTTCTATAATCCAAAGTTTATGTAAATTTTTAGGTTTATTTATTACCATGACTTTTGATTTACCCATATTAATTTTCAGTTTTAATTCTTTTAGTCGATCAGTCATGTTAACAAGTGCACATTGTAATCTTACTGCTGTCTTGGAGAGCATTATTGTATTGTCTGCATAAAGGAATATATATTTTTTGCTTCCCATAATACAGTATTACTGCAAGTGCATCTGTATTACATTTATTAATTTTATATACATATGTGTCAAGCCAGGATGAAGTACAGAAATGCTGTAGAATATCACAGAATACTGCAATTTACTGCAGGTGCAAATGTAAGTCAATTGCAATTAAGCTTTTTTGTCATGCAGGATTTTGTGACATGACATTACTGCAAGTAACCATGCTTCATCATGACTGACACATCTGTATAACTTGATCTATTTAAAGAATGAATAGTAAAAGTGCAAGCAGGTAGCCCTGTTTTACCCCTTTTTACATTTGAAGTGCTCCAGTTAGCTCATCATCCATGCTATATCTAACTTGAATATTTGTATTGGTGTATAAATTGTGTACCATTGTTAACAGTTTTGCATCAAGTGTCCATTCAATTAACATTTTCCATAAGGTTCCCCTATCTGCTTTGTCAGAGGCTTCAGAAATGTTGATAAATTCCAAGTATAGTACATTATTCTTTGATGTTTTTGTTTTCCTGATAAAATAATCTATAATGAATATACAATCAATAGTTAAGAGACTTTTTTTCTGAACCCAAATTACTCATTACTTAAGATATCATTATCATATACCCATTATTTTAATTTTTATAGAAGTGTTCTAGTAAATATTTTAGCTGATATGCATTGTATGGCCATTGCCCTACTGTATAATTGTCTCAAAATTGTTTAATAATTTTTTTCTCTGGGCAAGATAGAATAATATTCTTTAATTCCATTCCTCTAATATTTTTCTGCATCTTATTAACTTTTTCTATTTCCATTAGATTTCATCTTATTTTTTTCAGCAAAAATGATTAAATGTTGATCTGCTTCTTTTCCCATTATTATATTAATGTTTTGTTCACTATTATTTACAGCTTGATTTTCTAGTCTTATTTTCAACAATATTGGGAACTGGTCTAATAACATTACATCCAACACTTCAAATGTATTAATATTCTGAAAAAGACGAACATTTATTATTGCCAAGTCTAAGGTGGATCCACCTGACATAGTGGGAAATGTCAGTTCTCCCATACGATCTTTAGTTCTACCATGAATTATACATACATTTTGGTTGTGCATAAATTCCATTAAGCTTTGACCCTTTATATGTATTTTCTTATCCTCTGAGTTACATGCAGGATTAATTTTTATATAATTCAAAGTTCCAGACATTATTCATGCTACCCCATTCAAGTTTTTTTCACCTAAAAGAATTAATCTACAGTCTTTTTTGTTGCTGTTATTGTTGATTAAATTGCTTTACATACTTGGTGAGGTAATTTAAACATTTGTCAAAAGTTTCACATGTCAAAGAAGGTGGAAAGTACACACTGAATAAGATAATAGCACCATTTCCTTGGGTCAGAATTTCAGCAGCCATCCAGTACTCATGCTGACATTTATAACATTTGTCTAAGATCCAATTAAATTTTGAACTGAACAAAGTCATTAGGCCACCTCTAATTCTACCTCATAAATTTTGTTTATTTACTTATTTATTGAAATTGTTTCACCAGGAAAAGCACAGTGAGCAAGAACTACTTACCGGTGAGGACTTCCAGTGACATCATCAAACCGAATGGCGGCTTAGTTTTAAGCTGTTTGGTGGTGGTGCAAAACTTGTCACTAATCTGGTGTTAATAGACATCTGAACTAATTCTTTTCTAAGCCTGCGGTTAGAATAATGAGCCAAGCAGTGAATTCATGGAGCAGAAGCGCTAAGAAAACCCAGAATAAGCGCCAATCCAGGTCTGACCACAGCTGGAACATACCATTGTCCAGAGCTTCAGAATCGGCATCGGGTACTGAGAGGGAGGAAGATGAAGAGACAATTTTGAGGGGAAGCTCCATGGATGGCCGGGTGATGGCACATATTGTGAAGATGCTTCAGCAGATTGACAGTAATGTTAAGGACATCAAACAGGATCTAAAGCACCTAGAAAGAAGAATGCAGGAGCTCGAGTCAGGCCTTGACAAGCTCCGTGAGGACTCAGTGTGACTTAGCAGGGCAGTAATTTATTTGGCCAGAAGGGAAAGAGAGCTAACTGCCAGGGCCGAGGATGCAGAAGTGAGAGGGAGGAGAAAAACAATCAGAATTTTTGGGTTCCCAGAGGGAGCAGAACAGGACAATCCAGTCAGATTCATCAAATCCTGTTTTCACCAGGAGTTGGATATCCCTGATATGGAGCCTATTGAACTTGAAAGAGTGCATCGGGCCCTTGGCCCCAACCCGAAGAGTGCTGCCCCCCTCACTCAATTTTGGTCAAATTCTCCCGTTACCCAGTCAAAGAGATGGTACTACTCAAAGCATGGAGTAAACGGGACCTGAATTTGGATGAAAAACGGGTATATGTAGATCATGACTTCCCTCCAATCACTATGCAAAGGAGGAAGAGAGTCCTTACAGTTATAAAACAATTGAGGGAGAGGCAAATAAAAGCATTCCTTAGATACCCGGCTAAACTACTAGTACATTGGTCTACAGGTAGTAAGTTGTATGACTCTCTTCTACAAGCGAAAAAGCCACTCCAAAAGGCTGGAATTGAGCTCCCAGACCTGCAGCCTGAAGTTTTGGAACAGACGCTGTTACATCTAAACTGGTCGATGACAAGTAAGGGGGCTGGAGGAAAAGAAAGTTTTAAGGCAAAGGGCCCAGATGATCAGCTATGTAAAGATTTGTGTCATCTAGGGAAGGGCCTGCATGCCAGGAAAGTGAATTAACGGTGACTGGGATGGATCTTCCTGCTTACCCTTCTACCTATTCCTTGAGAATAGACTGATCCTAGTACTATATCTGGTTATTAATAAGTTTATTGCATAGACTGCAGATCCTCTAGCTCACTGCCTTTGGGGAATTTTGGCAAAATATTTTCGACAAAGAGCTGATGGTCAGCGAGAAGGAGAAATAAATGGACTTTATTTTGATTTGGGCCCTGGCTATTTGTAAGGGCCTGGAGACAGTCAAGGTCCTGACATGCTTCATGTCGGTGCCTAGGATATGTGTAGAATGGCCCAGGATATGAGGATATGGAAACCCAATTACTTCCTGCACAAGTTAATGCAGGCACAAAGAAGTTATGTTATGTAGAGGGAGGGAGGCTTTCTTCTCAGCTGTGTGGGTGAGGCTTTAGCTGGTTGGCTGACTCACTGGCAACACACCCTACAAAATGCCAGGTGGATGCCCCCTCTCTACCCTCTCTCCCCCCCTAGCCTTCTGTTTACTCCCCTTTTTCCCCTTCCCCCTTTCTCCCCCCTTCCCCCCCTTTTTTTTCTCTCTTCTTTTCCTTCCTCTTTCCTCCCATTTCTTTTGTTTAAACACCGGATCAAACACCGGTTTAAGTGGCAGCCTGGTGGGGGGACAGGGGCATCTTTCCATGCTCCTGTCAGCCCACCTGCCTTAATTGATACAGAGATTGCACCACCAACTCCGGAAGCCAATTCAGGGGACAGGTATCCCTGTGGGGGTTGGCCGAGAGCGGTTCACTTGCCTGTTTTCGCGTGGATCACGCTGACTCGCACGTGGGGTTCGAACCTTCCTGCTGAAGTTCACCCCAGGAGATCACCCTCCCTATTTCCCTTAGCTGAAGGGGGAGGGCTGAGGGCCATACAGTAGCCTGTGATTCTGGGCGGAGGGAGCTTCTCTCTGAGAGTAGTCCGAGTGGACTGAACTGTATATAGTTCACTTATGGTAATTCAAGTTTTTGGGTGGGGACTTTTGTGTGTATATAGTTTTTCGGGACTCTTGGGATGGGAGGGTGGGGTTGGGGGTGTTTTGTGGGGGAGGTGACCGTGGTGAAGGTATTCGTAGAGATGCAAGTGAGGTTCTGTGCGTTGTCCTCCTGGACAAAGGGGTCGAGGGTAGGTTCATCAGGCAGGGGGGAGTGTGGAGACTAGTGAGTCCAACAAAAAGAGCAATATGTAGACCCTAAAACTGATTACTTATAACTTTAAGGGGTTGGGCTCTCCAGCAAAGAGGCACAGTATATTGAAAGACTTAGCGAAAGTGCATTGTGATATTGGTCTCTTGCAGGAAACTCATCTTTCGGCATCAGAGCATGAAAAACTGTGTTGTCTGTGGGGGGGGAGGTTTTTACTTCATCCCATAAGAACCAGAAGAAGGCTGGGGTGGCCATTTTGGTGCGTAGGGGCCTGGGATTTGCACCCTTAAATTTCCTCTCAGACAAGGAAGGCAGATTGGCAGTCCGGTCTGGGAAAATTGCGGAGAAGGTTGTCCATATCATCAATATTTACACCCCCACACCTGATAGCCCTGAGTTTTTTAGGTATGTATTTGGGGTGGTGGCTACACTCCCAGAGGGCCACCTAGTTATGGGAGGAGACTGGAACTGTGTCGAAGACGCTAGGTTGGATAGATCTAGAAGTCAAGGGAGCAGGGAGAAAGGTGCGGGACCCAAGACTTTATCACATCTCCGAATGGAGTTGGGACTGGTAGACACGTGGAGAGAGGTGTACTCCTCCAGTAGGGACTTCACCTTTTACTCCCACCCGCAGGACTCATATTCAAGGCTGGACAGATTTTACATGCCCAAATCTGGTATAGACTCTATTCTAGATCAGCAGATATATCCCATATACCTATCTGACCATGCAAAAGTTAGTCTGTCTATATCCCTTGGAAGACAATATAAGCAATCCCTGTGGCGATTAAATGCTGGACTCCTTGGAGACAAGGGGTTTGTCTCCAAGATAAAAGAGGTCATAGCAAACTACCTCAGGGAAAACACCAGGTCGGTGTCAAAGGTGAAGTACCTCTGGGAAGGGCTAAAGGCGGTAGTGAGAGGCAAAATAATCTCATATTCGACACAACAAAAAAAGACTAGGCAACAGAAACAAGAGGGTTTGGAGCAAAGAATTAGAGAGCTAGAAGAGGTTCACAAGAAAGGAGGGTCGCATAGTGTACTTAGGGAGCTCCAAGGGGCTAGGGAACAGTTGCAGTGCTTCCTCATGCTAAAAACCAAAAATGCTCTCAGGTTTACAGCACAAAAATACTATAGTGGGGGCAATAGAGCAGGCAGGCTGCTTGTCTTTAGATTAAGGAAGCAGGAGGCCGACAGGTTTATCTCTGGGGTTCAGGATCCCAGGGATCCAGGGAAACAGATATCGGGAGCCTTCCAAATAGCGGAATGCTTCATGAAGTTTTATAAAAACCTGTATAAGTCTGAGTCTGGGGTAACCCACCCCGACAAGATCAGGCAGTTCCTCGGGGGACTCAGGCTGCCCAAACTTTCACTTGACCTCGAAAAAGAACTGGATAGACCATTCTCCCTACTGGAGTTAAGAGAAGTAATTAAGCATCTTAAACATAATAAAGCTCCAGGTCTGGACAGCTTCATAGCTGAGTTCTATCAGAAGTTCAGTAACCAGATGTCTCCACTACTCCTGGAAGTCTGATGATGATGATGCTGTTCTCGTTGCCTCCCACAATGACCCCATGCTGCTACAGAACTCCCTCCAACTAGTCTTTGACTCTGCAGCTACCTGGTTCACTGAGCACTGCCTTGTTATCAACCTTAAGAAAACAAAAACGATGCTCTTCTCCCACCCCCAAAATAAGTACAGCAAGTTTCCCTTAGCTGTCCACTCCACACCCAATCTCATCATTGACCAGGTGCAGTCCTATAAATATCTTGGTATAACCTTTGACACTGCACTTTCATTCCATGGTCATATATCTGCCCTAAATTCTGTCGCCAACTCACGGCTAGGCATTCTTTACCGGCACAAGAAATGCCTCCCTCCTGATGCCCTCTGCCTGGCTGTCACCTCCTCTGTCATGTCTCTCATTGACTATGGCCTTCCGGTCTATGGCTCAGCAGATCAGACTGCCCTCAACAAGGTTCGCCTCACAGTTAATAAGGCCTGCAGACTTATCACTGGTGCTCCCAGACTCACTCACACATGTGAGCTGTACACCCTGGCTACCCTACTCAACCTGGAAGAGCGACTCATGTATCAGACATGCCAGCTCACCTTTAAAGCCCTGCGTGGCCTATCCCCCATAGGCCTATCCTACTCCATTCGCCGTACTGCACCGACCCTGATCACGCGCAGCTCGTCAAGAGCTACCCTAGTTATTCCGGAAGCCAGGACCTCTCAAGGTCAGAGGGCATTCCCCTACCGTGCGCCCCACTGGTATAACTCCCTCCCTGCCAGTGTCTCAAACTCACTAACCTTAGCTTGCTTTAAACCCAGGCTCAGAGACTTCCTGCTTAGCTCTCGCAAATGCAACTGCTGCTAGCCTAGTGTAAAAAAAAAATATATATATATATATACAGTGGTGTGAAAAAGTATTTGCCCCCTTCCTGATTTTCTCTGTTATTGCACATTTGTCACACTGGATGTTTTCAGGTCTTTAGACAAAATGTAATATTAGATAAAGGGAACCTGAGTGAACAAATAACACTTGTTTGTTTTTTTTATTTCACTTATTTAACGAAAAAAAGTTAACCAGCACCAATTGGCACTGTGTGAAAAAGTAATTGCCCCCTTACACTTAATAACTGGTTACACCACATTTAGCTGCAATGACTGCAACCAAACACTTCCTATAATTCAATATCAGTCTTTCACATCGCTGTGGAGGAATTTTAACCACTCTTCCTCGCAGAACTGCTTTAATTCAGTAACATTTGGTAGGTTTTCGGGCATGAACTGCTTCTTTCAGGTCCTGCCACAGCATCTCTATCGGATTTGAGTCTGGACTTTGACTCGCCACTCCAAAACTTTAATTTTACTTTTTCGCCATTCTGATGTGGACTTGCTTTTGTGTTTTGGATCATTGTCTTGCTGCATGACCAACTACGCTTCAGCTTCAGCTGATGGAAGGATGACTGGACATTCTCCTTAAGAATTTTCTGGTACAGAGCAGAATTCATGGTTCCTTTAATTATGGCAAGTCATCCAGGTCCTTAGGCAGCAAAGCATCCCCACACCATCACACTACCATCACCATGTTTGACTGTTGGTATGGTGTTCTTACTGTGGAATGCTGTGTTTGCTTTACGCGAGACATTATGGGATCCATGTTGTCCAAAAAGTTCCACTTTGGACTCATCTGTCCATAGAACATTTTCCCAAAAGGCTTGTGGATCATCCAGGTGCTTCTTGGCAAATGAGAGATGAGCATTTATGTTCTTCTTGGTTAGCAGTGGTTTCCGCCTTGCTACTCTCATGAAGCCCATTTTTGCCCAGTCTCTTTCTGATTGTGGAGTCATGAACACTGACCTTAGCTGAGGCAAGAGAAGCCTGCAGTTCTTTGGATGTTGTTTTAGGATCCTTTGAGACTTCTTGGATGATTTTATACTGCGCCCTTGGAGTAATTTTGGCAGGCCGCCCACTCCTGGAAGGTTCACTACTGTTCCAAGTGTTCTCCATTTGGAGATTATGGCTCTCACTGTGGTTCGATGGAGTCCCAGAGCCTTAGAAATAGCTTTGTAACCCTTTCCAGACTGATAGAGGGCAACAAAATGTTTGATCTTTCAGGAACTTCCTTTGATCATGACATAATGTGCTTGTTGAATCTTTGTCCTGACAATGTGACTCTGATGGTAAGGGCCAAAATAAGTGAGGTTTATATTGAGCAGGGCTGGCTGTAATCAAGCCTGGCTGTGTTCAATCAGTTGACTCTAATTATCCCTTTAATTGGGTTGATTTAACTAGGGGCAATTACTTTTCACACAGTGCCAGTTGGTGTTGGTTAACTTTTTTCATTAAATAAATGAAATAAGTGAAAAAAAGTGTTATTTGTCCACTCAGGTTCCCTTTATCTAATATTATATTTTGTCTAAAGACCTGAAAACATCCAATGTGACAAATATGCAATAATAGAGAAAATCAGGAAGGGGGCAAATACTTTTTCACGCCACTGTATATACTCTGACAATGCTCACTGAGTGGCTCCCCCCCTTCCTTTCCCTACTAATTCCTCCTCCCCTATCTCCCTCCCTTCTACCCCCACCAGCTCTCCCCCGACCATAAGTTTTGCACCTTTTGTTATCTTTTGCTTCGTTGGAGATTGTATTCTATTGTAACAAAATTGTAATTGAACTGTAACTTTTTTGTTTGTAAGTACTGTGTCCCTTGTACTACTGTTCTGATGTCCTCTTTGTGACGAGGTACCTTTGTAAATGAGCCTCTGGCTCAAAGGTTTCTAAACTGATGTTTAACTAAATAAACTAGATAAATAAAGTCTGCAATGGAGCCCATATTTCCTCAGATGCCCCAGATACCTGGGCACAAGCCCTAATATCTGTTATCCCGAAGCCGGACAAGGATACATCCTTGTGTGGCAGTTACCACCCTATATCATTGTTGAATCTGGATGCCAAGATTTTTGTGAGAATGATAGCAACCAGGCTTCAGATGGTGGTAACTTAGCTGATCCATCTGGACCAGTCGGGTTTCATGCCAGGTAGGAACCTCCATGATAACATCAGGCGTTTGCTCACAGTAATGGCACACGTCCTGTCCCAGCGGAGCAAACAGCAAGCGGTAGTGATTTCGTTAGATGCTGAAAAGGCATTTGATCACCTTGAGTGGGGATATCTTGGGGAAGTCCTTAAGAAATTCAGATTTGGCCCCAAATTTCAAGCATGGGTGGGCACTCTATATTCCAACCCCTCAGCTAAGGTCAGACTGAATGGACTATTCTCCCAATCCTTTTTTATTAGAAGGGGAAGGAGGCAGGGTTGCCCCCTCTTGACCCTTCTTTTTGCCTTAAGTATGGAGCAGCTGGCTGAAGCTTTTTGAGCCCATGAGGGCATTAAGGGGATTACTGTGGGTGAGGTCGACAATTGCATATCTTTATATGCGGATGACACCCTCCTATACCTAGGGGAACCTCAACATTCCCTACCAATTGCGTTGAACATGCTGAGGGAGTTGGCTCTATATCTGGGTTCAAGATTAATGAATCCAAATCAGAATTAGTCTCTTTAGGAGCCGAAATCCCACTTCGGGTAAGAAATATGATGGACTTAAGATGGAATACCACTAATTTCTGATACCTGGGCATACATATTCAGAGGGACCTGGGCAATCTGTTTAAATTGAACTATTTAAATTGTTGGAAGGTGTGAGGGAAGACTTCCTTAGATGGGCTGCCTTGCCACTTAGTATTTCTGGTAGGGTGGAGTCGGTAAGAATGAATATCCTTCCAAGGATGCTGTTCTTATTTGACTCTATCCCCCTAAGTCCCCCAAAAAATTTTGGGCAGATTTACGAAAGCTGATAAGTAATTTTATATGGGCGGGAAAGAAGCCTAGGTCGAGCTGGGCCCTGTTGAAATTACCTAAAGGACGGGGTGGTCTGGGTGTTCCGTATTTTAAGAGGTATTTCAGAGCGGCCCAATTGCAATACTTGGCAGTGTATATGTCATCAGCACCGATGCAGAGTTGGGCCAAAATGGATTTACAGCTTCTGTAGCCGTTTACCCTCTCATCAATTCTTTTCAACAATAGGGACCCTAGGGTGGTCTTTGGCCAACCAAAGCCCGGGCTTAAAACACTAATCAAGCTCTGGCTGCAAACGGTGAAGGAGTCAGGGGCCCAGGCCCAGATATGGGTGTTAAGGCAGGGGAAAATTTTGGAAAGGCCGGGGTTTAAACCAGGGTCAGAAAACCCTGTCTTTCTGAAATGGCGGAAGCAGGGACTGAGCACTTTTGCGCAATTATTTAGTGGGGACATTTTAGATTGTTTCACACAGATGCAACAAAAGTTTAAAATTCCCTCGTCCGATTTCTATGCCTATTTGCAAATTAGACATTATTTAAATGCGGAAGAGGGGCAGATACAGGAGAAGAAGGATGCAGGTAATGACCCCCTTATTGATTTTCTTATAGAGTTGTTAAGGGGCTCACACCAGGCAACCCATTTGATTTCTAAGATTTATGCGGCAGGCGAGCCACTAGATTCAAAACCCAAACAGAGGATTCAGACACTCTGGGAAAAGGAATTGGGTTTGGGAGAAGGAGAGGTAAGGTGGGAAGTAGTTTGGAGGATGGCGCACAGAACTACGGCTTCACCCTCATGGAGGAAATTTAGGTGGAAGGTGCTTACAAGATTCTTTAGGACACCAGTGCTCACCAAACATTTTGGCCAGAGTCACTCAGAGGAGTGCTGGAGGGGTTGTGGGCAAGTGGGAACGCATGAACATATTTTCTGGGGATGTCCAAAAATTAAAAGTTACTGGGAGGGTATTAGTCGTGCGTTAAAACAGATTTTTCAGGTGGTGAATTTTGATCACCCTCACTACATGTTATTAGGACAACACCCACAGGGCTTGACAGGGCCGGTGGCCAATTACTTGTTCCTGATTTTACTGGCTGCAGCCCAAAAAGCCATTACTAGGTTGTGGCTTTCTAAACCCCCAAAGTGGAGAGCACTGGTTGTCCTGTTGTAATCAAATTAAAGTAATGGAAAGGATCACAGAGAATTTAAAGTTAAAACCTGATATGCATAAAGCACGTTGGCTACCTTTCTTCGAATATTTGAGTGTGGTAGAAGGAACAACTGTTTTAGACATTTTGGCAAGAGAAGCTCTGGACTAAGGGGACGGTACTGGCCTGTCGGCAGATGGCCTGAAGAATTCAGGATATCCTAAACACGAGCATTAGACCCATGCACAATCTTAGAAAGGTTCTCCTCACCACGGGTCCGGGGAAGGAGGAGGAGGAGTAGGGGTAGGGTGGTAGGGGTAATTGTGTGTACTGATGTTTTTTTTTCTATAAATGTGTGTCCCTTCCGACCCAGTGGTTAGAGTGTGGGGAGGTTATCTCTCCCCTCTATGTAGCATTGTTTTAGGGGTCTAGAGCCAGAGGGTATATGATTATTCCCCAATTAGATCAATTGATTCCTGGGATTCTTTAAGGGGCTGTATTTACTGTCTTGTGTATAATAGTCATTGTTTCCTTTCTCTTTTGTTAAACTGATGTAATTAATTTCTGTCTGAAATGTCTTCTTAGCAGTTGGTATACTTTATGTTGTAAGTATTGTGCATGTTGTATTAGTAAAACTTCAATAAAATACAATTTCAAAAAAAAAAAAAAGAACTACTCACCGGTATTTCATAGTTAGTAAAGCCTTGTAGATTGATTTCTTTATCTGAGTTTGACCAATTCTCTTGAAAAAGAACAATTCCATAATCTTTCTTAAAATCCTTCCATGAGTCATCATTTATTTTTTTATTTAGACCAGCTATATTCCAGCTTAAGATGATAGCATTAATTTCGTTATCTGGCCTGATGGCTACTTCCAGTTCTCAGGCTTGCAAAGAGAGATCCTCAGAATCTGAAGTCTGGGAACATACAAACATGTGGAATTTGCCAGCAGATAAAGGCCCAGAGGTCTATCAAGTTTGCTGGAATGTGCAGCTAGCACCCCTTGTCCTGCAGCTGCCCCTTTCTTCCACCCTTCCTCTCAATTGACCCTCCCCTTGTCCTGTCCCCTTCCCTTTTGAAGCAGTCCACTGTTTTACTGGATACTACTTCTGCAGGTAACACATCCCACCCAACTACCACCCTCTCTATAAAAAGGTGTCTCCTCATCTCCATCCTGAAATTTTCTCCCTCCAGGCTCATATCATGGCCCCTGGTGTCCCTCCCCTCCCTTACTTTGAACAGCCCATCTGTACCTGTCTTGTTTATTCATTTCATCTACTTAAAGGTTTCAATCATGTCCCCCCATCCCTCCTCTCCTCCAGTGAGTACATGTTCAACTCCCTCAGCCTCCTCTACTGTAAGTCCCCCAGCCCCTTGATCATCTTTGTCGCTCTGTGCTGCACCCCCCCACCCAGTAACTTAATGTCCTTCTTCAGATACGGGCTCCAGTACTACATGCAGTACTCCAGGTGCGGTCTAACTAAAGACCTATACAGTGGCAGAATCACCTCCTCCATCCTCAAGGATATATCCCTTGCAATGCAACCCAGCATTTTGTTGGCCTTTGCAGCTGCCTTCCTACATTGTGCCAAGTTGTTCATTGACCCTGTAATAAGCACCCCCAGATCCTTCTCCTCCTCTGTCTCAGCTAGCTGCACTCTCCCCATCTGGTAACTCCTCCTTGGGTTCTTCACCCCAAAATGCAGCACCTTCCACTTTTTGGCATTAAACCCCAGTTGCCAGGTGTCTGACCAGGTTTCAAGCTTTGCCAGATCATCCTACAACCATTGCCATCCCCCTAGGTCATCCACCACCACTCCCATCTTGGTATCATCAGCAAACAGACTGATCTTGCTCTTGATGTCCAATAATATGTCTGCAATGAATATCCCAAACAACACTGGTCCCAACACTGAGTCCTGCGGAACACTGCTCATCACTACCCTTGGGTGTGAGAGCTCCCCACCCACCACCATCCTCTCTTGCCTTCCCTGAAGCCAATTCCCTACCCATCTCACCAGCTTTGCACCTGCCCCTGTGCCTTCTAACTTACTTCCCAGCCTCCCATGTTGCACTGAGTCAAATGCCTTACTGAAGTCCAGATACAGGACATCCACTGCATGGCCCGTGTCCAGTTGCCTAGTTACCCAGTCATAGAACTCCACCAGATTGGTTAGGCAGGATTTGTCATGTATGAAGCCATGCTGTCTGGTGTTCTGTACTCCTTTGAGCTCAAGGAGAGCCACCATCCTCTCCTTCAGGATAGTCTCCATCAGCTTACCCATGATGGATGTGAGGCTTACCAGTCTGTAGTTCCCTGGTTCATCCTTGGGGCCACTCTTGTGGAGGGCACCACATGAGCCATCCTCCAATCCTGAGATACACACCCTGATTGTAGTGAGACATTAAATAGGTCTGCCTAAGGTCCTGCAAGGACCTCTGCCAGCTCCTTCAGTACTCTGTGGTGGATGCCATCTGGGCCTGGTGCCTTGTCCACCCTCAGTGCCTCCAAACCCTCATGAACTCTGCCCTCCATGATTTTCCAATCTGTCCCCTCCCCCGTTTCTGCTGTTCCTCCCCCCTTGGGTATCACCCTCTTCTTCTCCTTAGTAAATACTGAGCAGAAGTAATCATTTAGCACTTCTGCCTTATTGCACCCTGCTTCCACCCAACCCCCTCCTTCCTAATCCTTACTATGTGGTCCTTACAGCTCTTTTTCTCCCTGCTGTACTTAAAGAAGTTCTTCTCCCCCTTCTTAATGCCTTGTGCCAGCTTGAGCTCCATAGATGCCTTGGCTCCCCTTACTGCCCTTGTCACCTCCTTCTATTCCATCAGGTACTCCTCCCTGTCCTCACCCCTCCCTGTTTTCTTGTACCTCCTAAAGGCAGCTGTTTTCCTCTTTACCTTTTTCATGACCTCCTTGCTCAACCAGCTCAGTTTCTTAGCCCTAGCCTTCTTGCTCTGGGCCTTGCAGCAGGTTTTGGATGCCTCAACTATCCTCAGCTTTATGAGCTTCCACTTCTGGTTAGTGCACAAATTAGGTTGAATTCTGGCCAGGTACCCTTTTACCATTTCAGCCATCCTCCCAAAGTCAGTCCTCCTGAAGTCTAGCACTCTTGTGCCAGATTCCACTCCTTCCTTGCCCATATACAATGTGATCCATACTGAGTGATGATCACTCCCTGACAGCGGTTCTTCCACTGTAAGTTCTCTCACAAACTCCCCATTTGCCAGCACAAGGTCAGGTCAAGGGTATTCCCTAATCTGGTTGGTTCACTGACCATTTGCAGCAAGAAGGTGTCCTGGAAAGCATCCAGCAGTACCTGCTTCATTCTATTCCTGGTTGTTGGGGTGTTCCAGTCCACTCCTGGCATGTTGAAGCCCCCCCCCCACAATCACCACACTACCCTTCTCACAGGTCCTCCTAATCTGTCCCTCTAGTTCCCTGTCTAACTCCTCTGTCTGAGAGGGCGGCCTATACACCACTCCCATTCTAAGAATCCTATTCTTGGAATCCTGGATTTGCATCCAAAGTTGCTCTGTACTACTCTCCTCCCCTTCCTCCCTTATACACTTCAGTCCTTCCTTCACATATAGTGCCAGCCCCCTCCTTTCCCAATCACCCTGTCCCTACAAAATAACCTGTACCCTGGTACAGACAGGTCCCAGTCATTGTATTGGGTGGCCCATGTTTCTCTGATGGCTGCAATGTCCACCTCTCCCTCTGACATGAGCACCTGTAACTCTAAAGTTTTCCTCCCAAGGCTCCTACCATTAAGGGTAACCACTTTCAACCCATTCCCCCTCCTCCTATTCTGCCCTCCTTTACTAACATCACCAATAGTACTTGCCATTTGTCCTTTATCGCTGTTATTGGGGGTAAAGCTCATATGGCTTCCCAACCTGTGGTCTCTGCATGTCTCTTGCCCACTTGCCACTCCTGCTTCTAGTTTAAATTCCCAGCTTCCTCTATGTACTTCTCCATCCTCTGTTTCAACACTTTCTTTCCCTCCTCACTCAAGTGTAGTCTGTCCTTGGCATAGAGACTAATGTCCTCCCAGGTCCCTACCCAACCCCCAACAGCCCATACCCTTTAGCATGACACTGGGTTCTTAGCCATCCATTAAATTCCTATATTCTCAGCTTTCTTGTTGTGCTTACCTTGAGCACTGGAAATATCTCAGAAAAAGTTAGTGATCTTCCTGCTCCCTCACATAATTGTCCTGGTTCCTCAAACCTCATCTGGACTATATCTACTGTCTTGTCAGCAAGGCCGTTTGGACCAAGATGTATAATTAAATGAGGCTTGGCCCTACTCCTTCTAGCATATTTCAGAACAGATTGTCCCACCCTTTCTGCTGTCATTCCTGGCATGGCCTCCACCCAAATGCAACTATGCCTCTCCTCCTTGCTACCCCACCTGTCTCCTCTTAGTACTGAGTCCCCCAGCACTAAGATTCCACCCCTCTTACCCCCTGCTTGCTTCCATTCATATCTATCTCTCATTCCTGGTTCAATTTCTTCCTTCTGCACATTATTTACCCCTTTTTCCCCTGTTGCAATTCTCCCAGCAGAACTTCTCCCCACTCCAGTTTGGTTGAGGCATTTATCAATTACTCCTCCAATTGCATTACCTCCCTCCTCCTTCTTCTCCCCTAACAGTGCAAAACTATTTTCTGAAGACCCTTCACAAATGCCCACTTCCTCTCTCTTCATAGTAACTTGTTCCCTTCTTTGCACTCAATGACTGTTGCCACTTCTCCTCCCCTCACAAGTCCCTGTCTCCTCCTTCTGTTTGTCTTTTGTCTCCTGACCTGGTTTTCCTAGCACTTGTTCTTCCTGTCCTGGGCCCCTTTGTCTCTGCTTCCCTTCTTCTGCCCCTCTTCTTAGCACTGTTGGCTCAAATTGCCCTCCCTCATCTCCCCTCCTCCCCCCTCCCTCCAGTATTGGGCTAAATCCAACTCCAGTCTGCCTTGCCTGACTCAGTTCCACCTGCAGACCCTCAATCTCCTTTATACATTTCTCTATGTGGTTGCACACTAAACATCCCCCATCCCTAGGCAATTTTTAGAAGAGGGGTTTGAATAGATAGCTACCAAAATCTCATATCTATTATCTATCTCCAGATGTATTTCATAATCAGTATCTTTATCTGTTTCAGTTACTTCTAGAATCTTACTGTTATTCATTCTAGATCCTCTTTGCCTCCTGCCTCTAATGACTCTTTCTACCTGTGGTGTTCCAATCAGTTCATGTTCAGTTTCAACTGGCTTCTTTAGGTATTCAAGTATTGTTTATTGATTGCCATTTGTTTGTTTTTCTTCACCCTGTATCATGCTGCTCCTAACATGTGTAAGCACTAGTTTCCTTCAGGTATCTACATTAGGAGATCACGGACCTAATAAAAAGGTCACAGACCTTAATAAAGATTTTGAGGAAGTTATATCCTTTAATGATACCTTGTCTG
Organism: Neoceratodus forsteri; assembly: GCA_016271365.2. Classification (NCBI taxonomy): domain Eukaryota; kingdom Metazoa; phylum Chordata; order Ceratodontiformes; family Ceratodontidae; genus Neoceratodus; species Neoceratodus forsteri. Next base: position 98,701,904 of record CM057457.1, on the reverse strand, counting down.
AAAAGTTTATTACATCTTTACCATTGCATAATAGCTTCAATGTTTTGGTTAATGAATACAAAGACCAACAGTTCTCTATAGCAACTGAATTGCCAAACAGTGTTAAGCAACCCCAAACAGCTACATTATCAGATTCTTTGACCCTAATTTCAGTCACTTCAAACACACACAATGAACAGAGATATAGTGGTAATTGGAGACTCTTTACTCAGGGGCATAGACACAGTAGTGTGTCAAGGGAGAAAAGCTCAAACAACAGTTAGCACACTCCCAGGTGTTTGTGTTAAAGATATATCAAGACTTCTTGATGGGCTGTTAGAAAATACTCATGAGCCTTAGGTACTTCTGCATGTAGGTACAAATGATTTACCTTCCAATAATCTATCCTATGTAAAATCTGAGTATATTGATATCATTAATAGAGTTCTAAATAAAAAGGGTGAGCTAATAATCTCTGGAGTGCTGCCTACTGTAGGGAGGAATACTTACAAAAATAAATCAATTCAGAGGCTAAATATGTGGTTACACCATCTATGTTATGAAAGAGAACTGGAGTTTATGGATAATCATATCACTTTCTCCAATAAAGATTGTTTCCAAAATGATGGACTGCATTTAAACAAATCCAGCACTAGATTACTGGGAAAAAAAGATTAATACAGTCATAGCATTTCATTTAAACAGGAGAATGGGGAGGGTGGGAACACAATAGGTCTTGATATCACTTGCCAGTCTAATACCATAGAAGGGACAAATCAACTAAATGGCAAAGTTTCCCACCCTAGTAAAAAAGTTTCATTATACCCAGTATGGAATGGCTTATTGACCAATGGCAGAAGTCTGGCCAACAAACTAGATGAATTTAAGTTCAGTTTGAATGACCAGGAAATCCATCTGTCTCCAGTCATAGAAACATGGGGTGTTGACAGTAACAACTGGGATAGAAACATACCGGGCTATAAAGCTTTCATTAAAAATAGGACGTTCAGAAAAGGTGGGGGTGTGGCCATCTACATACATGACACCATAGAATATAAGGAGATGACTGAAGATGTGGAAGGCATTGAAGTAATATGGATTAAAATATATCTCCGGAACAGTGCCACAATAAAATTGGGCTTAGTATACAGACCTCCCTTTACATTATTAGACAGTGATAATAATTTCATGGAGCACATTAGTAATCTTAACCCATCTGACAACATAGTTATTATGGGGGACTTCAACTTGCCCTGCATAAACTGGATTACACAAAATGGGATTAGTAAAATTGAACAAACATATCTGGATATATTTATACAAATAAGGCTTGAACAAATAGTATTATGTGCAACCAGGAACAATAAGATATTAGACATCATATTAACTAATATGGGTAATAACATCATTGATGTTCATACTTCAATGCCCTTGGGAAATAGTGACCACCTTTGTGTAAATGTTAGGGTGTTACAATAATCAGGACAACCAGGGACAGGTGCTACAGAAAAACTTAATTTTAAAAAGGCTAATTTCACTTCCCTAACAGAACAAATAGCAAAATGGGAATGGGAAGAATATTTCACTAATAGAGCTGTTGAGTTGAAATGGGATTTGTTGACCTCAAAGATTAAAAAAGTGATTAAGGACTGTACACCTACCTCAAAAAAGTATACTATAAAAAGAATACTACCGAGTTGGATGAAGCCCTCTATAAATAAATTCATAAATAAAAAGAGTAGAATGTTTAAAAACATTAAAAAAGGCAATCAGCACTTATTACCAGCATATCAAGTATTGACCAAATAAATCAAATTTAAAATAAAACAGGCAAAATCTGACCAGGAAATATTTATGGCAACAAAAGTTAAAGACAATAAAAAACCTTTTTTCTCCCATATCAATAGTATAAGGGTAAATTCAAATGTAGTGGGACCATTTGCTAGAAACACAGGTGAACCTACCAATAACAAGGAAACAGCTATTATTCAGAACAAATATTTTTCCTTAGTATTCAACAAATCCAATCTTACTATGCTGAAGGATATGCAAATACCTGTACCTGGAACAGTGAAGATTTATCCATTTGAAGTCCTTAAAAGGCTAAAATCATTGGCTATTAATAAATTCCCAGGCCCCGATGATCTCCACCCCAGAGTTTTGAAAGAACTTGCAGATTACATTTGTAAACCATTAACAAACTTATTTCAACACTCCCTAGATTCTCATGATATTCCACTTAGTTGTAAGGTAGCAGTAGTTATACCACTTCACAAACAGGGACCTACTTCAAAACCTGAAAAGTTTAGACCAATAAGTCTGACTTCCCTATTGGGTAAAACATTGGAAGGGATAATTAAGGACTACATCCAAGAATACTTATCAACTATAGAGTCGATAGACCCATATCAACATGGGTTCACCAAGGACAGATCATGTTTGACTAATCTACTAGGCTTTTATGAAAAAGTAAATAAAGAGATTGAGAACAAAAACCCAGTGGTTATAATATTCTTAGACTTTGCAAAAGCATTCGACTAGCTACCTCACTTAGAATTAGCTAATTCACTAAGGAATCTTAAATTATGTTCCAATATTACAAACTGGATTGTAAATTAGTTGATAGGGAGATGGCAGAGGGTGGTGGTGAATGGAGTTTTTTTCTGATTGGGTTGGAGTTACAAGCGACGTTCCTCAGGGGTCCGTGTTGGGGCTGATCTTGTTTAACATGTACATTTCTTCATTAAAAATAGATTTACCAAACATGTGGCTATCCAAATTTGCAGATGATTGTAGATTGGGAACAGTAGTTAATACCCTTGAAATCCATGCAACTTTATAGGAAGCACTGTACCATGTTTTTTCTTAGATGACACACAATAGATTGTAACTAAATATTAATAAATGTAAAGTTATGCACTTGGGACCCAAAAATAGACAATGCAATTACACCCTTAATAAGAAAATACTAACTGTAACCACAAGTGATAGGGATTTGGGAGTGACTATATGTAATGATCTCAAATTTAATATGCACTGTAGAAATCAGGTGAGAAAGGAAAATCAGATGCTAAATTGTATTACTAAACACATTTCTAGTAGGACTAAGCAGGTATTATTACTTCCACTCTATGTAGCACTGGTTAGGCCACAGTTAGAATACTGTGTGCAAATATGGTCACTTTTTAGAAAGGAAGACATAAACAAGATTGACACAGTCCAACACCACTTTAAAAGACTCGTTACAGGTTTAAAACACATACCATATGCTCAAAGATTGAAAATACTCAATTTATATTCACTGCAATACAGGAGAATAAGAGGGGATATATGTATGTTGTTCAGGGTAATAGGACAAGATTTCTACATGTCAGAACTTGGTATAAAGTTTAATCGAGATAGAATTAGTGGTAGGAGACAGTCTTTGCAGTTACGCTCTGATAAATGGAATATGCTATCTAGGAAACATTGGTACAGCCAAAGGGTTATTACTTTATGGAACTACCTCCTGGTGGATGTAATAGCAGTAAAAATATTGATGTCTTTAAAATTAGACTGGATAATGCAATGAATGATGACATCAAATTTGGGTGATAAACATAAATCAAACTAGCAAGCATAAAGGACACGAGTCTACAAAGCCTGATTTTACCTATGATACCTATGAATTGTCATTGCTGTACATGCCCGTTATAGCAAGTGGATGGTAAAATGAAATCAAAAAATGGGAGTATGGTATCAAGTTTGAAAATGTATTTTTAACACAGAGATGATATTTATGTACTGTACTATACAATTGGTTGGTAGTATTAAAAATCAATATTTTATTTCAACATATTTAAAAAGAAACTACAGTACTTTATACGCCTTAAAGATTTGCAGACACAAAAGAAACAAAAATAAAGAGCAGTTTGTTCTGACATGTTAACTCAGTGTCCTACTTGCTGCAAAAAAAGTCAGTTATCCTTGACTCTACCTTCAGGTTCTCTCCATAGGTATGCCAGACCCTCTCAACTGATGCCAAAGCATCCCACTCTGGTTCTAGGAGAGGATACTGCTCCATTGCTGTCCTGAGCATTAGCATCACCAACTGGACATCCTAGGTGATAATAATTTTTTTCTACCTGGCAGTAATCTGTGTCTTGCTCCACACACATATTCCTCATCATCTGCACCTGTACCCGTAATGGAGTTCACAACCAGTGTGATGTCATCCTGTTCACTTGGCTCCTCCTCATTGTCACCCAGTTGGCAAACTTCTGTCAACTCTCCGGCTGACATCCCTTTGGGTATGGGAAGATTTTCTTGCTTGTCATCCTCTGGTGTTTATGAATCACTTTCAGCCTCTGAATGACAACAAATCCACCCTTTTGGAAGAAACATTAAATGGTAAGCTGTGTTATGCTGTCCCACGCCTGTCTGAGCACTTGAACCACATTGAGCAGTGAAATTATGTTGGCACATTGTAGGGAGCTAAGTTCTGGATTGTTGTCCAGGTCATACAGCAATCTTTCCCTCATTACCCTGATGTAGTGCTGTTTCATAGAGTAAATAATCCCCTGGTCAAGAGGCTGGATTAAACAGGTGGTGATGGAGGGTAAAAAGATAAGATTAATGTTTTGTAGCCCTGTGAGGTTAGGATGGCCAGAGAAATTGTCCAGCAGGAGAGCATCTTTCTGATCCCTCAGTTTCCTGTCCCAATTACACACCCAGTCAGTGAAAATGTCTGATGCCATCCACAATGTCATATTTGTCCTGTAAATGACAAGCAGATGATTGATCCTTTAGAAATATCATGTTGATTGGGACTTGCTGATGACAACAAGCTCACATTTTTCTGCCCCATCCATATTACAGCATGCAGGCATGAAAATAGACTCTTTGGCCTATTTATGTCTCTGAATAGTCTCACTTTTAAATGCCAAGGTGCTGAAGCTGACACACCATAAAAACAAACTGTTCTCATCAGCATTAAAGATGTTATGGGGCTCATACCCCTGCAGTAGCCCAGGCAGCAGATTAACAAATCAGTTGTCAGCACTGTTAACATCAACATTCTGTTTTTCACTATGTCCACGGTGAAACCCAATGTTGTTCTGGGTTTTCCATCTCTGTAACCTGCCCTCAAATGGATTAAAGTCTGGTTTATCAAATTCCTCTGCCAGCTGCTTAGCTTTTTGCCTTAAAATGGGGTCTCTTATAAGGGCCTCTCTACCCTTTGCATTTTGAAACCAGCAGAGCAAGGCATCCTCAATCTCCCCATCCATGCCTTCTCATTTTCATTTTCTGTTGGGGTTTGAGTTCTGATGCCACTCCACCATAATTTTCTCCCTTTGCTTTTGAAAGTCCACAACAGTTGATTTTGGGAAACTGAGCTGAACAGCAAGCTCTCACTGGCTCATCTTAGGTAACTCTCCCATCTTGTTAAGCAGCTCAGTCTTAGTACTCAGAGTCAGAGCTTTATGCTTGGATGCCATTTTGTATAGGTGTGAGTAATCCTGACTGGCAAGTATTGTGTTTAAATGCACTGCACCACACCTGATTGGCACCTAATCAGCACTTAAGTGATTGCTAGCTGTGTGATGTAAAATGCCCGCAATACACTGTAGGCAATGACCTCAATAACCAGGGTTTTTATTACAGTATCATATAGAAACTAGCAAATGATTTTAAGAAATTGTCCTCAGAAACTGTTTGCCCATCTAAACTGTGGATGGTATATTTGGTGGGGACTGTATTCATTATCTAAAGTTTGGTTTCCCTTCATCAAGTTATTTGAACTATCAATTTCATCATTCTGTTCTTCAGTTTCCTTGGCATGTGTTACTTGCTTATTGGTTCCTTCTCTAGGTTGATTATCTACAACTTCAATTCTGTTTGGGAGTGATTGTGATTCAAGTTATTTTGTTGCTTTCAATTAATCATTGTATGAATGTCTAGTTTGGTCAGTTATCAAATTTTATTGGAGAAAATGTTCATTGTAGTGATTTATTCAGAATATTTTCCCCATTCCCTCCCAGGGTAGTAATAGTAGTGAATTCAGCATTTGTTTCTGTTATGGTGCTTTTCCTTTAATTTCCTTTTAATGTCTTCTATTTTTCCTTACTACCTTTTCATTTCTCAAATTCATATCTTTCTTTTACAAGGATGTACGTAATCTACTATCTTGTTCCATCTTACTTATTTAAGGGTCAATCTTATTAGCCATAATTACACAGTAGAGTAAAAAGTATTATCAAAAAAACACAATCACACAATGAGATGTGCTAGTAGGCTGATAAACGCCCCAAAACACTGATAAATAACAATTACAATAAAAGAAGCTAGAATTGTTGGCAGCAATAGTAAATAATTAAAAGTCCATATAAAAGTCCATATATTGGTAGGTCCTAAATAATCCTTAATTACTAAGAAACAGCTAATCAGACAATATTTTTAATTGAAAGTTCATGAGAACACAATTTTATATTTGCATTTTGCAGATTAATAAATTAAATTATTGTTTTCTTTATAGATTGGTAAAAATAGAAACGTCTGTAGCCTTTTTAAGAATAGGAAAAAGTGCCAGCCCAGTGGCGTGGAGGGCTGAGGCATCATGCCTGAACTCCTGCAATGCCGGCGATCTGTGTTTGTGGTGCAAGCGGGCCACCAGTGGTCAGCTGGGGAGGAAGAGGATTGAACATCCAAAGGACAGCTCTCCTCTCCCAGGTAGGGGTGGGAACAGAGTCCACTACCTGCCTGACCCCTAGTAGTGGCTGGGGGTTGGCACGGTGGGTTCATACATAGGGGGGGATCCAGGACAGATGCCCCACATGCTGCATATGGAAGTATATGTGGCTCAACCATTGGTGTCACTGCACACCATCACACTGCAATTAGGGAATGGGGAAAAAACAGAGGAGAAAATCATCAGCTGACAAGATCAAGACTGACCCCTCACAGTCTCTGCACCCTGCTAGCTGACTCCTTGCTAATGCTAGAGAGGTAAGTCCAGTGGACACTGGGGTGATGGGGCTGGGGGGCTTGAAAGAAGGGAGCTGGTGGCAGGAGCAGAAAGAAAAAAAAGAATAGAAAAAAAGTCACCAATAATCTTCAAGAGCTCCTACAGCAGTAATTCATCTAATTCTTCCGAAACTGAGGTCCATTAAACATCCGTCAAATGACTGAGTAGTCAAAGGCCAAGACCAAGTTTTCCTGATATACTTGTGCCTTTTATGATTTCTGTGGCTGAAATAACATCTTCAATTCCTTAAGGCTAAAATAATAAGTAAAGATCAGTACTCGAATATTTCCCATCAATAATATAGATATAAGAGATATCGGTTATCACTTATATACTGTATACTTACAGTATGCTTATGAATACCTACTGTATAAATAAGAATGGAAACTTATGTATTAGAATTGGTAATTGCAGTGAGATAGGCTTCAATTTTATCATATTTAAATGTATTTGCAGTAACGTTATACGATTATAAAGGGATAACATTTCCTGTTCTAATACAGTTTAGGACTTACTTGTAGAAAATGCTGATTCATTTCTAATTTTCCCCACACTGAAGATGGTCAAGTAAGTTAAGCACTCCTTCACCATATAGCAATGTTGGTTTTAGAATGCAGAAGAGGAGCAAAGGATTCTGCGGAAGATTCTTTCTAAGTTATCTTTTAGGAAATGACTTAGACGTAAACAATAAAATGACCTTAATCCAGTAATAAAATCATAATTCAAAACTGTGGACAGTCCAACCTCGATTAAGCAAAAAAGTGACACCAAGCAGCAGAATTCAAGCTCTCTCCAGCACAGTAAGGCAGAGTAAGGCAGAGCATGGCTGAATCTGTTAGCAGACTGCCATTGCATGCACTTTATATGTAGCTTATCCATTTGAAGTCAAGTGATATCATAGAAAGTGAATTATTTGAATGTCAGCTCCATTTCTGATTGGCTAATTTAAATTTCAGCTGTAAAAAAGGAAAAAAAAACGTAAAACATCATATACATAAGACATCACAAAATATCAATAGAATACTAAAATACTGTAGCAAAAAGCATTTTAGTAATACCAAAAATCCTAAAAGGAAAAATAACTGTTTCTCATACATACACTGATAATCTGTACTGGATCATTGCCTTTTGTAAAAAATATATACTTTTCTTTTTTTTTTCCATTTATAATTTTATTAATTTTCTTCACCAAATACAACAAAACAGACAGACAAACATTCACATGAGAAAGGATCCATTAGCTCATTGTACATGACATTCACGTAAGACTAACCTGTACAGGGCCCTTTCTCCGCCCACTCCCTCCCCCCTCCCTCAAACCCACCCAAACACCCTCCTCCCCTCCCCTCCCTGCAACATGGCATAGCAAGACAAACATGAGAAATCTATTATAAGAGAGAATAAACAACAATATCACAGATATGTACATTGGACCTCTTAAAGAGAAAACAATGTATGTAATGATTCCCATTTCCTTTTGTATCTCTCAGGTTTATTATTAAGACTGGCTATAGTTTTCTCTGTTCTCAAATTGGCAAGTAACTCCCTTAGCCATTCATTATAGGAAATGTCTTCACTATCTTTCCAATGCCTCAAGATTATCTTCTTAGTAGTTATGGAGATAAGAGCCATGTGATAACGCCTAACAGAAAAATTAATTTTTCTATAATCCCCTAATAAACAGATATCGGGAGTGAATAACTCTTTCAGACCTAGCAAAGGATCAGTATTCTGTTGAATCATGTCCCATAAAGCTGTAGCTTTAGAGCAAGTCCAGAAAATATGGTAGATAGATCCTTCTTCTTTATCACATCTATTGCAAGTCTGAGTAGAAAGGAGACCCATTTTAAATAACTTTTGAGGAGTATAATATAAATTATGCAAAATGTGAAATTGGGTGAGACGTAATCTATCCTGTGATACATATTTATGACAGTTCTTCCATAATGACTCCCAGTGTAACTCCTGGGTTGGAAAAAAGGAGGTCCAAAAATCTGAAGGGGTGAAACAATTGGGTAGGCCCATTTGTACAGTATTTTATAGGCTTGTGACACCATTTTTTGAGCTCCAACCAAGGCACCCAATTCAGTCCTAAAACTTCTTGGACTTACGCAGGGAGGTAAGATACCAAACACTTTTACAATAAGGTGTCTTAATTGGTAAATTTTAAAAATATATGTACCAGGCAACTTCAAATCTGACATTATCTCAGAAGACGATAGCCGCTTATGGTCCTCTGAAATCAATGAAGCCAGGGGTAGGTCCCTAATAACAGCTAACCATTTGGTGGTAAGTATTTTATTGTTTATCTTTAAGTTGGGATTACCCTCAATCGGTTGACCTATGTCCCGCGTATGATTATATTTAAGAAAATTACACAACTGCGAGTGCACTCTGACCGAAATTGCTATTGGTGTACTTTTTAACTGTACCGGTAAAGAGCTGTAATTAATATAGAAAAGAGCTGTCGGAGATAACCCATTAGCCGCCATAAGAGAAAGTTCAATTTTAAGCCAGAGAGGAGAACATGGAGAAGAGAGAAGTTCTTCCCTTGGTGTGAGCCATCTCAGGTATTTAGAACTATGCGCAGCCCAGTAATAAAAGGTGAAGTGAGGGAGACGCAACCCACCCCTATCTTTAGGGGCAGCTAATTTATAATATGCCAATCTAGGATGTTTATTCCCCCAAATACATTTTCTAATCATCTCCTGAACTCTTCGGAACCATGCAAGAGGTAGCCAGATATTAAGCAGATTCATTGGATAGAATAGTCTTGGAAAAACATTAATTTTAATCAAATTAGTCATCCCCCACAAAGACATAGGAAGTTTAGACCATCTTCCAAGGTCCGACTCAATAACTCGAAGTAGCAAATCTAAATTAAGCTTCTGCATAAGGGCAGTATTTCTGGAAATAATTATACCCAAATATTTTAAAGTATCCTGTGCCCAGGAGAGGCCAAAGGCCTCTACGGAGCTCCATTGAACCTTGTGATTGAGGGGAAAAATAACCGTCTTGCCCATATTTAACTTATAATTAGACAATAGACTATATTCTCTGATAACCATGAACATAGCTGGAATCGACCTTTCTGGGTCAGATAATTGTAATAATATTTCGTCCGCATATGCTGATACCTTAATTTGATGGTCCAGAACCTTTATGCCCTTAATCTGAGAACACCCCATTAAAAGATGAACCAAAGGCTCCAAATACAAATTAAAAAGTAAGGGAGATAGTGGGCACCCTTACCTGGTACCAAAAATATATACTTTTCTGAAATGTGGAGAAGGGAAATAACATTTGATTACAACCTGGGATAAGACTGAGGTTTGAGATAGAGAAAGGGGATATTATGAAGTTGTAAAAATACACATTGACCAATGTATCTTGTCCCAAAATTTGTATCAACATAATATACACTTCTTCAAGCTGAGACAGAGAAAACGATTTGATATAAAAGACACTATCAAATACAATAGCTTTGCACAAAACATCCTCATAAGCGATAGAAGTAGATATAAAAGTTAATAAAGTTTGAGAAAGATTCTTTTTAATTTCAGTTCAGTCTTTTTCAATCTCTTTTCTCCAACTTCTTCTCGGTCAACTTCTCTGTCTTCTTTCAGTGTTTTCCATCTTTTTTTATTTCATCCATCCTTCTTCATTTTTTGGTCAGAATTGATGTATAAGATCCAAGCGTTTGTGGTTGGAACACTGTTGTAGCAACTGATCCTCCACAGGGATTCCTGCTTTCCTTTCCTTAGTGTGGGCTGTCTGCTGTCAGACTTCAGGCACCTGTAAGCAAAAAGAACAGAGCCAGGACTGCATACCAACCAAAACAAGTGGCAGAAGGAATTCTAGAAAGAAAATTCAGTTCAACCTCTAGAACACACAATGACTGGATTCAGTTACTCAAAAGCAACAGTGGTATACCTTTAGTAATAGTTTGATAAAGCACTTCAAAAACACTGCTTCAACTGCTCCAGCAGTCTAGCGTGTAAAAAAAAAAAAAAAAGGGAGCTGAGTTATGGGTGGCCAAAGATTTAATAAAAATTAAATGTTCAGTTTTTTTCATCTGCTTTTTTTAATTTCTTACTCAAATTTCTCCATAGTTTCATGATTTAGGGAAACATACACTATGGTTATATTCAGGAAGTTTTGTGTCTCAGGCTTTAAAGGGGGCTGTGATGTACAGTAGGTGATGAAAAATGTTGCCAAAATTTAGATTTTTGTTTAGTATAATGTTGAAAGTATTAATCAAAATGTTATAAAATAATATAAGTGTAAAGGGTGTTACAACATTTATATGTGTACACAGTTTTAAATTTCTATCTCCAAAGGTGCCTGAGTTCTAAGCATATAATAATTTTCTTGATATTTTCCCCAAAAAATAAATATATAAAATAAAATAAAATAAAATGACAGACTTTGAGCAACTGTCATTTTGAGACAATGTGTCCTAATAACATGTTACAGTAAAACCCCAGTTATCGGAACCTCAATTATAGGAAACTCTCAGTTATCCAAAACTGTGGCGTGTCTCCCAGCTTAATAGACTTAAATGTAAAGTTCTCTCACTTATCCAAAGCCCCATTTATCCAAACATTTTAATTGTCCCCCAGCACATTGGAATAAATGAGGTTATACTGTATTTGGCACTCCAATGAGCAAGTGATCATGCCAAATGTCAGATCCTTATCTCAACAGAAGTCTGAGTTATGACCAAATTAATAAATTTGAAAAATTCTACTGAATTTTGCCTAATTTTGCATCTCATTTATTTTTGTCTAGTTTTCTAAATACATATTCAAATGATAGCAAGTGTGTCATGTATACAACTACTAATGGCTTTCATAAGGGTACCAAATTTTAGAGTCCTAGATTGTAAGGGGTGAGTTGTGGGTGGCCAAACATTTAATCAAAATTCAATTTTCAGCTATTTCCATCTAATGTCAAAAATTCTCATCCAAATGTTTTCACAGTGTCTAGATTTAGAGAAACATGAAACATGGGTATGTCACTGAGTTTTCAATATCAAGCTTTGGGGGGCTGTGGTATAGGTCACCAAACATTTTGCCAACATTTTTATTTTAGTTATTTTAGCATAATTTTGAAATCATTTATTAAAAAGTTATACAATTTTGCAGTCAACTCTAAAGAATATTACTACTTTTATGTATGTGCCTAGTTTCAGATTTCTAGTTTTAAAGTTGCATGCAGATGAAACTGTTATTGAGATTTCCCACAAAAATAAAATAACAGATTTTTAGCACCTATAGTTTTGCAACAATGTGTCCTAATTTCAACAACTTTGGTACACTGTTGGAGCACCCACCAAAAAGTATTTACAATAACTTACAGATCTTTAGTTCAATCTACAGCTGGATTATGATCAAATTAAGACATTTCAAAAATGTTTGAAATTCTTCAAATTCAGAATTTTCTCATTCAGAACAGCTTTATCTTAATGAGAATTTTTAGAATGACTGGAAACATTTTTTTGGGGAGAGGATTTGAAGAATGACTCCTGCCACGATGCTAAGGTGTTGTAAGACAAGGATTTAGTGAAAATGTGGTGCCTACATTTGTAAAAATAAATTTATGAGAAAATGTTGGAAAAAGTCAACATTTTTTCATGACTTAGTTGCCTTTTGTCACATTTTGACTTCAAATTTTCACCATAATAATTTGTGACACCATATTATGATCATATCTGGTGAAATTCTTTAAATACCATCTAAAAGGTGATTTAGCAGAGCAGCTACAACAACCTGTTATAAAGGGGATTTGAAAAATGTTTCCTGTCATGTTCTGGAGGTAGTGTAACACAAAGGGGTATGCTGAAAAATTTGGGGTCAAAATGTGGCAAAATAACGTTTTGAGTAAACATGGGAAAAGTTCACCATTTGAAAAATGACATGACATGTTCATGAGGGGAGGCAACAAGAGACATATGTTGAAAGTCTGTGGTCCAAATCTTAAAAATTCATAAAGTTATGAGTGAATACTGAAAAAATTAAATTTTTCTTCATAACTTTTTTTTGACGTTTTGATCCAAATGTTCAAAACTGTATTTTTATGATCCCTCTTTATAAATAAGGCAATTGCATTTTTTTAGCCCTGTTCAAAAAGGTCATTTTACAGTGCAATTGTGAAAATATGTTTTGGAGGGGATTCGAAAAATGATACCTCTTATGTTCATGAGGTGAGGCAATATGAGGGATATGTGGAAAATATGTGGCCAAAATGTGGAATAACGACAAAGCTATGAGTACTAGTTAAAAATGTATTAAAAGACATAAATTGAATTTACCTTTTTTTCAGTTTGCTTTCAGTCAGTATTGTAAACAGCAGGGCATGCAGGTAATTGGTGGATAACCTGATAGATATGTGAGGGGTGTTGGGGTGTGTGGTGGTGGTGGCTGGAAGGAGGTCAGGAGGGAGCAAACAACATTAAGGGAACATTTCTTTTGCAGGAAAAAGAATATTCAATGATGGTCAGTTTCCTTCTTTTCAGGTAAATTTTCATGGTGGCACTGGGGTTGGTCACCCCAGGATAGTATCCTGCTTGTGGGGCATTAGCTGGCACTGTGGTTGGCAGTGGGTGGTAAGACTGTGGATGGGAAAACATGAGGTAGGGTGTAGGGAGGCTACCAGTAGTGGGGCTCAGCACCCACGGCCTGTGATGTTTAAAGAGTTTATAGGGCAGGACAGAGATACTGGAAGAGGAGTTGAATAAGCAGCTGCTGCTGATTTAGTTATGCTTTAAAAGTTGGAACAGCCAGGACGAGGACAATAGCTGAGGTTGGGTTGAAGAGCTGCCTGTCATGTTACCAAAGCTGAGTCTAGTGAGGGGGGGAGCACTGCTCCGCTTGCTGAAACCACGAGAGAATGTAAATGCACTGTGATTGGTGTAGCTGCATACTTTGAAGCATGATAAGTTGACACCCTCAGCCAGCTCAGCAGAATTAGCAGTAGCCTTGCCAAGACTGGATGTGCTCACACATACCTCCAGCAGACTCAGCTGCATTGGCTGCTTACAGCACACAGATCCCCAGCCTCTCCACACTAGAACATACAGTACCAATATGTTTGCTTTGCACATTGTGCATGCAAACACAATAAGAACATTTCCCAGTGTTTAACTTGTGATCAGAGGAAGTTTACTGGCATCGATGAATCCATAACTCTGTCATTAAGTAAGGGAGAATGAGCAAATATTTACCAAGAAGGTAGATTCTATAATCACAAGCCATCACCTCATTTGATAGTTTAAGATTTTTTTTAAGTTGTCAATTGAAGTGTGCAGTCAAAAGTGATGTTATAGTCCAATACAAAAATCAAGGAGTTGAAAAGAAAAAAGCACAGATGGAAACATTTATTTATCTGTTTGTACAATCAGACTTACAACCTTTGAGTGAGAGATTCATTTACAAAGGCACCTTGTCACAGTGAGGACAAAAAAACAATACAAAGCTCTAAATACAGACAGCGACTACATAAAATACATAGGTAACAGTGATAAAAGCATTATTACAGTGATACAGAGCATTATGTACAGTCAATTTACATAGGTGATGAATGATACAAATGGGAGATATAAGTCCCTGCAGTGCAGTAACAGTGAGGGCAGAAATATATTTTCGGATAGGAGCAGCTAAGGGGGGGGGGTAAGCAGTCCAGAGGACTTAGTTGAGGTTGGAGTGAGCAAGATGTCATAAGTCTTTGAGGGCCCAAGGAGGGTGCTGGGATTTAGTTAGTTGCATTTACAGCAGCGTGAGTTGAAAAGGTGATCAGGATTTTAAAGAGACCAATTTTGAGCGTGTTGGTGATGTCTACTGGGAGGGAGTTGAACCAGGAGGGAGCCCTGTAGCAGAAGGATCACTAGGCTAGGGTGGTCCTGGTCCTGGGCACCCATACGGTGGCCTTATCTGAGCAGTGGGTGGCCACAGTTGGGGTGCTGAGTTGAAGGGATGCTGCCACCTCTGGGGGGGAGTGCCTGAGAAGAATTTTCTTGGATAGTAGGCAGGTTTGGTAGTGGAGCCTTTCTTCAAAGTTGAGGAGGTTTGCAGTGGCATAGAGTAGGCAGGTATGGGTTAGTCTGGGTGCCCTGGTCAGGAGCCTGCAGGCCTTGTTTATTGAGATTTGGATTTTACTGATTGCAGTGTTATCAGCAGCACTATATATAGGCAGGCCATAATCCACTAGGGACAGGACAGAGGATGTGATGGCCAGCCAGAGCACACGGGGAGGAAGGCAGTCCTTGTGCCAGTAGAGAAGGCCTGACCAAGAGTTGGTGGCTGCTGAGAGGGCATTTATTTGGTGGAGAAAAGTGATAACAGTGTCAAAAGTAATCCCTAGGTATTTATATGTGGACACTTGATCTAAGGGGTGCTGTGTGCTGGGGAGGATTAGGAAGAAGGCATTTCAGGACTTGTTTTGATGGTGGGCGAATAGCATAGACTTGATCTTTTTTAGATTGATAACAAGTCTATGACCCTTGAACCATTTTTCAGCTTGGTTAAAGGTGAGCTGGAGAGAGTCTTGGAGTGAGGCAAGTTCATGGTGAGAGAGCAAGAGAACAGCATCATCAGCATAAAGAAGAATTTTGCCAGAGCAGGCACTGGGCAGGGTGTTGAGGTAGAGAATGAACAAGAGGGGCCCCAGGATAGAGCCCTGGGGGACCCCGGAGTGAACTAGACAGGTTCTGGAAAAGGTCCCATTGATTTTTACACACTGGGAGTGAGCTGAGAGGTAGTTGGAGCACCAGACAAGAGGACCAGTGGAGAATCCTATTTGGTAGAGGGAGTCAAGCAGGAGGGGATGGCAAACAGTGCTGAAGGCCTCGGAGAGGTCAATGAACACTGCACCAGCAAGATTGCCAGAGTCTAGAGAGGAGTGCAGATAGTTGAAGAATTCAAGGAGGGCTGTAGTGGTACTATGTCCTGTGTGGAAACCATGCTGCTCAGGGCCTAGTATGTCATATTTGGTCAAGTACTCAGTGAGCTGAGTGGCTATCACTTTTTCTATAGCTTTGGAAAGAGGGGGGAGTATGGAGATTGGCCTATAATTTGTGGAGGACTTATCACCACTTATGTGTATGGGTGTGATGATAGTCATTGTCCAGACACTGGAAAATTGACTGAGACAGAGGGATCGATTCAGTAAAGCAGTCAGCGGGACAAGGGCATCATCAAGTACTTTGTGCAGGATCCTGGTGTCCAGGGTGTCATTGCTATGGCTATTGCTGCCCAGGGCTTTTGCAGGTACAGTCTGGCTTCTTGGGTGGAAATCTTACAAAGGTGGAAGTGAGGGCGTTGTAGGACAGGTGGTTGAGATTCCAGCATAGGGTCAAAGAAACTACTGGGGAGGACAGAACTTAGGTCAGTGAAGGTGGCATTAAGGCAGTCATCTATGTTAAGGGGGTTAATGGTAATACAGCCTTCAATAGAATGCTGGGATTGGGAGGGCATGTTTTCCCATTCTGCTCTTTCATATTATCCCAGAAGGTCTGGGCTGAGCCCCAGGAGGAGGTAAGGGTGGCCTGGTAGTGCTCTGCTTTGACTTTGTGGATGGCCCATGTGCACTGATTGTGTGCATCACTGTAGACTTGCCTATCCGACACTTTGCCTGACTCCACAGCAATATGCCAGAGGTTGTCCCTCTTCCAAAGTTTTTGGAGTAGGGATACTGTGACCAGAGGTGCATTTTGTTTTTTTGAATGATGTCTGGTCAGTGGTGCTTAGAGATTGCAGGCCTTGTTGACAGCCTTTGTGAAAAGGTCGCGCATGGTGTCAATGCTTGGGGCATGGTTGATGGGCAAGTCAATCTGGGTGAGATAGTGCCTGAGTGTTTTAAGGTCACCTGGGCAGAGGCGCCTACGAAGAGAGGATTGTGTTACTGGTTGGGTGGTGGTGGAGGACCAAAGGAAGAGGACAGGAGAGTGGTCACTTAAGGAGTCTGAAAGGATTTTAATATCCTGGACTTTTGGGGGGCAGTTGAAGACTATGACATCCAGGATGGTGCTGGTTCCTCTGGTGGGGTTGAGTCTAGTGGGCTGGGAGACTAACTGGGTCATGTCAAGGGCAGCAAAGGAATCCCTTTCCCTTTCCCTTTGGTTGTTCAGTGCTGTAGTGGAATGATTGGGGCTTGTTTTATACATGTAATGTAGGTACACTTTCATTTGATGTACTCATACAATAATTTAAATGTGGGTTTACAGAGAATAAATGATACACACACACACACACCTGTACGATACTGACAGATTGGTGTTTTATGCTGACTATATACCAATTATAGTTGAAAAGGGCATTTGGAAAAATTGCTCTACTGTAAATCTTCTGTTTAAAAGAAACTGGGAGACGCATACTGATTGCTGCACATGAAGCACTCTTTGCTGTATTAGATGTCTTCATGTGCCACAATCTCTCCCTTTTACCTTAACAGATCAAAAAAAAAAAGGGAAATACTTTACAATATGTTGTAAAAAATAGGAAAATATACATTTTGAACTGACAGGATATTGGCTGTTAAGATCTTTCACTAACCACCAACTCAGAGGAATACCCTGCCCCCCCTTTCAAAAGTATTTCTCTAGTCTGAGCTTGAATGAAGAACAAAGTGTTAGATGGCTCTACCTATTCAGAAAGCTGGTTCCAACTTTAGTGCTCACTAATGTATGTTCTTTATTTTATTTCTTGTAGTTTGCTTGAATCATCCTTCTTTCAAAGTCGCTAAAAGACCAAATTGATCTTGCTACATTGTGAAGAGTTGTATGTGATGTAATGGTACTATCACTTTCTGATAGTTGAATTGTGTGATAATTTTGCCTCGTGTCTTCTCTTTCCTGTTGCTGATGATATACCTGAGATATAAGGACTAAGAACTGTCAACTATACTCAAAATAGGGTCTTACTAGTAATCTGAACTTTTACACTAGTAATCTTAACTGGTGCATTACAAGATACTGTGCATTATAAACATATGTTTTAATAAGTAAAGAAGACAAGAGATGATTGAGTTCTTTCCGCAAGTCAAAATTTAAAGGTAAACATAGTATCATAAGATACTGTCTGCTCTGGAGGTCTCTTCCTTGGATTCACCACTCATTCTGAAAAATAGATCTGCATGATATTTTCCCTGTGGTGCAGGATCAGAGCCCCCACTTACCTAAAGGGAAATGTTAGTTACATGCAGAACAACCATGACAAGGTCTTCCTTGTAGGTTCTGATTAAAAGTAATAAAACATGGTCTTTCCTATACTGTAATAAATTGTGCTACCCTACTAACATACTAACTACTAAAATGCCAGCAGAATAGGCCTAACGGTCTTTTGTGTCTGCTCGTTGGGTCAGCCCCCACCCTGGGTGCTGACCTTGCCGTCCCCCTCGCCTTCTCTGGCTTCTCCTTTCCCAGTTCCGGATATTCTTGCTGCATTGGATTTTGCTTCCTGAACCCTTCCCCTGTACCTGTCCCACCCCTTCTTGAACCCCTCCACTGTCTCTGCCTCCAACAGTCCCCTAGGTAGTGCATTCCATGGCTCCACCACCCTCTCAGTGAAGTAGCACCTCCTCCTTTCTCCCCTGAATCTTCCCCCCTCCAGCTTCCACCGATGCCCTCTAGTGGCCCCTTCCTCCTTCCTTCGAAGCACCCTGACTGTTCCTCCCCTATTTACCCTCTTCATGTACCTGAAGACCTCTATCATGTCCCCCCGGTCCCTTCTCTCTCTTCCAATGTGTACATATTTAGCTCTTCGAGCCTCTCCTCATAGGTCCTGTCCCCCAAGCCCCAAATCATTTTGGTTGCCCTCCTCTGGACCCTCTCCAGGAGGTTAATGTCCCTCTTTAAGTGTGGCCTCCAAAACTGCACGCAGTACTCCAGGTGCGGCCTCACCAAGCAGTTATACAGAGGGAGTATCACTTCCATCCTTCTGGAGGTGATCCCCCTAGCAATGCATCCCAGAATCCTGTTGGCCTTGGCTGCTGCCCTCCTACAAGTCTCAGAGTTGTTCATCTTGACATCCACCACCACCCCCAGGTCCCTCTCAGCCATTGAGACTTGTAGTATTCCCCAGGGTGTACACTTGGCCTGGGTTTCTGGCCCCCAGGTGGAGTACCTTGCATTTCCCTGCATTGAACCTCAGCTTCCACTTTCTAGGCCATCTTTCCAGAGCCTCCAGGTCCCCTGCAGGGCCACCCTCCCTCCTCCCCATCCACCACCGCCCCCAGTTTGAGTCATCTGCAAAGAGACTCATCTCACTCCTGATTCCTGTCCTTATGTCAGATATGTAGGCGTTGAACAGAAGGGGCCCAAGGACTGATCCCTGTGGGACCCCACTAATGACCCTCCTTGGGGATGAGACTATCCCACCAACTACGACCCTCTGGGTCCGGTCCTGGAGCCAATTGCCTATCCATCTGATCATCTGGTTTCCCACCCCCATTTCTTCTAGCTTATCCAACAGGCCCACGTGAGGAACAGAGTCAAATGCCTTGCTGAAGTCTAGAAAGAGGACATCCACTGGTCTACCCAGGTCCAAGGCACTTGTCACCCAGTCATAGAACTCCACCAGGTTTGTCTGACACGATTTCCCGGATGAATCCATGCTGCTCATCGTCCAGGCACCCTGACTTATCCAGATCCCCCTAGCCTCTCCTTGACAATGCCTCCATCACCTTGCCCACCACGATGTCAGGCTGACAGGCCTGTAGTTCCCTGCCAGCTCCTTGATCCCTCCTTGTGGATAGGCACTACATGCGCCACCTTCCAGTCTTGGGGCACCCACCCCGTCCTCAGAGATATGGTGAAAAGCTCTGCCAGGGGTTTCGCCAGGACATCTGCAAGTTCCTTCAGCACTCTAGGATGTAATTTATCCGGCCCCGGTGCTTTCTGCGTCTTAAGGGAGCTCTCTCTGTTGTGATTTCCACTTCTGGTACCTCTTCTCCCTGCTTAGCCCTCCCCCCACCTGCCAGTGATGCCCCCCCTTCCCAGACCTGCCGATCGGTAGGGTCCCCCCTCCTCATTATCTCTGTCTCCTCCCATGTATGATGCAGCATCCCCATTTTCCTGGTGAAAACTGAGGTGAAGTACTCATTTAGTACCTCAGCCTGCTCCCCGGGTCTTGTGCCCACTCTCTCCCTGATTTAATCCTGCTAATCTGCCCCTTCACCCTCGTCTTTCCCCAATGTATCTAAAGAACCCTTTTTCCCTCTCCTAATTTCCCTGGCCAGGTTCTGCTCCTTCCTTGCCTTAGCCGCCCTCACCACTCTAGTGGCCCTTCTAGCCATCAGCTCGTACTCCCCTCGATCCCTTTCACTCCTTGAGCACTTGAATTTCTTATAGGCTGCTTTCTTTCCCCGCACCACCTCCTGGACCTCCCTGGTCCACCAACAGGGTTTTTGGGCCCTACCGCATTTTCATCTTACTCTTGCATAGGTGCTGGTAGCATCCTGCACCCCTCTCCTGATGATTTCCCACCTACTATCAGCGTCCATGTCTGACCCAATCCCATCCAAATGCTCCTTAAGGATCCTTCCCATTTCCTTAAAATCCGCCCCCCTGAAGTCGGTTACTTCCATCTTTGTGCAGCCTTCTACCCCTCCTAGGTCCAGGCAGAACCAGACCATGGCATGGTCACTCCCTGCCAATGGGTCCCTTACCTCCAGGCCCCCAATCTGGTCACTGTCTGTCAGGACCACATCCAGTACCCGTGCCTCCCTGGTCAGTTCCCTCACCTGCTGAGTTAGGAACACGTCTTGAAAGACATCCAACAACCTCTGTTCCCTGGTCACAGAGGATGTCATAGTCTCCCAGTCTGTTCCTGGCATGTTTAAGTCCCCTAACACCACCACCTTTCCTCTGCCCAGTCTGCAGTGTCTCTTAACATCTGCCACCAGACTGTCCTCCAGCTCCTCCGCCAGGGCAGGGGGTCTATACACCACTCCTATTTTTACTCTCTTGCCCCCCCTTGTTATCAAGGTGACCCAAATCACCTCCATGGTTCCCTCTGCCTCCTCTACTCCCCCTATGCCAATGCAGTTTTTGACTATCATTGCTACCCCTCCTCCCCTTCCCTCCCCCCTGTCCTTCCTGAACATAGTGTAACCCTCCAGGTTCAGGTCCCAGTCATGTCTTGCAGTGGCCCAAGTCTCAGTGACCGCTGCCACATCCACTGCTCCCTCAGTTAACATCTCCTGGAGCTCAGGCATTTTGTTGCCCAAGCTCCTGGCATTTAGCAGGACTACCTTCCACCCTTTCCCTATAGTTCCATTTCCCCTGCTCATGTTCCCATGGGGATTCTGTTTTCCCCTGATCTGCACTTTGTCAGTTGGCCTTTTCCTGCAATCCTCCTGGTCCCCAGGGGGGTGGAGACAGAGTCCATCCTTTATCGGCACCCCCTTGACAGCCTTTTCTCCCATCCCACCCCCCTTCACAAGTTTAAACCCCACTTGTCACCAATGAACTCCTCTATTTTCAACTTAAGGATTCCCCTTCCCTCCAAATTGAGATGTAGTCTATCTCTAGCATACAGCTCCTTATCCTCCCAGGTCTCCCCAATCCCCCATCAACCCATACCCTCTGGCCTCACACCACTCCCTGAGCCACTGGTTTATCTCCCTAATTTTCCTTTTGTGTTCCCCACTAGCCCTTGGCACTGGCAGGATTTCTGAGAAGGAAACTGTGCATCCTATGTCATGACAGACCCTGGCGAGCTCCCTGAATCTTGCCTGTATCTCTAGCTCGCTATTTCCCTCAATGTCATTTGTACCCAGGTGGACCAGTATGTCTGGGGAACCCCCACAGTCCTTTGGCAGCTGATATACCTCGTGCTTAGCCCTGTGCACCGTTAGTCCAGGGAAGCATCTTGTTCTAACTGGCCAGGCTTCTCCCTCCCTATCCCATTTGATACCCCTGATCATAGAATCCCCCAGCAGGAGCACTCTGACCACTCCTTTTCCTCCATTCCCCCTTCCATGTCCCTCATCCTTTCTACAAGCCCCTCCACCCAGCTGGCTCCTTGTTCCTCCCCCTATCTGGGTGCCACATGCCACCCCCTCCTTATTTACCATGGCCACTCCCTCCCCTCCAATCCTATGCCTCTCCTCCTCCTGTGCTAATATTATTTTTTTATTCTTTGGTAACTGGATAAGGACTACTAGGCACAAGTGCTTGTTTTCAGGTGCAGCCTGGGAGCAATATGGTGGTTAAGTGACATGTTCAGAGTCACGCAGTATGCAATTGGAGGTTTTGGAAATCAAACTCAGATCTGTTGGGTGTACCAAGCTCATCCACAGCATGTTACTCTAACTTTTAGGCTAGTCTACCAGCTATTATTATTTTAAAGAGGTTATAGTAATTCTTCACTGATCTTGGATACTGACCTTTCATGGTTTTCCTTTTACACCTTTCCCTTAAAATAAATAATATTTTTCTTTCTTTCTTTCTTTCTTTCTTTCTTTCTTTCTTTCTTTCTTTCTTTCTTTCTTTCTTTCTTTCTTTCTTTTTCTTTCTTTCCTTATTCCTTCCTTCCTCCCTTCATTTCCCTCTTGCTTATTCTTTCTTTCTCTCTCTCTTTCATTCCTGCCTTCTTTTTTCCTTTGTATCTGCTACAGTTATGCATGGGAGCTCCCCCAAATGTAGCACGCATAAGGTGCCCTGTCTGCATACAGGTCAATATATGACCTACAGTAACAGAAAGTTCATAATAGGAGAAAGTGAAATTTAGGGAGCTAAAGAAAAGGTAAATACTACTTTATTTATTTGTATTTCATGTCTAAAACAGAAGTGTTGTTCTGCTATTTTATCTTGCAATGTCACATTTTAACATAACAAGTAAACCACATAATCAACAGAGGGGGTACAAAAAAAAGTCCCTGGGTGAGAAAAGAGAGAAAGAGAGAAAGGTTCAGATTTGATCTAACCATGGACGAGTGAAGACCTCCAGCTAGCTTTCAGGAAAGACATTGGGCTTGAAGTAACTCGGTACATTAAGAGCACTATTTTAGCATAAGAGGTGGAAAAGAGCCCTGTGATGAAGAAAGTATTTGCAGAGATCAATAATGACTGCTTGTTGTCCAATTATGAATTAGTTTTCACTAATGATCTATACTACAAAATAGCCAAATGAATGGTAAGTGATGCATATTCAAGTAGTTAAACCAGATTGGCTGACAATCAGCTAGGATATACATCACTCTCCATTTAGTTGACTCAGAGCCTAGAAGACAGAGGATGCACCTGCTCCAGCAGGGAAGAGTTTTCTTTTTTCCAGATTATTTTCTTACATTGCAAACTGTGATTTGGGGCTTTGGAGAGAGGAGCTGGTGGTACAGAGTGGAGGATTTCTGTCACAGTAAAGATGGATGGGGAGGTGATATATGGGAGGATTTGCTTTTATTGGTGGAGGGAAGGGATTAAGAAGTGCTGCGTGGTTGATTTTTATTAGATGAAAGCTTTGCTGGGCACATGAGGAGGGAGGAGGAGGCTTAAGTGAAGATGGTTGAGGGAATTCAATTTTAAAATATGTGGCATGGTAGGAAGGGCATAGGAAACTATGACCAAGAGGATGGGATGTTTTTTAATATCTTTTTAAAAGAACATTAAAAATAAAAATCATGGGGAGGAGATGGTGAGAGGTCAGAGGACTTTGCTGTACTTTCTTGAAGAGGGAGGTTCCCAGAATTTGCACCAACTTCACATGCAAATTTTAGCCTTGCAACATCTCTACTCAGTAATACCTACTAGAAACCTCTACCAGCAGATGTTTCCTGCCATTTGCTGCTACAGGAATCCTACAGCCATCACCTTGCATGTTGAAGTCACCAATTTGCAGCACCTTCATCTACTTTGCTTCCCTTCAGATTTCATCACCTAGTTCCCTGTCTGCTGCATCTTTCTATGACAATGGCCAATGAATCTTCCCTATCCTGTTGCTCCTTCCCACATTTTTATCCACCTGTACCCATACTGTCTTTATACACTTGCCCACCCTACTATCCTTGACCTCTATGACTTTTATACCCTCCTCTTATGTATAGTTTTATCACACCCCATTTCCTCACTTCCTATTCCTCATAAACAATGTAAATCCTGGGCTGATCAGATCCCTGTCATGTACTGCATGGCTCATGCCTCAGTGAATGATTCCAGGTCCAAACTTGCTACCACCACTACTGCTTGCAGGTCATCAGTTTTTGCTACTCAGGCTTCTAATGTCAGCATAATATACTCTTCCATGTCACTCACTTTCCTCCTCCCCAACTCCTTTCCCCCTGTCCTCCCTATGCCCTCATATGTGTTCCCACTCTTACTGCCACCTGCTGTTCTCTTCCTGGATAACCCACAGCTACTGCACCTTAACTTGTCATCATTCCCACTCTGTTCCCTCTCTGTCCTACCTTTCTATTAGTTCTGGAGGAGGCATTCAATTTGCATAGCCTTTTATTCATGCAGAAGTCCCCTTAGTCTTCAACACTCCCAGAGCCCTCTTCTCTGCCAGTCCTTCAGCAAGGCATTTAAATTAGTGATTAGGAGAAGCTTCCATTACCCATAGTCCAGACTAGTAAGATCTCAGAGAAAGATACTGAGATCAATGTCAGCTTGAGCATCCCTTCCATCTGCCTAAAACCATGTTTCATCTCTCCTAAGGGTCTGTAAGCCAGATCATCAATCTGCAGGTGGACAATGACATTGAAATTTTCTCTCTCCCCCCAAATCTCAGACAATCCTCTCTGCCCTGTATGCACCTCTCCCCATTGATGTCCCTTGAGACACCTAACCATCCCATTCCCCAGTTCTTCCACACCTACTGTCTCCACTCTCTCCCTATTGATGGAGTCTCTGTAATACTAATAGTTTCTATCCCGTTCATTCCCTTGTGACTCTGTGTGTGTCTCAGTTGTCTCCTTAGGGACTCATGTGGTATTTTGGAAAGCAATAGATTCCAGTCTCTGTCTTGGTGGTAATTGACCTTCCAGGTTATACAAGAAAGTGAAAAGATTCACATTCAACTTCCCAGCGGCCCCACCCCTGCTCAAGTAGACCCCTCTCCCTCCTCCCTCTAACAACTATAGTCCATCACCAGTCTGGATCTTAGGCATCTTTTGGTGAATAGAAGAAGTGACTGTTTGCACCAGCCCTCACTTAAACTTGCTTCAGAGAAGGCTAGCAAAATCCTTTACCATAACAAGTTCTACAGCAAGCACTGCAATCCTCCTGCACAATGGGCAGCACCATCATCTCCAGAGGGCCTCCCTCAGGATGGCTGCTCCTCAAATGTTGCTTTTTATTAGGCTCCTCTTCTATTCCTATCAGTGCTCCCTCTGCTCCCCACTTCCCCATGCATAATTTTCATAGATACCTGACCTACTAGGAGCTACTTACCTAATTGTCTGCTAAAGGTGGTTGGTCTGACTCCCCTAAAATTATCCATTTTCTGGGCAATCCAGACAGGAATTCTCCAGAAGTCCAATAAAACTAGTAGTGACCAACACTACTTTAGTTGACTCCTGGGTTCATTGTTGTATGTGTCCCCATCATGCTATTCAGCTGTGAGTGATCACGTTACTTATTACTGCACAATGAATGACAATACACTGCTCAAAGTACCTGCTAACCTCCCTCAGTCACCCGGATGATTACAGTATAAGTCCCTCAATGAGAGACCCCTGTGCCTTATCTTCACCCTAGAGATAAAAGGAGTTGAGTCCCTTCTAGATGGTTGGACTTTTCTTTGGATAGTCCTGCAGATTATGTTTGCTTTCTCCTGGTCCTCACTTTCAGAGTTACTCATGTAAAGGGTTGCCTTGACCAATGGTAATTAAATAGTGAACTTCTAGGACTGATTTGCCTCAAACAGAACTATCCCCTCACCAGCCCAGAATTACATTTTTCTTTTTTGCACCACAATCTTGGTCTTACACAAAACATTAGAAAATTAGACTGTTTCTGCTGTAAATAAAATGTCCATAAAAAGCTCCCCCTCCCCTTATCTAAGTTCAGCTCTTCAAATTGCACACATGAATCATAGTATCTGTCATATATTCAACAACAAATAATCAACAATTTTTGGCCTGGAAAGGCACACTAAGCTGAGACTTGTTTTCAGGTGTGTCCTGGGAGCACTGGGAATTGACTCACTAGTGGTTACACAGTATGCAAGTGATGACAGTGGGATTCAAACTTAGTTCTCCTAGTTTGCAGCTCAGTGCTTTTAACTACTATGCTATACCACCTCCCACAAATTAGTATATGTGGAGAACTGCTGTCAATTTGATATTACTCTTTAATGAGCAGCTCAGATCAATCATCTCTGCTATGTGTATTCAAGCTTACTAAACTTAACAAGGCTTAAATATTTCATGTTACTGTATATTTCACAATATTTGTACTTAGCCATTTTTGTCCAAGTCATAGCTGAAAAAGAGCCCCCAGAGCAGTACACCCACCTGGTAAACAAATAAATAAAAACAAAACATAAAAATGAAAAAAAAAATGGAAAAAGCTAACTTTGGAAGCATTTGAACTAGGAACTTTATTTTCTTTTAAACTCAAGCTTGGAGTCACGTCAGCATGATTTGTACTGTTGATGCAATTTTCTGGGAATTATACCAGTACATGGCAATATACATACTATAAGTATACTTCAAGGTATAAAATGGCAAAAAAAAAAATCTAGAAATCTCATTGGCCAAGAGACATCAGCTGACCTTACATTAAGTCTCTATAAATGCACAGTCATCCTCATCCTAAACCACATCACACAATGAGCAAATCAGTTCACCTATAACCAGAACTATCTTCAATCAGTCTCCCTACAATTAAAATTGATCTTCCATCACTAATATGACTGCAAGCTTTACACTGTAAAAACCTTCAACTGCACCCTAAAAATAAAACTACCTTAATCAAAAAAATAAAACAAACTAATTAAATGTTGTTTCCCTGATCATCAGACTCTCCTTTCCCACATAAACAAATTATAAACATTAAGTATTGTTTATTTTTTATTGAAACTTAATACACTTTTTTTGAGTTTATGCAAGACAATAACAAACAAACAACACAGCAATACAACCAGTGCAAAAAAGGAAAACACACCCTATAATACATCACCACTACCCACCCCAATCTCCCCTGGCAGAGTGGCACAACTTAAAAAAGGCTAGGTGGCTGATATATAGTGCTTAGAAGCATTAGAGCTAGACAGCTAATGACAACAAATAGTACATTCTTATATGAGCCTTAAAAAAACCCTTTCTGTGGTGCAACTTACTCTATTTCCTGTTAAAAGATGAAAGTGTATTGCATAGACTAGCAATCATTCTCTCCAACCAAATGTTGAATAAAAACTCCTGCAACCATTTGAGATATGACAAAGAAACTGTATCCAGCCAATGGCGGAGCACCAACCACTTAAGAGGAAGAGAGATTAGAGCCATAGACTATCTGTGCTTCTTCACTTCTATGCTACTATAATCTCCAACTGTGCATACATCAGGTGTAAAATCTCCATCTATCCCAAGCAGGGGATCAGCCTTATTCTTAATGGAAGCCCATGAAGGGGCAACCTTACAACATTCCCCAAAAATATATAGAGATGTCCCCTCAGCCAGCTCACACCGTGTATATAAAGAATATTGGATTTTACCCTTTTTTACTAATTTAGAAGGGCTAAAGTAAAGCTTGCTCTGAATATGAAATTGCGATGGCAGTAATTTGTCCTGAGAGGTGTAGGTATACAAATCATGCCAGATTTTCAGCCAACTAAATATAAATTGTGGTAATTGAATGTTCCAATAATGAGAGGTACTGTCTATCTCTGTGAAAATTTCAGGGAATAAGGCAGACTATAACTTGGAGACTGCATGCAGTTGGGAGGCCAAATCTTGCAATGTTTGCAAAAATTCTGAGAGATTAATATCTCCAAAAGTAGACACAAATTGTTGTAGGATTTCATGACATAATTGATAAACCTTAAATATTGACCTAGCCTCCAACTGCTAGAGTCCTAAAATCTCCCCAGAAGAAGTAACACATCATTTAGGAGCAAGTTGCACACCCAAACATCCACAAGTTGTGGCAGCCAAGTAGATGTAATAACCCTCCCTACAATTTTAAAATTGAGATTCTGGAAAATTGGTTGAGAGACAGCCCACCCCTGAATATACCTCAGAGAGGCACACATCTGCAAATAGACTCAAACAGATAGACCAATTAACAAAGTACGAAGACTAGCCGGTAAGTCCTTAGGGGCAGCGCAACAGTACCCTGGGAGGCAGACCAGCTGCCACAGTCTGCTCCTGTTCTAGGATCAGCCAGATAGGGAAATAGATGGGGGAACCACAATCCATTGCTGAACAACACCATCATAGGTACTTATCGGCATGACTAGTAAAATAATGCAAAGTAAAATGAGGAAGCCTGAAACCACCAAAATCCTTGGGGGTTATTAATTTATTATAAGCCTGCCTGGGAGTTTTGCCCAGCCAAATGAACTCTGAGATTAAACTATGCATCTTTTTAAACAATTAGAATGGGAGCCAAGTGTTGAACATATTAATAGGGTAAAAAAGACATGGTAGTATATTCATGTTAATATTAATTCTGCCCCAGAGGGACAAAGGGAGTGATTTCCAGTGGTGAAAATCTTGTTGCAGAGTGGATATCAAATTGTCAAGATTAAGCTGTTTAATTTTAGATGTGCTCCTTGTAAGGTAAATGCCTAAGTATTTCATTTGCTTAGGAGACCAGGAGAGGCCAAAGGGCAAGTATATCCAATTTAAGAACCATGGGAGACAGAGGCATAACAGAGGTTTTATCTAAGTTTAGTTTGTAGTTTGAAAGGACACTGAACTGCTGGATAGTTGCTAAAGCAGTGTGAATAACTGAACTGGGATATGAGAGATGTAATAAAATATTATCCACACAAGTGGAAAGCTTTAATTCCCATGTACCGATTTGCACCCCAGTTAAGCTCGGGTTGGTCTTTAATTTCAGTAAGAGAGGTTCTAAATAAAGATTAAATAAAAGGGGAGATTAGGGACACCCTTGTCTAGTACCAGAAGAAAGAGGGAAGGTAGATGAAAAAACTCCTTTAGAATATATAAGTGCACTCAAGGAGGAATATAAAATTTGAATCTAATAAAGAAATGGCAGGGGGATGCTGAAATGTTCCAAAGTAGTGAACATAAAATTCCAATTAACCATATCAAAAGCTTTTTCTGAATCCAGGGAGACCAAAGATGATGGAGTAACCAAATTCCTGGATGTAGAAAAGATATGTGCTAGCTTTCAGAGATAACCAGTTGAAGAATGAGACAGCATAAAGCCTACTTGCTCTGGACTGATGAGGCCAGCCCAAACTCGACTTATCATGAAGTATAATTTCTAATTTTCATCATAACTGTTTTTTTGCTGACAGTGAAAAATACCCCTCCTATCTTTACCTGCTCATCAGGGAAATCTCTTCTGCTTGCCCTGACAATGAGATAATTTAGTCTCTGGCTCTAGAGCAGGCCTTTGTTTTGTGTGTGTGTGTGTGTGTGTGTATACAGTAGAGGTGGGAAAGCCAGAGTAGGCTTGAGCCTGGTTTGAGTTTAGTGCCTGGCTTGGCTCAGCTCAGCCTCTTTAAGCATTTGAGATCCAAGATCAAGCCA
This sequence comes from Neoceratodus forsteri, assembly GCA_016271365.2. NCBI lineage: Eukaryota > Metazoa > Chordata > Ceratodontiformes > Ceratodontidae > Neoceratodus > Neoceratodus forsteri. The sequence goes on along the minus strand of CM057457.1, from coordinate 98,672,263 downwards.
AGCCAGTTATGGTCAATGTAATAATTTTTGTCAGCCTGAGCAGTTAGTGAATTATCTGAAATGTTCAACTCCTATGTAGTGATCAGCCCACAAGAGCCAGGGCTTGACTCTAGTAGTGGGGGAAGTGGCCAAAATTCGCTCTATGAACCAATTCCTGGAAGAGTGTGGAATCCGTGAAGTATTCCGCATTGTGAAGCAGAATACTTCACATCATAGAGAGGATCGCAAAGTCATTGATTTTAATGCACTTCACTTTACTCCTCTTTCCCCATCCACTTCTGTGCCTATTTTTAGGTGAAGTACATTGATTCCAATGTACTTCGCATCACTTTGCCTTGTTTTTAGGCTCCAAGGTGACTTTTGCATTGATTCATGGGATTGCAGGTCACATGGACACTAGATTGTTCTGCACAGCCTCAGTTCTGTGTAGTGTGTGTGTGTAGTGGTAGTTGGAGATAGTTTGCTCTCAGAGCTCTGTGATTGAAACCCTATAAAAGCTGTTAAAATCCTTTTTGAGCCATTTTATTTTGGCTTAAACATAGTACATCAATTGTAGGAAACCCTCCTGTACTCATATCATCGAGTGTTTATTGTTTGTGTGTGGAATTTGTATATTAATTTTGAACATTCAGTCTGTGTACTGAGACACAGTTGAAGTGTGTTTTGGGGGAGAGGGTATCTGTGTGGTAGAGGTAGATTTAGATTAAGAGGGAGAAAAAGGCAGTCTTTTTGTTTTGGTTATATTTTTGTTGTATAACTATGTTAATGTACACACAGTAATATTTTCAGTAATTCTTGGCATTTTTTGAAGGATTTTGTGTTGCAGCAGTGCATAATTGCAGTTGTTGAAAAGATCTGGTTATATTACCGAAGTTTTCAAGTTGCCATGCATTACCTGTAGTGTGTGTGTGTGTGTGTGTGTGTGCATGTTTGTGTGAGTGTGTGTGAATACATGTGTGACTTGTGCCATCAAAGCACAGTTCACAGGCACCTTTAATTGTGCCACACAGTAATTGCAGCAGTGTGAACCTGCTATCCACCACAGCTGCATGAGTTTATACTGCTGTGTGGTCAGGACTGTGGTATATTGATTTTGTAATGTTTCTGCAATGCACCCCCCCCCAACCGGCATGAGGTATTCTTTTCCATATTGGATTTGGATTGTGACTGTTGTTAAGTGCGGTGGTTAAGGTGTTATTGTTACTTTGTGTCTGCATCTTTTTCTTGATTGCGCAATGCAATCTAATCTGTCTGTGCTTGCCTTTGCATCTGCTTATTTCACAATCTACATCTGCAAGCCACTGTTATTTTTTTGGCTTCACACATCACATCCACCAGGTTAGAGTGAAAGTTCCAAAATTTAAATAGGTTTAGAATTGTCTTGGAGATCTCACAAAATGTCCGCAAAGAGACGTGAAAGCAAGCTGTTTCTGGCCATGGGACTTCTGACAGGGGTAAGATTGCCTGTGGGCATGGTAGTACACAGAAGAGCATAGCTGATGTGAAGAAAGGGATTTCTCCATCAGTGTTTTTTACAGTGCATTCTGTAGCCTCATTCATAGTTGGAGGAGATGATGATGTCCCAGCTGGTGGTGTTAGTGCAGTTTCTGTTGGCATGAGTATTGCTGCCTCAAGTTCCACTTCTAACCATTTAACTGTGTCAGAAAATATAGTGGAGTCTAAAGCAATGAGTGACAGTGTAGATGATGTCATACTTCCCATCCCCAGAAACATCCCAGTGGTAGTTGAACATGATTCTGATCATGGCGATGATAACGCAAAATGTCACATTTCTTCCACTGTGGTGGAGGTCATGCCTTTGCCATCCAATGATTCACAGTGTGGTGCTAAAATATTGGGTGATGATTTTGATGATGATGACGTTGCTGTGGTTGCAACATGTAGTCCACATGATGCCATCCAAGCAGAAAATGTGGATGTGGATGATGTTGATGAATACGATGATGATGTCAGTGACCCCTGTTGGGAACAGGAGAAAAAGAAAGTCACGGTAGCTGTGTCTGGGTCTGTTGGTGTTAAATCCTCCCCTCCTGAAAAAAGCTGAAAATATAGTACTACAGTGTAAAGAAAATAAAATTTTAATCACTGCTTGTTTTTATTTTCAATTAACAATTCTAATGAATACTGTTACTGCAAAGTACTAGTGAATCTATTGCAGAAATATAGTATTTATGAATTGATAGGGATTACTTTTTCAGATTTTTAATGTATTGTACACTTGTTTGAAAATTGTAAATCATTTTTACATTCGCTTGCGCGCATGCGCAAGGAACGTTTTGGGAGAGTAGCACACTTTGGAGGTGTGCCTCTCCCATCCAATGCAGTGCTCCCTTGAGCAGGCGTGGCGGTGCTGCACCAATGGGTGCAGGAGCTCTGTATGACAGCGGTGTTATTCTGCTTCAAAGAAAAACACCACTGCCATACTGAGCACGCCACCGTCCTCCCCTCGCCTCACGCACTCCCTGCGCACGTCACGCCACCCCCCCAAAGCTTTGGTGCCATGCTGGGAGCCCACGCCAGCGTGGCAAACATTGTTTACAACGGGGTGCCCAATCCCCGCCGGCTCCACGGCCCCCCAAACCATCCTGCTGCCATGCTGGGAGCCCACCCAGCGTGGAAAATGTTAGCATTTGTTGCCGACGGGGTGCCCAATCCCCGTCTCCGGTTCTTCAGTCCCCCGCATGGTTTGCTGACGGGTGCCCAATCCCGTTGGCTCCTCGGCACCCCCCCAGCCATCTTCTGCCATGCTGAGAGCCCACCCCAGCATGGCAAATGTCCCACATCATCATTTGTTTTTTTTTTACCCTGTAAAATAAAAACTGTCCCGCGGAACGTCTCCCAGCCCCCCCACAACCCACACCCACCCACTGCACACCCAGCCTCCCTACACCCCCTCACACCCCATACTTACCTCCGGACTCTGGTGCGACGATCTTTGGTGGACCGGGAACACGTCTGCACTCTTCAAAGGCGACTGCGAACTGAGGAAATGCGGTAAGCTGTATAATGGGCTAGATAGGGGGTTTCAACTTTATTGCATATCTCAGTCATTTTTGAATTTTTCACCATATTTTTCAACATGGGGTTTTTGGGACCCCTTCTATACGAATGATGTCTGTCAAGGCGTTATTCAGGCCTGAAGGTGTGATTCGCAGGCACTGCACAGTCACTGCATGAAATCACCCAAATATCTCATGACAGTGACATCATTCATGAGAAAGTCCCAAAAACCCCATGTTGAAAATTTGGTGCAAAATTACAAAAATGACTGTTCTGACGTCGCGTTGCGCAGTTCCTACGCACGCTCATACGTTTGCGAATTTTCAATATTTGCACTCCAGATTTTCAACATTGCCATTTTACCACACCTCCTCATGAGCAGTACAGCTGTCATTTTTCACATCCTGCCCAAAATGTGTTTCTGCCCGTGTAGCGCACAATGGCGCAGTCGGTGTGCGAACTCAATGTATGGGACACATTAAGAAAATCACAGTGACACTGATCATGAGCAGAGGTCTTACAATGGCTGTGCTGTAAATTTGGTGAAAAAATTCCTAAAAATGACTGTTTTACGAGAGTGCATTTCACAGTTCCCACGCACGCTCCTAGGTTTGCGAATTTTCAATATTTCCACTCCAGATTTTCAACATTGCCATTTTACCACACTTCCTTATGAGCAGTACAGCTGTCATTTTTCACATCCTGCCCAAAACGTGTTTCCGCCTATGTAGCGCACAATGGGGCTAACAAAAAGGTCATGCTGACAATTTATTGTCCAAATACCAGCAATCGCACAGGGTATTAGGGTAAAGCACCATACATGCCAAACACCACTGCAAATACCTGCAAGCGAATGTTCGGCATTGACAAATGCTTGTTAATGCCTATCAGAGTAACTCAGACTTATTCTTTTATGATAATGACCCATTTTATAAGTGTGATAATCACTTCAGGGTGTGCATTAAAGGATTGTAATGCACTTCCAGGGGTGTAAGGACACTTGGCCTTCAACCTCATGCCTTAGCATGCCCCTGGGGCATGTATTAAAATCTTTTAATGCACACCCTGTCATGGCTTATTACTTACTAATAGTATTATGATTACACATGAACTGTGTTCTATGAACTGTATATGGATGTACAGCAGTACTTGTACAAATGTTTGCTGGTCTTGCAGCACACTCAGCAACAGATCCAGACCTGCCTGCTTGGGCACTTTGGCACAGTGGTCCTGGCTCCTTCTTCAGCCTGCCGCTCCTGTAGCAACCTTGCTCGCATGCCTAGCAATGGATCCAGTCCTGCCCACTTGGGCTCTTCAGTGCAGTGGCCCAACTCCTTCTTCAGCCAGCCACCACTGTAGCAACCCTGCCCACATACCTAGTAATGGATCCAGACCTGCCCACTTGGGCATTTCAATGCAGCTGCCCTAGCACCTTCTTCAGCCAGCTGCTCCTGTAGCAACCCTGCCTGCATGCCCAGAAATGGATCCAAATCTGCCGACTTGGACACTTCGGCACAGTGGCCCCAGCTCCTTCTTCAGCTGGCCGCTCCTGTAGCAACCCTGCCTACAAGTCCAGCAATGGATCCAGACCTGCCAGCTTGGGCACATTGGCACAGCGTCCCCTTCTCCTTCTTCAGCTGGCCACTCCTGTAGCATCCCTGCCTGCATGCCCAGCAACAGATCCAAACCTGTCAGCTTTGGCACTTCAATGCAGTGGCCCCAGCTCCTTATTCAGCCAGTGCTCCTGTAGCAATCCTGCCCACACACCTAGGAATGGATCCAGGTATGCATCAGTCCTCGGTCAGCCTGGCTTGAAAGACTGTATTTCTATTGGTTCCCTCAAGCCAGGAACTGTTCAGCTATTGGCCCAAGACAGTTCTTGCTCCTGCTGCCTAATTGAACTTTACAATTTTCTGAACTGGGAAAGGGAAAGCTTGCCAAGTGAAAGTTGTTTCACTGAAAATATTCAGCTCAGCATTTAAATGTACTCACATACTGCATGCTTAAGTCATTGGATTGTTGTTAAATAATTTTACCTGCAGTTTTGTACAAATAATCTGTTAGCTCGTAACTGCCTAGAAATATTTAACTGTACCTAGCCACTATTAAAAACTGTTGCTACCCCGCTTTTGCTTGTCTCCCCTCGACCTGCCTATCCTGCCTCTTACTCCAATCTCACTCCCATTTGTCCTGTTGCCTGTCGGCAGGCCCCAAGCCCAGTACTGCTCTCAGCCCAAAGCTAGTCTCTTTACTCCCCCCCAACTTAAGACCACCACTCCAGGCACTGTCCCTCTTTGCTTCCAATGCCCACTTTAAGGTCGCTGCTTTTGGTGCAGTCTCTCTGCTTCCCCTGCCTGCTTTCAGGCTCCCACTTTCGGTGCTCACACTCACCCCTTAGCATCCACAGAGTCTTGAGCAGCTCTGAGTGTACTATTTCCCCCAGCACTGCCAGAATCCCCTGAAGCTAACTCTCCTTTTTTGTCTTTCTTCTCAACCCCTACCCTTTGCTCCTCTGTACTCTAGGAGGCCCTGCCAGCCACTTGAGTATCTGTTTCCCACAATCCTGGCCCAAAATCTCGATCCCCAAATCCTGTCTCTCACACTTGATGAAATGTTTAGTTCTCTGACCAGAATTTTCAACCTCTCCCTCAGCCTGAGCCAGTTCCCGGACAGATGGAAATCTGCCACTGTCACCCCAATCCATAAATGTGGTGACAAAACTGACCACGATAACTACAGACATATCTCCCTACTACCCCACTCTCCAAGGCACTAGAACACATTGTCTTGGACCAGTTCATAGAATATCTGGATACGTACAACATCCTGTGCAAGCAACAACATGGGTTCCTCAAAGGTCACAGCACCATGGGTTCACAGCGGGAAGGTCATGTCAGACAAATCTAATTGATTTCTTTGACTGGGTGACCAAAGTAGTAGACCAGGGAGGGACTGTGGACATGGCCTACCTAGACTGTAGCAAGGCATTTGACACAGTCCCACACAAAAGATTAGTAGTCAAATTAACCAGCCTGAAAGTGGGTCCCAAGGTGGTAGCCTGGGTAAAACATTGGCTGAACAACAGGACACAGAAGGTAATTATAAATGGAGTCAACTCTGAAGACAGAGGGGTTACTAGTGGGGTACCGCAGGGTTCAGTACTGGGTCCAGTCCTTTTTAATATCTTTATAAGTGACATTGCAGAGGGACTGGAAGGAAAACTATGCCTCCTTGCAGATGACACAGAGATCTGCAACAGGGTTGATACACAAGGAGGCGTGGAAAGGATGAGAATGGACTTGGCAAGGTTGGAGGAATGGTCAGAAGTATGGCAGCTTGTATTAAATGCAAAGAAGTGAAAAGTAATGCACCTGGGAAACAAAAACCGAGGGAAGATTACACAATGGGGGTAGTAACAACAACAAAAATGGAAAGACACCTAGGGCTAATCATATCAGATGACCTTAAGGTTGGCAAGCAATGCGAGAAGGTGGTAGGGAGGGTTGGGGGGATACTAGGATGTATAGGGAGAGGTATCACCAGCAGAAAACAGGAAGTTGTTATCCCCTTGTACAGACAGTTGGTGAGACCCCATCTGGAGTACTGCGTCCAGTTGTGGAGACCCTATCTCCGCAAGGACATAGACAGGATGGAGGCAGTTCAGAGGAGGGCAACTAAAATGGTGCAGGGTCTGCAAGAGAAGCCATATGAGGAGAGACTAAAGGAGCTTAATATGTATACCCTTGAGGAAAGGAGGAAGAAGGGGGACATGATAGAAATGTTTAAGTACCTCAGTGGAATCAATAAAGTCCAAGAGGGTAGCATCTTTCAGAAAAAGTGATGTGCAAGAACAAGGGGACACAATTTGAAGATAGAGGGGGGACGGCTCATAGGCAATGTGAGGAAGTATTTTTTTCACAGAGAGGGTGGTGGATGCATGGAACAGCCTTCCTGAGAAGGTTGTGGGGTCTAAAACTGTGGGAGAATTTAAGAATGCATGGGACAGACATAAGGCAATTTTTGTGGAGGGTAGGAAGAAATAGGCTGTTGGTTAAATAGGATCTGCAGCTTATCCTCTAGGTAGGGAAATGGGAGGCTAGGTGGACCAAGAGGTCCTTATCTGCCGTCAAAGTCTATGTTTCTATGTTTCCACAGCCCAACTTGAATTCACCGGCACAATCCGCAATGCACTTGACTCTGGTGAACTACTAGGCTCAATCTACATTGACTTAACTAAAGCCTTCAACACCGTCAATCACCGCCTCCTGCTTGTCCAGCTTCAGAACACTGGGCTGTGAACTGACTCCATTGATTGGTTTAAGAGCTACCTTGAAGAACAGTCCCAAACAGTAAGAATCACAGATACACACTCAGACCCTAGACTGGTCTGCTCAGGAGTCCCCCAGGGCTCCATTCTGGGACCCGTCCTCTTCAGCCTATTCTTAAACTCACTACTGGACAGCTGCCCAGAACAAATAATTCTCTACACCGACGATGCTGTTATCCTCACCTCGCACCCTGATCCAATCCAATTACAAAATAAACTTCAGCGGGCCTCCTCCTCCATTGAATCCTGGTTCCTAAATCATAATCTGCTTCTCAATCGGAAAAAAAAAACAAATCTATTGCCTTCTGCAGTCCCCACAACAAAAACAAAAAACTCCACCTTTCCAGTACTACCGAACAAGGAGCCATCCTAGAGCAAACACAGTTGTTCAAGTACCTTGGCATCACCCTTGATCCCCACCTCTCATACGCTGTCCATATCAGCAATGTTGCAAAGTCTGCCAATACGAGGTTAGGCATATTATTCAGGCACAGGAAACACCGAACCCCAGAAGCAGTCAGTGGCCATCCAAAGCTCCATCGTCAGCATCATAAACTATGGTCTTATCATATATTAGTCTGCAACTACCACTGCTCTCAAATGTACTGCAACCTCCCTGAATAAGGCCTGTCATCTCATCACTGGCTCACATTGCCGTACCCACACATGTGATCTTTATTCCCAATCTGGATGGCTTCAACTGGACAAACGCATAAAATACCAAACCTGCATCATGGCCAAGAAAATAATAATGGGGTTTGCCCACCTGGTGTCTGTGCCCTCCTTAAGCCTAGACGTAGGAACATCACTACAAGGAGATCCAATTCCCATCTACTACATATCCCATGATGTCACATGACCCAAGGACAAAGATCATTCTTCTATTCGTCATCCAACTGGCTCAACTCTCTTGGCAGCAACATAACGACCGCTCCAACACTTGGCCTCTTCAAGTCCAAACTGCGCCTCTGCTTGCCCATCTTAACACTTCCACTGTTCCAGCTGCACATGCCCCAGCACCCAGCACTTACAATCAGTCTTTGCACCCCTAGCACCTTACCTGTCATATTCCCTCGACAAGGCCCCCTGGCTGCACTGTGTTCAGCCCTCACCCACCTCCCCCCATATCTCCACTCCTGCCCCCACTCCAACCACCTCCCGCACTGCCCCTTACCCCATACCTCCTTCCACCCTTGATCTCCTACCCTCAGTCCCCCACCACCCCTTCCCTTGTCTTGCTCATAGCTGAAGTCTTTGTACTGGTTATTACATGTCTGTAAGTCAATGACTATATGTTTGTAACTAAAAATGATGACTGTGGCACATGCTGACGTGGAACCTTTGTATTACAGCCTCAGCTCAAAGGAATTGTAATCCTAGACTTAAATAAATAAAATAAATAAATAAAATATCTCTCAGACAACTCCCCTTCTTTTTTTTTTCCTTTCCCTTCCTCTCTTCCGTTTGATCCTCAGCTCCTTTTGGATTCCAACCCCCAACCAGTCCTACACCAGTTCGCTGTTAATCTTTGTTCCCAGTGGTGCCAAAGCCAATTTCAAACCCCCCAGAGCTTCTTCCTCAGCTTCTGACTATTCAACACCCACCTTTCTCACCCACTCCCACCAGCTACTGTCACCCCCTGGTCCCACCTACCGTTTATCTCTGCTGGCATTTTCTGTGCCTTTAATACTCCTAACCTACAGTTTCATTCCCTGTCTTCCAGACCTAGTAGCTTGAGCAATTTGGTGCAGTGGCCCTGGCTCCTTCTTGAGCTGGCCGCTCCTGTAGCAACCCTGCCTGCATGCCCAGCAATGGATCCAAGTATGCATCTGTCCTCGGGCAGCCTGGCTTAAGGACCATATTTCTATTGGTTCCCTCTTGCTAGCAACTGCTCAGTTATTGGCCCAAGGCCATTCCTGATTCCCTGAAATTGGCTCTCGCTGCCTCATTGAATTTTATAATTTTCTGAACTGGGAAAGGGAAAGCTTGCCAAGTGAAAGTTGTTTCACTGAAAATTTTCACCCCCCCCTCCCCTGACACTCTTTAAATCCACTTACTCCACAAGAGGCCTGCCCTTTCTCCTTCTGATAGGCCTGTATTGCACTGATTTTCAAAACTCCTCTTAAGGGATCCATGCAGCATTTCACCTGCACTCAGCAGCTTGTTATCTATAAGGACCTCTCACAGTATCTGCACAGTCCTCTTAGCCTCTCCACTGCACATTTCAATTCCCATCTTCTGTCATTGCCCAATCTGGAATATGGCCCCAACTAAACTCCTGCTGCATTCCATCCTGGCTTTCATCCTTACACTGCCTATCCAATCAATGGTAAGTGGCAACGGTAGTGCCCCAAAAGTGCAACAAGATATCTGCATCCCTAACTTGACCTCTGCACCAGCTCTGTCTTTATTCTCTGGCAAACCCTTCACTCTGACTATACCCAATTCCTAAATACCAGTGCATACCCAATCCCTCCCCTCCTCCTACTCATTAAATGCTCCTGCTAGTTGATAAATACACAAAAATATGCTTGAAGTGCAATTACCCCTCCCTATCCCAAAGATATCTGAGAACCCATGTAATAAGGATTACATGGTTATTGTTACTCCTTTCTGATAATATGCGCACAAACCTGGGGCTAGTTGTGACTGGGACAAACCCCCTAAGAAGCAAGGGATTCTCTTGATTGCATCCATCAATATATGCAGCCTACTAGTCAAATTTGCCTCATTGGAAGCCTGGGTAGCTCAACACAACCCGGATGTGCTATCTGTGGTTGAGATCTGGCTTACAGCAAAAACCTCAGACTCTGAAATCCATCCCAATGGCTACAACCTAATTTAGACTGGATCAAATTGGGAAGAGAAGTGGGGGTTGTGTAATCGATATTAAAGGACAACTCCAGTGCTACACCCTCCCTCCCATTAATTCAGGTGCTAATGTTCAAATCCTGCCAATTAAAATCATCCTCAGAACACATGGCCAGGGAATAACTGTCATCTCAGTCTATATGCCCCCCAAAGAACAGACCGAAGGGTTCAGGGTACTAAAAGATTACCTATACGAACTCCACAGAAATTCTGAAACCATTGTGATGGTTGACTTCAATATTAACTGGTTGTCCAGCGATGCCGCACCCTTCAGAGATGCTATAGCAGCTATTGACTACAAACAGCTAGTAGCTTTCTCCATGAGTACTAACTATTGCACCAGGACTAGTACCGTGCTAGACTGGTTGCTCACGAATCATCCAGATTGGATCACTAGTGTACATGTTCTCGCAGATGCAATAAGTGATCATTCACCCATCTTCAGTACATGGAAATGCAAGGCACCCAAGCCCCTAGCAAAGGTGATAACATCCCGTATCTTAAGGAAAGGACAACTGGGACCTCTCAAAGAACATCTTAGTAAACTCAATTTGTCTGTTATCCATTCTGCAGTCGATGTCAATGCTGCTCTAGATACCTTCATAAAATTGTTTGACGCTGCATGTGACATCTATGCCCCTACCACCAAAGGGAAGATTAAAGACCACCACACACCCTCACTTATAGCCCAGATGAATGCTCGGGATATTCTGTGAGGAAAAGGCAAAAGATCAAGTTCCACTTAAACTATAAAAAGGCTTGCAACCTCTGTACCCAGACCACACGCCTGGCTAAATGACAACACTTAGGAGCTGAACTTGCCAATTGCTGTGGTGATGGTCATGAATTCTGGGCTAACATTAAGTCCTTCACAGACACACCCAGAAAATCACCACCAACCATGATTAACATCAATGGGGAGTTAACCCAGGACCCTAAGACCACCGCGGACACACTCAACAAGGCCTTTACTGAACTCAGTGGTGTCCTTCCACACAACTATCTAGACCCCATCAGCCGCTATCAAAACAATTCAAAGGATCCCCCCATCCAGTTCTGCCCCCCTTCTATCTTTGCGTCGTCAAAAAGGCTGTTGCAAAAAAACACCTGCAGAAAACGATGGGGAAAGCCAGACATAGTGGGGACAGCCTCGACCTGAAACTCATCTCCCTAACCATTGATGAAATCATTGCTCCACTAACAAGTATCCTAAACCTCTCCCTAACAACCAGTCAATTCCCAAAAATCTGGAAATCAGCTGTTGTTACCCTGGATTTTAAAAATGGTGATAAGACTCTCCATACAAATTACCGGCCAATCTCCATATTGGCCCCAATCTCAAAGGCCTTAGAAATAATTATTTATGACCAGTGAATTAATCACCTCATTAAATACCAGTTACAAAGTAGGGAACAACATGGTATTAGAAAGCGCCACAGTATCTTCTCAGCACTGGCCTGTTCACTGGTTTCATCCATGACTCGCTCGACTGTGGGCACTTAGTGGGTGCCACATTTATCAACCTTACTAAGGTCTTTGGTACAGTGAATTATAAACTTCTGCTAGCCCAACTAAGCACTACCACCATGTCTGCTACATCACTGGCCTGGTTTCAGAGCTATCTCTCCAATCGTGATCAAGAAGTAAAAATTGGACACACCCTGTCGGACAAACTAGGTGTTAATACAAGGTACCACAAGAGTCATTCCTAGGCCCACTCATGTTCAGCCTCTTTCTAAACCATCTTCCTCAAGTCTGCCAAGACCATGTCCTCCTATACATGGATGATGTTGTTATTTTTTTAAAGCCACCAGGACATCACAACCTCAAACATAACATGCAAAGAAACTTCACTCGCATTTAGAACAGGTTCATCAACTCGCACTTGTTGCTCAACTACAAAAAAACAAAACCATGCTATTTGCCTCCTCTCATAGCAGACTCAAATCAGCTAAACTAGTCATCCGCTACAAACAAAATGACATCCTCGACATGGTTAATAATTTCAAATACTTAGGTGTTGTGCTGGATAGCTCCCTATCTTACTTGCTCCAAATAGACCTAGTATCACAATCTGCCAATAGAAAGCTAAGTCAGCTGTACAGGCACAGGCACTGCCTCTCTGAAGATGCACTAAAACTTGCCTTAACCAGTTCGGATTTCTCCATTGTTGATTACTGGCTTGTCGTATACAGTGTGGCCTCTAACACAGCCCTCAAAAGAACTGCCGCTATACTCAATAAAGCTTGCAGGGTTTTCCTTGACATCACTCACCTAACCCACACCTGTGATCTATATTCCCTCATGGGTTGGCTTGATCTGTATCATAGAATAAAATACAAACTAGGTCTACTAGCCAAAAAAGTCCACCCTTGGCATGACACCCCCAGGTGTCCAGAATTTAATAATACCTGGAGCACCCCTTAAGGCAGACTAGTGGGTCAAACAACAACCCCTTTAAGGTACCTTTTTACCATATTTCACTGGGCCAGTGGTCTTTTGAGTACTGTGCCCCTCATCTGCTTAACTCCCTACCCAGCGACTTTCGTGCCAAAAATAGAATCAGACCATTTAAATCCAAGTTCCCTTGTAAGTCAAATACAGTGCACCTGCCCAACTCAACATAACCATCTAACCTAAGGACCTGCTCTGACCACCCTATGCACTATGTCTCCTCCCCTACCACATGCACTTCACCACTAAGTACCTGTTCTGACCACCCAATGTACTTTGTCTCCTCTCCCAACCACATGCACTTCACCACCACCTCACAGTCAACCTGCCCTACCAACCCCCAACCCCTCTGTCTCCACCATCCCTGAATAGCCCCACATCCCCACTACTGCCACCCCTGCTCTGTTTCACCCTCCCATCACTTCAACCCTACTCTCAACTCTATTTCTTCTCCCCCTCCTCATCTCCTTCCCCATTTATTCTCCAGCATCCAACATCATTTCCCCAATCTGTAACCAGCCCCTGCCTCTTCTCTTTGACAATGGGACCTACCAAGGCTTACGCCCAGCTTCCCCATTCCTGATCCCTCCTATCATTCCTAAACTCCTCCTGAATATTGTGCTGAAATTTGTTGCAGACTGCCAGTCTTCTGAACCCATTTTTCTGCCCAAAATGACTCCCCAACTTGCTTTATGTCAGTCCTCATGTTATCTAATGTAAATCAATGTATTTAGCTTATATATCATATTATGAATGCATCCAATCTTATGCTTGCTTTCTGAGTATTATCCATTTTATGTTTGTAATCTGAGTGTTACTCTATTGTTTGTCAGATGTAGAATCTTAGGAAATGAGCTCTTAGCACAAAGGTTTTAATCCGAGACTTGAATAAATAAATAAAATAAAATAAAATAATGCAGTTGCAGAAAAAATGCATGTTATTCAGTGCACAAATACTGCACAGCAGCTATGTTATACCACAGTGGTGGTCAACATCTGCACAGCTACCACTGTATATTTCTGCATGTACAGTAAAGTGCATTGATTGTACTTATAGGTTCAGAGGTTCATAGATTGGTATGAGTTTTGTGAGGTCATTGACCTTTAGTCAAATTTATCACCATTACTGGTGGAATATTTGCTTTGCATTACTCAAGTAATCATCTAATCTATTTTTGAATGTAGCCATTGCCATACTCTTAACTATGTTTTCGGGACATGTACTCCAAATATGAATTATTCTTTGCACGTACCAGTTACTTCTTTTGACCTTTTTGTTTATTTCTCCTCTTAGTTTATATTCATGTGACCTTGTGTTTTTTATGACATTTTGCCTAACTAGTCCTATTGTTTCCATAGTAGTGTTATTATGTACAGCATTTTAAGATAAACAAAGATCTCCCCTAATTCTTCCCTACTCCAGTGAGTACAGTCCGAGTTTACGTAGTCTTTCTTCGTACTTTAGATTTTTCATATTTTAATCCTTTTGGTTGCTCTTCCCTGCACTTTTTCCATCATTGTCTTCCCTCCTACTGTTTGGGGTGCACAAAAGAGGGAGCAGTACTCCAGATGGGGCCTTGCCAGGCTGGAATACAGGGGGATGATTACCTCTGGTTCCCTACTCTTGATGTTTTTAAGTATACACCCTAGTATCCTTTGACATTTTTTAACTGTAGTTTTTGTATGCAAGTTAAAAGGCAAGTTATCTGAAATGGTTACACCAAGATCTTTCTCATTTGAAGTTACCTGTAGGACAGTGTTGTTAAGTATATACATCCTTCTTGGGTTGTTGTGTCCCAGGTGCATAACTTTGCATTTTTTCTCATTAAATGTAATGTTCTTTTTTGCCCAGTTCTCTAGGTTAGTAATACTTTCCTGAATTTTTTGTCTTGACTTGTGGTGATTGACTATACTTCTAATTTTGCAGTTGTCAGCATATTTACATAATCATGAACTGCATTCTGTCTGCATTGTGGATACTAGAATATTAAATAAAGTGGGCCCCATGACAGGGCCTTGTGGGACTCCTCTTGTAACTTGACCCCATGATGACATATATGGGAAAGGGAACATTGTTTAACCAGGAGTAGCACACTAAGCCGAAGCTTGTTTCCAAATGTGACCTGGGAGCACAAGGAAGTTAAGTGACTTGCTTAGAATCACACAGTATGCACCTAGGCAGCTGTGGGATTCAAACCCAGGTCTCCAGATCTGCAGTTCAGAACCTTAACCCACTGTGCTAGACTGACTCTACCCCTTATTCCTAGTCTTTGTTTTCTTTCTTTCAGCCAAGAGGTAATCCAAGCTGCTATACTGGGGTAGAATTGTAACTTGATCAATTGTTCTATTAATATTTTGCATGACACTGTGTCAAAAGCCTTGGAATAATCCAAAAAAGCAATGTCCAGAGGCATTCCCTTATCCAAGGCTGCACTGACAGGCTCAAAATATTGTAACAAGTTTGTTAAACATGACCTCCCTGGGTTAAAGATAGAAACAAAGTCTTTGACAGCAGATAAGGGCTGCTTGGCCAACCCAGTCTGCCCATTTTCCCACAAATTGGATAAGCTGGATACCCTAGTTAACCAACAGCCTACTTCCTCCTACCCCCACTAGAATTGCTTTATGTCTGTCCCATGCATTCTTGAATTCCTACACTGTTTTTGACCCCATGACCTCCTCAGGAAGGCCATTCCATGCATCCACCACCCTCTTGATGAAAAAATACTTCCTCACATTGCCCCTAAGCCACCCCCGTCTTCAAATTGTGCCCCCTCATTCTTGCACATCTCTTTTTCTGAAAGATGCTACCCTCTTGGACTTTGTCTTAGACTTGGTTATTGGCAAGTTGTGTTATAACAGTCAAGCCCATACGTTTTATGTCAGATGTTATATGCTCTTGAAGCAGCCTTTCTAGTAGTTTACCCAGAACAGATGTCAGACTTAGAGGTCTATAGTTCTGAACATAATTTTTTACTTCAGCTTTTCTATATCAGAGTAACTTATCCATATGAAATGAATTTTACATCTTTGCCACCTTTAACTACAGTAGCTCACAACTGTGGTACCCCTATCTGAGAAGGGATGCTGAGAAAATAGTACATATCCAACTCAGCACCACAAAGATGATAAATAATATGGCAAATTTAGCATATGAAGAGTGGTTATCCAGGCTTAAACTAATGAGTCTGGCAAAATGAATGTTAAGGGGGTAATTTGCTGTTTCTTTTTGACACAATATAGGATAACAGATTGCTAGCAGACAGGTTACTTAGAAATAGATGTGGGCATGGCAGAGGCCATTGTCAAGACAACTTGATTATGTAATTAGCTGTGAGTGCTAAGCTGTGTCTGAATACCCTATCCCCCAAAAAATCCTGTTCTGTGTGGCTGTGTTTGTGATTTCAAAAACAAAAACTACAAAAAAAAGAATTTACTGGGAGTACTTTTCCTTTTCAGATAAGCTGTGTAGCACTGAGATGACAGCAGTGCCTGAGAGTTAATAGAGACTGCTGGGAGTTGTAGTTGTGTCATAGTTTCAGAGGGAATTATGGAAACAAAACCAGAGCAGATGTTTTAGCAACAGAACAAGCAATTTTTAGTTGGGCTGTAAACTGCCTTTGTCAGTGGCCAAAGAGAAGACTAGCTGACATTTTTAGAAATTGTATTAGTTGCCATGTGACTTTTGCACATAGAGCCTTCTGTGTAGGAATTCTGGGTCTCAACCCATAAATCACAGCACCTTTGCATGCAGCAGCCAAGCAGGAACAGACGTGGGCATGGCAGAGCTGTTGTCAAGACAACTGCTAGCAATCTGTTATCCTATATTGTGTCAAAAAGAAACAACAAACTAGCTGTGAGTGAGAAGCTGCATCTGAATACCCTATCCCCCAAATACCACTCTCTTTGTGGCTGTGTTTGTGAGTTAAAAAAAATACAAAATAAGAATTTACTAGGAGTTCTTTTCCCTTTTTTACAGTCTGTGTAGCACTGGAAAGGCAGCAGTGACTGAGGGCTACTGGAGCTGCTGGGAGTTGCAATTCCCTCATAGTACTGAGGAAACTACAGGAGCAAAGCAGAGTGGATGCTTTACCATAAGAAGTGCAATGTTTAGCTGGGCTGTGGGATACATCAATCAGTGACCAAAGAGATGGCTAGCTGACATTTTTAGTAAATTTATAAGGTATAGAGTGAGTTTTGTTCATTGTACTCTCTGTGTGGGACTTCTGGGTCTCTGCTCATAAATCTCTTCTCCTTTGTGAGTGGCAATTGAGTAGGAATGGAGGCAGGTACAACAAAGGTTATTGTCAAGATAACTGTAAATAATTAGCTGTAAGCAAGAAGCTGTGTCTGAATACCTTACTCCCCTACCACCGAATCTCTCTCTCTCTCTCTCTCTCTCTCTCTCTCTCTCTCTGTGGCTGGATGTATTTGTAGGTTAAAAAAACTTCAAAGGTGAGCAGCAGTCACTGAGGGTTAATAGAGGCTGCTGGGAGTTGCAGTTCCATCATAGTACAGAAGGAACTACAAGAATGAAATCAGAGCAAGCATTTTAGCATTAATAGTGGAATCATTAGTTGGGCTGTGGACTACATAAGTCAATGACCAAAGAGACTGTTAGCTGATTTTTTTAGTAATTTTGTAAGGTTCAGTGTTGGTTTTGCACATTTGTTCTGGCTGAGTACAGGTGGGATAGTGTACCCCATTGTATTCAACTGGATAGTAGCATCAACAAGGTAAATGAAAATGGAGGATACTTTTTTTGCAAAGCACACAGTGCAAAATGTTTGACAAAAAAGACCCAACGGAAGTTTACATTTGTGAAAACTGCAAAAAACATAATTAAGCTTGAGGAGAAAAACAAAAACCTTAAAAAGCAGCTTGAGTTTCAGTTGAAATGAGAAAACTTAAGCAGTTCATCCAGAATACAGGTATGCCTTTACAGAAGAGTGTGCCAGCTGTCACAGATTTAGGAAGAATACACAAACACAGGAAATGCTGCTCAAAGCCTGGCTCTTTAAAAACAACTTAGATATCATTGCCCTAACTGAGACATGGCTTACTTATAGGATCACCTCCCAGTGAAACCAATCTTGAAGGGTGCTCCCTCTTCAGAAGGGATAGACAAAGAAAAACAGATGGTTAATGCCTCCTCTGGATTAGGAAACACCTCTCTGCTTCTGTTCTTAAGACCCATGAGGCAACACCAAACCTAGAGTCACCCTCTGTAAATCTCCTTGGCAACAACAAAATTGTCACTGTTGGTGTTTCCTAGCTCCCCCAGGCACCTCCCCCCATGAGCTAGATGCTTTACTCAATATTAAACACACCCTCTCTAGCTGTAGGGAGTGGATCATCCTAGGAGATTTCAACATGAACTGGCCATCCCCATAGGCTAATGTAGACAAAGAATCCATCATCAGCCTAGGCCTCCATCAGTTAATCACTTCCCCACCAGCATCAATAGGACAGGATATGAATCCATCCTTGACTGGATACTTACCTCAAACCCTTCATGTGTTATCGACTTGGGAGGGGGTCTTCCCTGACTCTCTTAGTGACCATTGTGCTGTATTTTGCTGTTGGTCAGCAAAACTCCCTAAATTAGAACACAAATACATCTACTCCTGCCAGCTAAAAAAACTCAATACTGAAGAATTCACCAAAGCCCTAATTGCCACCGACTGGTCCATCACCTACTCCATCATCAACATAGACAACTCTTGAAGCCTTTAGTAGTAAATCCATTGCCATCTGTGACAACCTCATCCCTCTTAGAAATTCAGAGTATAAGACCACACCCAAGAATGGGTCTCCTCCAATCATCTTAATCTAAAGAGGAAGATGGACAGAGCCAGAAAAAATTATAAAAACATTTAACTCCCCAACTTTCTACAACAGTACAAAACTCTCTGCAACAGTTGTAAAGCTGCAGTCTGCAAGGCAAAAATGACCTTCCTCAGGGATAAACAAGAAAATTCTAGGGGCAATCTTAAGCACTTCTGGAGATTCCTCAATTACCTTACCAGGAGAAGAATGCACACTGATCACATAAACCTCACCAGTGATAGTCAACCTTTTGCCGACCCTCATGCTGTAACCACTATTTTCAGTTCTTACTTTGGAGAGCTTGACAAGTACAAGCTCAACTCCATGCCTGACCCCCGACCCCCCACACCCCATGGGCATCAGGAGGGATTACTGCTGCTTTGCTGGATGGCTAGAATCAGGATTGGAGGGAGGGCCACTGTGCTATGAAAAAGTGTACTGGTGTGATCCTACATCGATCTGGGATTAGGGCAGGGGTGTGGAGTTTACCTTATGATGCATGGGGATCAGGGATGGGGGGTACTCACTGCTATGGGATATGGGTGGGGGGATGCTTACTGTAATTGGTATATCCAGCTTGAGGATGGGAAGGGGGGACCCTGTACTATGGAAAAGGGGGATGCATACTGTATGTTCTACAGTGGAGCTCAATGATGGAGGGGTACCCCTAGTCCACCAGGGCTGCCAGGGTTATTCTCTATTTCACTGTGCTTGGGGCTGGGAGGGGGCTGGTCTGACACATTTGACTGGGTGCAGCCATGCTAATGGTCTCATAATGAGAATGCATGGGGCCCAGTTGTGCCATGCATGCCCAATGAGCTCATTAGCAATTGCAGGCTGAATATTGCCCTTGGGGTCATGGCTCATCCACATTTGCACCATGCATGTCCCAATGGTGATAGTCAGCCTTGACCCTGGATGCTCTGCACAGGACATGGCAGCCAACTGCTCTGGGCAACATATCCAGGGTTAGATATTCAAACAGTATGCACGATCAGACCCAATCACGCATACTGTTTGAATATACCCTCAGAGCCAGCCAGCACATTTATTTTGTGCAATGTATCTTTGTGCACATGCAACCGGCTGACTCTGAATATGTCCCCCAAGGACCCTTCATCTCAAACTGCAGCACAACATCCACAAGCTCCACTCTTGGCTCTCATCCAGCGGTCTAGTCCTGAACTTGAAAAAAACAAAAAAAGAAAATCTATGGTCTTCACCAGTTCTAGAAAACTTGCACCCTTTGATTTCCCTCTCCATGACAATTATGGCATTCTCATTGAGCGAGTCACAGAGTTCAAATATCTTGGCTTGCTCTTTGAATCCCACCTCACCTGTAAACTCCACATCAACCAACTAATTAAGAAAGCTCACCAAAGGCTTGGAAAGTTATACTGAGTAAAACCGTTCTTAATCCCTGAATCTAGGACTCTACTTGCCTCAAGTTTCCTTCTCTCCCTCTTTGACTATGGAGCACTGGTATATTAAGCTGCCCTCTCCCTGAAAAACCTCAACAGGCTGTGTAGCACCTACCACAATGCCATCCAGTTTGCTACAAACCTTCCCAGACTAACCCACCACTGTGACCTCAACATAGCCTCTCGAGGGCAGGCTGGATAGCAAAATTACTAACTTTTTCCACAAACTCGCACTTGTATTTCTTCCAAACAGCATTATCTCCCTCTTCCCCATGACTGCTTCTACCATACAGTCCACCTCCTTCTCCCTCTCCCTCCCTTTTCACTGCACTACTGAAAGCCGAAACACCCTATCATATAAGGTTGCTAAACTATTCAACACCTTTCCCCCATCTCTCATCCAATGCCCTTGACTGCCTCCTTTAAGCACAACCTAAAGGGACACTTTTCCAGCACATTCACTTGCAAATGCACCAGGCTATGACCATCCCTTTATCTTTTCCCAAAATAATGTATCCTTACTATAACATGTTTTGATTGCCTGCCCCATTATTATTTTTAAGTGTTCTGTTCTGTATTTCCACACCAAATGAATGCATTTTGATCCTTGTAATGTTCATCCCCTGCAATGCACTTGTTTATATGTATACTGTAACCTATGTCTGTTTGTCTTTAACTGGATGCTTGTGAAAATGGGCAATTTTGCTCACATGCCTTTCCAGTATGAAAAATAAACTGAAACTGAACAGGGAAATTGTAAAGTAAAAGGAGAGAAAATGGAAAGAAAATTACAGTAGATGACTGAGACAGTGTGGTGGAGCTGTGGGGAGAAGAATGGTGCTTGGTTAAAGGATGAACAGAGAGAGGATGATGGCAAGTGGCAGCAACAACTCCAACTGAAGTTAAGAAACAGTTGCTCCATTTTATAAACTGTGGAGGAAGCAACAAATGAGGAAGCATACCCATCAGAGATGCATAAAATGTTAGTGAGATCCAGCAATACCACCATAGATACTAGCAGCTCAATAGGAGAACATAATGTTAGAGCCTTAAATGATAATTTGTTAATACAAGCAGACAAGACAGCACAAGGCAATGAATCAGTACATGGTAACAGCAAAAGGAAAGCAAGTAAATACCAGTAATGACACAATGGGTAAAAGAGAAATAGTGGTATTAGGTGATTCAATAATAACATTCATAGACACATTCATCTGCAAAGGGTGAAAAGGAAACACCATGGTAAGCTGTCTTTCAGGAGCAAATATCTCAGACATTAAAAATAATTCAGAGGAGCTCCTGAAGAGATCAAGCTAAACAGCAGTAGTACTGCATGTAGGGACTGATGATTTAGGAAGGAGGAAGGAAATATATACACAAAGAGATGTTGAAGAGGTGAGCAGGATACTGAACAATAAAGGGTGCAGCACTGTAATATTCCCATTCCTTTGGCTGGTAGAAGGAGAATACAAGAAATCAGCCAAACAAATGGTTAGTTAAGTAGATGGTGGAAATGAGAAGGATTTAGATTTCAAAGAAGTTGGGAAAAGTTTGAGAGAGGCATAATACTATATGGTTCAGATCGTCTACACTTTAACTGCAATGGCTCAAGAATCTTGGGAGAGAGAATTAATCACAGCATTACAGCATTTTTAAACTGAAGGCAGGGGGACTTAGGAGAGGAGGTTATGCATCAAATAATGTAGTTATTAGTTAATAAGGTGGTTCATAAAGGAAGTATGAAAGTGGAACAAAAAGTGACAAGAGACTGGAAAAGGGATTAAAGATAATGATTCAAATGTATTGCTAACAAACTCAACCAGCCTTGTGCAAAAGAGGAGGTCGTAGATTACGTGTTAAATAGGGAAGTCATATTTGAGGAGTTACTGTGACTTTGTGGCAGGAGGAAGACACCTGGAGAAAACTAAGATAAACAGCCAGGAGGAGTAACTGTATATATAAGAAATGGTATGGAAACAGAAGAATTACACTCATGTGAAACATATCTGGGTCAAGATCACTCCTACTGCACAGAAAAAAAAATATATATATACTTTTGGGTTTGGTATACAGGCAACCATCTCAAATCAATGATCTAAATAGACAATTAGTTGAATCACTGAATAATTTAAAAATGGAGGCTAGAATTACACTTCTTGGTAATTTTATTATGCCCAGAATAGACTGGACCACTGGAGAAGGTGCATCATGCATGGAAAGAGATGTTATAGATAGCATACATGCCCTAAACCTTATACAATATGTGTAACAAGGCACTAGGCAGGAACAGATGCATAACCTGGTTTTCAGTAACCTTGATGAAGAAATCAAAAACTTCAGGATTCTTGAAACCCCTAGTGCTAGAGCTGTCAAATACACAAAAAAAGTTTTTAAATGAAACATCAAAAATATATTGCTTTAGCAAAGCTAATTTTGACAACATGAAATATACTATCAAATGTAGGAATGAGAAAGTCTGAAGTAAAAATTGAAATGAGGGACCTTTTATTTTTTGAGCTAGCAGATATAGTGTCCAGATATGTACCAGAGAATATTAAATACAAGAAAAATGTCAGAATTCCTGGGTAGGAAGTAAGGTCTATGATAAAAAAATCATATGGGCCCAGATATTCAAAAGAGTTGGGCCATACTCAATAGGGTTGCGCCTGCGCAAGTCTGAAATTGCGCCATTCTGCGATATTCAGCAGGAGGCAGTTGCGCCCCTGAAAACATGCTGAGCAACAGCGCAATGATAATGAAGGCATGCGCAACTGAAGGGGGAGGAACCATGCATAAATAGCGCAGTGTGATATTTAAAGACTTGCGCCATGCGCAATAGTGGAGCAAGCAGAAGTTGCGCCATAGCGGAAATGAGCCAAATAAAAAGGAGCAAGGAAGAGGTGCAAGAACGCTACAGGGAAGCCACATGTGTCAGAGGCAGAGGCAGACAGACAGGGCAGGAGGCACAAACAGGGCAGGACAGGGAAAGGTCACTCTGAACAGCCAGGCACAGGGAAGGTGTGGGGAGCCACACAGCACAGAGGACAGCACAGGCAGATGAACCCGATGCAGGGAAGGTAGCAGCCAGGACAGCGGGGAGAATACAGCAACAGCTGCCGGGGGGGTGAACACAAGCCAGGGACATGGCCAGTGCCACCTTCCACATGGAGGCCATAATGAGGGGGGTGAGAAGGCTGGCAGCAGGGGGTGTGGCCGTGGAAAGGGCCCATCAGCGGTATTCCACCAACAGGCAGTACCGAGCCTGCACCAGCTTTGAGCTGTACACTGATACTGAGGTTGTGGGCCGGTACCACCTGTACAGGGCAATTCTGAGGTGGCTCTGTGAGCTGTGCAGTGATGTGATGCAGGCACCCACACGACAGAGCCATGCCCTGTCAGTGGAGACCAAGGTAACAGCCTGCATGTGCTTCCTCAGCACGGGTACCTTCCAGAGACCAACTGGGGACACCACAGGCATAACCCAGTCGGCCACATCATGCCACCTCACCCAGTTCCTCAGCGCACTGCTGCCACATGCTGAGGAGTACATCCATTTCCCCAGCACAGCAGCGGAGCGCACAGAAAACATACAGGAGTTCCATAGGGTAGCATGTATGCCTAGCATGCTAGGGGCAATAGACTGCACCCATGTGGCCATACGCACACCACCTGGCCCCGAAGGGGCCGCATACATCAATTGCAAGGGCTATGCCAGCATCAACTGCCAGGTGGTGTACGATGCCAGGGGGTGCATCATCAATGTCTGTGCCACGCACCCTGGGGGAGCACACAATTCTTTCATCTGGCACCAGTCGGCACTGTGCCACAGATTCAAGAGTGGGGACATCCCCACTGGACACCTAGTGGGTGAGTATGCAAACCACATGGACAGTCAAAGGCCTGGGGGGGGCATGGCCAGAGGTGGCTTGGGTAGTGGCCTACATGGCCTGGGGCAGGGCTATGCTGATCACAAAACTAACCTCCACCCTCTACACACAGGTGACAGTGGATACCCACTCCGTCCCTGGCTGCTCATACCCTACTGGTGACCTGCGACCCCATCACAGCAATGCTACAATGAGGCATACGCCACCATACGTAATGTCATCGAGCGGGTGTTCAAGATGCTGAAGGCACATTTCCGTTGCCTGGACACCTCCGGTGGTACCCTACAGCACAGCCCCTCAAAGGCCTGCGGGATATTCCTGGCCTGTTGCATCCTGCACAACATGGCCAACAAATGTGGGATAGCTGTACAGATTGAAGAGGGGGACAGCGATGGGGAAGATGGAGACATCGGTGATGATGCTGATGGGTAGCTCCCCCTTGGCCAATGGGACCCCTGACTGCTCCGGCTGGTACAGCTGCACCAGGACACCATCACGGAGGAGCACTTCAGCCAACCCAGATAAGTCATGGGGCAATGCGCAACCACCAGTGGCCAAGACACAACCCACAAATATGCATGGACACACACACTGGGGGTGCATGCCATCAAAGGAAGTGGCAGGGTACAGAGGCACACACACAGCCAGGGATGGGTGAGGATTAACATGCCACGCTGAAGGACACACACACACGCACACACACAATGCAACAAACGTGCACAGAGGGCAGAAGGCACACCGACCCAGAACGCACACCCTAGCAACACACATGTCCACAGGCCACCATGCCCACTGCCTGTCCATGTGCATGTGTCAGATGCTAAGCACCATTGCACATTGGTGTACAGTGCAATGCAGGCATCATCATGCACATGCAACTGTGGACAGCAGCCGGGAAGGTGTGCAGGTGGACTGTGTGTCCCCATGCAGGACCGGGTACCCACCAGTGCACTGCCCATTGATGCATACAATGCACACAGGGCAGCACCAGACAGTAGCTGCGCTGGGAGACAGGTCAGTCCCGCGACACAGTGCCACAGCCACCACAGATGCGTGAGTGGCCCCACCGAGACCCACCAGCACTGGCAGGCTGACCACTGGCCTCATGGGGTGGCACCGATGGTCCCCCAAGGGTTCCACTGCATGAACATGACTGTGCCTGCGCAGAGGTCTGCAGCACACTGAACATGCCTGCACCAGGAGTGCTCGGGATGCCCACAGCTGAACCCAGCGTAGACAGGGTGGGAGTAGCACGATGCCGGGAACGCGGGGTGGATAGTGCACTGCATGGTGTCTGCGATGCATGGGCACCTGACTGTGTGCCAATTGTGGCCATGACAGCAATGAACGCCTGTGCATGCCTGTCAATGGCAGCGGTCACATCCTCCCGCAAACGGTCCATCCATGCCAGGATCAGTTTAGTGTCCCTGCTGTGACACTCCTCTGCCCACTCCAGAGCCACATGCAGTGCATCCATGGATGTCACAAGCCGCATCTGCTTCTGGACTGATGCTCGCAGTACACGGGTGTGCTCATCCAAGAGGTCATCAGCCTCCTCGGCATCCTGTCCCTCAGGGTGTGAAAGGCCCTGATGTTCAGCATCCCTTGAGGGTGGGTGCTATGCACCAGGACCAGGTCTGGGCATGTCCACAGGTGGTACACAGATGCCGCCGCTGAACTCTGTACCCCCAAGCCCAGTGGGTGACTGCTGATGTTGCCCCTCCGGCTGCTGCACCCCAGGGCTCAGTGGTGCCGCCGCAGTGGCTGCAACAGTCTCACTGTCCTGAACAGACACCAGTGCTGCCCCACTGGTGCTGATAGACACAGCCTGGGACTGTGCTGACATGCAGGCCTCCACGGCGGCACTACCCACAGCCATGGGTGCGAAGTGCCCTGATGTGTGGCCATCCAGTGGCACACACGTGTCACTGCCCATGACGGTCGTGTCATCATCAATGGTGCCAGACTCTGCCCCGGCCACAGTGTGCTGGCATCCATGGATGCCAGCACGCTGGGACACAGGAAGGATTTCCTCCATGCCTGTCACAATGACATCAGTGTGGACAGCCAGGCAGCTCCACTGTTGCAATGATCCACATATACCTGTGGAGGTGGATGGTCCCACCTCCGACTCCATCCGACTGTCCTCAGTGGACAGGCCCACCACTGCTGACCCATGCAGATGCTCAGGATCTGTAAGGGAAAGCAAAATCGCGTTACTGCGTTTGACCTACCCTGCCCCCCCCATAGACAGACCATGACTTACCATACAGTGATGGGCCACCACTCGTCTGGAAGCCACCACCCGGTACACCCTCAATGGCACTGTGCTGCATGCTTCCAGCAAGCCTGTCCTCCGCTGGGGTCAGCTGTACCACATCCAGCTGTCCCTCACCTGTTGCAGCATGTGCTGCCCTGATGGCAGCCACCTTTTCCTTTACCCTCCTCCTGTCTGTGCCCATCTTCTTCTTACACTCCTGCACAGAGCACTGGTGGCTGCCATGCAGGTTCACAGCACTTGCCACCTCCTCCCATGCAGCAGCATGGGCCTGAGGGGGTTCCCCGCCATCCACTGAGCAGTGGATTCTGATCCAGGTAGGCCTCGAACAGGGCCTCGGTTTTCTGCCTTTGTAAAATTCAGCCTCCTCCTCCTCCCACCATTGTGTTTCTCCTCTCCAACAGCCTGCTCAGTCATTATGTAGCCTGTAAGAATGGCAGTTGTTACCTGTGACTGTGCAGTCCCATGCATGTCCCTGAATCCACAGTCCACACTCCCAAACAGCATGCAACTCACCAATAAACTGCAGTAACCGACTATGGCCACTGCAGCACATTGTCGCAGTTTATAGCTCAATCCATGCAAATGAGGCGAGGAACAACTTTAAGTAGATGGAAATTGCAGCGCTGCACCATTGAATGGCTGATTAGATGATTTTCATATGACGGCTGAATATCGCTCTGTTGCGCTTTGTGCAATTGTGTTAAACATGTTGAGCCAATGGTGCAGTTCTGTGGCATGCGTAGTACACCTCACTGCGCATGCCCGGGTTGCTGATTCAGACGTCTGCCAAGCTGATGACATGCTGTGTGCGGTAGGCAATGCAGGGCATGTGCGAGTGGCACTATAGCGATGGTCACTACATGGCGCTGTGGCACTGGGCCATCATAGGTGCAATGGCCCAACTGCCCAGTAGTCCGCTATGGCACTGGCACACAGGCATCCAATCACGCTGCATGCATTGTCATCTGGTGGCATTGTGCGTGGCCTTGCGCCAGAGACCCTTGACCCTGTACCCGACCTTTGCCCCCTTGGTGCCATGCGTCAGGCATAGGTGCACCTCTATCGTGCTGTTTGGTAACAGCATGATAGGGAATGGCAGCGCTGTAGCGTGCAGCATCTGCACATGAGGAGCTGCGCTGCAGAGTGCCATATTGCCTACTGTAGCTGCTAGAATGGCTCACAGAAGGGCAGCACAATGGACAGCTATTGAACTGGCCAATCTGGTGGCCATTGTTGAGCCACACCATGGGCCTCTCTTCAGGGAGGCCCCCCTGGACAGGGCCAGGACTCAGCTGTGGCAGGAGGTGGCCACTGCCCTGGAAGAGGCCACAGGATGGGGGCGTACTGCTGAGCAGTGCAGGTACTGCTATGGTGACCTGCGCAGGAGGGAGCCGGAGCTACTGGCCTGACTGTGGGCAAGTGCCAGGACGGGCATGGTGCCACATCCAGGTAGGGGTTCTGTCAATGCACTTTTATCGTCCATATGAGTCACAGAGTTGTATGTGTCCAGCACATAGGGGAGGGACCATATGGGGTTGGCCGTGGCGGTGTTCACAGGGTGTGGGGAGGGTGGGTCTGGCTGGGTGGGAGGGTACACACCTTGGGGCAGGGGGACTTTGCTTCAGAAATGTACTGATGTTCTTATCTCCTTTTTTTCCCCACAGGCCTGGAAGAAATCTGCAGATTGCGGGCAGAGCAGTGGAGGGGGGAGGACAACGCAGCCAGGCGGGCCAAGGGCCATCAACGCCCACCTGACTGGCCTGGTGAGGGTGACTGCCATACATCCATGATTAGTATTGCATGCTGTGTGACAGGGTGGGCAATGGGGGCGTGGCCACCATTCATCAACATCACTGCCATGCACACCACTTGTTACAGTCAACACTGTCCAGTGGCAATGCATGTCTGGGTGTGCGTCACTGGTGGTCCATGCATGCACCAGGTGCATGGCTGTGCCACTGCCTTTGCACCACATAGCCATGTCACTAAACGGCCATG
Organism: Neoceratodus forsteri; assembly: GCA_016271365.2. NCBI lineage: Eukaryota > Metazoa > Chordata > Ceratodontiformes > Ceratodontidae > Neoceratodus > Neoceratodus forsteri. The sequence continues at coordinate 98,644,174 of CM057457.1, read as the reverse complement.
GTGGTGCTGTGCGTGACATGGCCGGTGGGTGTGTGCAGCATTTCACATGGCTGCATGCACCTGGGTGGGCAGGTCCTGTGGACGTGATCACTGCGGGTGGTCACACACCATCACAGTGGTATGTCCCATGGCCGTATGCCATGTGCAGTGGGCGGGCTGTATGGGGTTGTGCATTCACACCTATTGACTGTGCTCAGTTGTCCTAGGTACGCGCCATCTCTGGGAAATTCAGGACACCTTACGGGACCTTCTTCATCTGGCCCGTGAGTCCCTAGACATATTGAGGAGGCTCGACACAACGGTGGTGCTGTGGAGGCACAGAGGCAGGAGGTCCCAGAGCCAGGAATGGCAGTCAAGATGACAGTCCTTTGGTCTCTGACTTCCCCCTACCCCCCTGGACCCACCCTCACACCCCTCCTATCCCATTCCATTTGTCCACCACATCCCCCTGCCCACCCCCATCTTGTTTGTGTCCCCCACCCCAAGCTTGTATATAGTTTTTATTGTTGTACATAGTTCACTTTTATATTTACAATGCATTTGAATTTGATATGAATACTGTGGTGGTCTCTGATTTGCAGCGGGCTATAGGTGCTCAGCTGCAGTGGTGTGCATGGCATCAGGGGTGGTGCAGTCATGGATATGTGTGTGTGTCCATGTGGAGGTGACTATGGTGTGGGGGGTAGATATCAGTCAGTGTCTGTGTTGTGTGTGTTGTTCCCGGTGCACTGGATGACTGTGTGCAGTGGTCCATGGCGCATGCTCTGTGTCCATGGTGCACCCATCAGCCCGTCCATGGCCTGTGCAGCCGACACACATGCCTGTCTGTGACCTGCACAGTCCACTGGCATGTCAGTGGTGGCATTCCCTGCAGGGCGGACACTGTACCCATCAATTTGCTGGGTTGCCCATGTCACTGGTGTGGTGCATACCTGGCTCGGGTGGCACTGTGGGCAACAAGGTCATTGTCCCACCTCCATACTGTGGCTTGTGTGTGTTGCAGGGGATGTGCCCCACTGTCTGTGGCTTGTGCTCCGGGTGACTACTGGTGGTGTACAGGTCCACAGTACCTGCGCAGGGTTGCTGGCACTCCAGTGCCATGGTGGACTGGGGGTTGTGTGTACACAGCTTACATGAGCCCACAATGGGGACTTGGTTGCCCCACCACTGCGTCCCTGTGTTGTTGTGCCCTTGGGTATGGGTGGGTGTCTGTCCATACCCTGTGTGGCATCTGGCGTGGTGCATGCTTTCATGCACCACTGTGGGTGTCTGTGCTGGCTGTTGTGGCCAGTGGTGGGTTGGGGTGTGTCACTGGAATACTGTGCAGGGTGCTGTACCACTGGTGGTGGTGTCAAGGACACACCCGTCCCATGTGGGGTACCTCTTGTGCCAATGCATGGTCAGTCTCTCAGCAGTACCTCGGGGGGACTGTGTATGGTGGCACTGTGTCTGCCATTGTTGCATTGCTGTGTGCTGCAACCCACTGACGGATGCTCATGGTGGGGCTGGCTTGCATGGTTCTGTGGTGCACAGGGTTGCATTGACACAGTGGGGGTGGTGGCATGCATGGGGTTTCCTGCAGTGGTGGTCACTGCTCATGGGGGGGTGTCTGGGGGTCACAGTGCAGGGTGTGCTGTGTACTGGGGGAATGGTGTGGCACAGGGTGGTCTGCCCTCCTTGTGTGCCAGTCACAGCTTGCCGGTAGGTGTGATGGGGCACCATGGCCAGGCTGTGGGTAGGTTGCTTGTCTCCATGGGCCAGTGGTTATTCCAGCCCTCCCCCAGTTGTGCAGTGCTTGGGATGTTGGGGGGGACAATGTCTGTTCTGCTGTGTGTTCCTGTGCCCATCTGTGGCATGGATGGTGGGACCCTATCTCCCTGATTGTGCAGTTACATTGCTCTGCAGCTGGGGGCTCCCTGGTTGCACTATGGCACCTCTGGACTGCTCAGCTGAACATCCTTTGTTGTACTATGACGCATCAGATCCGCTCAGCTTCCCCCCCAGTTGCGCTATGGCACAGGTGGTACAATATTCAGTCGTTGGCTATAGGTGCAATTTGGCCTGCTCCATTTCTGAATATTGCATCTCTTGCACATGGGCGCAATAGACTTGTGCTTGCTCCTGCTATTGTGCACTTTTTGGGTGCAGTTTGAATATATGGGCCATGGTTGGCATTCTAAGCAATTTATTTTGCAGTGTACTCAGAAATGAGGTAGGCAGCAACACAACCTTGAAAAATGTTGCAAATAGCCCAAGAAGATTAATATATGAAAATGGTGGTAAACAAAGACTAGCGATTATAAATCCAAATAAAGCATCTTGTGAAGATGGGGTATACCTGACAATAATCAAAGAACTAGCAGAGGTGTTGGCAGGACCAGTTACTGCAATATTCCAGTACTCACTGGATTGTGAAGAAGTGGTGATGTGTTGGAGGGAAGCTGTAGCATTTTCTCTGTTTTAAAGAGGTGTCAAAATTACAGACAAGTAAGCCTCACCTCAGTGTTGGGTGGAAAACTAGGTTTGCTGGCCAAGGCACCTAGCTTCACCTGAGCTCTTTTCTTCTAGGTTGCTTGAAAGGACAGAGCAAAGAACCTTACCAGAGCAAGGGAAAGGACAGAGGATTCTTTTGCTAGGCAGATTTACTGTGTGTTGTTATTTTTATTTTGTACTCACAGGGATTGTTACTGTTTGTTGCTAACATTTTATTGCTTTATTTTTCTCCGATTCAAATTGTTGTTGCTGGGTATACCTTCTGCTGCATTATTACAGGGTGTGCCTACAGGTGTGTGCTAACAGATTACTGCTGTAATCTTCTGATTCAGATTGTCTTTTGCATGGTATATCTTCTGTTACTGCTTTATTTTTCTCTGTAGCAAAGTGTTTCTTACAGGGTATATCTTCTGTGACATTATTACAGGTGGTGCTTTACAGGTTTTACAGTTTTATCTCTCATTAAGATAAGCTTTCAGGGCTACTACATTTGTTGCTGGCTGATTGTTTCTGCTCTTACCTCCATGTTTCTTTTGTCTGTGGTTCTTTTTTGGCAGGGGAAGATCCCAGACACTCACATCCATCCCCAACCACCACATACTGTACTCCTTTTACAGGGTTGCACAGTTGTGATATTTCCTGTGGCAAAACAGGAAGGGGTAGATCAGAAGGGTATCCACAAAGTGACCTCATTTACAGGGGCACTAATAATTTTACTTGTTATAACAAGTTGTACAAAAACAAACAAATAAAACATAAAATCAAACTTTTGCTTTCATTTTCTTCCTTATAATTATTATAACCAGGTTACAAACCCAGCAACTTATCTGGAATGGATATCATTAATTGCAGGTATGGCAGAACACTTTTCCGATGGGCAGTTTTACAGGATTTAGGGCACTGTCCTACATACTGGACTATTGGAGATCTAAGGGCTCAGCTCAGGCAGCATGGGCAGAGATTGCATGCCTCAAATTGCATATTCAAGAGGAAATGTATTATAAGAACTGCTCGCCATGTCCCCAACATCCAACAGAAGCACCTCAACTGCAGAGGGTAGTTGGTATGGGAAGTTGGCAGGTGGTTAGAAGGAGCAAAATGGGTGCCCCATCACTCGGTGCTCTCCAACTTATTACCTCTACAAAGCATATAAAAACTACAAACAGGTATCTGCCTCTATCTCTGAAATCAAACAAAGGAGCAGAGGACACTGCAGAGCAGGACACTGCAGCACAGGAGCTAGCACAACAAAACTCACCCAAAACAGGAACCAAAACAAAAAAAAGCAAAAAGGAAATCAAGAAAACTTCTGATCATAGGAGACTCCACGATTCAGGGAGTTGATACCTATCTCCAGCAAGGGGTAATGGTCAGATGTCTCCCAGGTACATCAGCGTGGAGAGACACTGACTACATTGGTAAAATGGTTCAGGAAGCAGGAGAAAACATTGATGTCCTGGTACACATAGGGACTAATGATCTCGCCAGCCAGCCAGTTGTGGAGACCAAGGAACACCTGACCAGGCTGGTAACAAACTATCATCCATTTCATCCAGCATCTCCTCTGAGATCCTGCCAGTCGGGGGGGGGGGGGCTGATGGACGGAAGGTCAGAGAAGGGGAGATGGGGAGCTAAACATGTGGCTCAATAGCTGGTGCCAGGAAAAAGTACACAAATTTGTAGGGAACTGGCAACAGTTTGGGCAGTGAAAGTTCTTTAAATTTGATGGACTGCATCTGACTAAGGAGGGAGTCAGTGAATTGGAGCAGAAGTTTGACATCTTTGCAGAATATTAAAACTAGCAAATGTGGAGAGGGGGCAGCACCCTATACGTCAAAAGGGAAGAACCCCCCCAGCTAGTGGTCAAACTGGATTTCAGCATGTTTGTAGTTCATTTGCATCACCTGGTAAGGAAAAAGGTCTGGCTCCCCATACAACGCATATGGGAAATGCCAGACCTCACCCAACAACTAACACACCGAAATCTGGCCAACGGAAAATCATGTACACAAATGCTCGCAGTCTGGGAAACAAGATCCCAGATCTGCAGGCAATAATGACAGAGGCTAAACTGGACATAGTAGCAATTAGAGAGACGTGGTTTGCCATAAAACCACACTTGGGAGACTTCAGTACCTGGCTATGTACTGTTCAGAAGAGACCAATGTGCAAAAAGGTGGGGTGGAGTTGCCCTTTATGGCAATGCAAATATCAAAGCTACAGAAATTCAGAATATACATAAGGAGCCAGAAGAACTGTGGGTCACCCTGGAAGCAGGAAATGGGACAGCCATACGAACTGGGGTTGTCTACAGGCCTCCATACCAGGGGAAGGACATAGATGCATTACTGTTTAAAGATATACAAAACATGACAGCTAAAGGGAAGGTTCTGATAATGGGAGACTTCAACACGCCAGATACAGATTGGTTAACACCAGCAGGAACATCTGCCAGAACTAGACACATGGTGGATTCCCTGCAGGGGGAAGGCCTGAAAGAACTGGTACAACTACCCACAAGAGACAGGGCTATCCTAGATCTACTTCTGACTAATGGGAAAAGGATTACAGATCTCCAGGTAGAAGGTCACCTTGGGTCCAGTGACCATCACATGGCCACTAGAACTAAATCATCTCAATCCAAGGCAAAAACATGGGACTTCAGAGGAGCTGAGTTTCATAGGGTGAGCAACAGAGTTAAGCTAGCCCTGGCAAAAATAAATACAGGTGAGGGGGTACAGACAAAGTGGGCAAGTATTAAGGATGCAATACTTGAAGCAATATCCCATTGTTTAGACAGAAAAGGAAGTGCAAAAGAAGAAGAAGGATACCACTTTGGTTCTCAAATACAGTAGCAGAAAAGGTCAGAGCCAAAAGGCTGGCCTTCAGGAAATGTAAGGGAACACAGTGGGATGAAGACAGGGAGTCATACCAAACTGCCTTACAGGAAGCAGGGAAGGCAGTAAGACAGGCAAAGTCCCAAACTGAGGAAACACTTGCACAAACAGTAAAAGAAGGTAACAAGACTTTTTATAGCTACATTAGTGAAAGGAGAAAGTGCAGAGGGGGTATTTGTAATATCAAAGGTAATAAGGGGGCATGTGAGGAGGAGGACCATGTAAAAGCATCTATCCTAAATAGATACTTCTGCTCAGTATTTACTGAAGGGAAGGTAGGGCAGGTCCAACAGCTCAGGACCATGGACACAGGTGTGAGGGAGGTGTGCACTAGTTCCTTCACAAAAGGAAAGGTCCTACAAGAGCTCGATAAGCTCAGGGTGGACAAGGCAATGGGACCTGATGGCATACATCCCAGGGTACTAAAGGAGCTAAGAGTGGAACTAGCAGTGACATTATCAGAACTGTTTAGTGAGTCTCTGAGCACAGGAGAGGTCCCAGAAGACTGGAGAAGGGCTCATGTGATCCCGCTCCACAAGAGTTGTAACAGGGAGGAGGCAGGGAACTACAGACCAGTCAGTCTTTCCTCAGTAGTGGGCAAGATTATGGAAGCACTCCTTAAGGAAAGGATAGTACAACACCTGGAATTCATAGGAGCACAGGATCCAAGACAGCATGGGTTTACAAAAGGAAGATCCCTGTCAAACTAATCTCAGAGATTTCTTTGACTGGGTAACCAGAGTGGTGGACCAAGGGGGAGCAGTTGATGTTGCCTACATTGACTTCAGCAAAGCTTTCGACACTGTTCCACATAGAAGATTGATAAATAAGCTGGGTAGGCTCAGGGTGGGCGAGAAGTTGGTCAACTGGGTGGCAAAGTGGTTGACAGGCAGAAAACAGAGAGTGGTGGTAAATGGTATACAGTCAGAAGAGATGAAAGTCACAAGTGGGGTACCTCAGAGATCAGTCCTGGGGCTAGTCTTCTTCAATATCTTCATCAGTGACATTGCAGATGGACTGGAGAGCAAGGTTTGCCTGTTTGTAGATGACACCAAGATCTGCAACAGAGTAGATGATCCAGATGGGGTGGGCAGAATGAGAAGAGATCTGGATAAACTGGCAAAATTGTCAAAAGAGTGGCAACTGGGGTTTAATGCAAAGAAGTGCAAGATCTTGCACATAGGGAAGAGAAACCCTGAAGCCACCTATAGGCTGGGAGGGGAGTTGCTAGCTGTCACAAGGGAAGAAAGAGACTTGGGCATCGTCATCACCGATGACCTGAAATCATCCAAGCAGACCACTAAAGCAGTAGGTAAGGCTAGGGGTATGTTGGGGTATTAGTAGGGGTATCACAAGTTGGAAGAGGGAGGTAATAATCCCTCTTTACAAGACACTGGTTAGGCCCCATCTGGAGTACTACATGCAGTACTGGAGGCCACACCTTCACAAGGACATTAACCAAATTGAGGCAGTCCAGAGAAGGGCAACCAAAATGGTGCAGGGACTGCTTCAGAAAACATATGAGGATAGATTAACTATGCTCAATATGTATACCCTAGAGCAAAGGAGGGAGAGAGGTGATATGATCGAAACATTCAAACACCTTAAGGGCATTAACAAGGTGAAAGAGTCTAATATGTTTCAATATAAGAAAAATAGCAGGACAAGAGGACACAGCAGGAGATTAGAGGGAGGCAGATTAAGGAGTAATGTGAGGAAGTTCTTTTTCACAGAAAGGGTGGTGGATGTATGGAACGGCCTACCTCAGGAAGTGGTGGATATGAATACAGTGCAGGGCTTCAAACAGGCATATATGGGATAGGCATAAGGGAGCAATACAGGTGAGTATGAATAAATAGGCCATTGACAGAGTGAAGGCAGATGACACATTCATAAGGTAGAAAAAGAAATGGGCAGGCTGGATGGGCCTTGTGGTCCTTATCTGCCATCAACTTTTATGTTTCTATGTATGTTTCTAAGGTATAATAAAGAAAAACAAGCATTTGTCAATGCCGAACGTTCGCTTGCAGGTATTTGCAGTGGTGTTTGGCATGTATGGTGCTTTACCCTAATGCCCTGTGCGATTGCTGGTATTTGCACAATAAATTGTCAGCATGATCTTTTTGTTACCCCCATTGTGCGCTACATAGGCGGAAACACGTTTTGGGCAGGATGTGAAAAATGACAGCTGTACTGCTCATAAGGAAGTGTGGTAAAATGCCAGTGTTGAAAATCTGGAGTGGAAATATTGAAAATTCGGCAAACCCACGAGCTATGGAACTGTGCAACGCACGTCAGAAACAGTCATTTTAGGAATTTTTTCACCAGATTTTCAACATTGCCATTTTAAACCTCTGCTAATGAACAGTGTCACTGTGATTTTCTTACTGTGTCCCATACATTGATTTCGCACACCGACTGCGCCATCGCATGCACTACATGAGGGAAAGACATTTTGGGCAGGATGTGAAAATGACAGCTGTACTGCTCATAAGGAGGTGTGGTAAAATGGCAATGTTGAAAATCTGGAGTGAAAATATTGAAATTACAAACGAAGTACGTGAGGAACTGCACAACGACGTCCGTAAAACAGTTATTTGTAGGAATTTTTCACCAAATTTTCAACATAGCCATTTTAAGATCTCTGCTCATGAACAGTGACACTGTGATTTTCTTAATGTGTCCCATACACTGAGTTCGCACACCGACTGTGCCATTGTGCGCTACATGGGCGGAAACACATTTTGGGCAGGATGTGAAAAATGACAGCTGTAGTGCTCATGAGGAGGTGTGTTAAATGGCAATGTTGAAAATCTGGACTGCAAATATTGAAAATTCGAAACGCATTTAGCGCATGGGAGAACATACGCAACGCATGCTCGTAAAACAGTCATTTTTAGGAATGTTTTCACCAAATTTTCAACATTGCCATTTTAAGACCTCTGCTCATGAACAGTGTCACTGTGATTTTCTTAATGTGTTCCATACATTGATTTCGCACACCGACTGCGCCATTGTGCGCTACATGGGTGGAAACATGTTTTGGGTGAGATGTGAAAAATGACAGGTGTACAGCTCATAAGAAGGTGTGATAAAATGTCAGTGTTGAAAATCTGGAGTGAAAATATTGAAAATTCGCGAACTTACGAGCCTGCGTAGGAACTGCACAACGCACGCTCGTAAAACAGTCATTTTTGGGAATTTTTGCACCAAATTTTCAACATGGGGTTTTTGGGACCCCTTCTCATGAATGATTCACTGTCATGGTGTTATTTGAGGCCCAAGGGTGATTTCGCACAGTGACTGCGCAGTGCCTGCGAAATCACCCTTCAGGCCTGAATAACGCCATGACAGTGACATCATTCATGAGAAGGGGTCCCAAAATCCCCATGTTCAAAATTTGGTGCAAAAATTCCAAAAAATGACTGAGATATGCAATAAAGTTGAAACCCCCCCCCATGTAGCCCATTATACAGCTTACCGGCATTTCCTCAGTTCGTGGTCGGCTTTGAAGAGTGCAGGCGTGTTTCTGATCCACCGAAGATCGCGCTGGAGTCCGAGGTAAATATGGGGTGGGGGTGGGGAGGCTTGGTGTGCAATGGGTGGTGCGGGTTGTGGGAGGGGTTGGGAGACGCCACCGGACCGCTTTTGTTTTACAGGTGAAAAAAAAAAAGACGACGGGACGTTTGCCATGCTGGGTGAGCTCCCAGTGTGGCAGAAGATGTGTGGGAGGGCCGAGAGCCGACGGGATTGGGCACCCCGTCGAAAACCACGCTGGGGATGAGGAGCCAACAGGATTGGGCATCCCTGTCGGCAAAACAACGAACGGGTTTGCCACGCTGGGGTGGGCTCCAGCATGGCAGCAGGATGGCTTGGGCCGTGGAGCCGACAGGGATTGAGCACCCCGTCAAAACAACAATGTTTGCCATGCTGGGGTGGACTCCCAGCGTGGCAGGAAAGCTTTGGAGGGGGCGGCGTGATGGAGGTGACGGCGGCGGCGGCGCTCAGTATGGCAGCGGTGTTTTCCTTTGAAGCAGAGGAATACTGCTGTCATACTGAGCTCCTGCACCCATTGGTGCAGGATCGCCACGCCTGCTCAAGGGAGCAGTGCACTGGATGGGAGAGGCACACCTCTGCGTGCTACTTCCTAAACGTTCTCATGATGCCAGTTTAAACATAAAAAGGAGACCTGTATCATGAACATAGCCTTTGTAGACCAAACTCAACATGGATTCACAAGGGGTAGATCATGCTAGACTAAAGTAATATTTTTTTTGATAAGCAAGGTGAGTAAGGTATTGTATAAGGGGAAAGTGGTTGATATAGTCTTCTTTGATTATAGCAAGGCCTTAAATACAGTACCACACTTGATAAACTGATAAGCTGCAAAATATCAGCCTAAACAGCAGGTTGGTCAATTGGATAGAGTCCTGGTTAAGACATAGGAAACAACTAGCCTCTGTAAGGGGACAAAAACAGATTGGTCCACAGTAACTAATGGGATGCCTCAGGGGTCAATTCTGGGGCCCGTCCTATTCCTGTGCCCACCCTGTTCAACATCTATGTGTCATCTATGAACTGTAGGGAAGGAGTATGTCTTATTGAATGTGTTGATGATCCCAAGGTGGGCCCTGTTGTTGATTCTGAGAAAGCTATAGAAAAACTGAAGATGGATATCATCAATTTAGAAAGCTGGGGATTTGAACATAAACTGGGTTAATGTAGGAAAGTGCCCCGTGATGCACCTAGGTAATAATAAAAAAGTTCTAAACATGTACTCTCAGGTCAGGAACTGAAGGAAGCACAAGGGGGATTTAGGAATCCTGGTAACAGAGAACGAATTATAACTAACACTGCATGAAGACAGTGCAAAGATGCTCCAAACCATAGGCTGTAAAGCATTTGGAGACAAAAGGTTCTGATTCCACTGTATGGCTCACTTGTGAGACTGCACATGGGATACTGTGGCCAATTTTGGGTGCCATATACCAAAACAGGTATTAGATATTTAGATGTACAAACAAAGATAACAGTGATGGTATCCGGGCTGAATACAGTGTCATACAGTATAGTGACAGGCTAGCTTTTTACGTATACATACTTACATACTAAAATGCTAGCAGAAGAGGCCTAGTGGTCTTTCGTCACTGCTTGTTTGGTCAGCTCCCACCCTGGGAGCTGATCTTGCTGCCCCCACTCCCTCTCGGGCTTCTCTCTTCGCAGTCCATGGGATTCTTGCTTCCAGAACCCTTCCCCTATACCTGTCCCACCCCCTCTGGAACCCCTCCACAGTCTCTGCATCCACCATCCCCCTCAGCAGCGCATTCCATGGTTCTACTACCCTCTGAGTGAAGTAGCACCTCCTCCTTTCTCCCCGAATATACCCCAGCTTCCACCCATGCCCTCTAGTTGCCACCCTCCTTCCTTCAGAGCACCCTGACTGCACCTCCCCTATTTACCCTCTTCATGTACCTGAAGACCTCTATCATGTCCCCCGGTCCCTTCTCTCTTCCAATGTGTACATATTTAGCTCTTCGAGCCTCTCCCCATTGATCCTTTCTCCCAAGCCCCAGATCATTTTGGTTGCCCTCCTCTGGACCCTATCCAGGAGTTCAATGTCCCTCTTTAAGTGAGGCCTCAAAAACTGCATGCAGTACTCACAGTGTGGCCTCACCAAGCGGTTATACAGAGGGAGTATCACTTTCCTCTTTCTGAAGGTGATCCTCCTAGCAATGCATCCCAGCATCCTGTTGGTCTTGGCCACTGCCCTCCTAAAATTCTCTGAGTTTTTCATTTTGACATTCACCATCACCCCCAGGTGCCTCTCAGCCATCAAGACTTGTAGCATCCCCCCCCCAGGGGGTACACTTGGCCCGGGTTTCTGGTTCCCAGGTGCAGTACCCTGCATTTCTCTGCATTGAACCTCAGTTTTCACTTTCTAGACCACCTTTCCAGAGCCTCCAGTTCCCCCTGTAGGGCCACGCTTCCCTTCCTCGCATTCGCCACTGCCCCCAGCTTTGAGTCATCTGCAAAGAGACTCATCTCACTTCTGATACCCTTCCTTATGTCAGACACATATGCGTTGAACAGGAAGGGCCCAAGGAACGATCTCTGACAGACCCCACTGATAATCATCCTTGGAGATGAGATTATCCTCCCAACCACAACCCTCTGGGTCTGGTCTTGCAGCCAGTTAGCTATCCATCTGATCATCTGGTTCCCCACCCCATTCCCCCCATCTTATCCAACAGGCTTCCATCAGGAACAGAGTCAAATGCCTTGCTGAATTCAAGAAAAAGGACATTCACCAGCCTACCTAGGTCCAAGGCACTGATCTCCCAATCATAGAATTCCACAAGGTTTGTCTGACATGATTTCCCTGGGATGAAGCCATGCTGTCTATCATCCAGGCACCCCAACTTTTCCAGTTCCCCCCAGCCCCTCCTTGACAATACCTTCTATCGCCTTGCCCACCACCTATGTCAGGCTGACAGGCCTGTAATTCCCTGCCAGCTCCCTTGATCCACCCTTGTGGATAGGCACCATATGCGCCAACTTCCAGTCCAGGGGCAACCACCCTGTCCTCAGAGAGTTGTTGAAAAGTTCTGCTAGGGGTTTTACCAGTTCATCCACCTGTTCCCTCAGCACTCTGTGGTGTAATTTATCCAGTCCCAGTGCTTTCTCCATCTTAAGGGACCTGAGGGCTTCCCTCACTCTCTCTACTCTGACTTCCACCTCTGCTTTCTCTTCCCCCTGTTTTGCCTTCCCCACTCCTGTCAGTGATGGTCCCCCTCTCTCTAGACACACCAATCGGTACAGACCCCCCCCTCCACTTCATTGTGTATGATGCAGCCCCCAATTTTCATTGGTAAAAACTGAGGCAAAGTACTCATTAAGTACCTCAGCCTGCACCCCCAGGTCATGTGCCCAACCCTTCCCTGTTTTAATCCTGCTAATCTGCCCCTTCACCCTTCTTTTTTCCCCAATGTATCTAAAGAACCCCTTGTTCCCTCTCCTAATTTCCCTGGCCATGTTCTGCTCCTTCCTTGCCTTAGCCACCCTCACCAGCCTAGTGGCCCTTCTGGCCATCAGCTCATACTCCCCTCGATCCCTTTCACTCCTTGAGCACTTGAAATGCCCATAGGCCACCTTCTTTTCCCTCACCTCCTCCTGAACATCCCGGGTCCACCAGCAGGATTTTTGGGCCTTACCGCATGTGTGTCTCACTCTTGCACAGGTGCTGTTAGCATCCTGTACCCCCTCCTGATGATTTCCCACCTACTATCCATGTCCAGCCCTATCCTATCCAAATGCTCCTTGAGGATCCTTCCCATTTTCTTGAAATCTGCCCCGCTGAAGTCAGTTACCTCCATCTTTGTGCAGCTTTCTACTCCTCCTAGGTCCAGGCAGAACCAGACTGTGGCATGGTCACTCCCCACCAACGGTTCCCTTACTTCCAGGGCCCCAATCTGGTCACTGTCCGCCAGGACCACGTCTAGTATCTGTGCCTACCTGGTTGGCTCCTCCACCTGCTGGGTTAGAAATGCATCCTGAAAGACATCCAACAACCTCTGTTCCCTGGCCACCAAGGATGTTATAGTCCCCCAGTCCTTTCCTGGCATGTTTAAGTCACCCAACACCACTACCCTTCCCCTGCCCAATCTACAATGTCTCCCAACATCTGCCACCAGACTCTCCTCCAGTTCCTCCACCAACGCAGGGGATCTGTACACCACTCCTATTTTTGCTCTCTTACCCCCCCTTGTTATCAAGGTGACCCAAATAGCCTCCATGATCCCCCTCCACCTCTTCCACTCTTCCTATGCCAATGCAGTTATTAACTATCGATGCTACCCCCTCCCCATCCCTCCCCCCTGTCCTTCCTGAACATAGTGTAACCCTCCACGTTCAGGTCCCAGTCATGCAGTGGCCCAGATCTCAGTGACAGCTGCCACATCCACCTCTACCTCAGCTAGCATCACCTGGAGCTCAGGCATTTTATTGCCCAAGCCGCTGGCATTTAGCAGGACCACCCTCCACCCCTTCCCTATACTCCCATTTTCCCTGCTCACATTCCCGTGGGTCCCCCATCTCCCCCCGGTCTGCACCTTACCAGTCAGCCTTTTCCTGCATTTTTCCAGCTCCCTAGGGGGGGTGGAGACAGAGTTCCACCTTACATACAATAGAATGCAGAAAACTCAGGGGAGATCTTTGTCTGATCTTTTGCTCCTTCAATAACCTTGATTTGTTAGCCTGCTTAAGTTTAGAATTAAAGGAATCACATCATGACAAAAGAGCACATGACCACAAGCTTAATGGAGAAATACATTAAACAAAAAAAGGGGGGGGGGCATATGTTTTACTCAAAGAGTGGTATCTGTATGGGACAATTTGCTTATTATAGTAGTGGGTTATGACAGCATGGATTCCATTAAAATGCATTGGACTTATACTGTGTCAGAAAAAACATGATGGAATACAACCACTGTGAAAAGGCTAGCTGTAAGCCACTAAGGGCAATTTGTCTACTGGGCTTTTAACTAACCTATGAAACCATAAAAATGAATCACAAGTAGAGATGGGCGAAGTGGCCTCAATTCGCTCCGTTGAGTACTTTGCCTTATAATGCGTAACACAAGTCCATTTAAACCAATGACTTTGCATTACTCCACCTTCCCAAACCACTACTCCACCAATATTTAAGGTGAAGTACATTTAAAACAATGTTCTTCGCCTCACTTCGCCTTGTTTTAAGCTTCAAAGGTGAATTTAGCAATGATTCATGGCATCTCAGGTCACATGGGCTCTAGATTGTTCTGCACAGCCTCAGTTCAGGGTAGTATGTGTAGGACGCTGCAGGAGACAGTCTGCTCTGAGAGCTCTCTGTTATTCAAACCTTCTAAAAGCTGTTAAAAAAGTATTTTTGAGTCATTCTTTTTGCTGAAACTTTAGTTCATCGATTGTAGGAAACCCTCCTGTGCTCATATCATCGATCATTTATTGTTTATGTGTGGATTTTGAATGTTAATGTACAACATTCAGTCTATTTACTGAGAGACAGTGGAAGTGTGCTTTGGGGGAGGGGCATATCTAGTGTAGGTAGATTTAAGTTAGAGAAATAGAAAGTTCTTTGTTTTATTGGTTATATTTTTCTTGTATAACTGGTTGTGTTTCTTTTTCTCCAGTTCCCAACAGGGGTCACTGACATCATCATCATCATCATATTCAACAACATCATCCACATCTTCTGCTTGGATGCTGGCATATGGACTGCATGTTGCAACCACAGCAACAACATCATCATCATCAGCACCACCATCACCCAAAACGTTTTCACCACACTGTGAATCACTGCATGGCAAATGCATGACCTGAACCGCAGTGGAAGAAATGTCACTTTGTGTGCTATCATTGACATGATGATCAGAAGCCACATGTTCAGTTACTGGGATGTTACTGGGGAGTATAACATCATCTACACTGTCACTCACTGCCACTGTTTCACACTCCACTATATTTTTGGACATGATAAACTGGTCAGAACTGGAACTTGAGGCAGCAATACTCATACCACCACCAGCAACTGCAATAACACCACCAGCTGGGACAACATCATCTCCTCCAACCATGAGTGAAGCTACTGATTGTGCTGGAAAAAACATTGAAGGAGAAATACCTTTCCTCATATCAGCAATGCACTTCTGTGACTGTGTACTACTTCCACACCCACAGACAATCTTACCGCTGGCAACAGTGCCATGGTGAGAAACAGCTTTGCTTGCAAGTCTCTTTGTGGGCATTTTGAGGGATCAACAGGAAATTCTAAACAAATTCAGATTTTGTAACGTTCACTCTGGGTGAGGGATGGGGGGGTGTCACTGGATATGAAGCCAAAAAAACAACTGTGGCTTCAAAAACAGATACAGATGCAAAGTCACAACAATTCAACAACACCTTAACTAACCAGTGCTTTTCTTCAGTCCCAAACAATCCCATCTGGAAAAGAATACCTTTTGTTGGTGGGGGTAGGGGGGCACTGATTGATGATTACTGCAGTGCAAAACCAAGAAAAGATACCAAATGGCAGTACAAAATCACGCAGCTGCAGTGGATAGCAGGTTCACACTTCTGCGCCTGCAATTACACTGTGGCACTATAAAAGGAGTATTATTTGATGTCATGTCATGCACCGCACACATACTCACACACATACACAGAATTTGTCGACAGGTAATGTGTACCAAATTTAAAACTTCAGTAATATACAAGGTTTTTTAAACAACCTCAATGCTGCACCAGGTCCCTCCAGTTCACAACACACGCAATCAGCAAAAAAATGTCAAAAATTACTGAAAATATTACAGTGTGTACACAAAGCAGACACACCACAAGGCTGCTGTCCCCCCTTACACAGTTGAAAAACTGCCAAACTAGGGAGCTGCGGGGGGACCAGGCACAGGAGGGGCAGATGTAGTGCTGGCAGCTTGTTCACACACCTGGCGCTCCAAATGCTGCTGTGGAGGTGGTGCTGCTGGAGCTCCTGCAGCTGCTACTAGTGGTGGTGGTGGTGGTGGCGGACTTGGTGGATGTGACGGTGCCACTTGTGGTGCTGCTACTTTTGGAGGGGGGAGGCAAGACCAAAGAGTCTGGAGTGATCCAACAACACCTGGCTATGACCCCCATGAGTACGCACTCCCCTCTGTCCAAGGGCCACATACTGTCCCTGGTCCATCACACAAAAAAACACTCCTTCCCTCTCCGACACAATGAGTGACTTCACACTCACTCACACACATGTACACGCACAGTCTTACACACACACACACACAAAACAAATGTTATAAAATAAAGAAATTGGTCACCAAAAAGAACTGATAAAACTGTACAAAAAACCCTAAAGAATTAGCTTTTAAAAAAGCTTTTGGGGTTTTTGGAATTTGCTCAAGAAAGAAACTAATAATGAACTCTCCTCTCCTACACAAAATGCTTCCTCCTTCTACCTCTGTAAAGGAGAAAGTGAAAGTTTCTGATTGTATGACTCACTTTCTTTCTGCCTGGCTAAAGCATGTGACTTACAGTACTGTAAGCCATCTGATGTGTGTGGGGGGGGCTGCCTAAAATTCCTATATTGTTGTCATTCTGCCTTACTTTGCGCTAAGATGGAAAAACAATGCAAAATCATAATAACATAGTGAAGTGAGCACTTTTCAATGGCCACTTCATGTAGCATTATGATAATGTGAAGTAGCCACTCCACGTTCACTTCGCAGGTGGAATTTAATTTTGCTGCATCTCTAATCACAAACAATAAATCATATTTAAAAAGAAGGATATTTAGAACAGAAAGAAGAAAACATTTTTACTCACGTTAATCGGTAGGAATTTGGGAAATGATCTCTGAAGAAATTGTTTACAGGAGGACAAAACATAGTTTTAAAAACATCCTGGACAAATGCCTGCTTGAGACACATATGGGGAAGTGGGGAGTGGAATTAATGGGCAGCATAGACCCCTTCAGCTCTGGCAACCAAATATGTGGTAAAGTTTTAATTCATCCATGGAGCTGGAGCAAATTCAAGAATTTCATGAGTCATAAAACTCATAGGTACACCAGCTTGTCTGATTCATTTTTTTATTTGAAGATAATACATAAATAAACTCTTTCTCTTACCCACTGTGCTATATATTTCAACCTCTATCTCTCCGACCAGATACTTTTAATGATAAAGCTTCCTTTCACCTTCTTCCTCTCCCCACCTCACCAGACCCCAATATGTCAAATAAAATCCACACCTATCCTCCCTCTGGCCCACACTCCCCTTGCCCCCAATGCCACCACCCAAAAATACATTTTTGCTTAACCCATAACTGAAGAAAACTATCCCCCAGTGCAGAGTGTCTGCTCTGTTCACTGCCTGAACTGGTAATGGCATGAATGAATGGCAACATATGTGCTTACAGTAAAACCTACATTTTGAGTTTTACTAGGTGCTAAGATATCACCATTCATTCATTGGGGCCTGGTCTGGTGAGGTGAGGAAGGAAAGTGTGTTTTGTGATGTAGAGGAAGTGTAATACAATATCCATTTTCCAGACCCGGGGGGGGGTGAGGGGATTGAGGGTGCTAGCTGGAAAATGGGAGTGTGATTAATTCTAAAAGGTTTCTGAGAGTTGAGGGTTGGAATTTTCATCAGACTGGGTGGTGGAAGTGAGTTTATGTGTTTTGGGGTGTTATATTACTATTAAAGGTAGCTGGAGGAAAGCAATTTGCATTGTTTATGATTGTGAATTAGCAATTCACATAGGTTCGCCACACAGATTTGGAAATTTTGCCAAGAGAGGAAGAAGAAAATTGATGTCATTGATGAATCAAAGTTAGCTGAATTCATGAATCACTTTACAAAATGAGTACCACCAATTTCATTCACCTTCACTTATGACCTTAGTAGAACCTTTGTATGAACCTAACATTTCATGATCCTTTGTCAAAAAAAGAGAAAGGTGATGATTCCCTAACTTGCTGGGATAAAGAATGCAGGAAATAATAATATAATGGTATTATGTTCAAGGAGATCTACACCCTTTCTGAAATTATACACCTTTGCTGCCTGTATATTAGTTTTTACATGTTGAAAATGACTTGGGCAAAATGATTTAGACATTTTTCAACTAAAGAAATCAAGGTACAGTAGTATGATTATTTATACATACACTGTTAAATTAAATACCTGAAAAACAGTGACTACTTATCCAGCGTATCATAATTCTGCTCATTATGAAATGAGTAGTGAGATTTGCATAACTGTCAGGACAAGACACTGATGGAGACCCCCATGAAGACTCTGTTTGGGTCGAGGCACTAGGGGTATGCATGGCGCCACAGCTTGGATTCTGTAACTTGTACTAGGAGTTGGAAAAACATCATTTTGACTTTTTGATAAAATATTGGACTCCTATCTGCTTTTTGTCTTCACTTTTCTTCCTCGGTTCTGGTTCTTAGTAGGAGGTAAGTCGTCTCTGTGGACCAGCACCGGATCCCCTTCTTGCATCACAGCTAACGTCCTGGAACTGTTGGAGAGAGGGCTGTTGGGCAAAGATCTGCACACAGGAATGCAACGCAGACAGTATCCTAGGTTTGTATACCAAAAAATTTAAGGGAGCAGGTCACTTATTTTTTGAGTTATTCTTACTTTAAATCATTCAAAATACAAAAGAGCTTATTTGGAAAGTAGTTGAAATTTAAATCATATTGTTAGTATGGCTTGTCAAACTGTATATACATTAATAACAGTCTTTATTAAAAATGTACCTTTTTAAAAATGTAAACATTTTTCTATAATTTAAACATGCAAGCAAAATAAACCCATGTTGTAAGTGCAGTAACACCCTCAAGGTCATGCATTGTGCTAATTTGATGCCTTTCCCAGTTTCTGTAAGATACTTGGCCTGAGACCTTGTGCCATACATACCTGGAGTGTGTATCAAACTAGGACAATGCAAGCTCTGTCATGCTTTATTACTTACTCTGTCATCCTTCTCTGCCCCGCCCCCACAGGTTAATATAGTCAGCAGGGATGACCCTAAGGTATAGCCAATGGTAACTAAACTAGAAAAAGGTAGAATGATGGAGAAAAGGAGAAAGGGGATTAAAGGCAGGGGGGTAATGAGGGAAGGTTTGAGGAAAAAAGGGGTGATGACAGGAGGGGAAGTGACATAATATGCAAGGACATGTGTGCAAATGCTCACAGCCTGGGAAATAAAATCCCAGATCTGATGGCCTTGATGGCAGAGGCTGACCTGGACATTATCACTACAGTATTACTGAGACATGGTATAATGGAAACCATGACTGGGATGTAGCTATACCATGTTATACTGTCTTCAGGAAAGACAGGGAAGATAGAAACAGAGGAGGGGTGGCTCTTTATGTCAGGGAGGTTATAAAAGCAAATGAGATAAAGGGATTGCAGGAGGAGACAGGGGCCTGTGGGTCATGCTAGAGATGGGCAATGGCACTGCTATTCACATGGCTGTGCTCTACAGACCTCCAGCACAATGGGTAGAGTTGGACAAGGTTCTTGTGGAAGCCATCCATAAGATGGCGACTAAAGGGGAAGTGCTGCTGGTAGGTGACTTCAGTCTGCCATATGTTGATTAGAGTATCCCAGCTACAGCTTCAGATAGGAGCAGGGACATACTGAACTCCCTACAGGAGGCATGCCTCAGACAACTAGTGCTAGAGCCCACCTGTAAAGGTGTGATTTTGGACCTGGTACTCATCAACAGGGACAGAATTGCAGATGTCATGGTGGGTGGACACCTGGAGTCTAGTGATCATCACACTGTGTGGTTCAATATGAGTATAATGGCATAGTCAAGTCACACAAAAGTGAGGGTCCAGGACTTCAGGATGGCAGACTTTGAAAACTTGGGAGTATATTTCAGGAAAACCCTAGCAGGGAGGGAGGGAGGACTTGGGGGGGGGGGACTGAGGAACAGTGGGCTCATCTAAAAGAAACCATTGCATAGTGGAGACAGCAAACCTTTGTGTTAGGCAAAAAACAAATGCAAGAGAAAAAGAAAATCACTATGGTACTCAAAGGAAGTGGCATGGAAGGTAAGAGAGAAAAAGCTGGATTTTAGGAAGTACAAGAAAACACAGAAGGAGAAAGAAATGGTAGGGTATTGGAATAAGAAGAGGGAGGCAGAGAAGGTTGTCAGGAGTGCAAAGGTGCAAACACAGGAAAAAATTGCCCAGGCAGTAAAGACAGGGGACAAGTTGTTTTATAGGTACGTTAGTGAAAGGAGAAAGACAAGGGGTGGGATTGTAAGGCTTAAGGTGGAAGAAGGGGAGTGTGTGGAGGGGGACTTGGAAAAGCAACAATCCTGAACAAACATTGTTGTTCAGTATTCACAGATAAGGGGGAAGGTGAGGGAGCACAATTAAGTGGCAGGAACAATAAGGGGAGGGAGGGAGGTGGACACCAGTCCATTTATGAAGGACAGAGTTCTAAAGGAACTTGCAAAGCTGAAAGTGGACAAGGCGATGGGACCAGACAGAATACATTCTAGAATATTAAAGGAGCTTAGGGAGGTGCTAGTAGCACCACTGGCAACCCTGTTCAATGAATCACTGGAAACGGAAGTAGTTCCAGAGGACTGGAAGACAGCAAATTTCATTTCATTTCATTTTATTTTTTATTCATGTAGGCCTGATGAGCAAAATGCCCGTTTTCACAGGCGACAAGTGGAGGTTTACAAAAATACAAAAAACTTAAGATACTGTATGTCCAAAAAATAAATACGATACAACTTACACAATCAAATACATTTACAGCATAATACAGT
Source organism: Neoceratodus forsteri (assembly GCA_016271365.2). NCBI lineage: Eukaryota > Metazoa > Chordata > Ceratodontiformes > Ceratodontidae > Neoceratodus > Neoceratodus forsteri. The sequence goes on along the minus strand of CM057457.1, from coordinate 98,623,436 downwards.
TCATACCAAACTTTCTAACCAAACAAAATGCTGTTGTTCTCATAAATACATCCAGTCTTTTCTTAAAAACAGTAACTGTTTTACTACTCAAAAGTTTCAAAGGGAGTGAATTAAAACATTTAGGGGCCCTATAAGTAATAGATTTTTGGCCAATAGCTTTACAACATAATGGGGGTTTGTAAGAAAATGTATCTTACGATCTAGTCCCCCTTCACAAAAGTGGGAGCAAGAAGGAAGCTGGAAACTATATACCAGCCTGACCTCAGTGGTGGGGAAAATAATGGAATCACTGCTAAAAGAAAGGATTGTGGAACATCTTGAATCCAGTGGAGCTCAAGATCTGAAGCAGCATGGATTTTCAGTGGGAAGGTGTGTCAAACAAATCTGTTAGATGTCTTTGACTGGGGGACCAGGCGAGTGGATCGGTGGTAGTGGTGGGGGGAGCCGTGGATCTGGCCTTCTTGGATTTCAGCAAGACCTTAGGCCCATTCCACATAAGTGGCTTGTAAACAAGCTAAGCAGCCTGGGAATGGGTCCCAAGGTGGTAAATTGGGTTAGGAACTGGTTGAGGGTAGGGCACAGAGGGTGGTGGTAAATGGATCCCAATCTGAGGAAAGTAGTGTGACCTGTGGGGTGCCAGAGGGATTAGTTCTGGGGTCAGTCCTATTCAATGTCTTCATAAATGACATTGCGGAGGGGCTGGAAGGAAAGGTATGCCTCTTTGCAGATGTGCAACATGCTAGATACTCTGGGAGGGGTGGATAAAATGAGGAGGGACCTAGGTAAACTAGAGGAATGGTCAAGAGTGTGGCAGCAAAGATTCAATGCAGAAAAGTGCAAATCCATGCATTTGGGGTACAGGAACCCAAGGGAGGTTTACATGATGGGGCAGAGATACTGCCAGCCACCAAACAGGAAAGGGATCTGTGGGTAATCATATCAGATGACCTAAATGTGGCTAAACAATGTGCCAAGGCTGTGGGGAGAGCCAGTGGTGTACTGGTGTGAATAGAGAGAGGTATCACCAGCAGACAGAAGGAGGTTGCGATGCCGCTGTACAAATCATTAGTGAGACCTCATCTGAGGTACTGTGTTCAGTTCTGGAGGCCACATCTCCATAAGGACATAGACAAGGTAGAGGCAGTTCAGAGTAGGGCAACAAATGTGGTGCAGGGCCTGTACCATAAGTCGTAGGAGGAAAAACTTGAGAACTTCAATATGCCTACACTTGAGGAGAGGAGGGAAAGGGGAGATATGATAGAGACCTTCAACTATCTTAAGGGCATAAATAAGGTAGAGGAGGGTAGTATCTTTCAGAGAAAGAGATGTTCTAGAATTAGGGATCATGAAATAAGGCTAGAATGGGTAGACTTAGGGGTAACATGAGGAAGTATTTCATCACAGAAAGGGTGTTAGATGCATGGAACAGCCTCCCAGCAAAGGAGTTGGGCAAATATTTGGTAGGAAAATTCAAAAATGCATGGGATAGCCATAGGGGAACCCTAGTAATATGAGAAAGATCAAAGCCAGAGATCAAGTAGGGTCTATGGCATCTGCAGCAGGTAGAAACAAGGTCTAGTCAGAGCTGATATGACTGTGTAGAGCAGCAAGACTATGGAGGAACTCTCACCATGGGGCCTAAGCATGTTGTATTAAAGATGGCCACCATAAGAAGACTGTGCTCGAGTGATACTCACGCACGTGCAGTTAACATTGGAGGGCATCTTGGGCATGGCAGCCGTAACTTCTGCAGATGTGGAAACAAAGTATTGCCCCGTGAAGGGGTGTGTGTTTATGCAGCCAATGAAGGGGAAAGGCCATTTAAAAACAATCATCTGCTTGAGCACTGTGGAAGCACTCTGGAGCATTATCCGGTGATGTTCTTCCACTGTGCCCTTCCCAGATGATGACTGTACATCTGAGGATCTCCGCTCCCACATCCGTAAAAATGTGCAGACTGGGTGCACCTAGCGGTCCTTATCTGTCATTCATTTCTATGTTTCTGTGTTTCTGTCTCCACCTTTTTGTAGTCCTTACACAGATTTGAATTTCATAGCCTTGCACAGTACTGTACTTCATGTGTGGGGATCACCTCCCTGTTTCTGCAGCTGACTTCCCTCATATTGCATCCCAGCATCCCATTTGCCTTGCCCACAGCCTTGCTGAAATGTGTTACAGATTACAGGTTATTCAAGAATATAAACACAATGAGTATTGTATAGGGGTGGGTGAAATTTATCTTCTGCCTGCAAAATTCTGGTGAAATGCTGATTTCGTATCCTTGAAATTTCATGGAATTTCCATGAACATTTAGCAAAATTTTGCCAACATTTTGATTTTTGTTATTTTCACCTAATGTACAAAGCTTTTGTCCTAACTGCATCACAGTTAGTATGGTGACTATACCATTGCCCATACAGAAGCACACCAAGTTCCAGTTCTCTGTCTTTAAAGATGACTGAGGTATAAGCCTCCAAACATCTGTAAATTTTAAAATTAGTTCACAACTAACATAATCTACAAGTGTTAGTTCAAACTGCATCAAAATTGGCATGAAGACTTTACTAATGCCCAAACATATGTGTAAGTTGAAGATCTCTAGAATTAAAGGTGACTAACTTATAGTCCTCCAAACAATGAGAAATTTTAAATTACATTTCACAATTATGCAAACTACTGCATTTTAAGCCCTTTGTTTAATGCTAGAGCATGGAATATCACTAATATTCTTAGGTTCATTTACTCTAAATATTAGGCTTTAAGGCAACCGCCATGGCTCAGCATCAGAGAGCCATGCTGCCATGCTGATGACCCTGGTTTGGAAGTGATCCCTGGAAGTCATGTTGGGAGGCAGGTCATGGCTAAACGTTACAATTTACATTACCAGTGCTTTTTTATTTAGCAGTTTCTATGACTCTTACAATAAAGTATGCATCTAAGTTTTCAATTATCTAGCCCAAATAGTGGCAAAGTTGTAAGCACAAAAATATTTTCAGAAATTCTCTCATGAATATTAAATTACAAGATTAAATCAACAGTATCACATAATAAAGCAAAACAAATTATTACACAGAATTTACAAGCAACAGGCCCACAACAAAATGATAGGGTGATCTAGTTATTTGTTTGTCTATTCAGATGTATACCATTGAGCACCAGTGCTCATTTTCAAGGGTTCCTCATCGTGAGAAAATACATCACTTACAAATATGACAATTCAGTTAGGCTGAAAGGACAGCAACAGGTTACTGTTACTAAAATAGCCATTACATTCTCAGCATTACCTAAAGGAGCAATTTCATAGAGTCATCAATAAAGAAAGGTGACAAAGTAGACGTTCAAGATCAGAAATGTGCCAGTTAATAACAAAGAAAGCTATCTATAATGATGACAATGCAAGACGGAAGCACAATATTTGAAAATATAGCAAATGAGGTATAAAAAGACAAGAGATCATAATGACTAGTGTATTTAACAGTGCAAGTATTTTGTAATAACAATTTGAATGAACAGAGACTAACTAATGACTGTATTGTGAGGACTGCAATTTATTCCAACACATAGAGGCAAGCTACCTGAAGATTATCTTACCATGTTTGCAGGAGTACCTAATGACCTATAAGAGAATTCAGACAGGACTTGTGTTGCTTGTCCTGAAACTGAAAGGAGTTGTGGAAGATGCATGACTGGCAGAATATTCATGGCTAGACATTTAGTTATAAATTTTATGTTTCAATAGTAATACCATAATTCTAATGTTGTTATACTGTCCCAAAATGTGGCACACCATCTCAAGTTGCTTATGCATCTGTGTGATTTTGCATAAATTATCTCCCCCCCAAAAAATCTTAAAACCTGGTATTCAAAGTGGAAACAAAGTCAGTTTGAACTTTCTTACTCAACCCACAAATAAACCTTTCGATATGGTACTATAAATCATCAGAATTATCTTTTTCCACTTATGATCTGTTTTTTTATATAGTAACATTTCAGAATTCGAGGTTCCTTCATCAGACTTAGAGCTTTACAATTGTTATTTCTCTTTTAATAAATGGTCTGCAAAATTAGATTAAAATAAAAATATATTTTAATTATTTTTTTTTGCTTATACAAACACCTTTTATGTTATCTGCATTAACTTTGAGAAAAAAATAATAATGTAATATGCAGGAGGATCAAACCTGCTTATTAAATGCATAGTTTCTCTGTGCTAATTTTCTTTACCTTTGGTAAATGGGGGGGGGGTCTTGCTTGTGCTGTAGCCTTGTCTAATCTTTAAAAAATACATCAAAGGTTTTTTTTATTTCACCGACTTAAAGTGCTTTTCTTTTTATACAATCTTTCCTCTGTTAATTTTATTTAGGAAATGTTACCCTTATCATTTTGCTTTATGAGGCAGTTCAGTCAAACTCATTGCTGGCTGAAGGTACTGACTTCCAAACAAAGCCTCCTCCGTTTGCCTAAGGGAGGTAAAAAAAGGGCTTCTTTACATTTTTTTTTTAGTTATCTTTTTACCTCCAATGACACTCCAGTACCCACCTCTCCTTCAGGCCCTCCTAGTATCTCAGCTCCCAGCCATCCTCTTCCTGTGCACTGCTCTCATACCACATACCACATATCATATAGCCTACTCCACTGAGTCATCCCGGAGTAACCCATCTCCGAGCAGGTCCTCTTCCTTTGATGGGGAAAGACACGCAGGATGGGGAAACCCCAGCACTCTATTTCTTTCCTTACAGGACTCCTGGGAGCTGCTGTGGAGGATCAGGCTTAGTGAAGTTCTGGAGATGTGAAGAGACAGAGGCTGTCATCCATTGGAAGCCAAAGTTGCTTTCCGACTTTCTGGTTGTCCCTCCTGCACCATTGCATGTAGTATCCCTGGTCTCCACCAGGGACTGCTACTAGAGCAAGGCTTCCCACCTGACCCAACCCAGGAAAGGAGAGGAGAGGAGAGGAGAGCTGTCCTCCAGATGCTCAATCCTCTCCATCTCCAGCCTGCCCCCGACATCCCAAGTCCATTCCAGAACCCAGGTCCCCGGCGTGGTTCGTGATGTGGTGTTCAGTGCCTCAGCCCTCTGCACCACTGGGCCAGCTTCTTTACATTTAATATGCTCACTCACATATTTTTTGTAACATTATTGTTCATAGGGGCAAATATTTTAAGCTTATCTGCTTTCAGCAGTTCAAAAAGATGGCCAAATGTAGGTCATACTGCTTGCTCTCTCTCCTGGGAATGCTGCCATTACCACTAAACACTGTTCTTCCTCACATATTCCTTCTACCTGAAGCTAAGATGGTGCACACACCCATGGGTTTGACTACATCATGAATGATGTCACCCTGGGAGGCCCAGTCAAATTGAAATCTCACATGACAAAAATGTCAAAACAGAGGTCCCCCTTTCCTCTGTGGTTTCAAATTTACCAGTAGAAATTCTCCTGTCTTTTTTCATGATTTAAAAAAGGAAGATCTAGCTAATTTGAGACTGTCAGTCTCTGTAAACACAATAACTCAGTAAGGGGAAAATTCAAAGTAGAAAATATTCAGACTTTAATTGATATTCCTCCCCCAATTTTTGGCATGCTCAGAACACCAAATGAATGTAAAATTCAAGCCCTGCTATTCAATTATTGGCTCTTTTGAAGGGCACAGTACATAATATACAATAGATAATATACATTAGTGTAGCTTCAAACCCAGTCAAAATACTTCTGGTGTGAGCCAGGTTAACAGAAATATAAACCTAGAATGTAAAGGCATTAGCAATATCATTAGCATTGCTGGGGTTACCATATCTGATCTAAAAAATTACACAATGCATATAGGTACAGACAATGTTGACTATAAAAGTTAGAATATGAAGGTAAAGATATCTGCTCAAAGTCAGACAGCAAGTGGTGGTGCAGGGGATCAAACCTGCACCCACAGGTTTGCAGCTTTGTTCCATAATAACTAGCTGTCTGTCACTTCCACATAGTGTTGATAATTTATCTTTAACTTAATTCTTCATGTACTAATCTGATAGCAATATCACACTAAAATGTCCATTCATTTCTGTACCATATCTGGCACCTTAATGTAGTGATATCGTGTTTAAAAAGGTGTCAATTGGATAACAATCAATTTTTCTATTACCTACTTTTGCTTATTGCAAGCAGGTTTTAGAAAAAGGCAGTCTTGCTCATTATTTGATAGACAGAATGGTAAGGAATTTCAGACCCTCACCCAGTATAACTGCTTTTTGTAAGCACATTATTAGCCTTGGACAAACAGATCCAAACATCCAAGTGTAAAGTTGTCTAGTGTTGTGATCCCTTTGAGGGAATTAATACTCCCACAGTGTTTGTGAATTTCTCAGTATCCGTATTTCAAAAATATTCCAGTTTTTGTAATGCACTCATAACTCCACTACTAAGAAACACTTACTGCAGTCTTCAGAAAGATACCACAGATGTATAATGCCAACAAAGTTAATGACTGAAAGATCAATAAGAGTTTCATTAGCTTAGTACATCTATACTTCACAACAGCCAGTCCATTAGGAGGGTTCACTACACATCTATGAAGGGAAGTCTGTAAATGGCAAGGATCACAAAGTGTTGTATATGATGAGAAAATATGGCCACTTATTTACTGATTCAAGACCAGTACTATAGGTTTTGATCAAACGATTCCACAGGGCTGCAAGAAGCTTCAGAAATGGTTGTCAAGCCTAAACAAGATTATGAATTAACAAGGTTGTTGCAGACTGTTGAAACCTGGGAGAAAAATCTGATGCAAAGAACAACAAGCTGATCAAGATAAGACAGATGCCAAACCAAAGTGCATACAGACAAACATCTCGTAAGGCCTATTTGCAGGATTGCTATTGCATTGCATTTATCATCTCAAATTACTGAAATTGTTTAATGTATAAGAACACTACCTACAGGGAAGGGCAAATAATGCATATACTGTATTTCCTAAATACCTCACTGAATAGCATACTTAACATTTGGATTCAGCATGTTAAGTATCAGCCTAATACAGTTAGAAGTCATATTCAGATCACACTCTTCCAATCAAATGTTAAAAATAAAACAAAACACTGTCCTCAAAGGTCTGTAAACCTTCGCATTCTTCTCTTTCTTCAGCTATTTAAATCATATTAATTTTTCCTTGCAGGGAATCACATGCAGGCAGCCACTGATGATACCAATGATTTACTTCACCAACCTTCTGTTTTATTTAACTGCTGCATGGAATCTACTCACCATTGTAGTAAACTTTTATTTTTAATTACCCTACTTTCTGATGGGTATTTTATTTTGCAGAGTATAAATAAGGGATATCTGATTTGAACTTATGAAAAATAATATACAGCTTCAAGAGTGGAAGTGATCTCTTGATCTTCAGAATTGGTGTAGCCGAGAGTGAGGTCAAAAGAAGTAATTGACCATGAGTGTAGAGGTGGGCAAAATTTGTGAATTCAGCTTCTACAGGATTTTTGTGAAAATTCAGAATGTTTGCAGAATTTTAAAAACTTCCTCCATCAGTGAGATTGTAATCTTCCAAATCTGTTTGGTGGATTTTCATCCTGTTCTGCAGAACTTTTTGGCTGAACTATGGAATAATACACATGAACTGTGGAATGAAAGTTCTGAGAATTTTTTTTTTTCTGCAGCTTAATGAATCATTCCTCATTACATGTACATACCTCTCAACTGTCACTGATTTTCAGGGACGTCCCTGATTTTGCCTCAAAATTTTACTCTGTCCCTCCTTAAAATTGTGTTTTCGTGACCAAATAGCGGGGGTTATAAGCATAAAATAATGTCAAACATTAAAGTTACAGACTTGTTCTTACTTAGAAAATGCATTTTACACTAAACTCTTTATTCTACCCGTTTCCTGAGTGGATATCTCCAAGTTTAAAGAAGTGTCCCTGATTTTGGTCCTTTGTCCCTGATTTTTTTAAGCCTTGTCCCTGATTTATGAGGCAGGAGGTTGAGAGGTATGTACATGTAATTATTCCACAGTTCAGTGATCAGTTCTGAGGACTTTTTTTCTCTGCAATGTAATTCAATAGTCTACAATTTATACATTTAATCTGCCATTCTAAGCTGGAATTTCTGTGGAAGTTGATAATTTGATTTCCACACCTTCACAGATGCAAGAATCTGACTTTCTCAGATATTGTGCCAGCAAAAGATTTTTTTTTGCACACTTCTAGAGTTCAGATAAATGCCATATTGGATAAGCACACATCACATGTCCCATTTATATACAATGCACTAGCATTTTTAAGCTACTTTTAGATAAAAGTAAAAGTTTCCCATAGCATAGGAGACTTGAAGCGCTGGAACTGCCATGCCTTGTTTGATAGTGGTAGCTCATGCTGGCTGGAGAGCATGGATCTATCAATGGCTTGGCACAGGTGGCAGAAAAAGATCTTTGTGATGTACTCAACTAGCTAGATACATTTTATAATGCACCCTACTGTGAAGATAAAAAAATTATCTAGCAAGTTGGTGTTCACTACTATAGATAGTGTACTTATGTACATAAAGAAGAATTCAAAGCACCCACCACAAGGCAAGCATCCATAAAATGGTATACCTGTGAATCAATAGCCATTTTTATTTATCAAAATGTGCAGCATGTCTCTAAAAACCTCCAGACATGGTCTAACCACTTTAGCTGTGCATCAAGACTGACATACTGTACTGTACAGTGATGTTTCGCATGGATGCTCCCTTGCTTCATCAGAGTGTATGCATTTAGGATATAAATTGATACCGTATGCTGCATAAGCCTATGCCCTTGAGTATGCATGCCTCCATTTCAAATTATGCATGTTCCAAGCTGTTTTCTGCCCAGTCTATAAAGATGTGTAGGTAACAAGACCAACCATACAATGTAATATCAGTCACTGAGAGCCCAGCTCTTTCATTTTGAAGCTATATTAACAAAATTCTGGTGCATTTGCCTAACTACGATCTTTGAAAATATTTCTGTTAAAATCAACCCAATCATTTTGCAGTATGCCACATAGTAACATCAAGACTTGATACGAGAATCATGGGAGAATGTTTATTTTAAAGAAATAGATATACCCCAGTAATGATACTGGAAGACAGTTCAAATTTGTGTTGTCTTCTTAAATCATTAATAGTACTGTAGTAATGTTCAGTGAATAATCCTTATTTTTTCATGACTCAAATTAAAGCTCAGGTACTAAATTAAATGTACAGCTATTTCAAAAGTAATGTATCAATACATTATTTACATATTGGTCTCATAGACATTGTTATTTTAGATTTAGAAAGGTTATGCTAGTATTTCAAATGGTCATCACCTAATCTTGTTGTTTCTGGTTTAGCTAGTACTGTATAGTGCAACTCTGGGTATTTATTCTATGTATTGATGCCCTCCCAATTACAAGATCTGCCAGCACAGTTGGTTGAGAAGTACATGGTCCTGTTACAATAGGGACTGGGACTCATAGTCTTGTGGCTCTAAAAACTAGGATTGGTACATGGGTTGTTAGTCACAGAAGTCTACTGGTTCCACTCCTTCTCAGAGCAGTCTTCGCTATCTGTTGTCCAGGACATTTAATGATGAAACCACCCTGAGCAATCTAGAAGCACACTGCTTTCACCCTTGTACTTCTTCAAATGCTTCATGTTTCAGTCCTGCTATCCAGGAAAGAAGTAATCCATCTAGAAATGTAAAGTTGAGCCTTCCATCAGTTATTCTCAAATGGGCAGCACAACAAAAAACTGTCAAATCTGCCTGTGTGTAGGCATTGTCAATTGCTGGTCTATCTTAACCTACTTTATTATTCCTCCCCGGTCCTGAAATCTTATGCGTCAGAAGCAGCACCACATAGACCAGTTCTGCTACTAAGTTTCAACAAAAAAACTTATATATTGCATGACGGTGTGACTGAGTCAATGATTATTTTGTAACTAAAGGAAAAAATAAAGTTGTGCTTTATTGGAGTAGGGGGTCAAGAATGCAAAATGTTTTTATTGATGTAGTTAAGGTTGCACATGGTTTTAGAACTATATCAGTCACATAATATGAATGTCATTTATTTCTGATGAAGCTCGGTGTTTAGTCTTGCAAAACGTAAGAAGTTTTTTTTGCCTGTTAGCATTATGTTCTAAGAACCAATAAGTTTGCACTGATGCACTTGGTTAAATAAATATTTTATTAATATATTTGGCCTGGACTGGGTGCTGATTCTTTTTACAATTTATTTATACATTTGTCATAGCACCAGTTTTGCTCAGTGTGGTTCATTTCTTGAATTTTTTGGTAGGGGGGTCAAGCGGAAGTATATTGACCCAACAGCTATATAGAAACAAGTGAGTTACACTGCCACCAAAGTGAGTTGTAATGGAAAGAGCCAGTGAGGAAGATATGAAAGTGTATTTGTCAGTGCAGGGGTATGAGACTAAGGCAATAAATAATGATAAGACATGAGAACAGGAGGTGAAGGGGCAGGAAAACTTATGATCCATGCAGGGAGCAGGAGCAGTAGGAGAACAAGGTATTATCAGCGGGCAAGGAGGGTGAAAAGCAGAGGGAAGAAATAAGGGAAGGAGGGGCATAAGGAAGCACATTTAGCAGAAGAGGATGCATAAGTGGAACTTGAAAGTTTGACATTATTTGCACCATTGACATGGCTAACTGAGGAAGAAGACAGTCTAGGAATCCTGTCATGTGTTTCCTAGCTGCTCTCTCTCTCTCTCTCCCCCCCTTGCAATCAGGCAGCAAGATGGCCATGCAGCTGCTCCACTCCACAAGACATCGCACTGAATGAGCATTTTAAATCTTAACCTTTCGCTAGTTTTTTTTAGCTTTTTTTGGGAGGTTATGAATTAAAGCCTCACTGTTTTTATATGTAATTTACAATACCGAGCACGGTATTTGTATTTTTGCAAGATGAATATTTGCTAGCATCGGTAGTTGAGTGGTACATATAGGTGGTTTGACTCTGAACTACAAGTGATATTTTCAGAGTCAAGATGGATGATGAATGAAACTTATTTTGAATTTGCCCCCTCTGGTCGATGTAGTACCACTCTTTTGTTTGTCGATGCTATAACTTGAAAATTCATTATTGGCAGCTACTGATTCAATAGCATACCCGAAGACTAGAAATTTAAAATAAGAACTGGCACGTTCTTTGTTTGTTGCAGAATTGCTCATTTTGAATTTGTTATCTAAGTGGGCCCTGGACTCAGAGAAGAACTAAAGGTTCTGCTGGAGGCCCTCAAGAAAAAAACTCCCAGCTACGGAGGAGGCTGGGGAATGGTAATCACACAGGATGTGCAGAAACACCTGAAATTATCTTGAAAAGTTATTCTACCCTTGCCTAGGGCTTAGGGAGGGGGGTCATGTCTTATACCTAAAGTTTTAGGCATGTTATGCTCAGAGTAGCACTTTTCTTTTTCTCCCTTTTAGGTGCTTAAAACTAATCATGCTGGGAGTAGAGGCAGTTGGAACTTGCCGGAGAGATAATTTTTTTGTGGAGATTACATGCTGTAAAGTTTGCTGTGAACTGTAGGCACACAATGATGTGGACTTATGGATTTGTGAATCTTAGCTGAAGGAACTCCTGGATAAGGAGGAACCCTGGAACACTTGCAGATTTAAGGTATCCTCATTCTCCAGGCAGCTACAGATGCTGCTTCAGCGACAGGTAGTTGTTGGATAAAAACAACATTATGTCCAGCTGTTTATATATTTTTTGTGTGCCTGGCCAGTGTTGTGCTTGTGAAGTTATTGACTAGGGTTTGCATTTGAACATACTGGCAACTAATGCTGTTTGACTGCAGCCATTGTGGCTGCAGACTGACTAGCTAACAAAGCACATTGGAATTGGGACTCTTGGTTAAACAGCTGAACTGCTGAGTGAAATAATTCCTTTGAGATACAAACTAACTTTTTGCCGCTTGAATGGGGATTGAATGTGGATTGCTTTAATGTTCACAGCATTTATGGAACTAATCACAGAAGTTGCAAGACTTGACAAAGAGGCTTCTTGCCAGGACAAATGAGGCTTAAGAACTTTTTAAAATGTTGCAGGTTTATTTCTATTTAATTTTTAAATTTCTGAACACTCCCAAGCAGGCTAAAGAGTGTCAGTTTACTATGAATGAAAGGTGCAGATAAACAATGCATGCATTGGCCTCCAGAGAGTAAAAGAACTACCTATTCTCCCTTAACTGTTTGGACTTGAAGGCAAAAAGCCTATTAAAAGTATAATTTTATTTATTTAACTTTTACTACTTTTTTTTGTAAATTTTATTTTATTTTGGAAAGACTCATGTACACTTGTCCTCCCTCCCTCCTATTATGGGGGAGGGGGCATATAGAAGACTGACAACATTGACAATTTTGACATGCATAAATTAATTGCTTTACATCATGGCATTATGTTAACATTTACTGTATTGTTATAAAGGCCATAGATTATCAGTGTATTTAATTTAACTTTTTATCTGTTTGTTTTGGAGGCATACAATCAAATTATTAGCATTCCTTTCTCAACTGAATGATACCTGAGTCCTCTGATATCCCACTTTTGTGGGATATTTGTGGAACTTCAATGGCAATAAGTCAGTCATTCTTTTCAGAAAAGTGGGAACCACAGTTTCTCCATGCAGCTTCCAGAGGGACAAAATCTCCTCATATTTGCCCTCCTGCCCTCTTACTCTGCACTGCATTTTTTTCTAATCTCATTATTTCTAGAAGAGATTTTAGCCAAGAGGCAGATGAGAGGACTAGATCACTTCTCCAATATACTCTCAGTTCCCTTAATCTAACTACTACCCCCAGTCTCCAGAGCCTATTCACTACTAGACTTCCCCTGTCCCTGAAGCCCGGCAGTCCCAGAAGGATCTCTGCTTGATACATTCTGAGAGGGGCACCAAGAACTGAGGCCAGAATCTGCAATATACTTCTCCAGTATTGCTGTGTCTTGTGGCACTCCCATAATATGTGGAAAAAAGAGCCCTCTTAGATATTACATTTATGGCAGTATTGTGAGGAGTGGGAGTCTATAATATGGGCCAATCTAGGAGTGAAGTAGGTCTGCATGAGGACAATAAATTGGACTGCCCTGAGTTTGTTGTTCGCTGAGCAATGAAGGGCATTTCTCAATATGAATTTCCAGTCCCCCCAGTCAGATCCTCTGGATAGAGGTCAGCCTCCCATTTCCTTTTAATAGATTATAAAGGGTCCAACCCTGCCTCTGCAAGCAGTTTATAACATTTGGTTAGGGGTCTGAATGAGGGAAGACCGGAGAGTTTCTTAACTATTTCCTCCAAGGAGGAGAGGCCAAATCCAATGTTTGTGTCTCCACTCCTCAACATATTCCTCAGTCTCGAATTGAGTCTCAGGTAAAAAAAAGTATTGAGAGGTGTCCAAATTTAAATTATTTTTAAGTTCCTGGAAGCCTACCACTTCATCCCCCTTTGTAAGTTGGGATACCGTAAATAAACTTTTTCTATACCAGTACAGAATGCTTGTCTCCAGTCCCGGAGGGGACAAGTGTGAGACTGCCAGTAGTCCCCTCAGGGTTGAGTCTGGTGATATTCTCTGAGGTTCACCCAAGATCACAGGAGCTGTTTTCCAGGCTTTCCAAAGGGATCTAGTTCACGGGTTATGTATTTTGGCAACAGAGTGACCACTAACTAAAATTGAGGTAAATTAGCAGGCCCTCTCCTTCCTCCAGACCACACCAGGCCAGAGTCGAATCATCTCTATCCCTGACCAAGTCTCAGACATGAGCCATCTGAGCTGCCAAGAAGTACAAGTTTAGATCTGGTAGCTCCAGCCCGCCCTTTTTCACTTCATTCCATAAGATTTGTTTCTTGATTCTGGGGCGTTTCCCTTGCCACAACAGGTGGGTGATTGCTCCCTCCATAGATTTTACATATTTCTGTGGAAAGACAATTGGCAAAGACTGAAACAGATATAGGATCTGGGGCAATAAATTCATTTTTATTAAGTTGACCCTCCCTATTAAGGTAAGGGGGAGTGAGCACCATCTTATACTTTCAGCTTTGTTTTTTTTTTATTAAGGGGTCATAGTTTATCCAGATTATCTGGGAGAGTTTGCTGGGCAACTGAATTCCCAGATATTTGACCTGTTAGGAGGGGGAAATAGAGGTTCTAGTATTTTGATGTGGGATTTTTTACTACCAAGTGGTAGCCATTCACTTTTATCCCAATTTATCTAATGGCCAGAAAGGGGACTGTAAATGTCGAATAGTTTACTCAGTTCTGAAGAATCTTCTGCAGGAATTTCTAAGAAAATCAGAACATCATCTGCAAAGAGTGAGATCACATGGTCCCACCCTAAAGCTGAGTATCCAGGGCTTCCATTGTCAATACATATAAAAGAGGGGAGAGGGGGCAACCTTGCCTTATCCTTCTCGTAAGATTGAAGGGCGAAGATAGAATCTTATTCCTCAAATTCTGAGCTTCTGGGGAAAGGTAAGTAGTTCTAAGCCAGCCTACGAGTGTCTCGCCTATCCCTAATTTTTCCAGCACTGCAAACATGAAAGCCCATTCAACCCTATCAAAGGCCTTTTTTGCATCTAGGGCTAGGAGCCCCCTGTAAAGTTGCCCTCCCCTGTGACCATCTATAGATAATATTAATTGCTCATCTTAGGTTATGCTTTGCCTGACACCCCTTCACAAATCCTCCCTGGTTAGGATACCTGTAAATCAGCTGGGGGAGCAGTTTGTCCTGTCTTTGGGCTATGACTTTCGCCATGATCTTATAGTCTGCATTTAAGAGAGAAATGGGGCATGACACACATTTTGCAGGGTCTTTTCCTGGTTTGGGGAAGACTTTTATTGTGGCTAGGGTTAAGGAAGGGGGGAGAGAGAGCCTCTGCTTAGGGCTGTTTGGACCATTTCTGTCATAAGATCCCCCAAGGATTCCCAGGCAATTTTAAAAAATTCCACAGGAAATCCATCTGGTCCTGGGGCTTTCCCCTTTTTGCTTGTCCACACCACCTCTCCAATCTCCTCTTTACTAATTGGAATATCTAGGTGTACTTTTGGTCTGGTGACAAAGAGGGCAAGGAGATGTTACTTAAAAAAATACTGGGTTTTGCTCCTTCTGGGACTTGAGAGGAGTATAAGGAAGTTTAGTAATCCTTAAATACTTTATTAATTTCCTTCTGTTGATAAGTAATTTCCCCTGCACTATTTTCCATGTTGAGGATATTTCTCTCTGCCCATTTTTTCTTCACCAGGCCCGCTAACCATTCTCCCACTTTGTCCCCCTCAAAGTGAGTTTTTGATTTGGTTAGCAAAAGGTCTATTTCTAACCTTTTCTGTATGGTTTGAGTGACTTGGCCATTCAATTTGTTAAGTTTTACTACTTGATCAGATGTTTTTTTAGGATGTATACACAGAAAGTACCAAGGATATCTTTATATTTTGGCTTGTTAAGCAGGCTAATATGTCTCTTATACTAATGGGGGACTGTACTCACTGGAAAAGTTAGAATAATTATTTATAACATCCATAGTGCCAGAGTCCTTTTTCAGGGATTTGTTATTTAAAATCTATTTGTTTTGCCATGTGTAAAATTTAACTTGGCTCACAATTTGCCATTATTAAGACACTTATTAATTAACATCCTTATTAAGTCCTGAGTCAGTTGTCTACTAAGCAGCCATTCAGGACTTAAATAGCTATCTGAAGGGTGCTTTTTGTTCTGTGGTGGGGTACTTCGAAGTTTTGAACTATGTAGGAGTCTATGATATAACACTGTGGTTTCCATTGCACTTTTAGTAAGGCAAGTGTGGGAGAAGGAAACCATTAAAGGTTGGGTCATGTAAGATCGGACAGGAATGGGTAGCATCCTTCACTTTGCCATCAAGTGAGTTTTTGTGGGGTTGTTAAATCCCAAATAAGTGGTCATAAAAGTATGGCACATAGTGGTAAAATGAACCTAAACATGATTACTCAAAGGCTATTAGTGGGAAATAATATTGGTGGAGTCCTATTGGGTAATGTAAAAACCATAGGATGGAATCTCCCCAGAAATGCCTGAAATAAGTGATTTTTGGTAATGATCAGTGGATTCTATGGTTTCTTCCTCCTAAAGTTTGAATATTTTTTTACAGAGATACCCCACTTGTTGACTGTTATTTTTATGTTTGCTTGCACACATGCACAAGAAACATTTTGTGGCATCTTGCAGTAGTAGCAGGTTTCAGAGGTGTGGCAGTGTTGGCCACCACTGCTTTTTTGGTCTTGTCTGTTTGGCACCAATGAATGAGCACACTATCTATGACAGCAGTTTTGAAGCATGTCACCAACTTGAAAGAAATTTGCCACTGCAATCAGGGAGCAGCCTGTCATTGTAGGACATAGCCACCAATACACCTGGCATGCCACAGTATACAGCAGACCAGTGGGCATTAGCAGCAATACTATATACAAGAGAGAAACTTTAGTAGTGTAATTTACCATTAATTATAAAACATTAAGTAACAGTTCAACTAACATTTAATCCATTATAGTTAAATTAGTTCTTCAGAGATCAGTTTCAAAAGTTTCATCCTAGCTTTGAAACAGTTTACTGAACAGACAGTGGGAACCCTGTTACAAGACTTGCAAGAATTTTCCAAATAAGATCCAGTGAGGAAGTTTGGGAGAATGAGTAAGAGCATGAGTGAGCCAGTGAGGAAGAAGAGCCAGACAAGGTGAGGTGGCAAGCAGCAGCAGCACCAGCATGGGTCCAGGTATGGACTGGCACTGGTGGCACTGGCAAGGGCAAGTGCAAGGCCAGATCTTGAGTTAAAGATCTGTAAAGAGCTGTGATCATTTCTTGCTCTTGCCGCTTCTGCCTGTCCTTTATTGTCTGTGGGAACTTAAGGAGAAGATCAGCAGCATGCCAGTGAGCCAAGAGTCAGAGAGTGGAGGAGTTGTCAGCCGGAAGTCACTGGTGGGTCAATTAGACATACCCACAGTCTCATCAGCACTGCCAGCACCAACACTGTGATTGGACTGAGATGTTTGGAACAGTGTTCAGTCAAGATAGAACTAAAGGAGATCCAAGCATCCAGAAAGCCACAAAGCTGAGCAGAGGAAGCCTGCCCACTGCCAGTAGTGCCTACTAGTTTCAGGCAGCTTTTAGCTGCAGTGTGTGACAATTTATTTGACAGTAGGCAGTAGCTTTGGGAGTCGGGATGGATCCTCAGTCCTTCCTGGCCTTGAGTCAGAGATTTTGAGTCAGAGTCAGACAATCAGGAATGAACTGGTAACTACCTGATTTTTTTATTGTCAGACCACCAGATTGCGTTCCCAGGCAGTTCCCTTCAACTCACTCTGCTGCCTTTAAACCAGCCGTTGGCCCATCCTCAATTAGATTTGGAACTAGTATCAGGCGTATACCATGCACTGCTGACCAGTCACTAACCACCACAGACATAGTTCAGAGTGGGTGAGACAGTGCATATATAGTGAAAAGTGTGCAGCAGTAGACTATAATTAAGGCTGAGCCAGGTAAGTACTGTAAAAATGAATGTAAAAATTTACAACATTAATGTACTGTATTGCTTGCCTTGCACTACTTTTGGGGCTTTGTGTCATCTTAAGTACATCACCTAGGCTAATCAGCAGGGGCAGCAGCTGGATGGAGGGGTTAACAAACCATTTGCTGTATGCAGCCACCTACATTGGCTGAGGAGCAGGAAGTGGGGAGATCAAGATCCTTACAGAAAAATAGAAAATAAATATATGGGCCAAGGACAGACACTCGGGGAGTAGGTCAACTACTGAAGGAGGTTAAGAAAAACTCCAGAGTCCAGAATGGTATTAGCAGTGGGCGAGAAAGGGGGCATGCAAAGAGAACAAGAGTAGAGAAAGGATGACTGTGAGTCTTCTATCTTGAGCAGTGCACTAAGTAATGTTAAGGGAATGTATGGGATGAGTGTTAGGCATGAAGACTGTCATAGACAGACATACAGGCAGAAAATTATTCATTATTTAAAACAAAGAGGCAAGTCCATTTATTAAAGATTTTTTTTTACACTGTGACACCTCTCAGTGTCTGCAGGGTGGGGTGAGATGCAATGGCATGAACATTATGGCCAATGACCCAAAGGCACACCCCAACACCTGTGAGTTTCTGCAGGGTGGGGGTGGTGGTTGGCATCAGTTCAATGCTTCAATGCCATTCCTATTATGCACCTCTCTAACTCATGCAGTACCAATGCCAATACCGGTAAGCAAACATTCAGCATTGACAAATGCTTGTTTTTAACTGGCATGTTTGAAGAAATGTTTATTTCAATGTCAATTAAGCACACGGTACTGTCCAAGGAGACCGGCAGGAACTCTTTATGTATACAGTGCACCCTTGTTGCTTTGGATATGCTGTTTTCATGTGTTCTTGTATGTTTCATAATGACTTTGTGTCAAACAAATAAATTGTGTATGTATTTACTTGTAGAAACATGGGTGACACAATGTCATGAAAAGGTTTTGGCTATTCATGGGTACTCAATTTTCAGGAAGGTCAGGGTACAAACCAGAGGATGGGGGTGGGTGGTCCTTTACATAAAAGACAGTATAAGAGGCACAGAAGACTTCACTTAAAGGGGGAGAGTGAGTTGCAATTGGTATTGGTACAACAAGCAACATATAAGGGGAGGGTCATTTGGTTGGGAGTGGAGTACGCTCCACCAAACCAGATAGATGATATGGACAGGGCATAGTGGAAGGAAATGAGGAGGGCAGTGACAAAGAGAGGGGTAGTACTAAATGAAGACCTCAACCTATAAGATATGGACTTGAAAATCATGTTAGCCAAAAGTGCATGGAGTCATGTGCTGGTAGAGGTACTCAAAGAGTGCCTATTAACCCAATGGGTTAGAGAAACTATCAGGGGTAGGGCTAGTCTAGACTTACTGCTCCAGTGGGGAAAGCATAGGGGAGGTCAGAGTAGAGAAATCCCTCAGGATCAATGACCACAACTCAGTATTGTTTACTATCATTCTGGAAACTCACCAGCCAAACTCAAGGACAGTGATTTCAGAGTAGCAGATTCTGGGAAGATGGGGAGTTATTCAAAAACAATGTGTGGGCATTAGTGAAGCAGAGGGAGTTGAGGAAAACTGGAAAACTACCAAGCATGGAATTATGGAAGCAGCTAGCTCCTGTTAGGAGTGAAAAAGAAGAACAAAGGACCATTATTTTGTTTCCTTTGTAGAAGTATGTGAGGCAATAAGAATAAAGGGGACAGCTTCTAGGAAGCAGAAGAGGACCAGCAAATGAGAAATAAGGAACTCTAAATGGAGAAAGCAGAGGAGGCCAACAGAGTGTTAAGAAAAGTGAAAGCATAGATCAAGCTGAAAATAACAGAAGATACATGGTAAAGAAAGGGGACAAAGCTTGTGTCTCCTATGTCAATGAAAAGCAGAAGACAAGCATTGAATTGTCAGATTAAAACAAATGAGGAGGATAAAGGAAGAAAATACAAAGAAAGGACATATTCTAAAGAATACATCTGGTCAGTCTTCATGAAGGAAGAGGGGAAGGGACTGCTTCCTGAATGTGGGGTTCTAGCTGAGAGAAGGGTGCATGGATTATAAGCAAATAGCAGTGAAGAGGGTACCCAAGGAGCTCAAAACCCTGAAGGTGGCCAAGTCACCAGGTCCAAATGGACTGCACTCTAATGTGCTAGGCGAGGTGGTCTAGCTCTTGGCAGAACCATTAACTGACTTCTATAATGGCTCCATGGAAACAGAACTGGTTTTGGCAGACTGGACAGTGGCCAATTTGGCCCCACTGAACAAGAGTTGGAGCAGAGAGATGTTAGGGAACTAGGCAAAGCAAGGCCATTTTTATTTAAAAGGACACCCAATCCTGGAGGTTCTGGGTGCAGTACAAAAAAAATAAACAAATAAAAGACACAGCAAATCAGAACAAATAGCAGAGAACATTGAACAATAAATTATACAATAAAAATAAAATTTCCGAAAAAAGTGTTATCTACTGTACAGATTGGGTAGTCTGACCGCAATCATGGGGAAACTGCTAGAAAGAGCCACAAGACAGTGTACTGAAGGAGAGGAGAGGAGAGAGACTTAGCACTACAGATGATGAATGGGATCTGGGAGTTATCATTAGCAACTCATTTAAGCAATCAAGTCAGTGCAATTAGACCTATGGCAAGGCTAACAGGATGCTGGGATGTATCGGAAGGGGTATTTATAACAGAAGAAAAGAGGTAATACTTTCCCTCTGCAAGTCCCTGGTGAGACCTCACCTAGAGTAATTTGCCCAGTTCTGGAGTCCACACTTCAGAAAGGATATGGATTGATTAGAGACAGTGCAGCACAGAGAAACTAAAATGATTCATGGCCAGCAGGGCAGATACTATGAGGAATGCCTCAATGCACTAAATATGTACTCACTGGAGAGCAGAAGGGAGATGGAAGATATGAAAGAGATCTTTATGTTCATTAAAGGAATTTACAAAGTGAACTGCAGGGAACTATTTAGCCTGAGTACCAATTTGCACTGACATGGTCACAAATGGAAATGAACAGTAGGTAGGTCAGGAGGGACATGAGGAAGTACTACTTCATGGAAAAGGTGGTGGAATCTAGGAACAGTCTGTTGGCTAATGTGTTGGGTGCATATGCAGTTAGGTGATTCAAGCAGAGCTGGGACATAATGAAGGAATAGTGGTTACCAAGGGCAAAAGGACCAGGGAGGAAAATAGAGATGATGGGTGGGGGGTTAGTAACCTGAAAGAACAGTAGGTTCCAGGGACTACAGGGAACTTGGGTAGACTGGATGAACCTCTGGTCTTTATCTGCCATCACTGTCTATGCTTCTGTGTAGTTGTTCAGTTAGGACTCCTCAAACATGAAGCTTTGCAAGGTAAAATAATAGCAATATAAAAAAGTACATCACACCACACTAAGGCCTATATTAATTAACATTTTAAAATGGGTGTGAGAAACCAAGACCTGTAATTGGTCAGATGTGATCATATGGCCATGCATTATTCCAGCACAACAGCATAGGTTAAGAATACTTAATTTCTGAACCTCATTGCTCAGTGTTTAAAATGAAAATCAGAGGAACAATATTGTAATTGCAAAAAGGCACTCCAAAGTGTCCATAACTGTGGTATAATGACACTTCATTGATGCGTAAGGCCCTCAGTGATGCCTCATGGTTCACTTCAAAAGTCATGTCATTATGCCACAGTAAAACTCACCATGGAGTGCCTTATTTCTTTATTACTGTACTGTACTTCTAGGGCAGGATTCACAAAAGGGATGTGCCCAGCACATTCAAGATGAGCAGGTGCATCCCCGACTGGCACACTGCCATGATCCTGGAAGGGGACTGATGAACCAGCGCATCACTGATGTGCTAACGCATCACAGATGCACTGCACACTACCCATAATGATATGTGGTTCATCTGGAGGGGTTTTGCAGGGGACGTCCCCATGCACATGGTGTGCAGCTCCATTCACAACCTAACTCAGAGGCACATCCCAGGAGCAAGTCTAGAGATACACCTCCAAAAGAGAAGTCAACAATAAGTAGACTTAAGTGGGTATCCACCCACAGGTAGGCTGCCATTCTGTAGACATCAGCATGGCAGTCTACCTACCTTGGCAGTTCAGGTCCCCCCCTTTGCTGGTAGTCCCAAACATGACGTACAGTATATGCCCCTGTAATATCCCTGGTGGTATAATGGAATCCCCCTCCCTGTCCATTGCACCGAACATGACTAACATGCTCCAGTAATATCCCTGGTGATAAAGTGGTACCCCCCAGCCCCAATTGTAACTTAGTAAAATATCCCATGTTACTTTAGTAGCCCAGTGGTCCCCCTCTCTTCCCCCACCCCATCCATACATGAATCCCACATCAAAATTCCCTGGTAGTCCAGTGGTGCCTTCCTCCCAGTCCTGATCATAACACAGATATACATCCCACTGTTTCCTTGTAGTCCAGTGGACCCCACCCTCCCACCCACTGGGCACACACCCCACCCGCTTCCCTGTCCCAACATGGCCAAGGAAGCCGGCGAGGCAGTAAAATCCACCTGAACACTGCCATGGCTGCCTGCTGACTGTGCTGTCCATGACTGACAGCTTACTGTACAACTGTAAGCACATTGCTAGACCTTGTCAACCAGTGGGCATGCAGCATGTACTGTATGCCTTCATTCACAACTTTGTGAATGATACAGTCATAAAGTTGTGAATGACATCTTATAGTCCACGCTGCAAGTCCATTGGTCAACAAGGTCTACCAATGCACTTACAGTTGTACAGTACGCTGTTAGTCATGAACAGCACAGTCAGCAGGCAGCCATGGAGGGTTACAGGTGGGTTTTGCTGCCCACTGTCTTCTTTGGATAAGCTGGGATGGGGAGCGGGGTGGGGTGTCTGTGTCTCAGAGGGTGGGTTGGGTGGGGGTCCACTGGACTTCAAGGACAGTGGGATGTATCTCTCTTCGATCTTTGCTGGGAGGGGGGCATTGCTGAGACTATCAGGGAATTTCAATGTGGGTTCATGTACAGATGGGGTTGGGAAGGGAGGGGGACACCGCTAGACTAGCAGGGAATTTCAATGTGGGATTCATATATGGATGTGGTGGGGGAAGGGGGGCCACTGTACTACGAGGGTAACATGGGAGATTTCACTATATTGTGATCGGGACTGTGAGGAGGGGTACCACTGTATCACCAGGATTTGTTACGGTAGATACATTCCATGATCAGGGTTATGGGCTGGGCCCGGGGGCATTAGCTTACCAAGGTTGTTGGGTATGTTGCTGTAAAGACACACTTGCAGTTCTCTGGTGCATTCCATGGGGCGCATTCCCTACAATGGGGCCATAATGACATGCAAATTGCTTCATTGTGTCTTGCATGCCTAATAGACCCTTTTTCATGTTTATGGCTCTGAATGGCACCTTGGGCATAGTGCAACTAGAGATGTGCTGACCCACTGGATTCCCAACCTGACCAGGAGTTGTGCCTTTGCGTCCCAGGCTGTGCAGAACTGTAATTTTCCAGTGGGGTTGCACCAGGAGCATCACCTGGCACATCTTCCGTGAATGTGTACAGTATGTGCTCGGTGCACCTTATTTGCACTGGGGCATCCGAGATGCACCAAGCGCAAGTGCTTTGTGAATCCTGGCCCTAGTGTTAACATCACTTTTCCTTGCCCTTACTTAACCAATTCAGAAATCCCCCATGCTGTTTAATGGCACATTTGTGAATCAGGATACTAAAGGCAAAGTTAAGTTATGTTGACACTGGAGGTAACGTTTGTTAATGTAGGCTTAGAAGTTACACATATCTGCACTATGAGCACACTAACAACTAATCTAAATAATGTAACTGTTTTCCACATTGCTTATGCATACCCAATGAAAAGTGCAAATGTATGTCATAAGTTAAAAAAGACTATTTACAGTAAAGATTGCTTTCTATAACTTACGGCCTCAGTTTCAGCATCATGCTTATTTTATCCAAAGTTTCTTGCCAAAGTGTTAGGTTTTCTACAGGACTTTTATACCACTTGCAAGATAAGATTTGTACTTATAGTATTATTTATTAACACTGTCAAGGATGACATGCTTCCAGCATCAACATGTTCAGCTCAGCAGACATTCAAATGATATTATTTATTAATGGGTGCCTACCCACTAAGCTATATTTAAAACTACGTAAGGGATCCAGTTTATAACAGACAGAGAAGGAGATTTTAATTGAAACAGCCTTCCTCAAAAATAGAATAATAGCAACATAAAAATTTACTTCAGCAGTTTTGTGAGGCAAACATAATTATTTTATTTTCCCTTCAAACTTCTGCTTGCTGATAATAGGACAGTAGATGAAGTAAATAATTATAAATACCTTAGAAGATAGACACTAATTTGGATATTAAAACCTGTATCTGAAATGTTTTAAAGAAATTAGAAGCAAAACCAGGTTTCAATTTTACATTAAAGTCCAGAAGTTAGTCTGTGACTATAAAACGGTAATGTCAGTTGCGTTTTTATCCTTAATTTACTTATGAGACACAATTTTGCTGGTCATCCTCTGCAATTACATTAAACAAATAGATGTTCTACATCATGCAGCATTGTGGTTTGTTGAAAAGCAAGCCAAATCAACCCATCACTGAGGTCTGTGTTTGGATGGTCACCAATATCTCTGTGAAGAATGAGGCACTAGCATTTGTTTATATCTAATGTCATTTTAAGGAAATTCCCCAGTTTCCTTAAACTTCATATTGTGACCGGTACCCTCGGGTTGGCATTCCCTCTTAGTGAAAAGATCAGCCAGGGGTCTTTTTCCTGTTGATAATTTTCATAATAGTTGATGGAGACAAGTTCTGAGGGTTGCATAGAAACATAGAAACATAGAATTTGATGGCAGATAAGGACCGCTTGGCCCACCCAGTCTGCCCATTTCCCTAGCTAATGGATAAGCTGCAGATCCTAGTTAACCAGCAGCCTACTTCTTTCTACCCCCGGCCCCTAGAATTGCCTTATGGCTGTCCCATGCATGCTTGAATTCAACCACTGTTTTTGACTCCACAACCTCCTCTGGAAGGACATTCCATGCATCCACAACCCTCTCTGTGAAAAAATACTTCCTCACATTACCTCTGAGCTGCCCCCCCATCTTCAAATTGTGCCCCCTTGTTCTTGCACACCTCTTTTTTTGAAAGATGCTACCCTCTTTGACTTTGTTGATTCCCTTGAGGTACTTGAAAGTTTTGATCATGTCCCCCCTCTCCCTCCTTTCCTCGAGGCTATACATATTAAGCTCCTTTAGTCTCTCTTCATATGTCTTCTGGTGCAGACCCTGCACCATTTTAGTTGCCCTCCTCTGGACAGCTATTTTAAATGTAATGCAAGCTATCTTCCCAAAAATGTAAACTTCACCACTGTAATGTTCAAACAGTGATGCTCTTTCACGTTCCACAGCACACAAACTGATCCATTTACTCAAGCTATTTAATAGCTTATCAATTGTATTTTGGTGCACATAAAGTAGTACTCTCATGGCAATGCACTCTCTGAAAACATCATCTGACTTGGCTTTTAGTGCCCATATTGGAAAACACTCAGCTGATGCTTTTCTTTCACAATATGCAAAGCATCACTACATTGAAACATCATTTAACTTTGAGTTCTTAGTTGCCATGGTGTAAAGTTCATAACAATTAACGCAAACTGTAGTTCTTTAACCTTACTCAGTCTCTTTACTGGGACATGTCATTCTAAAAAAAAAAAATAAACTAGAAAAAAAGAACAACTATATCACTTCATCTTTTATTTTAAGCATGCTAAATGAAGGCAGTTTCAATGCTTATCTGATGTCTGACAAAGGGGGTCGCCTTCTCAATGACAACCTACAGTAGGTTGACAGGGATATCCTGAGGTTAGAATGCAGGGGTGGGGAGGAGTGGAAGGGAGAGAGAAAGTAAAATTAGGTGGAGAAGGCAGACAGAGAGAGATGGGGTGGGGATAACTGATGGAAACATGACTCATACTTGGGGGATGTTTTGGGATAGACTAGGGGAAGGGCAATAGAGGAGAGGTAAAGGGGTAGATAAGTCACTGCAGCCAGAGCTTCTGCCACTTTTTGCTACTTTTTGAGATCAGCAGACTCAGAGGCAGCATGATGATTGGTGTTTTTGTTGCAAATTAATGATTTTGTTCCACAGGGTGAAAAAGAGGGTATAAAGAAATATAAAAAAAAAACAGTTACAGAGGTAAAGTAGTTTGCTTTGGGCTTGTAAGTTTTAGAAAAGTAAAGAGTTCATTTTACAGAAAGGCAAGCAACAAGTAAGTATACAAATGGGTTTGTGCAGAAGGCAGGCAAGATGCTCAAACTATTTATTTATTTAGTTTTTGTTGACCGTGTAAGTGCACTAGACAAATCCTGCCTATTTTTAGGCACGGGGAGGGGGATACAGATGAATGCCAACTGACCTTGAACCAGATGAAGCTGTGGGTGGTATTTTTAGTGAATGAGGGAATTTTGGCCAGGGCACCGAGGAAATCCCCCTACTCTCCTGCAGGTAGATGGCCATCTTGAGGAGAGATGTCTACTCTGGGGGAGTTGTCGGAGGAGCAAGACTTGAGTCTAGTGGTGAGGGAGGCCTCACTGTTAGCCAAGGAAAATTTTGCAGCGATTTCATCTCAAATTCAGGATTATGATGGAGAAGAGATTTTTCATGAAGCTAGTTCAGTACCAGAACAATTGTTGCCTGTAACAACTGATATGGATGCAAAAGGTATTAACGGTATGGCAAACTCACAAGGTTGTGAAAATGAGCTGGTAAAGTTGAAGACAGTGGAAGCACCCCACTGTCATCTAAGCCCTGTGTCATCTGCTGTTTCAGCTGAGCAGTCTGACAAGCCACCCGCAGGTGTTGACAGGAGGAATGAGGAAGTAATGAGTCAGTCACCGCTGCAAGAGAAGGGTGAGTGTGCTGAAAAAAACCTTACTGCTCTGGAAATAAAGAACATTCTTCAGGCTGGCAGTTTAATCGCTGGGTTTAGTGAGTGCCAAAAGCTGTGTCAAACTAATGCTACTGATCTAAGGGTTGAAACTATATCTGCTCATGCAGAGGGAATCCAGCTCCCAACCTCGGCCACCTTGCTAACTGGAACTGACTCACAGTTCAAAGAGACAATTACCCTGACAAAAGAGTCTGGGTTTGTGTTTTACCCAAAGCCGACTCATGGTCCTGGAACGACTGAGCCCTCTCAGATAACCTACCAAACAAGAGTTAATAATCAAAAAGGGGTCACTGACTTCAGTTTTCAAAAGCCATTAACCCCAAATCCTCTGGTTTTATCTACAAAGACGGCTAAATCTTTACCGCAAGAGTGCAAGCAGCCCAATAAATGTCGTATTAATACAGTGGATGTTTCAAATAACCAGGGGTTAGGGGATTCTGCATTACATGATGATTTCTGGTCTCCCCACAAAGCGCTGCAAGAAACAGGATGGGAGAAATGGCTTCAGGTATTTGGACCCCTGACTCTACCTGGGATTCAGCATTTAATTTTCAATCTGCCTCTCCAGAGTGGCAGCCAAAGTCTGTACAGAATCATATTCAAGGTGCTTACAAGATGAGTCAGCCTATTGGGAGTAGAATAAGATTATAAACAAAACATCTTCTTTACCTGAGCCACAGGCTCCTTCAGCCTTGGACAAAAATACTGGGCCTCAGATTATAGAGGTGAAAGAGGGTTTGGATGCTTCAGTTCCTTCTAACAAGCCCTTGTTATCTGAACTTTTCTCTAAATCCAGATGGGAAGCAGCTCCTCAGCGGAATGCAGTTCGAATATGCTACAAAGGCGGGTTGGAAGTGAGACCCAATAGACATTACGTGGGGAAATATTTAATCAAAGACTCTTTGAAGTTTTTGCCAAGGGATGTATTTGCATTTATTAATATAGAAACATAGAAACATAGAAGTTGATGGCAGATAAGGACCGCAAGGCCCATCCAGTCTGCCCATTTCTTTTTCTACCTTATAAATGTGCCATCGGCCTTTGCTCTGTCAGTGACCTATCTATTCATAGTCATTTGTATTGCTCCCTTATGCCTATCCCATGCCTGTTTGAAGCCCTGCACTGTATTCATAGCCACCACTTCTTGTGGTAAGCCATTCCATGCATCTACCACCCTTTCTGTGAAAAGAATTTCCTCACATTCCCCTTAATTGGCCTCCCTCTAATCTCATGCTGTGTCCTCTTGTCCTGCTATTTTTCTTATATTTAAACATGTTAGACTCTTTCACCTTGTTTATGCCCTTAAGGTGTTTAAATGTCTCGATCATATCACCTCTCCCTCCTTTGCTCAAGGGTATACATATTGAGCTCCGTTAATCTGTCCTCATATGTCTTCTGATGCAGTCCCTGCACCATTTTGGTTGCCCTTCTGGACTGCCTCAATTTGGTTAATGTCCTTGTGAAGGTGTGGCCTCAATACTGCAGTACTCCAGATGGGGCCTAACCAATGTCTTGTACAGAGGGATTATTACCTCCCTCTTACGACTTGTGATACCCTACTAATACACCCTAACACCCCCTAGCCTTACCTACTGCTTTAGAGGTCTGCTTGGATGATTTTAGGTCATCAGTGATGATGATGCCCAAGTCTCTTTCTTCCTTTGTGACTGCTAGCAATTCCTCCCAGCCTATAAGTGGCTTCAGGGTTTCTCTTCCCTATGTGCATGATTTTGCACTTCTTTGCATTAAATCCCAGTTGCCACTCTTCTGACCATTCTGCTAGTTTATCCAGATCTCTTCTCATTCTGCCCACCCCATCTGGATCATCTACTCTGTTGCAGATCTTGGTGTCATCTGCAAACAGACAAGCCTTACCCTCTAGTCCATCTGCGAGGTCACTAATGAAGATGTTGAATAGGACTGGCCCCAGGACTGATCCCTGAGGTACCCCACTTGTGACTTGCATCTCTTCTGAGGAGGACAATTCTCTTCTTTCTGAGGAGGACAATTTCGACATTAGTTTTAGATCTTCCTTCAATTTAGCCCTTTTTTGGGAATGGTACGGGCAAGTTAAATTTGGTCCCATATGGACTCCCTTCTTGGTAATACCACTCACTAAACCTTTAATAAAAAATGGCACGGTTATGTTCCGAAATGAGGGGGTCCATGTGGAAGACATCATCTACTTGTTATCCCAGAAGTGTGAAGTTCAAGGTGATCCAGAACCTATTTTAGACTCTGAGCAGTTTTGGACAGGGTGGTGGAAATATAGGGTAAAGCTTAGGCAATCAGACTCAGGGATTGAACATATTCCTAGTGCTTTTTTTGTTGGGTAGGGAACATGGGGTATGTTTCTATAGTGGACAGCCCAGAGCATGTTATAAGTGTGGGGCAAAAACACATCTTTCAAGTGTGTGCAACCAGCCTAGATGCGACAATTGTGGTGAATTAGGCCATATAACCTTGCAGTGTGCTAACCACACTAGGTGTGATTTGTGTGAGGACTTTGGCCATGCCTTCAGAGAATGTCCGTGGGCAGCAATTAACAAAGCTTCTTGTGGAAGTACTGATCTAATCATTCATCAAGCACAAGACTCTGTATCTAAACAAGAGGTGTCTAAGGTATATGTTCCAACACCCCCTCATCAGCAGGAGTCAGTCAAATCTACCTCCTCTTTAATCCCCCCTCCCAATCCACCCCCTTCCAATTCACCCTCCCTCTAAAGAGGTTCCCATTTGTATTGTTAAAACAGAATCAGAGGTAGTAAACCTTTTGGAACCTGTTTGTTATACAGACCCTGTGGATTCAGAGAGTGTTAGGACTGAAAGCTCAGGAATGTCTCCCCTTCCTCCACAAAGGTCTAGTAGGCATTTGAAGGCATTGGATGCACCCCGGCATGAGTCAATCGAGTCTCCCAACTCTTATGCAGCTCTATTTACCTCTTGGGGTGACTCAGAAATGGAGATTGGAGATTCAGATTCCCAAAAATCTATGCAAGACAACATGGGGACCCCTACAGATGAATATAAAGAAAAGAAAAAGAAAACGAGGAAAAAAATAGACTAAGTTTTCTCCCTTAGTTGACTACTATGGCTGGTTTCATATGGGGTACACTAAATACATACAGTTTACTTAATTCAGTTAAAAGACAAGCTGTTTTTCAGCTTCTTAGAGATCAGAGCATGGGTGTTAGTTTGCTCCAAGAAACGTGGATGTTTTCCCAAGAACAAATTGCCTCATTTCAAAGGGATTGGCCATGGGGGCCATCTTATTGGTCATTTGGTAGAGACTGTGTGGATGGGCTAGGTATTTTGTTTAATTCTTTTCAGTTTGTTTTACACAAATTAATAGACTCAATTCCAAGGAGAATAATAATAATAATAATAATAATAATAATAATAATAATAATAATAGATGGTCTGTGACATTCTAGACATTGTAGATTTATTAATACTTATAATCACAGACGAAGGCCCTGAGAACTGAGTATATGAAACAAATTCTGCCCTATTTAATATCTTCCCTTAATATTTTTGGGGGAGGTGATTTTTACTGCAGTCTCAACATGCAGTGTAAATCAAATAAAAAAATCTACTGCGACTCCAATTGTCTGGCATCTATTATAAAGTCAGGGGACCTGATCAATTGCAACCACTCAGCAAAATTAGGCTCTAACAACACTTTTTTTAAAGGGAAAGTAGGTTCCACTAGTGACTATTTATTTCTCTCAAAAACTGTCACAATAGGGAAATTTAGCATTGTCCCAGTAGAATTCCCTGATCATCTGTTGGTTCAGATGGAAACTGGAACTTCACCCTCTTGTTGGAGGAAAACAACTAGATGGAAATTAAATACTTCCATTCTTAAAGAGGCTTTAGTAACAAACTCCATTTCCCTTATTTTACGAGCAAGATTATCTGTGGCATTTCTATATTCAGACTTAGGCCTCTGGTGGTTGGAAACAAAACAAGATGGCTACACTTGGTTTAAAAAATATGGCACTCAACGGAGGAATTCAGTTTTTTTTTTTCATATTTAAAATTAAGGACCCAATTACAGCCTTTGATATCCCTAGCTAATACATCCAAGTTTGATTATTCTACCCAAAAAGAACATATAAAAAATCAGATGAAAATTTACCAGTATAACAGATATCAGACTCTACAAGCTATTTTAACTAACCATTCCTCTAAAACAGTGGTTGGGGATCCATTTGAATTATGTAAAAACCTTAAAGATCCAATAGCATTGGATTACCTCATACGAAATCAAATCAAAATGGATAATGAACAGGGCATACATTCTATGATAAATAACCATTTTTGTAATCTAAAACCAGACTTTGAGCCATCAATTTCTGATATTTCTGGATATTTAGGGACATCTCCTGATTTTTTAGACCCCCAGGATGTTAAACAATTGGTAGCGCCATTT
Source organism: Neoceratodus forsteri (assembly GCA_016271365.2). Lineage (NCBI taxonomy): Eukaryota > Metazoa > Chordata > Ceratodontiformes > Ceratodontidae > Neoceratodus > Neoceratodus forsteri. The sequence continues at coordinate 98,592,455 of CM057457.1, read as the reverse complement.
TCTTGTTTAGAAATTGGGATGGTTATTCACAAATTAAAGGATAATATCACTCCGGGTTTAGATGGCTGTTCTAATTTATTTTATAAAACTTTTCAAGCAGAAATTACTGCGTGTCTGCATCTAGTTTTTTAGTTTTTTATGTCCAGAGTATGGATTTCTGAATCTTTTACAGATGGTTTAATGATTTACACATTTAAATCATGGGATGGGGGGACATTAGAAATTGGAGGCCCATTACTATCCTTAATTCAGATTACAAAATCTTTACTACTTTATTAAATAATAGGTTAAAATTAATAACCAATAAAGTAATATCTCCTCTTCAATATTGTGGATTGCCAGATCGACAGATCCAGTCAGATGTAACAGTAATTAGAGATGTAATAGAGTACTTATCTCTAGAAGGAAAATCAGGATACGTGCTAGCAATAGATTTGGAGAAAGTCTTTGATAGGGTAAATCATGTTTTTTTATTTCAGGTGTTAGAATTTTTCAGGATTCCTAATTCAATTATAGGGATTATAAGAGCACTATGTAAATCAGCCACAGTTTATCTGGTAATTAAAGGAACAATCACAAAAGGAATACTACTTACCACAGGGGTTCGTCAGGGGTGCCCGCTTAGCCCCATATTATATGTATTCTCACTAGAACCTTTATTAAGGGCCCTAACGCGCCCACCTAGATGGGAAGGGCTATATATGCCAATTTCCAATAATCAATTAATAGTGCAGCCTTTTGCAGACAATGTCTGTCTCTTTTTTAATAACCAGGAGCAGATTGCGGAATTTTTTAAAGAAATCAAACTTTTTTTCTACTCTGTCCAATGCTAAATTGAACCATGTGAAATCCAGAGGTTTACAGATGGGGAATATTACTCATCCAACTATTAATTTAAATAATATCATTTTCTCAGAGGAGCCTTTATCTATTTTAGGTATTCTATTTGGGCCCCAAAACCTACCAGTAGAAAATTGGGATATGATACTAAAAAAGGTAGAAGCAAAATCAGCCAGATGGAAGCAGTTTAAATTTATAAAACTTAAAAGAATCCAGGTTCTTAAACAGTTAATTTTACCCAGTTTACAATATATTGCTCAAATCTTACCTTTACCTTCGCATTATGAAGTTAGACTATATAGTTGCTGTTTTCAACTCTTATGGGGGAATAGATTGAACCCAGTTAAAAGATGTTATACATATTTGGCTAAAGAAAAGGGGGGATTAGGAATGATGGATCCAGTTATTTTTTGCCAAGTGCTGTTTATTTTGTATAATTTAAGAAGATGTTTGTTGTATCCTGAAAGTCGAGATGGGTATTGGATTAGGCAGTCCTTAGAACGGTATATGAAGGCCTGGATTGGTAGTGCTCCAAAAATTCATCCTCATATTCATTTCCCTGCTTATTTCAGACTAGCTGCTCAGAAGCTATATAAGTGGCAAGTAACAAAAGACCTAATAAATTCTAATGCCACAACATCTCTCTACAAGGCTATAATGTCTAAAGTTTACACCATGGATCCCTGTTTTAAAAATTGCCCCACAGCTATGAATAATAATATTTTAGTTCAACTTAATAACCACAGACTTCCTACGTATATGTGTGAAACTCAGTGGCTCATTATGTATGGCTGTTTAAACATTAGGGGTATGGCTAAATATAAAGCTAGAGAGGAGAGAAACTGTCCTTTTCTGGAATGCATTAATCAGGAAGAAACCATGGAGCATTTTTTCCTGTATTGTTCATTCTCCAAATTATTGTGGATCTATGCTGCAAAAAATGGAATTTGGCTTGGTTGTCACATATTAATTATGAGACTTTTGTAATTGGGGTGGTGTCACCTTGCCTAAGAAATTATGATAAAAACACTCTGATGATTTTTTTTTTGCATGTTTAAGATTTTGTCTATGGCAGTTAAGATGTCAATGGATTATTTACCAGAAAAAGAGCATGTCTGAGGGATATTGCTGCTATGTTAGGAATGAATTGTTGAAAGTATACTTAAAAGATAAACAAATGTATAATGTAGATAATGTTGAACACTGGTGGAAGGGAGTTTCTCATATTATTAAATACAAATAATGTATTATCAAGCCACCCCTTGGGGATAGCCATTTAGGAGTGACATTGTTTGATTTCTGGGATTTACTGGGTATATGGTCTTCTATAATTTTGGTTGTTATATTCCTTATATGATTTCCTGTATCATATCTCTGTATGCACTATTGTAAAACACCCCTACTCTTTTTGGTAAGTGCCATGGGATCTTTAACATCCACCTGAACTACCGCCAATCCAGGCAGATGGGACCTCGGTTTAGCGTCTCATCTGAAAGACGGCACCTCAGAAGTGTAGCACCCCTCTCATGCTGCACTACAGTGTCAGTACTGGGATATTAACCCAAGTGCCAGATGTGGGAACTGAACCCACAGCCCTCTGATCTCCCAGCCTCAGAGACGAGTGTGCTACCTACTAAGCCACTGACACTGCTAAATGATCTTGAGACTATGAGACTTGGGACTAACAGGTTTCTCTGGTTTTTTTTTCCAACTGTATAGGAGACTAGGACATGGGCCTGGTGGCCCATTTAAAATCAGGCAGAAAACATGAGAGAGGTAATGGGACAAGGCATGGAACCATGCCCCATTCATTTGTGATGGGAGGTTCCTGGGGGTCAACAGTGAAGGGGCCCAACATGTTCGTGGCTCGGTTGCGGTTGGGGCAAGAATAGTTTTCAGGAGGTTGGCTGGCCATGGCCACATATGAACTGCAGCAGCTCAAGTAATTCCGATGAGTGAAATTTCAAGGAAATACTGGTTTTAGGCAGGAAGGCCGAGAGTGTGGTTGGCGCCATGCCACGTGGTCAGATCAGTATCTCAGTCCAGACGTTTTATAGAGCCCCTCCACCTCCCTGACAAAAAAAAATGCTGTTTTTTTCCACCATTTACAAATCATTTTGGGATGAATCTTGTTGCTGCTAGTGCAAAACAGGCCTTACAAGTCCAAAAATGTTATATGAGAAATGTCACATAAAATTTAGACATAAATCCGCTCTCAGTCATGATGTTATATAGTGCCCTGCCACCACCCTGACAAAAAAGTGCTGTTTTGTCGACTGTTTACAAAGGATTTCAGGATGAATCTTGTTGCCATGAGTGCAGAACAGGCCTTACAAGTCCAGAAATGTTACATGAGAAATATTACATAAAATTGAGACAGAAATCTGGTCTTAGTCCAGAACTTTTATAGACACCCCCCCCCCACACCTCCAGGACAAAAAAAAATGCTGTTTTGTTCACCACTTACAAATGATTTCAGGATGAATCTTGTTGCTGCTAGCAGCTGTTCTGTGCAGAACAGGCCTTATACAGTAAGTGCAGAAAAAACACATGACAAAATTGTGAGAGAAGGGAGATAAAATTATTGCGTGAATTATGAAATAGCCAAAAGGGGTGCCATGCTGAGAAAATTAATTCCACCTGCAAAATTCTGCTGCTACTTGCACTTTCTGCCTCCTGCTGTTAGTTTCTCAATTGATTGTGGAATGTAGAGTTATGATTTCCCAGTGCTGTTGTCTTGTTTGGCTGTGTTGGCTCTGTGGTTGTGACTTGTACGGTGTAGAGGAAATGAGATTTTGGGGTGCTATAGCTTGCTTCCTGCTGCTCTAACTAGTTCCCAACTTACCACAAGAAGTAATATTTTGGCTGGTGTTGATGGATCATCATCACAGAGTCTATACTGCTGTTGCACACATAAGTGTCTGTCTGTATTTTTTTTCTGTGCAAGAGAAGGGTGTTGGTGGGTTGGTATTGTGGCATCTTAAGTTCTAATATGTTTGTACTGCTTTTCTATTATTTTCCAGTTGACTGAGGATTAATTCATCATGCCAGGCTGGGATTTGGATCTGGGAGGTTGGAATGTACCACATATCCCAACACAGATGGTAAGTATTTCATTTATCATTACTGGGATAGGTTACTGCAGTCCGGTTGTCTGAGTTTGATAGTAATTGTGTTCTTTTTGCTTTTGTCAACATGCAGGAATTCTGGTGATCTACTGTACTTCCTGCTCCTCCTGCTGCTGCTCAAGACATGGGCAATTCATTCAGTTATACAATGGTTCCAGTTTCGCAGCCAGTCCCTAAAGTAAGTATTTCTTTATTGTTTATGGTCTTCGGTGGGAGTGGGATGTGGGGCTGAGGTGAAGTGGAATATTAAACAATCCTCAAAATATGTTCTTCTTTTTATCTTATTTCTGGGTATGCAGTACTGTTTGGGGAATGTGGAATCCGGGTGCCTGCACCTGTGCTTCATGTATCCCACTCCACATGTTCCTTCTGGGGGTAATTTCTGCAGTTTAATTACATTCACAGGGTACGGTAAGTATATATTTTTTTCTCTGCTTCTAATTTGCTTGCTAACACCAGGTATGCAGATGACAAGTATTTCTCATGTTTCCTGTCATTGTTCCTGCTAAGGTAATTTTCCACTGGTGAGTTTTCATCCCATGTCTGTGTGATGACTACATCCAGGCACTGCAGGAGCTGGTGCATAAAACACAGAGTGGGTTGCTTGAACTGCGATGTAGGTTGCTGGTTTCATTAACAATTAAACTGCACATCCAGGGAGGAAGTATATGTGGAAATGGATGGTGGAGATATTGTTTAGTAATTAGGTGGAGGGGTCCAGTATCTTGTCTAATCATCTGAGGTGGCACAGCTGGAGTAATTAGGAAATTTTAGAAGCCAAACTGCAGGCAGCAAACACGTCCTCCCATAGGGACCATCACAGTTTCTGTACAAGTACTATGGTAGTACTTATAATTAACCTTTTTGGAGGAATTGGATGTTGTTAATCCTTTGTTATGATTACTTTGTAATTAATGACTCACATAACTAAAGATGGCCACCTTTCACCATTTTGCAAAATCACATGAACTGGTGTTAACAGTTGAATGAGAATGTTACATTCATACTCTACTTGTACCAGGAGGATTCTTCAACATGGCATGGATAGTAAGTGGCAGAAAATATTTATTTTTCTTATGGAGTGTATGAGTGTATCAGGTGGCAGGAGGGGAGGGCAGGGTGTGGCATGTGCCAGTATGGGCACATTTAAAGACGTCAAGACAACATATCTTGCTTTAAGATGGGGTTAGTCAAAATAAAAAGTAAAATGTGTATCTTGATATTTTTTGCAGTGAAACATTATAACTGTAATCATGCAAAATGCTTATGGTTACGGTCATTTGACTGCTGTTTTATACAGGGTGGGGACCAAACAACAGTGTAGTATAAAGGGTAATCAAATGAAACTGATTAAAACTGCAGCAGATAACACAATCATCACAAATACAATAATAGATAGGTAGAAAAAATGTATAACACTATACTGAGCTGAAAGTGGATGGGGGGGGTTCCTTCGAGTAACTTCAGCCTTGTTACACTTCCACTGTTACATCCTCCAAGAATCAGCCCTCACAGTCTTCAAGACTGAGTTGTCACCAGGTGGAAATTCTCTCAGCATTGGTGCTTCATCCACCTTGCTGCTGGTAGATACCTTAGTAGAGGGATTGTCATCACCATCATCATCACTGAGACAAATTTTGTGTGCTACACCTTTGACTTACTGTGTTATGCAGAATATTCCTTTTGTTCATTTTGATGAATGTGAGCATGGAAACAATCTTGGTTGACAAATTGGTCCTATGGTCATGCACAATGGCCCCAGCTGAACTAAGCACTCATTCCACTCTGACACTGGATGGTGGGCAGCTCAGGCATTTCGCAGCAACTGATGTTAGTGCTGGCCAAACAGTCACTTTGTTACTCCAGTACTTCAATGGCTCATCAGTAATGGCAAGGTGCTTTGTGTCCCCCATGTAGGCCTTCACCATTCATTCTGCTGCCCTGAGTCCAGCTGCCTCATCTGTCTCCTCCTCCTTTTCTTCCATATCTTCCAATCCCACCTGACAGAGAACATTCTAACTGGAATTGTGCACCATTTTCTGCTGTACCTTGCCCATTTTGTTAGATTGGGTTGCCCGTGAGCTACTGGTGGTGGTAACAACACTTGTTCTCTGTACAGTGTGTGGCTTATGTGTCTTTTTCATCTGTGTAGCAGATACCCATCTAATGAGGTTCTCTGTCAACTTTTGCACTTTCTGACAACTTCCTTCAATTGTAGAAGGTAGGCCACATTTGTAGTGTGAATGAAGCATTGCAGCAATTGCAAATTTATCCGACTGTACAGTGCCAGATATATGGGTATTCATGACCAGCATGCGGAGCATGTGATCCATTAGATTACAACTGCTATGATCCCAACGTGCCTCCTTTTGGTGTTGGACATTAACCAGTGTCTGCTTCAGGATACGTATGAGGGGAATGGATTGACTTATACAAGAACTGCCCCCACTCACTGCCTGTGTAGCATGCTCAAATGGATGAAGAATGCATATTAGACAATCCATTTGGTGCCATTGCTCTGTTGTTAGAGCGATGGACACTCCAGAACTGTCACGGGTGGTGTGCAGCAGTAGGTATTCTGAAACAGCCTTATACTGTTCATACAGCTGGTCAATCATGTACAGCATGGAGTTCCATCTAGTCACAACATCAAGCTTCATACAATGCTGAGGCAGATTGCTTTTGTGCCGTAGCTCACGCAGATGGTCATGGGCCTTTACAGAATGGACAAAGTGTAGACAGATGTGATGGGTGACAGTCACAGTTTCCTTAATGTCTGCATGATTTAGAAACTGCTGCACAACAAGATTAAGGCAATGTGCCAGGCAGAACACCCTGAAAATAACACCACTGCTAATTGGTGTTGTGCGAAATTGAAATATTTCGTCTGGCGAAATATTTTGCGTAATTCAGCAATTAAGTGAAATTTTTGGAATATTTGAAACAAAATTTCATCTGTTTTCTTGATTTTGTGTAATGACAAAATTTCGATTAACATGGCTTGGTGAAATTTTTCACCTATGCAAAGTGAAATTTCGCTTAGTTTCATGATTTCTTGTAAATGACAAAATGTTGTCTAAATGCTTTGGTCTGCCAATTTTGCCCATTGATGCTCCAAATTTCACCTTGTGGCATAATTTTGCCAGCATAACTTTTAATTTCACCAGCGAAGTTTTGGTCTAAAGGTGAAATTTGCAATGCATTGTGGGTAAATAGGTCAAAAGTCATGTGTAGCTTGTTTACAGCTCATTCTGCTGCATGTCGAGTTGGAGAGCAGACTGTTGAGGTGCATCAGATCCAATAAAGCCTTTGAAAACATAGCTAAAACTTGTTTTTAGAGCTAATTGCTGCAAAATATTAAGTTTTTTCCTAGTGCTACTCTGCTGCTAGGGAACATTTTCTAATTTTGTGAATTTTTGTATAATACGTCATTTAAATAAGGTTTTACTTTTCTCTCTGTCTTTGAAAGAATTGTGTGGGATAGGGTAGGAATGTAAAGCAGTGCAGGCTATTTCTAGCCAAACAGATTGGTATTTACTCACAACTGTGAGTTATTTATTTATTTATTTACTGTTATTTCTTCATAATTTTGTTATCTTGCCATTTATTTTTCTCCGAAAAATTTCTCTGTCCTGTTTGAGAGAGTTCCTGCTGTGGTTAGCTGTGTTATATATACTATGCTTCCTCTTTCAGTTGTGAATTTATTTTGAATTCTGAAGTTTTAAACACACAGAGCTGATCTTTTGATATCTGTATTGGAGCAGTTTATCAATTCAGTGGCTAATGAACATTCTGTATCACAACACCTTCCAACAATCAATAAGCTACCATCTGACACAACAATTCCTGGAGAATTTGAAAATGAAAATAAATGGTTTACTGTACAAAAATCACCAAGAGGAAGGAAGGGCAGGAGGAACATAGGTGGATCCTCTAACATCCTAACCCCAGACAGATTTAATGCCCTGTGACTGACCAAGAACTTGAAAATACAAGGGAGCCTCTACTACTTGATGCTCCTATTAAAAACAGTAGTACCATGAGCCCCCTACTTCAGATAGTCATGACATATTAATGCCAATTATAAGACCGCCTAGGGATGTACTAGTAATAGGTGATTCCATGCTTAAATACACAGACCATTATATATGCAGGATTAGGAATGAATTTACTACAGTTTCTACATTACCAGGGGCTGGCATTGGGGATATAAGAAAGTTACTCCTGGGTTTACTAGAAAACACATATACACCAGTGACACACTTGCATGTAGGAGTAAATGATGTGGGTAAAAGAAATAGTACTGATATCCAATGGGATTTTGAAAAGGTTGGGGATGAACTTATTAGTTGGGGTTGTGACCTGATTATATCAGGTATTTTACCAGTACCCAGGGCAGGATGGCTTTTAGCTGAGAATATCAAAAGTTTAATTAGGTGGTTTAAGAGGCAGTACCATAGAGAAGATTTAATGTATATAGATCATTGGGAGGATTTCCAGGCTTCTCAAAACTTTTCACAGGATTGATTACACCTAAATAGACAAGGGAAAAGAGTTTTTTTTCCAGTAAGTTAAGACAGTGCATAAATGATTATTTAAACTAGATATGGGGGCTGGGGGTATTACAAAGATGTGTCACATAAGCCAAAGCCAAATTGGAATTGTTTAGTTTTAAATGCCAGAAGTGTTATTAATAAAATGGATGAATTAAAACTAAAATTATATGACTCTAACATTCATTTATGTGTCATTACAGAGACATGGTGGAGGGTGGAGGATACCTGGGATAAGCAAATAACTGGGTACACATTATATAACAAGGATAGGTCAAATGCCAGAGGAGGAGGAGGAGTGGCACTATATGTCTCAAATGAAATAACATCAGAGAATATAGACTGTTCAGCTTGGGGAAAGTCTGAGTTATTATGGGTACAAATTACCCCCCAAGATCAACTAAGATTAATATAGGAATGGTTTATAGACCACTGGCAAACCCAACACTGAATGATAGTCTTTTATTGGATTTCATTAAAAATATTACACAGGAGGAGAGGGTCATTATAATGGGAGAGTTTAATTTTCCTGGTATTAACAGGGAATTAGCCCAAACAACCTCTAGGATAGAGACTAGTTTCCTGGAGTCCTTTCTGGTGGCTGGATTAGAACAGTTTGTTTTGGACAATACAAGGGGAAATCATATATTGGATATAGTATTAAGTAACATGGCAGATAATATCCATGAATGTTTAGTGGAAACTCCCCTTGGTACTAGCAGTCACTCCATGGTCAGTTTTAAGTATAATATACGGTAGTTAGCGAAATAAATGTGGGAAGCACAGTACTGTATGACTACAACAGAGCTGATTTCAGTGCCACAAGGGAGGAACTGAATAAATGGAACTGGGTGCATGAATTTAAGAATGAAATTGTTTGTGAAATGGGGGATAAGCTTAGTACCTTATTAAAAGAGCTAAATCACAAGCATGTTACAACTAGAACTAAATATTACAATCCAAGGAAGGCTACTCTCCCTTGGTTGACACGTTCGGTTAAACAAATAATCAAACGAAAGAATAGGGAATATACCAGGGCAAAACGAAGTGGAAAGACCAGATCATGGGATAGCTATAAATATTGGTTAAAAAAGGCTAAGATAACTATTTCTAAGGCCAAGAAGAGATTTGAGTATGAACTGGCCACGAAAGCACAGGATAATTACAAATCCTTCTATGCATACATTAATAACAAAAAGGGAATGGGTAGGTCAGTTGGGTCCCTAAAAGATAGTAGTGACAATCTCATATTAGAAAACAAGGGTATGGCAGATAGGTTTAATACTAATTTCGCTATAGTATTTAATGCAGGCCATAAGGTCATACTTCCTGAAAGTACTGTACAAGGGAGACTATGCCCTAAAATAGAGGTTGATTATGTGAGAAACAGGCTAAGTAACCTGAATCATAACAAGGCACAAGGACCTGATGGTATGCATCCAAGAATGCTAAGGGAATTGGCATATTGTTTGGCTGGGCCTGTAGCACTATTGTTCCAGCAATCCCTGGAGACAGGACAGGTAATTGAGGCTTGGAAACAGGCTGTAGTGATCCCTATTCATAACAAGGGATCCAAACAGGAGGTGGCTAATAATAGACCCATCAGCATGACATCAGTCTTAGGGAAGATACTTGAGGGCATAATCAAAGATTTGATTATGAATACAGCTGATTCTGAGGGGATTATCGATGAGACACAGCATGGTTTTACAATGGGTTGATCGTGCTAGACTAACCTACTGGAGTTTTATGGGAAAGTAAGTAGAGCACTTGATGAGGGTAGATCTGTAGATGTGGCATTCTTGGATTTCACCAAGGCTTTTGATAAAGTCCTTCATAATCAACTGATTTATACACTCTTCAAACTAGGGGTACAGGCGAATCTAGTACATTAGATTAAGGATTGGCTGACCGACAGAAAACAGAGGGTAAGCATATTGGGGGCTCTCTTGGAGTGGGAGGGAGTTACTAGCATGGTTCCACAGGGATCCATGTTGGGTCCATGTTTATTTAACCTCTATATATCGACCATGAAAATACAGACAGAAATCTGGCTCTCTAAACTTGCAGATGACACTCACATAGGTTTTACAGTAGACAACCAACCCAAAGCCTTAAAAATACAGGAAGCATTGAGAGATCTGGAGACCTGGGCATGGGAGAATGAGGCAATATTTAAACCAGATAAGTGTACAGTAATGCACTTGGGTAAGAATAATTTAGAGGTGACGTATACATTGGCAGGGCAGGTGCTTAGGGCGGTACATGAAGAGCGAGACTTAGGAATTAGTGTCAGCAATAATCTTAAATTTAACTCACATTGTAACCAAGTGGTTAAAAAGACTGGAGGTATCCTGAGCTGTATCCACAGACACATCAAGAGTAGAAGTAAAAAGGTTCTGCTCCCTCTTTATACTTCCTTGGTGTGGCCACATACTGAATATTGTGCATAGTTTTGGGCCCCTGGGAATAAAGGTGACATAAAAGCCCTCGAGAAGATACAGAGAAGGACAACTAGAAAAATGAGAGAAGTACAGGGTATGAAATATGAGGAGAGATAAAAATATCTGGATCTATTCTCTTTGAAGTATCATAGATTAAGAGGCGACATGTGCTTGGTTTACTGGGCTCTGTCAGATCATAGACTATGGGAATTACTAGGCCTTGAACTCAGAGACCAGATATATAATATGCGAACCCATCCCTTACAGCTAAAAGGTGTTCGATTCAATACTCGGGCAAGAAAACATTGGTTCTCAGTAAAGGTGGTTAGAATTTGGAATGAACTGCCCATTGAAGTGGTAGGAAGCAAAACAATGCAAGCCTTTAAACATTCCCTAGATTGTAATCTTTGTGCTAAAAATATAACAGGATATTATTAGAAGAACAAGGTGAGCAAAATGAACCTCAGTCTTTATAGTGCTCAGGGTACCTATGACCTATGACCTATGATTTGTTTTGGGGTTAGTTCTGTTTGCTGGAGTGTTAATTTGTGTTACTAAAACTGAAAACCAACAGTTGTGTTAAGTACTTCTACTTAATTACTTGAACTTGTCTATTTACAGTCGCACTGCATTGTTGAATTGTTCCCCTGTATGTTATTGCTGGAGCTTGATTCTGTACACTGCACGGTGTTCCTGTTTTAGTTAACTTACGTTACTCTTTCTCTGTTATAGCATTGTTTGTGTAACACCTGATGTGTGCATTATAAAACAGTATATATTAAAATAGTAATTTTCAGGAGATTTCTTTGTGATCCCTCCCACTCAGGCCACTACCATATTGTGTGGTACTACTTGCCTTTGTTGCGGTTTTATGGTTGTTTCTGGCTGTATATAAAAAAGAAAAATTGTAGTACTGAGTAATGACACGTTACAGTACTTTATTTGTCCAGAGACAGAGGTAATCTGTATATAAAGTCGGCCACTTGTGCCCTTTTTCCTTGTGTGTGTTTCTTTAATTCCTTCCTGTTTGGTGAAAAAAAGTTACCTTTTTGTTTTTTACTAGAATAGGCTGCCTACCATATATGGTATTAGTTGTACTATAAGTGCTGATACCTGTCTTGATTGTGTTTAGACTTGTAAGGAAGCCACTACTGTAGGTGTGTGACATCATCATTCATGTGTGAGGTGTTATTCACACAGTCAGTAGTAATACATCCTTTCTTCAAATACTCCCAGAGAAAGGCAAAGCTTTGAAGCAGCAGTCAGTAAAAATGCCTTCTAAGAAGCGGCCAAGTACAAGGGGGGGAAATGTGGCAGGGTGGATGAGGGAGCTAAAGAAGTCTGCAGAAAAAAGTGCAATTTCAGTTCCAGTTCCCAAAAGCAGTGAAAGCACAAGTATGTCTGCATCAGTGTCTTCTGATGTGGGCCCTGGTGGTGCAGCAGAAACCAGCAATGGAGTTGATGGCCGAACAGGGTCAGGCATACCTGTGTCTTATTTTTTTAAAGCTCAAACTGTTGCAGCCATGCTAGTGGGGAATGCTGACAGTGAGAAGAAGGGAAGCACTAACACCAGCACAGGAACAGTGGTCCAGAATTTGGAGGAGGGTGATAATAAGTCTGTCAGTGTGACTGTCCATGTTCCTGCAGGAGTTGGTGATGACAGAGTTCAACAAGAGTCTGATAGTCCTGGAGATAAGAATAGTCAGCCCCCTGAGATGGTTGTAGAGAAAGATAAAGATGCCGTCCTCCAAGAAGACAGTGATGGGGGGGGAGGAGGAGGAGGAGGAGGAGGAAGACTACGACATCATCACTATTGGTAATGATGTTGATGGATGGGATGGTCCCACTTGGGATCCTGAGTTAAAAAGGTGGTATACCACACCAACCATGACATTTCAAAAGTACATGACATTACAGCGACTACAGTGCCACATCGCAGTAGTGTCCGTACTGTAACCAGCACTGTCTGTTAGGGGTCTTGCACCTCCCCCAAATCAGCACTGACTCAGGGTTGATAATCCTTAATGGGGGGTGTGGGGAACACAGCCCCCATGTGGGGGGTTCGGGGGTGAAGCCTTCCAAAGAAAACACTTAGTTTTCTTTGAAACTGACAGCCGACTGCCTGGCACACTGCCTTAATCTTGTTGTTCAGCAGTTTCTCAACCATGCGAACATTAAGGAAATGGTTACTGTTGCCCATCGCATCTGTGCCCACTTCATCCATTCTGCAAAGGCCTGTGACCATCTATGTAAGCTACAGTGCAATAACCATCTGCATCAGTACTGGAGGAAGCTTGATGTTGTCAACAGATGGAACTCCACATTGTACATGCTTGACCGGCTGTATGAACAGTATAAAGCTGTGTCAGAATACCTGCTGCTGCTGCTGCACACCACCCATGACAGTGCTGGAGTGTTCATCGCTCTAACAACAGAGCAGTAGCATCAAATTGATGGGCTAATATGCATTCTCCGTCCATTCAAGCATGCTACACAGGCAGTGAGTGGGGACACTGCTTGTATAAGTCAGTCCATACCCCTCATATGTATGTTGAGGCAGACACTAGTGAATGTGTGACACCAGACAGAGGCAAGAGGGGATCATGGTACTTGTGATCTAATGGAGCACATGCTTCATGTGCTGGACACAAATACCCATGTATCTGGCATTTTACAGTCAGCTGACTTTGCAATCACCACCATGCTGGATCCATGCTGCAAACATGGCCTGCCCTCTATAATTGAAGGAGGTTGACAGTGAATACAATGTTTGACAGAGAACCTCATTAGATTGATACATGCTGCAAAAATGAAAAATGCATGCACTGCATCAAAAACAGGTGTTGCTACCATCACCAGATGCTCACAGGCAACCCAATCAGTGAAAATGGGAGGAGGCAGAGCAGAAAACAGCAAGCATTCCTATTTAGGATGTTCTTTTCAGGCGGGAGTGGAAGATATGGAGGAAAAGGAGGAGGAGGAAGAGGAGATGGATGAGGCAGCTGGACTCCAGGCAGCAGAATGAATGGTGGAGGCCTACATGGGGGAGCCAAAGTACCTTGCCATTAATAGCGAGCCACTGCTGTACTGGAGCAGTAAAATGACTGACTGGCCAGCACTAACATTGATTGCTGTGAAATACCTGAGCTGCCCACCATCCAGTGGCACTGTGGAATGAGTGTTTAGTGTGGCTGGGGCAATTGTGAGTGACTGTAGGACCAATTTGTCACCCAAGAATGTGTCCATCAAAATGAATGAAAGGCACATTCCACACAACACAGTGATGTCAGTGGTGTTGCCACAGGAACTGTCTCAGTGATGAGGATGATGACAGTCCCTCGACTAAGGCATCCACCAGCAGTGAAGTGGATGAGGCAGCAATGTTGAGAGAATTCCCACCTGATGAGATCTCCAGTCTTTTTTTTTTTTATTTTATCTTTATGTCCCCTTCTCACTGCTGAACTCCTGTTTCTTTGGGAATCTACAATGGCCTTGTTCATCTCCACTCTTGCTAGCTGGCGACCAGTGCAATCCATCCCCCCCATGGAGCCTTGGATATTCCCCCCAGACAGGTATGGGGTGGGGCACTTACACCCCAACATGTCTATATTTCATCAGGAGATGCTGGTACTGGTGCCAGTAGGGGCATTGGGGATTGTGGCCAGGAGCTCTGTCTACTGGGAGTCCTGCAGGGGTATTTCCTGGTTTTTCTGGTGTCCTCCTCCCCTGAGGACATAGACACACAAGGAGAGCCAATGGGTGAGGCATGTATTGATGTGCAATCTCGTCCCAACTCTCGGTCTGCGTCCTCCCCTCCCCACTGACTGTTCCAGCTGCACCAACACCTGTGGTCACCCAGGTGGCGGTAGAGTAGCAGGACAGGCAATCCTCCCCAACCCGGAGAAGGAGAGTGGCTGATGGGCACTCTATCCTTCTCCCCTCGGCCAGCCCTCCAGTTACCTGAGTCCGTTCCTGAACCTGGATCACTGGCACCACGAGCGGTAAACCTACCGCTGCGCCGATGGGCTGGCCAGAGATCTCCAGTCTTGAAGACTGTGTGGGGTGCCACTTGGATGATGTCGAATTGGAAGTTGAAAAAGGCTGAGTTTACTCCAAGGCCCCACCCCCCCAACAACAACTTTCAACTCAGTATGGTGGCTGGGATGTATACATTATACCTTATTTTTAGCTATGTACTACTGGATTGGTTATGTAAATATGTTGTTATGTGCTGCAGTGTGTATGACTTTCATTTGATCACCCTTTGCCATGACCCATTGATCAGTCACCTCACCACCAGTCCCCCATGCCTATATAAAACAGCAGCAATAATTGCCATAACCGTAAAGATTTTGCAGTTGCATGATTACAATTATAATGTTTTTCTTCTAAAAATATTTTACTTTTCATGTTGACTATATCAACCCCATCTTACAGCAAGACATGTTGTCTGGATGTCCTTAAAAGTGCCCATGATGGCAAATTCAACACTGCCCCATCGCTCCCTCTCATCACCTAATTTGACCTGACACAGCCATGAACTCCATGTGACTGAAGAAAATGCCTCTGCTACTTAGTATCGGTGACATGTACAAGAACCCTGGCTCCTAGACTAGTACTAGTAGCATATGAATTTAGCATCATGAATATTGTCAGGGAGGCAGTATAGCACAGTGGTTTAAGGCTCTGAACTGCACATCTATTGACATCCAGCAGACCAGACTTGGGTTTGAATCCCACAACATCCACTTGCATACTGTGTGACCCTGAGCAGGTCACTTAACTTCCCTGTGCTCCCAGATCACACCTGTAAAAAAGCTTTCAGTTTAGTGTGCTACTCCTGGTTAAACAAATAAAAAAACAACATGCTAATTCAACAGTTAACACAAGTTGAACACATTTTTGTGAATGGTGACCATTTTAATGATGCGAGTCATTAATTACAAAAGTAA
Source organism: Neoceratodus forsteri (assembly GCA_016271365.2). Taxonomy (NCBI): domain Eukaryota; kingdom Metazoa; phylum Chordata; order Ceratodontiformes; family Ceratodontidae; genus Neoceratodus; species Neoceratodus forsteri. The sequence continues at coordinate 98,576,538 of CM057457.1, read as the reverse complement.
TCATGAAGAGGCTTAACAACTTACAACATCAAATCCCCCCAAAAGGTTACTTATGCTACAGAAGTACCAGGTTAAAGTGTACCAAAACTGTAATGGTTCCGGGGGGGGGCAGGGTATGAGGGGTCCTGCTATCCTCACTTTGGAATGGATTCAAAATGTTCTTGATTACTACTGCTATGCAATCTCCATTGATTAGACAATACATTAACCCCCTCCACCTAATTATTTACTAAACACCATCTCAACCATCTATTTTCACATATAGTTTCTCCTGCATGTGGGTAGCAGTGGTGATTACTCATTAATGGTAATGGTATGGACACCAGTCCAAGGGCTAACATCACAGTTCAAGCAACACACGTCTTCCACAGACACAACACAGCTCCTGCAGGGCCTGGATTGATCAGGTAGTCATCAAGATATGACATACGATGAGACCTCAACAGAGGAAAATGATCTAAGCAGACCAAAGATAAGAAAAAATGTTGGATACTCATCAATCTGCACACCTGGTTTTACCTAACAAGTTGAAAGAAGAAGCAGAGAAAAAAATGTATACTTATCATACTCTGTGATGTCATTAAACTGCAGACATTCCCCTCAGGAACATGCTGTATGGTGTACAAGATTCCAGACCAAGGTCCATGATGAAGCACAGTAGCACTAGCAGGCATTCCCCTTCCCATATCAGCACTGCACACCTCAAAATTAAAAAAAAAATAAGAGCAAATTTTCAGGATTGTTAAAAAGGCCCCCCCCCCACCATCCATGACCATCCACCAACGCCCCCCACCACCACAGAAGACCATAAAATGAAATACTTACCTCAAGGACTGTGAATTAGATAAATCCCCCAGATCTGGTTGAGCAGCCAGCAGCAGCAGTAGGATGGAACGAGACGTAACTTAGCTGGAATTCCTGATGTTGACAAAAGCAAAAAATAACACAATTACTGTCAAGCTCAGACAACCAGATGGCAGTAACAGACATACCACACTTGTATGAAAATTCCAGTACTTACCGTCTGCATTGGGAAACTGGAAATATGATGCATTCAAAGATCCAGAGATCTCCCTCCCAGTCTGGCATGATGATGTCATCCACAGCGCACTGAAAAATAATATCAGAGTGGTACAATCATATTAGAATTCAAGATGCCATAATACCAACCCACCAACATCCTTACCTTGCACAGGAAAAAAATGAAGACATATACTTACGTGTTCAGCAGCAGCAGTATGGACTGTGTGAAGATAATCCACCCACCACCAGGCATCAACCATCCAGAACAGTAGTTCTTATGGCAACTTGGAAAGCAGTAATCAGAGACAGCAGCAGACACCAAGCTACAGTGCCCAAAAATGTCATTCACTCTCCACTGCCAGGCAAGCTACTACCACAGAGTCAGTCAGTCAACACAGCTAGACAATCAGTACAGCAGCATAGGGATAGGGAAATGATATTTGTACATTTCTGTCTCAATCAATTGAAACAGCAGCAGCATCAGAAGGAAAGACCTGTAAGTAGCAGCAGCACTTTGCAGGAGGAATTCATTTTCTCTGCATGTGTTTGCACCCCTTTTCAGGTCCCTGAGGTGGTGGCACACCATAAAACATCAGGACTGATGGCAGATTTCAGTCTTAATTTGATGTGACATTTTTTGGTAAATATTTCTGGACTTGTAGGCCCTGTTTGGCACCAGCAGCAGTGAGTTTCAGGCAGAAATATTTGGCAAACAGGCCCTAAAACAGTGATTCAATGTCTGGGTGGTGGGGGTGGGGAACTCTAAAACATCATGGCTAAGACCAGATTTTTGTCTCAATTTAATGTACCATTTTTCCTGCAACTTTTCTGGACATTTACTGCCTGCGCTGCACTGGCAGAAACAAGATGTGGCCGAAAAACTATTGTAAACAGTGGACCAAAGACCATTGTTTGGTCCAGGTGGTTTGGGTGCCATAAAACATTATGGCTGAGACTAGTTTTCTGTCTCAATTTAATCTACAATTTTTTTAGGAAACATTTCCGGACATTTACTGCCTGCACTGCACTGGCAGAAACAAGATCTGGCCAAAAAAACTATTGTAAACAGTGGCCAAAACAACATGCTAAAGCCTGGTTCCTGGTGTGGCACCATAAGACATCAGGAATGACAGCAGATTTCAGTCTTAGTTTGATGTAACATTTTTTGGCAAACATTTCTGGACTTGTAGGCCCTGTTTGGCACCAGCAGCCATGAGATTCAGGCAGAAATATTTGGCAAACAGGCCCTAAAACTGTTATTTAATGTCTGGGTGGTGGTGGGGGCACCCTAAAACATCATGGCAGAGAACAGATTTCTGTCTCAGTTTAATGTACCGTTTTTCCTGCAACTTTTCTGGACATTTACTGCCTGTGCTGCACTGGTAGAAAAAAGATATGGCCAAAAAACAATTGGAAACAGTGGACCACAGATCATCGTTTGATCTGTGTGGTGGTTTGGGCACCATAAAACATCATGGCTGAGACCAGATTTCTTTCTCACTTTAATCTACCATTTTTTAGGAAACATATTTGGACATTTAATGCCTGTGTTGCACTGACAGAAACAAGATGTGGCTGGAAAACTATTGTAAAAAGTGGCCAAAACAGCATTTTAATGTCTGGTTGCTGGTAGGGCACCATAAAACATTAGGACTGACAGCAAATTTCAGTCTCAATGTCATGTCAAATTTTTGGGTAAACATTTCTGGACTTGTAGGCTCTGTCTGGCACCAGCAGCAGTGAGTTTCAGGCAGAAATATTTGGCAAACAGGCCCTAAAACAGCTATTTAATGTCTGGGTGGTGGTGTTAGTGGGGGGGGGCACCCTAAAACATCATGGCTGTGACCTGATTTTGGTCTTGATTTACTGTAACATTTTTTTGGGAAACATTTCTGGAATTATGGGCCATGTTAGACAGTGGCAGCACTCTGTCTCTCTGTCTCACTCTACATTCTCAATGTCATCCAGATTTTTTCTGGTCATACTGTATTTCTTATCTTATCATGCCTACTCTGCACAGCATGGCTTCAAGAGGCGGTGTTAAACTGTAGCCCTACTATAGCACATTTTGGACTGGGTGGTGGAGGTGTGGTTGGGCACTATAGCACCAAGTTAACATTGCGGCAAGCCATGGGGACACATGTGTTAAGCACAAAAAAAATTTACATTATGTTTAACTTCTCAATAAAGGTGCTTATGTTTCTATGATTGTTGTGTACATATTCATTCATACTGATCCTGCACACAGCCAAAACAACTTCCAGCCCACAACATCACACATAGCTTTGGGAAAAAAATGTGTTCATAGGAACAATTTACAAATTCCAATATTTCACATTTGTGGATTGGAGGAGGAAATACATACAGAGGAACTAACATAAACCAAGTAGAAAGGTACAGTGATTATGGGTAAAAAAGACTAAAAGTGATTGACAAACAGTAGCACATGACAGGGGGTGCATCATATGGGTCAGGTCAGGGAAAGGGAATACATATGAAAGAGTAAAGGGAGGGAGCATAAACATTGCATAACATACAAAAAACTGGACAAAAAGAAACAAAAGGATTTAGAAGAAGAAGAGGACAGAAAATATATATATATATTTTTTTTTCTTTCCTTTTTGTTATCTTTAGAGGATGCAGATGAGGGAAGAGTGACAGTAAGAAAGCAAGGACAGGAGAAAGAAAAGGAAAACAAAATGTTGCCGTCAGTGCTGCGCTGACATTAGCTCTTCTGGTATGGACCGATACACTGTACTAGCGCCAGGTACCAATTCTGCCATGCCATCACCACCACCACACAGCTCCTTCAGGAGTTCAAACATTTTCTGTTGCACCTCAAGGAGTTTCCTAAGGTGCCCCCTAATCTCCTGGTGGAAATCATTGAACTCACTGTGCAGAGCTCCCACCTCTCTGTCAGGTCTTCTTGGCTCATGGTTGCTGGTGCTGGAACATGAGTGGGTGGGGTGGCTGGAGGCTGTGCTGGGTCACCACCATCAACCCAGCAATGCCTGTGTTTGTGAGGTGAGGGTGATGGTGGCTCTGTAGCTGCCTCCTGCTGCTGCTGCCGCTGCCTACTCATGCAGCTCCTCTGCTGACCACTGGCCACTTCCTCCTGCTGGCCCCCTTCCCCTTCTAACCACTCAGTGTCCCAGGCCCCTCTACCTGCTGTCAACTCTTTTTGTTTTTTGAGCCAATCTGCATTGTGGTAGTGCTGCAGATGGCTCCTTTGGCCATCAGTGCCAAAATGAACCCCCATCTTGCCCCTTTGAATAGATCTGCCACACAAGCTACAGATCACCACTGTGTTGCCATTGGTGTTTCTGGTGAAAAAACACCACACAGCTGACACTTTCTGTGGAGAGGACCAACAGTTGATGTCCCGGGGCTGGTGGCCACATCATGATCCTGCTCAGGGGATGTGGGGGTGCATGCTCCAGCTGGGGGGTGGTATCTGGAGGTACCTGCTGCTGCTGCCTGGGAGTGGGGGCCACATGCTGCTTCCGGACAACAGGAGGATCCTCATCCTGCTAGGTATCACACTGCTGCTGCTGCTGCTGGGAGGGGGTGAGGGGCTCATGCTACTCCTGAGTAGTGGGGGCCACATTCTCCTGCTGGAGGGGGCAAAGACATAAAGGCCTGCCTGTTAATGTGAATATTGGATGGGGTGGTTCAGCTGCCTTCTTCCCAGTCTCCACCTTGTCCGTACCTTTCCCATCCATTCTCCTAGGCTACAACTCCTTGCTACAAAAAAAAAGGGAAAAAGAAAGGGGAGAGAGTGAGGGAGTTTTACACACACACACACACACACACAATCTCAGTCACAGAAAGTAAATAATAAACACACACACACACCAGATAGACTAAAAGATAAAGAAAAGAATGACTCTTGTTATTTGTTTAAAGACTGTGTACCAACAGTACCACACAGAGCAATCTCTCTGCTGCTGTCTGCTTCTCCAAACTCTCCAGCAACGTAGCAAAGGAACTAAATCTGTCACTTCCTGCCTGTTTACAGTCACCCATGTGATCTGCAAAGAGTAAATCATGTGACAAGACCAATTTCACCTAATTTCACCTAATATTAATGCAAGGTAAAATTTACAGTGAAATTACACCATAGCAATTGGCAAAATTTCACCATAAGCACATAATTACGCAAAATATATTGCTGGGCAAAACTGATGATTTCACCAAGATTTCACTGGTGAAATTAAATTTCGAAACATCTCTATCGCTAATGCATTTCACTACATCGGAGCCATTATCACTTGCAGTGACTCCTGCTCTAAGTTACTGTGTGTGTAGGCACTCATCAATCTAGTCCAGAAGAACATTCAGCATTTTCTCACCCATGTGAGAACCAGTAACACTTTCCATGCTCAGGGTTGCATGCTGCCAAATTCCACAGGTGTTGCTACCACCACAATTTTGCTTCAGGCAGGATTTGCCAGGCCCAATATCAACTACCACCCCAGGTACCTGTGACCACTGCACCTTTATGCATAGATACAAGTTTGCTGCTGTTTGTCCACTGGTCCATATATGCATGCTAAGATGGATATATTCTGATGCACTAGGCTTCATTGCTTGTTTAATAGAATCAGCAACCCTACTGTACAGCTCTGGCATGGTATGCTTAGAGAAATAGGTTCACGAAGGAACCTGCCATTCAGGACAGGCATGAGCCATCAACCTGTGGAACCCAGCATTCTCCTTGAACAAGTACAGCAAAAGATCGCTGGCCAATATTTCAGCAGTGGCAGCATTTAACTTCCATGGAGCAGCATAATTGAGGGGGTACTTTGTGTGCTGCTCAAGGATGGTCTTCAGAGTGGGCTGCATCTATGGGGCTGTTCGACCAGAACATTCTACTTGTGGCATCTATGTTGTTCTTTTAGGAGTAACAGTTGACTCTTGGGGGCTGTGAAGAACACATGAAACCAGATATTTTGATTGATTTTGGGTGTGGCGGTGTACTTTTCTGAGTCAAGGGACTGGGAGTGGCACCTCCACTGCTATGCCCATAACTCGAGAGAGCAAAGTATTGCTCATCCTCCTCCTCCTCCTTCTCCACGACCCACTCTGCCCTCCCTCCTCCTGCTGTATTAAACTGTTCTCAGGATCATTTAACTTGCCAATGGAGAGCCCAACAACAGCTCTAGCATCCTTCTGGTGTTGCTGCCATCGCAGCAAGTGCTTGTTTTTCAGATGGGTATGTTGGCCACTGGTGCCTACTGTATGTGGCTTCACTTTTTTCCCTGACTAACACATGCTTGACACAGCTGACATATCCCCATGGTCTCATCAGCTGGATCAAGCACATAAAAGTATCAAACTAGGAACTTTTGACCTCTGGACTTAATATGCTGCAGGTGGGACTGAAAGAGCTGAGAAAGAGGAGTGGAAGTTTGTGCTTTTTGGGCTGCATTCATCATTTCCATAAGACTACTTTTGGGAGAGGAGGGTGACTTGACTGCTTGGGGGATTGCTGATAGGCTTAGTGACAGCCAGACCTACAGCCTGTGCATGTAAATGGCCAACATCACCCTTGACATTTTTAATTTCAGGCTCCCATAAAGGATCATCCCGTCATCATCATCAGCACTGATGCTGATGACATCCTTGTCATCTTCCTCCTCCTCCCTATCACCGTCTTCTTGCACGGAAACTTTTTCTTTCTCTATAGCCATCTCCTCAGTGGGCTGACTACCCATATCTCCTGAATTATCAGACTCTGACCAAACACTATCACCATCACCAACTCCAGCAGAAACAAGTCCTGGGACAGTCACACCAACAGACTTATCACCCTCCTCAAGGACCACTGTTCCTGTACTCATGTCAGTGTCTCCCTTCTTCTCACTGTCATCCCCAACCAGCATGGATGCAACAGTTCTGGCCATAAAAAACTGATACACAAGAATGTCAGTACTTCTCTGAACAACTCATTTGCTGTTACCTGCCACAGCACCACCAGAGCCCACAGAAGACACTGATGCAGACACACATGTGCTTTGGGGAACTAGAAGTGAAGTTCTACTCTCCTCAACAGATGTCTTAGCTGCCTCATCCCGCTGGTACATTTCCCTGTACTGGACCATCTCTTAGCAGGCATTTTTATATGCTGCTTTAAAGCTCTGCCTTTCTCTGGGAGTATATCAAGAAGGAATGTATTACTAACTGTGTGAATAACACCTCACATCTGCAGTACTGACTTCCTTCCAAGTCCAAACACAATCAGGACAGGTAGCAGCACTCTGTATAATTAATACCATATATGGTAGCCTATTCTAGCAAAAACAAAAGGGTAACTTTTTTCTTTCCCCAAACAGGATTTAAAGCAACACAAGGGAAAAGGGCACAGGTAACCTACTTTAAATACAGATCACCTGTGTCTGGACAACTGAAATACTGTAATGTGTTAATACTTACTACTATAATTTTTTGTTATATAAGGGCAGAGACAACCATATAACATTGACAAACAAAGACACCTATGACAATATGGATAGGCAGAGCAACCCCTTGACAACAACTATATTAATATGTAGTCTTTTATATTGCGCGGGTCAAGGAGTAAACAATGCCGTAACAGGGAACGGGTAAGCAAAGTCAATTGAAACAGGAACACCACAATGTAGAGACAAGAGCCAGCAATAAAATAAAGGGGAGCAATTCACCTAAATAGTGAAACTGTATATGGACAAGTTCAAGTGATCAACTAAAAATACATAAGTTTCCATACAAAAAAAATATAGAACTTTTACTTTTCACAGTTTAAGTGACAGAAGTTAACAGCAAATAGAACTGACCACAAACAACAAATGAAAAATAAAATAAGGGATCAGCACTTTATGTTCAAATCTTTAGACTTCACAACTAAAAGCAGAAGAATGATATATAACATAGGCTAACAGGAGCAGGAACTCTCAGAGAGGAGTAACTTTTCAGAGAAAGAAATAAATACTTGTCAAGATACAACGAAATTAATACAAATAAGCAGAACACAAACAATAATATAAAGGCTTAAAGTAAATAACGGTAAGTCACTTACAACGTGTGAGAAATCTGTTTGTAAAAGGCTAGAAATAGCCTGCACTGGTTTTACACACCTACGCTACCCCACTCAACTCCTTCACAGACAAATCTAAAAACTAATTAAACCAAGTATTATGCAAAAATCCACAAAATTAGAAAATGTTCCCTAGCAGCACTAGGAACAAACTGTATATCTGGGAGCAATTAGCTCTCAAAAACAAGTTTTAAAGAGGTTTCAAAAGGGTTTAATGGCTGTAATGCACAACAATGGACTGTTGTCCGACTCAAAAGGCAATAGACTGCTGTAAACAACCGGCAAGTGATATTTGCCCTATACACCCACAACACATTGCAAATGTCACCTTTGTTTCATAATTTCGCTGGTGAAATCAAAAGTTACTCTGGTGAAATTTTTGCCACAAGGTGAAATTTAAGCATGGATAGGCGAAATTGCTCAGTCAAAGCAGATTAGGTGAAATTTCACAATTCCGTGAAATCAAAATCCCAGGCAAAATCAGATTTCATCGGGGGGAAAAATTTTGTGAAATTGCAAAATTATGTGAAATATTTCACCTGGTGAAATTTTTCAATTTCACACAACACTAGTTCAATGTAATATTGTGTTTGGAGTTAAATATGTAAATAAAACTGCCAACCGAGCACCCATAACACTGTGTGTTAAGTATCATTCCAAGCAGGGATATCCCATTGATAAAGGGAGTTGCACACTCAAGGGCAACCTAAGTTGTCAGTGGTATCCTGATTTTGGAATTCAGGGGTGGGGGAAGGGAAGGGAGAGATAAAGTAAGGTAAGAGGGAGAAGGCTTGTACGGGGGGGGGGCACGGCTAGGTGATGGAAGCTTGAGCCACCCATGATTCATACTTAGGGGTTGCCTTGGGATTGGCTAGTGGAAGGGTAATAGGGTAGCTGTAAAGGGGGTAGATAAGTGGCTGCAGCCAGAGCTCCAGATACTTTTTGCTACTTTTTGAGATTCCTTTCCACCCACCCTACATCGGACAGGGCCATACGCTGTAGGAACGTGATGAGAGGGAGGACTACTTTGGGCTTTGGAAGGGGTTGCCAGAAGAGGGCAATGGACTCCAAGGAGGCCAGGAGGAACCCAGGTTGCCAGCAGAGGGCAACAGGTAGAAGGGACAAAGCTGGGTTACCAGCAGAGGGCAACAGAGGAGGGAGAAGACAGTTGGAAATAAGGGGGCAAGGGATGGGGGGAGGCACAAGGGATGGGTGGTACTAGCACCAGGCATGAACTGGGTCAACACCCAGCCATGTTGGGCACTTCAGGAAAATATTGCCTCAGGGAGGAGCAGTGGTGGGCATCAGCTGAGGGCACCCAAGAAGAGAGGCAAGAATGGACATCAGAATGCAGAAGGTCATCAGGTTACACACTCAAGCCCAAGAAGGCAAGATAAGTATGTCAAAGGAGGTTGTTCAATTTTGAGATAATGTAAATATAAGATGGGAAGTCCAGAATTCAATGCAAATGGTGTTTGGAGTTAAATATGTAAAAATAACTTTGCCAATTGAGCACCCACAGCACTGTGGGTTGAGTACAATTCAAAGCAGGAATATCCCATTGACAAAAAAAACATAACCACTACAATGTCATATATCTCATCTTGTTCATGTAATACGTCATTTCAGATCCAGATTGTGCCTTCTGCATGAGTGCTCAAACATACACCTCATAAAGCAAAACTTTTCACCATGATGTTCAGACATGAAACTTCATTTGAAGCACAATATTTTCGGGGACTTCCAGTGAAGCAGTGCTGCTGATGGCTGCCAGAATTTTTAATATCTGCTCAAACCCTCCAGTTAAGCTGACATCCATGTTTGGCCCAGCCAAACCTCCTAGGTACTGCCGCCAAAACTCCCGGAGAAGCCCAACTTCCAGCGGCTCTCATTGGTCTGCCTGCCACCTTGACGATTCCTGATTGGCCTGGTGGGTAGCCCTAAGCTCCTGATTGGTGCACCTCCTTGACCGAGGTATCTATGCTGCTGTACGGCTTTCTGAAGCACTGCAACCAAATTGCCTTAGCGGGCTACCTGAGGTATTCAAAGCATACAGCCAGCCTGCTTTTTTGGTCTAATGCATGATTTTTTGGCTTAAACTTTGTAAACTTTGTATTTTGCTATATGTAGTCATTTACTGACACACTACTTCAGACTTAAAAGCGCTGTAACCGTGATAATTTATGTGTCAGTTGTCATTGCACTGCCTGTTTAAACTCCTAGCTCTACAAAGTGATTACAGCCCTGTTTTTGCTGCTTGTATTCTCTGCTACTGTGTTTTTCTCACCGCCAATGGTCTATGGGAGCCTGCCTTCATTCTTTCTCTAAATTCTGCTAAACTGGCGGCTTTTCCCAGACCCCCCTGCTGTTTTTTCTCTAACTCCTGCTCTAAGCTAACTCTCAGCAGACAGCCCCCCAACTTTAAATTTCTCTCAAACTACTGTTAATCACCCTTCCTCTGTCTCTCTAAATCCCCTCTCACTTCTACCTCAATTTCTAATTTTCCTTTTGTCCAAGAATCGCACCCCCACCCACTCCTCAATCTCCCATTTGCCCCCCACCTAACTGTAGCTCCAACTTAATCAGCCTTTTATCTAACGCTGTTCTCTCTCTTTCCTCGTAGATTGACACTGCACTCTGAGCAGTGCCTCCTGACTCCGGCGGCATCTCCAGCTGCTGCTGCCAAACCCTCAGACGATCACAAGCCGCCCTCCTGGTTGCAGCTCTTGGCCAAACCTCCCAGGTACTGCTGCCAAAATTCCAGGAGATGCCCAGTTTCCAGTGGCTCTTTCATTGATGTGTCTTCCACCTTGGCACCTCCTTATTGGCCAGGAGGGTAGCCCTAAGCTCCCTATTGGTGCGCCTCCTTGACCGAGGTATCTAAGCTGCTGTACAGCTTTCTGAAGCCCTGCAACTGAATTGCCTTAGCGGTCACTACCCGAGGCATTCGAAGCATTTAGCCAGCCTGCTTTTTTGACCCGCCCCCACCACCCCGTCCCAGGCCTCCTATTAAATACACTCCTTGCCCCACCCCTTATACTTACTCTACCGCTATTGGTTTCTAGCTTATTCCCCATGACTATCACCCTCCCGTCAGTTGCAAACAACCACCCCTCTCCCCCCAAAGTATCTCTGGCATCTTTTTGAGCCCCCTGTGCTCCAACAACCATGGCACAGACAACAAGGAACCTACTCCTTATCATCTCCTTCCTATCCTACGCACCCACTTTAAATCCTCCTCTAACCTGCTACCCCACCCCTTCCCCTCAATTGATTGAACTAACTCATCCTACCCTTGTCCCCCACAGTGCCAAATCAAAATGTTTGTACATCCTTTCTCACCATTTAACTATTGCCCTACTGCTCCTTTCCACGGAGGACATACACCCAAACCCTGGCTGAGCACCCTAAACTTCAATTTCTCTCCCCCCTGACAAGGCCTCCACTATTAACCCATCTAGCTCCCTCCCCCGGGGCTATGTTTAATCCACCTCAACATTCGTAGCTTAGCAACTAAGCTTGATCTCCTGCAAATCTTAGCCGCACAGCACGTCCCCAATATTATCATCCTGTCTGAGACCTGGCTAAACCCTAACCTTCTAGACCCAGCCATTGCCATCCCGGGTTCTAATATCGCTCGCCAAGACAGACCCACCCATGGAGGCGGAGTGGCTATCTATATAAAATCAGATCTGCACTTTTCTATCACGCTCAAAAAATCAGAGCCTAAAGCCTATGAACTACTCATGCTGATATCAAGAGGGCCAAAAGTGCATACTGCAAAGGTCTCTTAAATAAATCATATGGCAATCCCAAAAAATTCTGGTCACATATTAAATGTTTCCTAGGATCCACTCCTGCCCCCACTCCAACCGATATCTCCCTCAATGGGGTCCACTGTAATAATCCCTCTACAATAGCTAACTTCTTCAATACCCAGTTCTCTGACCTCTCTAACTATACCTCATCATTCCCTCCCAGACCTTACTCATCTGACAAGTCTCCTGTTAATGGGTCCAAATTTCAGTTCAAATCTGTCACGTGCCTTGAAGTTCTAAGGCTACTCAACAATATCTCTGATTTTACTGCAACTGGGTCAGATAACCTTGAGATAAAACTACTAAAACTAGCTGCCCCTTATATAGCTGCACCTCTTGCTAAAATCTTTTCCCTCTCCCCCTGTCATGGCTATGTCCCCGCTATCAGGAAAACTGCCAGGATTACCCCAGTTTTCAAAAAGGAGACTGCAAAAATCCATCTAACTATAGACCTATTGCCATTTTACCTGCTTTAAGCAAAATCCTTGAGAAGCTCATCACCAACCAAACTATTGACTATCTACAGAAGCAAAACCTTCTCTCAACAGTGCAGCATGGTTTCCGCAAGGGTCATAGCACCACCACTGCCTTACTTAAGTTTACCACCAATATCATAGAAGCTATGGACTCAGGTCTCCTAACAGGAGCAATTTTTATTGACATGACCAAGGCCTTCGACCTTGTTGATCATCCTATTCTTCTCAGTACTCTAAGATCACTAGGTTTCTCACAGGGGGTGACTGCATGGTTTGATCGTTAGCTGACTGACCGAAAGCAGCTGGTTAAATTCAACTCTACCCTATCAGATTATGCCACCATTAATATTGGTGTACCCCAAGGTTCTATCCTTGGTGCCCTGCTTTTCTCATTATTTATAAATGATATTACCTCAGTCATCCCCAATACTGATTCCCTACTTTATGCTGATGACATCGTCTTGTACACCAGCTCAAAGAGCATCTCTGACATCAATCTATGACTCTCCCAAGATTTTATACAATTTGAAGAATGGTTGGATAAAAAGAGACTTGTCCTAAATGTCTCCAAAACCCAGGCCATGCTGTTTGGCTCTAACGCTAAACATAAACTTGCCCAGCCCACTTTCAACATCTCCACCAAAAGTGGATCTGCTGTCCAGGTTGTACCCTCTTTTAAGTGTCTAGGTATCAAGCTTGATCCTTCTCTCACCTTTGATCTACATATCCAGCAGATGTGCAAACTGACTAATATGAAACTCGGCATGGCCTACCACTCCAACTATGTACTCACTCCATCAGCTAGGCTTGCCATAGCCCATGGCATACTACTACCATCACTCATGTATGGGATGGCAGCATATGCCTCATCATAAAAGACAAGCTTTCAGAAGTGGTAAGTAACATAAAACAACATCTGTAGGAATGCATCTTCCTCAAATCGACTAAAACACCACTGTCTCCTCTTTTCTGAGCTAGGATGGCTTTCTTCAGCAGCCTCCCACGACCATGCACTCTACTCCATCATAGACAATATCATCCGAAATCAAATGCCTAAACCACTGGCAGAAGTTTTCCTTAACCAGAAGCCCAGCTACCAACTACACTCTGCTGCCAATGCCCATTTTGTAATCTCTAGAAACCACTCTTCCAAAGGTTCCAGTGCCTTCTCCTGCCATGCACCAAAAAAGTGGAACTCCTTACCTCTAACTATTCATCAAGCATCCTCCCATGCCTCTTTCAAATACCTGCTCTGTGAACATCTTGTTATCTCTTGCTCTTGCTCCCATTTCAAACCCCCTTAGCACATCACTTTCACTTCACTATATTTTCCCCTACCCACAGCCTCTTTCACTGCTCCTTCCCTCAACCAACTACTCTCAGCACTATCCTGTCTCCTAGCCTTTTTCTATGCAACTTTTACCTTAAAGTCCTTACCTCACCCCCTTTTCTTCCTCTCATCCCCTTACACTACCCCTACCTCGATTACCCCTCCTTTCTTTGCTCCTTCCCTCTTGACTACCAGTTCACACACTCACATTACTTAACCTAACTTATGTTTTCTGCCACAGTGTTGCTTAAGACTTTTGCTGTGCCGCCCTCCTTTTATTTTTACTATTGCTACATTTTTTCTTGCTAAATCAGTTGTTTCTACTGTGTGTCATATTGTTTTGCCATTACTTACACTGTATTGATATATTTGTATGCACTTACTGTCTATATGCTCCTGTATTGTCTTTTGTAAAAAAATTTTATTTCCTGTATTTCTCCCGGGTTGTGCCTGAAAATAGTCATTTCTATGGCTAGAGCACTTTACCCGGTCAACGAAAACGAAATAAATAAATAAAGAAAGAAAAATGTCCCTGCCTTTCTCTGTCCCAATCTATGTGGCTGGTATTTACTGCCATCCTGGTACTCCAGCCATGACAGTCACTGACCTCCTAACCCACCTAGCCTCTTTAGCCCTTTCAGGTGAGCTCTATATCATGGGGGAACCTAAATCACAGCTGCCCATCCCCTGCTTTCAATAAAGCTCGAGCTGAGATTATTGCCCTCAATCTAGCCCAAACCATCTCTGAACCTACATGCTCAAACCCTAAGACTAACAATCACTCCCTACTTGACTGCTCCCTTACCTCTCACCCCCACATGGTCATCAGCTCAGGCCCATTTCCAGACTCTATAAGTGACCACCACATCACCTACGTAGTCCAAAAAATCCATTGCCCAAATCGCTCTCCCAAATATTCTACTACAAAGGTCATATAAATCTCTAAACCTCGCGCCTCTCCTGGATGACCTAGCCCACTTTAGCTGGGACTTCCTCCTTACTAGTAGTGATATGGATGAAGCCTTTGCACTCTTCCATAACACCTTCCTCAGTGTCTGGGACAAAAATGCCACCCCTGCATCGAGTTAGAGTCCTGGGAGCCCATCTCCCCTGGATCTCCCCCGAACTAATTGCGTGCCAGAATGCCAGGGACAAGGCATGGCGTTTATACAAATCTATGCTCCTCCCAAGTGACAATATCTCCTACCTCGCGCTCTGAGACAAATGTACCATGGCTACCCACTTAGCCAAGGCCGAATACTTTAACAACATCTTAAATGCCAACCTCGGTAGGCCCACTAAATTCTGGAGAGTTATCAACTCCCTTTTCTCCCCTCCATCTACAATTCCCACCCGTCACTTACTCACACAAGGGACTTTTGTCAGTGATCCCCTCGCGGTCACCTCCGAATTCAACACCTACTTCCCCACCTGTGCCACAGCGCTACGTGCCTCTCTTCCGAAAATAATCTCATCCTCTCAGTCTGAAACCCTTAAGCCACTGGGACCAAATTACTTCACATTCAAACACCTTGCTACCACTAATACTTTAGATGCCCTGCTCTCCCTGAACCCCGAAAAGGGTAAATCACCTGATGGGTTAGACACCAAACTTCTCTCCCTATCTGCCCACACCATTGCATCTCCCCATGCCGCCCTCCTAAACCTTTCATTTGCCGCTGAATCAATTCCCAAGGAGTGGAAGCATGCCACTGTTATCCCTCTACCAAAAGGAGGTGACCCCACCACCGCAGCAAATTACTGTCCCATCTCCCTGCTCCGCCCCCTAGCGAAGCTGTAGGAGCACCTAGTACTCTTGCAACTCTCTCACTTCCTCTCTGAATCACACTTCCTCATGCCTTTCCAGGCAGGATTTAGAAGAGACCACTCTATCACCACCTCCCTGCTAAGGCCCACAGATTCCATCCTTACAGGGATGGACAAAGACCAAATTACTTCAGCCATTTTCATTGACTTAGCTAAAGCTTTTGACACAGTATCCCAACCTCTATTACTAACTTGCCTATCCACTGCTGGGTTATCCACATCAGCCACTAACTGGTTCAGAGCCTACCTACAAGATAGAACCCAGTCTGTAAAAATAGTGGACTCCACCTCAACTCCACTCCCTATCATCACTGGTGTCCCCCAGTTCTCCGTTCTCGGACCCCTTGTCTTTTCTGTCCTACTAAATGACCTGAAAAAAACCTGCTCCACTACCTCTATACACATGTACGCAGATGACACTGTCCTCTTCACCTCTGGATGGACCCAAGAAGAAGTCACTTCCACGCTCCAGGGTGACTTCAACAAGGTACAGCTCTGGTTTAACTCCCACCAACTATCCCTCAATGCAAAAAAGACAGTCTTCATGACTTTCGACTCTAGGAAGAGACTATCCAGATCTCCCTAACTTACGGAATGCCCAACTGGCCCAAATCCGCCACTCCTCTTCTAGACATTCAATATCTTCTGCCCTACTTAACTACTACACCACAAACTGTTCCTGCTCCTGACCCCCCGCCTTCCCTTTATGCATACCCCCTTTTCGACTCCCCCTCCTTCTTATGCAGCCTGACCAGTGGTCCTAGCATTTCTCCTCTCATGCTGACATAAAAGTTCAACCAACCCTGCACTTGCCCCTATCTGCACTTCTGCTCAGCCCCCAATAACTCATTTATCCCATTGTCTATGTCTGTCTTCTATGGGCGCATTCTAAATTCCTACGCTTTCCCACCCACCCTGTTCTCAACCTCTCCATAAACAACAAGTACTAGCCACCAGTATTACGAATTCTCAGAATCACTTCAGTGAAATTGTGTAAGCATACATGACTGTTTATCTGTAATTTATGCATGATATGCCACCTTCTCCTGTATGTATCTACACTCTGTAAACCTGTATGTAGCAACGTATCAAGATCCTAATGTATATCTCAACATTATGTATTCCCTGTACACTCTGTATCATGCACCATGGTTTCCTATGTGTAACTCTATGAAATGTATTTGCTATATCCCATGTATACCCCCCCTCAGGTTGTACCATGAGACAAGTATCTTTTTGCTCAGTGTGCCGTACCTGATGAAACTCTTCAATAAATAAATAAATAATGAATATTCCAGCTAAAAGCACAGAAGAGTTCCCCCATGAACCAAGAATACAACAGCTCCATCCTAAAAACTGAAAGGCCTTCTGATGGCAAAAAAGAAGAAGCAGATCCCCATTTCACCCACCAAGAGCGGGTCAGCACCATAATTGACTGAATAAGGCTGAGAAGTCATTTGGCACTGCATTATTGCATCAATTAAACAGACATTTAGAGTTTCCCAAATCAATAAAGCACTGACATCCTTCAAAAAGATACAGCCAAGATTGAAAAGCAGATGGTGGTGGTGGATAATAAACTTACCTCTGTCACAGACTCCTCTGACTGCAGCAACAGACTCTTGCTTTACTTGCTTGCCCAGTAGTGTGAGCTCACTGCTAAATGCTGTAAGACAAGCTGGAAGGAAGAGGCAGCAAACTTAGTATTAGGATTTATGGGGTCTCTGCCTTACTGAGTAATGAGAGAGGTAACTGTAGAAGTATGCTGTAGCTGACATAGCAGTATTGCCTGCTGGAGCATGCTTCTGGGTGGAGACCTGAGGGCATGCCTGGTGATGATAGGGAACAAATTGATAAGTAATCTGCAAATTAACTGTAAGTAGGTTAGTGGGGTTAGGGTAGGGACAAGGAGGAGTCAATGACTCTGCATAAGTACAGTAGCTGGCTTCAATGAATTGAAAAGAGACTAGTTCTTCATATGGGCAGCTTCCTCTTTGTACCTAGGACATGCTCGGATGCTATTTACCCCCACCGGAGGCCTGCCTGACTAATCGTGTGAAGCACTAGGTGTGATAAAATACATGCAATCATTTGAGGGCTGTATCGTGGATGTAGACATTCCTGTGGGGGGGGGTCTCCTGCCTTTTACCATTTAAACAGCCTTAAAGCTTTCTTAAGAGGAGGGATCAGTGAACATAGGCTGATGTATATTTCAGTGTTGAAGTTCTTCCTTTCATTGCCTAACAATTTAAAGATGGATGGAAGTGGAAACTCTCTCATCTGTAATTAGTTGGGGCATGTCACTCAGTCTCTTCCCTCCATCTTGACTGTTTTTTTTCCCTTACTTTTTTCCAGTCATGGCCCCCCAGTCAGCTCTCTTCCTCCACTCCTTCTCCAGCCACCAGCCACCCACACTGATCCCAAGCCACCACCTTGTACTCCCCCCATGGCTTACACCCCCCGTGGTGGGGAGTTGAGGGACCCCGTTATTCCCCCCAAGCATGGATCCAGAACAGGTGGCGGAGCCCGAGGAACATCAGATACTGGTGGATGGCCATCAAGCCACGTGACCTAGTGCCACTGTTTCACTTTTTCTCCCCTCGTGGTAGTGCGGTGTGCAATGACATCAGTGATGGTGTTCATGCATGCTCCCATACTCACCCACATCGGTCATCTGCTGCATTCCCCACCCCCTGTTCATGCAGCACCATGCTGTCAAGCCCAAGCCTCCTTTGGGGGTCAGGCGTGCACTGGCCACTGCACGCTCCCCACCCTGGAGATGGAGAGCTGTCCATCGGACACTCAATCCTTCTCCTCCCTGCTGACCCGCAGCGACGCTTGCTCGTTCCTGAACACAGGTTGCCAGCATGACATGAGGTGTGGCATCTAGCGCCTCAACCCTCAGTACCATCAGGCTGGCTGCCATGTGGACTACTTAACAGATCTAGCCCAATGACTAGAATGCTTTTCCTGTTTGCTTCCTTTTTGCTTTTCTTCTGGTGTGTACTGTCCATGTGCCACGTCTTCTATTTAAAGGAAGGATGTCATGGCAGATAATGTCCAATGATAGAAACCATGGAGGGATGCTGGACAAAGGTCTAATTAGCCTTGATCATCCATGCCACCTTGGCTTCACCACTACAACCAGGGGAGTATACTGTTGTTACAGAGACACTTTCCCAGCAACACAGTTACATCAATACCAACACGTCAACACCCACAGTGTAAACTGGGTCGCTGGAGCAATGACTGAGTCATCGACTTCATAGTCCCCCCCTCCCGGAGTTGGAATCCATAAGTCTGGAAGGTGCGGGTGGGGCAGGGTATGTACACTGAACAGGTGTCGTGTACTCTCCAGTCAGGGTCCGGATCGCTGGTGTCGGGGATGTTGGGGGCAGAATGCCTGATGTCCCTATTACTGTTTTGGTATTCAGATCATGACAGACAGAATTGTAGGGGCTCCAGCACTGGCTGTCTGCAGGACTTGCATGGGGTCCAGCATTGAGTTACTACTAGTTTTCTGGGTAGTCCTGGTTTCAGACCCCTGATACAGGAATAGGTGCCTTGGGTGATATGTCTCCTTTTAATTCTCTATGGTGTGGCAGAATTATGCTGTGCATAGGCTGCCCTATCCAGAGTTACATTCTCGATACAGAATGGTTTTGTTGCCTAAATTTAGTTATAACATTTTCAAGTTAAAACAGATTTTACGGTATTTTAGTTGTACATACAATGTATTGTATTCAGGAGGAGACATGGGAGAAATAGTGGTTTCAGATTCAGGAATGTTCTTCTTTTTCTGAGAAGGTCTAGAAAGAAGGTATATTCCAGAATGTTAAAGAAATTAATATATGATAGTGGCTAATCTTTCAAAGTTCTTTTATTTAATGTAAATGTCATGAACCTTCAGCTAAAGAGAAAGCAGGTGATCAGCTTTCTTAAAAGAGGTAAGTGCAAAATAATTATGCCTAAGTCGACTCATATAATTTCTGCTGAGGTAGGTCAATGACAGAAATGACAGTATCCAAAGGTATTTACAATACATTGAAATATACACATTGGACTCTCCCCAAGAGAAAGAAAAGAGGAGAAACAATATTGATAGAAGGTTTGCATTCCTTTTAGGAGAATTAGATGGTATGGGACCATGAGAAGAGGTTTGTCATTGAGATACAGCAGGTGCAAAGGTAGAGGTCACAACTCTGATCCTGTAAGCACCCCCTCCTCAGGGTAACAATACAAATTCTATGATGACTTTAAACTTTTAGTATCTAAACTAAAGGGGGTTCTAATTTTGGTTGAAGACTTCAACATGATTTTTGACCTGCAGCTTGAAACAACCTCCATGGTTCTCACTCCATGTTCTGTAATGGCCAAAAAGGTAAAGAAACTGATAGATATGCCAGGGCCTAGTGATGTCTGATGGCAAGACTTTCCAGTGGCCTGTTACTACACATGCTTTTCTCCTAGATTTGCAGTATATTCCTAGTTAGATTTCTGTATCACTAATTAAACAGAACTAAATGGGTTAAATTCTGTGTGTGTAAGGGGAGCATTCAACAACTGTTCCCACTGTCCTCCATCAGCTACCACTTCCAAAAGATTTACCCTGCGGGTTCTATCCCCAACAGATTACCCCCACGGTTGGACCAAAGGGAGGACCATTTTCCCCACCCCCAGGGAACACAGTCCAGATTGCTAGCCAGATATCCAGGTGGCGGCAAGCAGGTGCACACTGCGTTATTCACACCCACTCCACCTTCCATTTTCCACCTGTAATTTCTCTGTTTGAGCTCCTGAGCTTGGGTGCACATATCAGTGAATGCCTGAGGAGGCACGCAGATACCATAAAGTTCCATAGCTCCCCCTCCATTACTGCTGGCCCTGACTTGCACTGCCAGCAGGCTTCAACTTGGTGGCAGTATGGTCTCAGTGGCAACAAGCCCTCCCTCCTAAGGAGAAGGAGAGCTGTCCTTGGGATGCTCATCCTCTCTCTGTCCACTGACCAGTCCCCAGCAGCCTGAGACTGTTCTCAATCTTGGTTTGTTGGTGTGGCAGGCAGTTAATGCTGCTACTGTGCTACTAGGCTGGCTCTGCTTTATATCTTTATATGAATGCTCAATCATAGAAATTTGGAAAGGTATATACTGAACTGGAAACATGTAGAATTTGTGCTGAATGTGTCCACCACCAAGATTCTCATCTTCAACCATAAGGTTTCCTAAGGACTAAGAAACTTCTTACCATTATGGTAGGAGGTGCAACAACTTAATAACCAGGGGGTCCAGCTGGCCAAAACAACAATAAGCTTTTTGTTGTAACGTTTTTATTAGTTTTAGACAAGGAAATGCACAAACATGCATCCAAGTGGCCGAAGCCTATGACAGTAAGCTGGGTACATATACTTAAACATTTGACACACTTATCTTATGGGGAAAGAGTAGGAAAGGGGAAGGAAGGGATACAAATTAAATCTCTAGGGGGGGTAGGGAAAGAGAAAGGTATCATTAGGTTACCTACAATTGGCATACAGAAAATTACAGGTAGGATTCCTATCCATTCTGATCTACCTGTTAGAGCGGAAACAGAGCTTGTGTTCCATCTGTTGTAATTAGATAACAAAGGGTGAGGGTAAAGGATAGGGTATTAGTGTGGAAAAGTCAGAGGACATAAGAGAG
Source organism: Neoceratodus forsteri (assembly GCA_016271365.2). Taxonomy (NCBI): domain Eukaryota; kingdom Metazoa; phylum Chordata; order Ceratodontiformes; family Ceratodontidae; genus Neoceratodus; species Neoceratodus forsteri. Next base: position 98,555,311 of record CM057457.1, on the reverse strand, counting down.
ACCTATGCATTTCAATTTAACTGTATGTTGTCATCATTTATAACAGTGTGCACTCGTTAAGATAAAGATTCTACTCACCAGAGGGATAAGCTGCAAGACAGGGTCTCTCTAATCATTTTCATTGCATCAAGAGAGGAGTCGAGCTATAAGTGTATATGTTCTGCAATCTCTGGCTATTACCAAGAGGCAGAACAGAGGAACACAAGCAATCCCAAAGACTCAGGTTCATAACAAAAGTGGTAGCCATATAATAGTACAATCAAAAAACCATTCTGACAGAATAAAGCCAATACATGCGTACTACAAGACCTTCAGAGAATTTAATTTTAGTGTCTCTGTAAGAAGAAACTGGAAGGTACATTAGAGTGAGAGGAAAATATTTAAGGGGAGTAGAAACCTCAGTACACAGTCATCACACACTTAGTTAGCAAGGTATTGTACTGTGTATTGAGCCAGCTATATCCTCCAGGATAAAAGGAGGTAATCATCCTATACCCGTTGTAGGGTGAACGTAAGTTAAATAGGGGGTCCAACAGAGTCTAAATTTGGAAAGTTGTTATTTTTGCAGGTGTGAGATTCTATCCAACTTAGCCACTGCCGAGAGTGATGCCAATACTTCCATCAATGTAGAAATTATGGGGGACCTCCATTTACAAAGCAAGGATCTCTTGGTTTGCATAGTCAAAAGAGCTAACTATTTACTGTATATTCCAGGTTAGGAAGGGCTGTGGTAATACCCAAGAGATAAAAAAGAGGGCAGAGAGGGACCTGAAGTTTTAGTACTTTAGAAGCCACATCTCGTACTGAGTGCCATAAAGGCTGAATTAAGGGGCAGGACCACAATATGTGCATCAAGTCTCCTGATATGGCCTGACATCTCCAGCATTTGTTGGAGTCCGGGAGCTTAGCTTTGTAAAGATTCACAGGGGTTTTATACCACGAGTGGGATATTTTATTTTGTGTCCGTCGGGATCTGGCGTCTCCCAGCCATTTGTATGTATCCCTCCAAGCCCGGTCCCAGGCATCAGAGGTAATTCTAAGGTGCAACATCTTTTCCCACTTCCTTTTAGCATCCTCAGACTGAGAGGGCAGAGATTCCCTAATGTTGGCAAAGATACGTCCTGCTAGACCTTTCAGGTTTTTAATCCATAACTGTAAAATGGAAGGATTGTCTGTGAGAGTGAATTCAGGATAGGTCTTAAGGCTTCTCTAAGTTGTAAATACCTCCAGAATTCGGTCTAGGGGATATCCCATTTCTGCTGAAAGTAGTGAAATGAATATATTGTATTATACCTAGGATCCACAACATCTCCAATAGTGGAGATCCCCTTCTTAGCCCAATTTTTCCACCAGATCCAATAACCCCCAATAACAATGGTGGGATTCTGCCAAAGGGGGAGGTGCGAAATCAGAACAGGGTCCATCTTCAACCTCTGATGAACAGCATACCGGTTGGCTCTCGAAGCCTCTATTGTAGGGGAAGTGAGGGAAGATCTTAAACTGCTGGGAGGTCTGGCTTTGTTATTAGGGCATGCAAGTAAGAGAGAGGAGGGAAGAAAAATTCCCAAGCTATCTAACTCAATTTGGAGCCACTGTGGGGAAGTGGGTAGGTGAGAGATCAGCCATTTGGTCTTCTGAGCCAAACGAAAGGCCTGACGGTAGCCCTCTAGCCAAGGGAGGTTCCAGCCTCCTTGCTTCCAGTGGGTCCAGAGTTTGGTTTGACTGTATCTAGGTTTGGTGCCTTCCCATAGAAAGAGTTCAATTACTTTATCAATGGCTAAGTCCCAGTTTTTTGGGAGGCAGATAGGGATATGTATCAATAAATAAAAGAGTTTTGGAGCCGTGACCATATTAATCGCAGCAATTTTACCTGCTAAAGTCAGTTTAAGAAGCTTCCATCTATCAAACACTGTTTTGATGGAGAAAAGCAGAGGGAGAATGTTAATTTCCCAAATTGTATCCAATGAGGGTGACAGTATTATCCCCAGATAGGTTATCCCATCCGGGGCCCAAAGGAGGTCTGATCTTTCGGCCAACTGTTGGGTACAGAGTTTATTTAAGGGCATTAACTCTGTCTTGTTCTGATTTAGTTTGAGACCTGAATATGCATAAAAGGACTCCAGAAGAGTCAATAAAGGAGGGATAGATCGATGACCATCTGCTAACAGGAGAAGGAGATAGTCCGCATACATGAGGGTTTTGTATGGTATGTTACCTACCGTAAGACCTATTATTTCAGGATGGTTCCGAATTACACAGGCCAGGGGTTCAACAGCTAGGACAAATAGGAGGGGGGGGAGAGGACAGCCTTGTCTTGTCCCACGTTCTAATACAAAGGGTGGGGACAGCACCGAGTTTGTGTTCACTCTGGCTGTGGGTAAATTATAAATAGCTTGTATTCTTGATAAAAAGATATCATCCATTCCGAGGTGTGCAAGAACTAGATATAAGTAGTCCCACTCTACAGAGTCAAAGACCTTTTCAAAGTCCACAGCAAGCACTGCAGTCAGAGATGGAAGAGATCTAGCAGAGTGTATGTGGTTTAGAAGGGTTCTCAGATGATCCGAACTGTGCCCACCAGGAATGAAACTTGCTTGCGAGGGGTGTACAAGACAAGGAAGGAGGGGAGAGAGCCTAACTGCTAGAAGCTTGGCATATAGCTTACTATCAAGGTTAATGAGAGAGATCGGGTGGTAATTTTCTGGATTAGTGAGGTCCTTACCTTTTTTGGGGATAAGAACAATGGTAGACTCTCTCATTGAAGGAGGGAGAGCACCTTTAAGTTCTATCTCTTGAAATACGTCGGTCAGAAGGTGGGAAATAATAGGGGCCATTGCTTGGTAGAAGTCGGCTATATAGCCATCTGCTCCAGGAGACTTGCCCAACTTCATAGGTTGAATAGCTGAACACACTTCAGTTTGGGAAATAAGAAGTTCCAGAAAATGTGAATCCTGCACCGTAAGAGAGGGTAGCGGAAGAGAGCCTAGGAAGGGATGTGTATCCAGATTCATACACCTATGGGAAGAGGTGTAAAGGGATCTAAAAAAGGATGACATAATGGAGTTAATGGTTTCTGGGGTGTTACCCATTACTCCCTGCTTGTCTTTTAGGCCATATATGAACCTACTGGCCTGTTGCTTATGGAGTTGGTAAGCGAGGACTTTGCCTCCCTTATCTCCTCCCTCCCAGATGGAGTGTCGAAGACGAAGGATGGCTACCTCATCTTTCCTGTTAAGCAGCTGGTTAATTTCAAAACAGAGTCCCAAAATGGTCTTACCTAAGCTGGAATGAGTGGAGGGGTGAGGGAAGGCCTTCAGCTTGGTTTCAGCTATTGCCAACTCCTGCTCAAGCTGATGTAGCTGGTGTTCTTATTCTTTATGCTTGGCTGCTGAAAACCCTATAATATTCCCTCGCATTGTAGCCTTAAAGGCCTCCCACGTATTACCTGGTGAGGTATCTGTAACAGGGTTCTCTTCAATAAATAGAGAGGCCTTCGTTTGAGCCCAGGGCATAAAGTCTGGATCTTGCATAAGGAGAGGGTCTAGTTTCCAATTTCAAGTTGGAGAGGCTACCAGATCCCATAGAACCAGAAGTTGGTCTGGAGTGTGGTAACAATAAGCTTTTTGATACTAACTTTACCCAGTTGAAATGTTGGGGAACACTTCATGAATATTCATGAATTGTCCATGAATGTTTTATGAACCCAGTTCATGAGCAGTCATGAAAGTTCATCAAAGTGGTTCATGAATTGTGCACAAACATTAAATAGCCCTCATGAGTTCATGAGTAGTCATGAACAGTTACTGTCTGTCCATGACTGTTCATGATTGTTCATGTATGCAATGTTTATGGATGTTCTTAAACATTTATGAGCACCCATGTGTGGCTCATGTGTGTTCAGGATTGGACATTGTTATTCATGAATGTTCAGTGATTGCTTTCAGGATGGGGTTCCCGTAACATAGAAACATAGACTTTGACGGCAGATAAGGACCACTTGGCCCACCTAGTTTGCCCATTTCCCTACCTATTGGATAAGCTGCAGATTCTAGTTAACCAACAGTCTACTTCCTGCAACCCCCCGCTATAATTGCCTTATTTCTGTCCCATGCATGTTTGAATTCCCCCATTGTTTTAGACCCCACAACCTCTCCAGGAAGGTGGCTCCATCGTCCACTACTCTCCATGAAAAGATTTCCTCACATTACCCCTGAGCCGTCCCCTCTAACTTTAAATTGTGCTCCCTTGTTCTTACACATCTCTTTTTCTGAATGATGCTACCCTCCTGGACTTTGTTGATTCCCTTGAGGTACTTAAAAGTTTCTATCATGTTCCCCCGTCCCTCATCTCATCAAGGGTATACATATTAAGCTCTCTCAGTCTCTCTTCATATGGTTTCTGATGTAGACCCTATCCCAATTTAGTTGCCTTCCTCTGGACTGCTTCCATCTTGTCTATGACCTTGCATAGATGAGCTCTCCAAAACTACATGCAGTACTCCAGATGGGGTCTCACCAACTGTCTGTATAGAGGGATAACCACTTCCCTTTTTCTACTTGTGATGCCCCTCCCTATGCATCCCAGCATACCTCTCAACCTCTTGCCTCCTGAATCAGGGACAAGACTTAAAAAAATCAGGGACAAAGACCCCAAATCAGGGACACATCTTAAAAATTGGTACTATTCACTCAGAATGTTAATAGAATAGGGAGATCTGTGTTAAGATGCATTTTCTGAAGAAGAACAAGTCTGTAACTTTAATGTCTGACATTATTTTGTGATTTTAATCCTTGCTGTTCTGTCACAAAAACACAAAATTTACAAGGGACAGAGGAAAATTTTCAGGCAAAATCAGGGACGTCCCTGAAAATCAGGGACAGTTGAGAGGTATGCATCCCAGTATCCCCCTGGCTATCCTTACTGACTTCTCACATTGCTTACCCAACTTTAGGTCATCTGATATGACTACATCCAGATCCCTTTCCATTATTGTTGTTGTTAGTACCTCCCCTGCTATTGTGTACTCTTCTCCTGGATTTTTATTTCCCAGGTGCATTACTTTGCATTTCTTTGCATTGAATCTAAGCTGCCATATGTCTGACCATTCCTCCAACCTTGCCAAGTCCCTTCTCATCCTTTCTACCCCCCTTGTGTATCAACTCTGTTACAGATCTTTGTGTCATCTGCAAAGAGGCAGACCTTTCCTTCCAGACCCTCTGCAATGTCACCTATAAAGACGTTAAAGAGGACTGAACCCAGTACTGAGCCCTGAGGTACTCCACTAGTAACCACCCTTTCTTCAGAATGTGTTCCATTCACTGTTACCTTCTGTGTCCTGTTGTGCAGCCAGTTTTCTACCCAGGCTATCACCCTTGGACCCACTCCCAGGCTGGCTAACTTGATTATTAATCTTTTGTGCGGGACTGTGTCAAATGCCTTGCTAAAGTCTAGGTAGGCCATATCCACAGCCCCTCCCTGGTCTATTACTTTGGTCGCCCAGTCAAAGAAATCTATTAGATTCATCTGATATGACCTTCCTCCTGTGAATCCATGCTGCTTTGGGTCCTGTGCCTGCTGGCCTTTAGGTACTGAACGATTCTTTCTTTCAGAAGTGATTCCATCATTTTCCCCACCACTGAGGTCAAACTAACAGGTCTGTAGTTTCATGCTTCTGCCTTGCTCCTTCTTTTGTGAAGGGGAATCTCACCCACCCTTCTCCAGTCCTCAGGTACCACCCCATCTTCCCATGATTTGTTAAAAAGTGTGGTTAGTGGTGAATCAGTACTCAGCCAATGGACAAGCAATGGGAAGGAGCATACCACTGCTTATTTCAGGAGGACCCAAGCCTCTCCTGCTGTTTCACCTATACATTAGTTCACTCTGCTGTGTCCAAGCTACAAACTAGCTCACTTTGATGAATCCTTCTGTGCCCTACCCCAGTGCCTAATTTGGGTGCCAAACATAAGTTTTGTAATTGCAACCCTAACTATCCTCACAGCCAAATGGGTACCTGGTAAGGTGATTTGGGTGAAGAAATGTGAAAAGACATCTGAGCAGCTAAAAAAATACCTTATGCTAAGCTCCAGTGCTCACTAGACCAGAGAATTAGAAGACATTTATATTTCACACTGATGCATCAGACAGAAACATAGAAGCAGTACTCAGCCAATGGACAAGCAATGGGAAGGAGCATACCACTGCTTATTTCAGGAGGAAATTGAATGTCTGGGAAATGGGAGATGGCACAGTAGAGAAAGAGTGCCTTGACATTCTTTGAGCTCTGAACAATAAGGACCCATACCTCTACAGACATTACTTCCAGGGTAACAGAGATCACAACCCTTGGAACTGGCTAAATCAAATAAGTGGTAAGAATAGCAGACTATTAAGAATGAGCTAAGCAATTCAAGCCTATGACATAACTACTAGCAATTGCACAGGAACGTTGAATGTGAATGTGGATGCAGTGTTAGGAAACCTAGAATAGGGGACAGAATAGACCCATAATGTACATAGATCAGAATAAAGAAGTACATGAGTTAGAATTCCCCAGCATATTCATTTTTCAGGGAAAAGGAGGTATGTGACACGTGATGTCCTGGGCTACTCTATAATTAGATTCATAGACAATGTAGATATGTGTTTTTCCCCCCTTTCCATTTCTGCAGGGAGTTGTAAGGCCTGGGAAAGTCTGCAATGTTGTGACACTCACAAGAATAAGTTGTCTCAGTTGTCATCTAAAAGAGGGACATCAAGCAACTGTAACCAGCAGGGGAGGAAGTCTGGTATGTGGTGAGTGGGGGCACAGTGGAAGGATGTAAAACTTCACAAATACTTTTTCACATTTTTGCTTGAATGTGGGAGGGGTGAAAACATTAGTTACATGAATGGTCTGTCTGATTTGGGAAAGGCTGTGTGTAACAATGCTTTTAGAAACATTTACTCAGTGCTCACAAAAACATCTGGAAGAGCATAGTGAATTGTGTGTTCATCTGCAAACTAGCATGTACTGAAACCAGCCTCTGTAAATTGCAAATGGGGGCAGAGCAGCAACATGCTTTGGTGCTCCTCCATTCTGCTCTGTTGCTCTATGTTTGACTTTTGGGGGAGTTTTATAGCCTTTCTAATTACTCTTTATGCTGCACTGCTTTATTGGCATTTGAAGCCCTATAGGGCAGTTTATCTAAATTGACAGAATGATATGAAAACCCTCAGGTAAATGAGGACAAACTTGAGGAGCCATCAGCATAGGTAGTAGAGACTCCAGAGGAGTTCCCCAAGGTATATGGTAGAGGGGACGATTTAATTCAGATACCTTTTATTATTTGTCTCAGTGGAGGCTCCATAGTGAACCCTGACTGCACTTAATAGTGCTGAAAGGTTGCATTTTATGTATTAAAGGTATGCTAACATTGTTAGGAGACCGGGAGGTTCCATTTAAATATATCCCTTGATGAGGAATGCTGTATTTACTGTAGTAGAACCTTTTTTTATGTTGGCTTGCTCATGCGTAGCCAACATATTGCGGTAGTAGCAGTTTTGGAGGCACGGTCACTGTTGGGAGAATGCAGGCCACGCATCAGTAGGTGCATCCCTCATTCCCCAATCAGCCAGCAGCAGCAGGTGCTGACATCATGAATCCTAATGTGGTCACCACATCAAACAAAAGGTCTGCTGCGATGAGAGTGAAGTTCTCATGCAGCATGACCACAACATACCTCCCAATGTGCACACTACACGGTGGCAGTGACTGCTGCCACCTCCTGTCACAATGCCAATGGGGTAGCCAACTCCCTGTCAGCATAATGACCCCCCCATTTAAAATGTATGCTGAGGGGGATCATGTGCCACCCAACAGTTTTTCTTTGCCGATGGAGGACCCAGTCCTGTCGGCATTTGTCCCCTGTTCCGTTTATTTTGCCGATGGGGGAGCCCACTCCCCGTTGGCATAATGTCTACCCCCCCAACTTTTGTTCTGTGCCAAGGGGGGTGCCCAATCCCTCATCGGCTACAGGATTCCCCCCCAAAAAACTTAAGTGGTATGCTGGGAGCCCACCCCAGCATGCCAAATCTCCTGAAAAATAAAAACCATCCCGTGATGTTTTATTTTTCCTTTAACCCTGTGAAAAAAGAAAATCATCCCTTGACATCTCCCTGCTCCCCTCCCACAACCCGCACCCACCCTCTGTGCACCCTGCCTCCCAGCACCCCCCTTACCCCATACTCACCTCTGGAGTCCAGCGCAATGATCTTCGGTGGACTGGGAACACGTCTGCACTCTTCAAAGCCAACTGCAAACTGAAGAAATGCTGGTAAGCTGTGTAATGGCATAAATGGGGGGGGGGGTGTTCAACTTTGTTGCATATCTCGGGCATTTTTTGGACTTTTTGCACCAAATTTTCAACATGGGGTTATTAGGACCCTACCTCATGAATTCAGTCACTGGCATAGCATTATTCAGTCCTGAAAGTTGATTTCGCTGTCACTGCATGGAATCACCTTTCAGGACTGAGAAGCACAATGACAGTGCCACTGGTCATGAGGGGGCTCTCAAAAAGCCTATGTTGCAAATTTGGTGAAAAAAATCCCAAAAATGGCTGTTTTATGAGCGTGGGTTGTGCTGTTTCCACTCATGCTCGTAACTTCATGAATTTGTAATATTTTCACTCCAGATTCTCAAAATAGCATTTTTTCACTTCTCCTGATGAACAGTAGAGCTGCCATTTTACATATCCTGGCCAAAATATGTTTTTGCGCGTCTGACAAAGAATAGCATGATCACTGTGTGAAATCAGTTTTTGGGACAGTTTGAAGAAATGGCAGTGACACTGTTCATGAGCAGAGGTCCTAAAATGCCTATGTTTAAAATTTGGTGACGAAAGTCCATAAAATGACTGGGTTACATGGGTGTGTTGCGCAGTTTCCATGCACCCTTGTAACTTCGCGAATTTCAATTTTTCCATGCCAGATTTTCAACACTGGCATTTTTTCACACCTCCTTATGAACAGTAAGCTGTCATTTTTTACATCCTGCCCAAAATGTGTTTCCGCACCTGTGGCGCATAATGGCATGTTCGCTGTGGGAAATCAACTTTTGGAACAGATTAACAAAATCACAGCGCCACTTTTCATGAGGGGTGGTCCCAAAATGCCTATGTTAAAAATGTAGCTAAACTCCGAAAAATAATTGGGTTATGGACATGTGTTGCGCAGCCTCCTCTACCCGAGACTCCTTTTCTGCAATAGACCTAACGCAACTAGTTACCCACCCTACCAGGACTAACCCCAAGAGAGGCTCCAGTACCCTGCTTGATGTGGTACTCACCAGCCGCCCTAATCAGATCCCCAATGTACAAGTCCTCCCAGACTCTCTCAGTGATCACTCCCGCATTCTATTCCACTGGTCATCCTCAGTCCCCAAACCCATAGCACAGTCCACATGCTGGTGGCGTCTAATACCTGGTGGACTGATAAAACTTAAGGAACTTCTGTCCCAAATTGACTGGTCTCCTATACAGGCAACTCCTGACATTGACACAGCTCTCTCCTTCTTTACCCAAACTTTTAATAATGCCTGTGATATCTTTGCACCAATGTTGACCCGCCGTTCTAAAAGGTAGAATGCCCCCTGGGTAACCCCAGCTTTGATCCACCAGCTCAAACATAGGGTCAACCTATGGCACCGTGCCATTGAGACTGTCCAGCCCAATGACAGGTGGTTATATGCTGCCACCCGAAACAAGTGCACTCAGGCCATCAGAAAGGCCAAGTCTGAGCACTATCGGTCCTCACTCACTGCCTCATGGGGGAACCCCAGAACCTTCTGGGATAACATTAAACAGTTAAATGGCACTTCACACTCCCCCCACCCACCCAGATTGACATTAATGGTGTGATCTCCTCAGACCCAGCCCTCATAGCCAACCACCTCAACACCTCATTCACTGACCTTAGCCCTATCCTCCCTACAAATTTTTTTGACCCTCCTCCCCCAGCACCTGCCATAAATCTTTCTCGCCCTTATTTTCTCCTCCACCGTGTTTCTGCCCAAGAACTTAGGCCTCGCCTTGTCACTGCCCTCAAGAGTAATAGTACAGGCAGTGACACCCTGGATCCGTGTATCCTACGGCTGGTCTTAGACACAGTCCTTACCCCGATCACATGCCTCATCAACCACTCTCTTTGCCTGGGGAAGGTTCCAACTGCCTGGAAAGTCACCACTGTCACCCCTATCTTTAAAGGTGGTGATAGGACTGTGGCTGGAAACTATCGACCGATCTCCATTCTTTCTTCTCTCTCCAAGGCCTTGGAAAAGTGGTGGCCTCTCAAATCTCCAGCTACCTCTCCACCTACAATGTCCTTTGTCCTGAGCAGCATGGCTTCTGGGCGGCCACAGTACCAACACAGCCCTCCTAGAGTTCTCCAACTTTCTCCACTCCTCCTTAGACACTGGTTCTCTGGCTGGTGCTGTCTTCACTGACCTCTCAAAGCTTTGAGCACTGTCTCCCACCCCTCCTTCTTGGCGCCTTAGTCTCTCTGGTTTTGCTGCTGGGCCTATCTCCTGGTGCACCAGTTATCTATCTGACCGCTCACACCGTGTAAAAATTAATGGGACCTACTCAGACATCTGTCCCATCTTTTCTGGGGTTCCACAGGGCTCCATTCTGGACCCTTACTATTCTCCCTTTACCTTAACACCCTTCCACGCTCTTGCTCGGGGAACATTCCTAGTGTACACTGATGATGCAGTCATCGTTGCCTCAAGTCATAACCCTATTGCCCTCAGGACTCGCTGCAGAAGTCCTTCCACTGAAACCGAGGGCTGGTTCAAGAACATAGATTGGTGATAAATCTAAAAAACAAAACCATGTTCTTCACTCATCCCCAAAACAAGTCCTGCAACTTCAAACTCCTCATTCACTCTGGGTCCTCTTTCCCACTGGAGCAAGTTTGCTCCTATAAATACCCTAGGGATCCATTTTGACCCCTCCCTCTCCTTCCATCGACACATCGCTGCCCTAGCCACTGCCACTAATATCCGATTGGGCATCTTACACGGTATAAACACTGCCTCCCGGAGGCCTCTTGACTATGATCACCTCCTCTATCCTGTCCCTAGTGGACTATGGACTGCCGGTGTATGGTGCTGCTGATCAGACCGCACTCCATAAAATTCGCACTACTCTTTATAAGGCCTGCAGGTTAATTATTGGAGCACCTAAGCTGACACACACCTGTCTACTGTACGCTAAAGCGCAGGTACTTGATCTTGACGAGCGCCTCAAATATCTGACTTGTACCCTTACAAAAAGACCCTCCTTGGGCTATCCCCACCAGGATTGACCACCACCATACGCCGCTCTGTCCCACTAGTTCATACTCGGACCTCTGGGAAAACCTCTCTTGTTATCCCTAGAGCTAGGACCTCTCACGGCCAAAGAGCCTTCAGCTTTAGGGCCCCTTCCTGGTTCAACACACTGCCCCCCTCCATCTCCAAAGCTCCAACTATATCATGCTTCAAAACTTCATTACGTAACCACCTTATTAACACCCGATGCTGTAATTGCCACTAGTCAAAGCCATACTCAATACTTATGACAAAGCTTATTACTGAGCTGCTAAGGTCAACATAACTCTGGTATTGTTTGCATCAATCCTACCTGTACCAGCTTGTTTGTATCTATGTCTTAAGTTACTGTTATACTTATGTGTTGTACTGTTATACTGTGTATTTTTGTTTGTCTTACTGTGACAAGGTACCTTTGTAAATGAGCCTATGGCTCAAAGGTTTTTCAAACTGCTGTTTAAATAAAATAAAAATAAAAAAAATAAAGTTTCTATGCATGCTCATGATTTCACCAATTTTCATATTTTCACTCCAGATTTTCAACGTTGCTATTTTTTTAACCCTCCTCATGAATATTACAGTTGTCATTTTCCACACCCTGCCCAAAATGTGTTTTCCTCCCTGTGTCACCAAATGGCATAGCCACTGTGCAAAATTACCTTTCAGCTAATAAACTGATTATGCCGCTTTTCATGAGGTGTTGAAAATTTGAAGTGAAAATACCAACACACGCCTGTGGTGTTAGGGTTTCCAACTGTAGCACAACACTCTGTAGAGACTGATAGGCATCAGGGGTGTGACTTGGAGACATTGGCTGTACTGCTCATACCATTCCATCCCCACCCCCACCCTGCAGTCAGTGACAGGCATAGTGGTGTGCCTTGCACTGTTTGACGAAAAAGGTCACCCTATTCTACTATGCTGCACCCACCTCAGCTTATTTCCTTATGGAATGGGGTAAGTATAATGCCCAAAGACCCCAAACCACACCACGACACTTGTCAGTGTCTACAGGGTAGGGTGAGGTACAATGGCATGAGCATTACAGCTGATGACCCAAAGGCACACTCCGATGCCTGTTGATCTCTTCAGGGTGGGGTGGGGTTGGAGTCACTTCAATACTTCATTGCCATTTCTATTATGCGTCTCTAACTCCGGCACTACCAATGCCAGTGCCAGCGAGACAACATTCGACATTGAAAAATGCTTGTTTATGTTTACAGGTGACTTAATTCCATGGTCTCCTTTCTCAAACTGGGCACCCAGGATTCTGGGTGCCCAGAAAAAGTATTTCTGACCCTATGTGTGAAAAAGAAACATCATAATCTAGCTAAACAGGGCTGTTAAGCTAGGTTCTGGGGTTTGATTTTTTAAAATTACATATTTATGTATTTCCAGTCTTTTTAGTTCGTGGAAAAAGAAAACAAGATAGTGGTTGACAAAAAAGGACTTTTCCCTCATGAATAAGGATTGTTTCCTCATGAATCAGAAACAGATCTAGTGGGAAAGAATCCTTTCTCGCTAGGTCAATCGATGATCAATCTTTGTCCCTCTATTCTGGACAGTGATATTCCCATTGAAAACAATGGGAACTTAAGCATTGAATAAATTTACAAAAGATTCATATTTTTTCACCAAACAAAGCATGGAAGTTCTGTTTCCCAGTTCTGTTTATCTACCATAGAAAAGTCACCAAAATTCCGCACTGTCTGGCTGCAAGACGATGAGGAAAACACTGCAAAAAATGGCGTCTTTTAATGTTTTTCACTATCCACATCTCAGCATCTGTACATCCAATGGAAACAAAACTTTCCACATTAAGGAATCTACCCCATGGAACAGTGCATACCAAATTTTGTGCAAATCTATTGATCAGTTGCAAAGTTATCAAAGTGCAAAATGTGTAGTTTAACATAAACAGGCCACTCAATCCTAACCATAAGGGCACAATTGTGCCTATAGATATATATCTATCTATATCTATATCTATCTATATATATATATATATATATACATATATATGTATTTATGGGATACATGATGAGCAGGAGTGTGATATGGACAATATTTTCACTCCTGTACAGTGACCTCTCGATTCTCCCAAGTGGCAAAGCCACACGTGAGAATATCAAGAGGTCACTCTGCAGGAGTGAAAATATTTTCCAAAGCACATGATCTGCACATCGTGTGTCCGATTTATACAATAGGGGTTTCCAGAACTTTTTGTTTTATTTCAGTTTATCTTGTGGAAAAAACAAAGAAGGCACAGGAAAAAAAAAAGAAAATTCTGCTAAAACAACCTAAAACACTGTCTTGCTATTTGGAATGAATTAGGCTGTATTCCTTGGTAGTTGAGGTATTTGTGGATGTCAAAGGCTTTGCTCTTTTTTGGTTTCTTTTCCAGTATGAAACTCAGGCTTCAGTTTGCTTGCTTTGGGGCTTTCATAGACTGCACAAGATAACAGTGAAAGAGGGAATTATAGGTGCAGGTGTGACAGTTGAGCTACATTCTTGTCATTAACTTCATGAAAGCAGTTCAAACTCAGTGTTGCTGGGTGAGATCAGCACAGTTGAAATAAATGTTGAGTATCTCACTGAGAAAGCAATCTACAAGTCACCTTTGCACTGTGTGTATAAATGTAAGCTTTTGTCACAGTGTAGATATCAGTACTGTGTATTCCAGCAGGGTGGAGACATGTGTTTTTATTCCACTGCATATCACTTCACCCATATTGTATAAATATATGTGTATACTCTGTGTGTGTATATATATATGTATATATATACTGTATATACTGTATATGTGTGTGTGTATATATATATATATATATATATATATATATATATATATATATATATATATATATATATATATATATATATATATATATATATATATATATATATATATACATATATATATATATATATATATATATATATATATATATATATATATATATATATATATGTCAGTTCAGTTCAGTTTATTGGTTAGGGATAGCTTCCATTGAGCACACTCATTCACAAGGAGGTCCCTGATACAAAGTACTAAGCATCACAGACAGTCAGTACAAGGATACATCATAGTAATACAGCAGGTATATCATGGCATATAGAGTAAATTGGTTGTAACAAATACATAAAGGCAAAAGCACCACATGACAGTAAGTTTACCACCACCTAATAAAAATCATCACAGACAATCAATACAAACAGTACATCATAGAAAAAAGGCAGGGATATCATGGTACATAGAGTAAGTTGGTTATAGCAATACCTAGAGATAAATCAGGAGCATCACTTAACAGTAAGTTTTCCACACCTAATAAATGTGGAAGATAACAACTTAGGTAGAATGGACAAAAGGGAAGGAAGGAAGGAAGGAAGGAAGGAAGGAAGGAAGGAAGGAAGGAAGGAAGGAAGGAAGGAAGGAAGGAAGGAAGGAAGGAAGGAAGGAAGGAAGGAAGGAAAATGCATGCCAGTATACACAGTATACAAAGACAATAGGAAAGGGTTGAGGAGAAGGTAGACCCACGAGGGAAACTAAGTGCAGTTGCAGATCTCAGCAGTGATCTCATGTACCCTACCAACAAATGTCCTAACTTGGATAAGGGTATAGAGTTTTAGGGTAGTGTGAAGCTTATTCTAAAGGCAGGGAAAAGAAAAGTTTATAGATGCCCTACCAAACAGTGTCCTATAATTTGGCACATTCGGGGTAATATATGCACATTTTCTGAGGATGTAGGTGCTAACTGATCTTGAGAAGAAGGCTGATGTATAAGGGGGTAGCTTACTGAGGAGTGCTTTATATGTTCAAGTATAAATGTGCACCATTCTCCTGGCAGATAAGGAGGTCCAATTCATCGCATCATACAAGGTACAATGATGGATTCTAGCTGGGGCATTGGTAATGAAACAGATGGCATGGTGATAGAGCGTGTCTAACTTAGATGGGTGTGCAATTGTTACAGAGAATATTGGCATAATCAAGAAGAGGCATGAAGGTGTAGATATATATACTGTATATATATATACTGTATATACTATACAACATATGTGCTTGGATAAGTGTCAGTATAAAAAATGATATCTCAAGCAGCCAGTGGAGATAACATTGATATCTTCATGTTCCTATACGTCATCCTGATATCTTCTATATTCCTATACATCATTCTTATGAAAGTAAAAGTGTTTCTGTCATAATCTCACCCCCTACAAATGGAGAGCTGCTCCCATGTGAATATCACTCCACATGCTGCAGCTGTGCTCCCCCCACACATGCGACTCTGATCTGGTCGATCCTGCAATAATTATTAATGAAATAAAGTAGTTATTTAAAAAAAATGTATCGTGTTGATCCTGTTGCATTTTCTCATTGCCTTAGTCAGGAAGCAGTTTCACTTTTATGCTGTGAATTTGTAGTGTGACTGAACGCTATCTATACTCTTATATGAGGATGTGCTAGTGATTTAAAACAAGGCACTCGGCCTGTAAAAACTTAGAAATCTGCAGCTTTTTTCTAAAGTTTCCTTAGATTTGCTTAAATGAAGCTGTTGATGGTAGAAAGAAGAGAGAGGGAGAGGGAGAGAGAGAGAGTCAGCAGCTTTAGAAAAGCCCGAGCAAGCACTGCTACAGCAACACTCACTGAAGCTGCTGACTCTCTCGCTCTCCTCCTTCCACTGTTGCAGCTTCTTATAAGCAAACCTCAGGAAACTTCAGAAAAAAACCCACAAATTTCTTATCTTTTACAAGCAGAGTGCCTTATTTTAAATCTCTAGCACATTATCATTTTACAGAATAAATAGTGTTTGGTCACGTTACAAATTCATAGCATAAAAGTGAAACTGCTTCTTGACTAAGGCAATGGGAAAATGCAACAGGATCAACCAGATACCTTTTTCTAAAATAACTATTTTTTAACAATTATGTCAGGATCAACCAGATAAGTTTTTTTAATAACTATTTCTGTAGCAATTATTGCAGAATTAACCAGACAAGCTGTTTTTTGATAAGTTCTTTGCAATTATGGCAGGATCAACCAGATGTCAGCTTCGGGGGGAGGGGCTACAGATTCTTCAGCAGCCTATTGTTTTTAGGGGGAATGATACATTTTACCAACTAAAGCAGAATCAACCAGATGTAAGAGCCACATGGGGGGAAGGGGGTTGCAGTTTGTGCAGCTGCTGTTAAATACAATATCTGGGGGATTGTGCTAAGTGGGGGATTATTTTTTTTTACCAGCAGAGACACACTAAGCTGAAAGCTTGCCTACAGGTGCTACCTGGGAGCACAAGGAAGTTAAATGATTTGCTCAGGGTCACACAGTATGAAAGTGGGGGCTCTGGGATTCAAACCAAGGTCTCCAGGTTTGCAGCTCAGAACCTTAAACCACTTCACTATACTGCTTTCACATGAGGAGGTTGTGTTGGGGGACTCAAACCATATGTTGTATAAACAGAATATGACATGGCCTGACTAAAGATATCATGTTTATCTTCACTTGAGGCCAATGACAACAAGATATAACATGAGTGGCGAAACCCCAAGTGAGATATCATGATATCATTGGCCTCTCATGATGATAATTATGATATCTTCAGTCATGCCATGTCATATTAACTATTCATTCGGAAGAGGGTGCCCGTGCTGAGTGGTCATACTTTGAAAATGCTGAAACGCTGCACCACCAGATTATCAAAATTTGTAAGCTTGTGATACCCGAGCAAGAGCTTGTGTTACAAAGATTGCTCTATTGCTCTATTAATCTTTATTAAGAGAGAGTGAGTGAGTGGGTGAGAGCTCTGTATTGTAGCTTTATATTAAGCCCATATTTTGCAGCTGTAATCTAACTCTTATTTTAGTAAGACATTTTTCTAAGCTCTGTTTCAGTTTTTGGTATCGACTCTAGATTAATTTGGCATCAGTGTTCTGGGTCTGATTATATGGAAGTGCAAGAATCTTTAATCCTTGCAGTGTTGGACTTCGAGAAAGTCCTCTGTTTACCATCAATGCTTAAGGGCGTTCTTCCACTGATAGTCTGGGTTTGCTGCCGGAGATTTGAAAAGCAGTGGAAAATGGGGAAAAAGTGAAAAACAGAGAGCAAAGAACTATCAGGATTGAAAGTTAATGAACAACTCAGTGGTGTTAAGACTGGTGATGCAAAGTCTGCTATTTTAGTGTTTTTGTAGTGTAATTGTAGTGTTTACTTTATTACTTCACATTCCTGTGTATATATTGTTCTTCTCAGATTGAACATGGATTAATTAACAGATTAACAGGTTTCTTACCTTTTTTGTAAGATATTCTCTGTATGTGTATCTTAGGCATAGGAAATTTTTAAGTACATGCCACTCTTTAAAGGGTAGAAGTGGTAAAGTTGTATATAGGGTGCTTGGAGCGCCATCTGGAGATTTTATTTTTGCTGGACTTTTAAATCCCTTTTGTATGTGCTAACTCTGAGGGTAGCATTTTAGCTATTAAGAAATAATTTATTGCTGCTAATTTGCATTAATTGGTTTTAGGTGGTAGATTATAACTAGATCATAACTATAATTAAGTTATTTGTATTATTGCATTATTTGCAATTTGCACAATATTTAGAAAAGATTTATAATAGATATAACTCTAGATTTGGAAAAGAAGGTGGCCTTTGAATATTCCTTTTCTCACCTTTAATAGAATAATCAATAGAATATGGTTAATACCAGAAGTGGTTTATCACTTACCATGAAACAAAAAGCAAAAACTAAAGGAAATACAAAGAAAAGTATGAGAGAAGTCCAGGAAGGTATATCACATATAGATAAATATAGAGTGCAAGTTATGATGATACCACAGCATATAGCAATAATGGTGGATGAGCCCAAGGAGTACGGTGGGGAAAACCAGCCTAAAATAACCTCATATTTTAAAAAATACACTGAGAAATGGGAATTGGGGAATACATCACATAAAGTGCAATCTGAAAACACTATAGTAATCGGCCTACAAAAGGATAGTGAGGAAGAAGAAATTAATCTGATTACACCAGATGCAATAAACCTTATGGATAACATTGACGATAAATTATCATTAGCTGACAGCTATTGTATAAGCAGTTGGTCAGAAAGATCAATTAATAGCGAAGGAGTAGTTGTGACAAATCATGATTCATTTTATGATTCAAATCTCTTTACCATACCAGAATTGGCTAATAAGTCTGATAGATATGACTTGAGTAACCAGAAGACATATGATAGTTCAGCTAATAATTTTAAAAATACTGACAGTATACTGTAAGTAAAAAGGGTACAATCAATGACAGTCCAGTTACTTTACTTGCACTATAAAGTCCAAGAATAGCTAAAGGAAAGAATGAGGGAAATCTGCCATATATCCTAAAAGATTTAGATCACACTCAACAATGCCTGAAACAATTGACCTCAAGTCAAGAAGAAATAGATTCCCTGGAAAGATCACCTGAATTGGGATTCTCACCTGTTTCTCCTTCACCAGAAAAGCAAGATAAGATATTTAAAGATTTTTCTGGGACACATAAAATCAAGTATGATAGATATTATTTCACAGATAAAGAAGAATGTATTGCAAGCTCCTCTCTTTCACCTCAAATATTGGAGATGATTAAAAATCAGTACTATTTTAATTGTGGTAATTCTGGAAAACATGTAGGCCCTTAAACAAGAGATGGAAAATCTTAGAAGTGATGTAGCCTATAACAGAGTAGTCCTGGATTCCATGGATAGAAAGAGGAAAGAGAACCTAGAGTCTTTTTTTGGAAGAGATCAAAGGAAATAACCCACAGCGTAATAAAGCACAGCAAGAAGTTCAGGTAAATTTGCCACCACCCTTTCAGAAAGGGCTAGAAATAATTCCTGAGTTATGCATAGGAAAAAATGGGAACACTGAAAGGGGAAGAGTAATAAAAAGTAAAAAAAGAAACAAAAAGTGAAACCCGTTAATGAAGTAGAACAAACTAAGAGAGAAACCCAAAAGAAGGGAAATAAAAATCAAAATGGAAGGCAGGAATCAGAGTTATTGGTTAAAATTGGACAAGACAAAAGAACATATGCAGATGTTGTTACAAATGGGAAAGTTAGGAATGAAATGGAAAATGTTATAACTGAGGAGATGCAGATACATGAAGAGGGGCAGATATATGAAAGGAATCTAAATGAGAATGATATAGAGGATGCAAACTTGTTCAGAGGGTAGACCAAAGAAGGCCACCAGGAGTCCCAAATGTCAGTGCCTGGAAGTGTAAATCCAAATAGGAGAAAGAGCTGCTATATAAATGAGCAGTTAGTAAATACAGAGACACTGAGTAATGAATTTTTGATAGAAATATATGGGTTACACAGATTAAGAGAATAGGCACCCACTAAATTGGATGAGTGGATTAGAAAACTGTTTTGTATTCCGGATTCAGTCTTATATATATATATATATATATACCTGTATATGTATACACACACACACACATATATATATATATATATATATATATATATATATATATATATATATATATATAAAACAAGACCACTAAATCTGGAAATTAGAGACTGTGTGCTTATATATAGCACTTGTCAAGGACGGGCACAGAAAATTTGCGACATAGGGAAAGAAATGTATTTAAAAGGAATATATGTATTACCATCTCAACTTGTCCCACTTTCAGAAAATAATGGTGTTGAGAAGTTTGAAGATGAAAGGTGGAATCCCTGGGAAGAAAAGATTTTTAAATGTAATAGATAAGCACAACGTCACAAAGGAAAAAGAATGGGAAAACAGAATGCTGTTACTCTTTGGCTGTGAGTTACCAAAAAGATTCACAATGGGAAAGTTGAAACAGGAAATTGCTATTTTCCTATCATGCTCATTAGGAATGAATATTAATAGAAACTATCAGTTATATTCATCTCCACCAATCAACTTCTAGATTTTCCCAAATTGATATTACTTTTCAATCGAGTAAAATAGCACAATTGGTATTAGCAAAATGTCAAGTATTCCATTCCCAATTAGTCTATATGATTGATCCAGAAACCCTGGCCAGGAATAATAATAAACATATTAACAAGGATAGGGAAAATTTAATACATCAGGAAAGAAGTAACTCATCTAGCCCGTCGATTATAATTGATGAATGACTACATTTAAATACTACTTCTCAAATACAGGGGTTAGAAGCTTCAGAAATATCTACACTTTCCTGGAATATAGAAGGCATTGTAAGGAAATTAGCTGATGGAGACCTCTGTGCCTTTATAAGGGAAACAGATATTATATGTTTTCAGGAAACTTGGTTAGTAGATGAAAGTTTGGAGGCAGTGTAGTGCAGTGGTCTAAGGCTCTGAACTGAAAATCTGGTGACATCCTGCAGACCAGACCTGGGTTTGAATCCCACAGCTTCCACTTGCATACTGTGTGACCCTGAGAAAGTCACTTAACCTCCTTGTGCTCCCAGGTCGCTCCTGTAAAAAAGCTTTCAGCTTAATGTGCTATCCTGGTTAAACAACTAAATAAAAAAAAAAGTTCCCCACTATTTCCTGGGTTTTTTAGTTACTTATTACCAGCAGTAAAACAAAAGAAAAATGGTAGACCTATAGCAGGGCTATCTATATTTAAGACATCTATAAATGTAAATATCACACCTTTAAAGGCAGACATATGTAATTGGTAAATCTTAAAACTGGAAAAAGGAAATACAGATATAATATTGGTTAACAAATATAGCACCATTAGATAAAAAAGCAAAGGAGGACTATTGGAAACATTTTGATAAAATGGCAGAAAATCTTGTGAAAAAGTATGAAACTTCAATAATAATTTTATTGGGTGACTTTAATTAGAAACTTTCTGATCAGAAAGTCACAGATGATCTGATGATCTGACTTGATATCATAAATAGATGTCTAGGGTACTAGTGTAAAACGAGAGCTAAAGTTACTAATACAAATGGGAAAAAAACTAAAAGAAATAATGCCAAGCTCTCAGTTCTATATAATACATGGACATGCCAAGTGAGATAAGGAAGGGCATTTTACTTATTTAGGCCCATTAGGTTACTCAGTGGTTGGTTTGGTATGAGGAAATCTGGAAGCTCTGAAAAGAGTGAAAGATTACGAGGTGTTTTCAAGGCCAGAATCTGCCCACTTGCCAGTTTAGTTTTGCTGGCTCTGGATCATCCAAGATGGCCACTGAGCTGTGTGCCACTGGTTGTATAGCTGTATTTGCAACATGCTTTAAGATTTTACTTAGTTTAGTTTTATTTAATTTGTTGTGTTTATTCAGTTTGTTTGACTGTTTACGTTTTTTTCGTTCTGCTTTTCGAGTTGGCTGGAGGACACTTGTTTGGCTTTGTTTCTGGATCGGCTGAGGACACTCACTATTGAGGAGAAAAATGAGGAGCATGCTCTCGGACTGGAAATGATTTGACCCCAGAAACCTCGGTAACCCTATTGACCAACTTTGAGCAGTTGGTTTTTGAAGTGTGGGGCTCCGTTTGCTGTTCGCTTGTTGTCACTGCATTGGGGGTTGTGCTTCGGGGTGTGAAGCTCCTCGCCCTGTGGATTTAATTGTTGAACTGAATTTTTTCAGGTCCCGCTAGGATTTAGCAGGAACAAAGAGAGAAGAGAGGGAGTCCCTGTGACTGGCATTCAATTGCTGGGGCTGACACGAAGATGTATACAGAGCGGATTGAGGGCTCGTGGTGTTGAGAATTTGCCAGGATACTATTTTTCCCCTGGACTGAGGTACTCTCTTTCACTATTGAATTTGATCTGGGGAATATTCAGACTGTCTGCTGATCCCTGGAGCTGTGAATTTTATGAAGATTATTCAAAGAAGGTTGTGACTTTTCTCTATTATTGATTTGGTGTGTATCCTTCTACTGCTCCTCACTTGATTTGTGGTCTGAAGGGGGCATCTGGAACCTTTAGTCAAGGAATTGGCTAGGGGTCTCTGTCCCCTAGACCCTCAAGTTGGGCCACTGTTGTGGCTTGATTCTGGGTGTTGTATCGGTCCACTCTTTTTTGTGTGTTGGCCGGTTGGGGGTAAAGGGCCTTATTCAAATCATGATCTCCTGATTTTCGAACTTGGACTTTGGATATCCTCTGGAATAATTTGTATTCTGCTGACTTTTTAAACCCGTGGACTAATCCATCTCTGTGCCTGGCTTTTTGAAGACTCTTTATTTGGACATTTAAGGTGGTGAGAGGACCTTGTGTCAATTAGTTTGATTTGGATTGTACCCCCTCTCTGAGTCGTGAGAGGACTGGGAGGAGGTGACTTGTTACTTATCTGTTTGTTTAAAGTTGAAATTATTTTGATTTATTATTTTGTTTATCTTGCAGTGAGAGTGCTAAGGTATTCTTTTTCTTTCTCTCTACTTGGCTGTGAGAGAGCTATGGGGGGAATTAATTTTGATTTCTTTTGGTTGTAGGGGTGGTGAGAGTACCCTTACATGTACATTTATTTATATTTTTTTATTTTTGTTTGTTTTTTACTTTATTTATTTAATTTTATTTGTGGGTCTTCAGTCCAGCCCAGACTTAATTTTTCTGTGAGGTCAGGTTTTTTGTTTATTTGATTTTGTTTACTTATGTTGGTTATGTTTGGGATTATTTGGTTAATTTTATGTTGTTAGGATTGATTATTTTGTGTTTGGGGTTCATTGTTTTGTTTAAGCAGTGACATGTGCTGGCCTTCAGTCCCCACAGTGGTGCATTATTCATCCTCCTCTCTTTGCGCTCTCAGCACTTTTTATACTCCTCCCCTACAATTCGATACTTACCAGTGCTGTAGAGTACTGGAGATTGTTCGTAGGAGAGTGAGGAGGGCGAGGGTGTGTGAACAGGAGAGAATGAATGACCGTGGCCACCGTATCAGGGTTATTAAATCCAGAAGGTGCCTTGGGGCAAAATGGAACCCAGACTGGGGTTTACCATGTCTGGTGCCCACACCCAAGGGCGCACTGAATTTAGTAGGCAGATAGGCCTGACAGACTCTGAGGTTTGTCCAAATCGGGTGGTATTATGCAATGCCAGTTCCGTCAGGAATAAGACCGCCATTATGTCCGTGCTTGTTGGCTCAGCTGACTTGGCTTGCACGACTGAAATCTGGCTGGATGAAAACTCAGGCCCCATAGTGGAGACCTTGATTCCAGTCAGGTACTCAGTGATACACTGCCTAAGATTGGACCGCAGGGGTGGGGCAGTTGCAGTCTGTTTCAAGACTGAATTGAGCCTCATGAATGTAGTAGTAGGTGAGACTGAGTCCTTTGAGTGCACAGTTGTAGCAGGTGTAGCTGTTTGAATCGTTCTCATCTACCATCCACCCAGAGATGGGAAACGCTTCTTACAGGAAGTAGCGGACTTCCTCAGTGACCTGTCGTTTGAGTCACCCAGATTGATGGTTCTGGGTGACTTCAGCGCCTGGGTTGATGATGAACTCTCACAATTTGGTAATCACTTCCTCCAATTAATGTCTTCTTTGGGCCTTACACAGGTAGTTTCCACTGCTACACAGAAATCTGGACACTCTCTGGACTTAGTCTTCCTCTTAGGGATTGATGCATCTGATGTAGGGGTGGAACCAGTTGCCTGGTCTGACCACTTCACCGTGAGGTTCAAGTTTTGCACTCCCCTGAGAAGGCCTTCCCCTGTGGAGATGGTCAGGTACCGCCCATTACAGAATATTACTTCACAAGTCCTTGCGGTGGTCCTTAACCTATCATCCCCCATGTTGGTGAGCAATAATCCAGAGATGCTGGTTTTGGCCTATAATGTGGCCATTATGGCAGCCCTGGCTCTTATTGCTCCTGTTTGTGAGCACCCCTTATCCCTTCACCCCAGGTCCCCTTGGTTTGATGGGACACTGAGGGAGATGCGGAGGCAGGGGCGAAGGTTAGAGCGTTGGTGGCGCAAGTCCGCTCTTGAAGCCGACCACCTTAGACTGATGGAAAATTATTCTATTTATCAATATGCAATCACCCATAAGAAGGCACAATTCCTGTCCAGGGAGATTGCAGTTGCTTGGAATCAACCGGATCAGCTGTTTTGGACTGTAGACAGACTGTGCAACCCAGCCTGTCTGCAAGTTCGAAAAGCCTTTTCGTAATTAGAGTGAGAGGAGCTCGCTCGTTACTTTGCAACTAAAGTGACCAACATCAGGGAGGATTTGTGCCCAGCAATCTCTAAGGGTGACGTCATAGAACAGTGTGAGTTCACAGTACCTCAATTCTCTTAGAGTTCCTTTTGTTGACCTGAGTTAATGGATATTATGAGGATCATCCATAGTGTGCGTCCCACAAGCTGTAGTTTGGACCCTGGACCAACTCCCCTAATTTTGGGTTGTTCTTATATCATCAAGTCCAGTCCTGGTGCAAATAGTCTGGTGCTCCTTGGAGTCAGGTGAGTTTCCTAGCTCCCTGAAAGAGGTGGTGGTGACACCTCTCTTGAAGAAAGCTACATTGGACCCAGACTGTTTCTCAAACTACAGACCTATCTCTAACCTCCCCTTTTATTGGGAAGGTTATTGAGAAGATAGTGGCAGCCCAATTGGAGGACCATTTAACCATCCATAATATCTAAGAATCCTTCCAATCTGGTTTTCGTAAAAGACATAGCACCGAGACTGCGCTGGTTCAGGTGCTTAATGATCTTCTGAGGATGAGGGATAAGAAGAGACATTCCATTCTGGTTCTACTTGATCTCTCATCAGATTTTTACACTGTGGATCACCTGGTGTTGATAGCACACCTGAGGCAAATTTGTGGAATGTCAGGAACTGTTTTACAATGGTTCACCTCATTTCTCACTGGGAGATCACAAAGAGTTGTGTCGGGTTTTTTTCCTCCAGCCCAACTCCTTTGTTGTGTGGGGTGCCTCAGGGTTCAGTGCTGTCACCCATGTTATTTGCAGTGTATATGCTGCCCCTTGGATACATTATAAGACAGTGTGGGCTGAGGTTTCACTGCTATGCATAAGATACCCAGCTATACTTGTCTTTTGTACCCGACCAGGATGGTGCTCTCACAGTGTTTAACAACTGACTGGAAGAAATTCAAGGTTGGATGGATTCTAGTTGGTTAAAGTTGAACTCAGAGAAGACAGAGGTTTTGGTTGTGAATCCGGGTGGTCAGATAGAGAGGTCGCACGATGGCACGCCCTCCGGAATTTTTGTTGGTGGAGTGTCACTTCTGACCTCTGAATGGGTGCGTAGCCTTGGGATTGTCCTAGATGACAGGCTGACCCTACAATCTCAAGTGTTGGCCATTGCCAGAACCTCCTTTTACCTTCTTAGGAATATTGCCAGGGTTAGGCACCTTGTTCTGTCTGACTCTTTGCCAACGTTGGTCCACACCTTTGTGTCCTTGTGCTTGGATTACTGCAACGCCCTATACTTTGGGCTTTCTGGGGTTGAAATTCATTGCCTACAGCTGGTGTTGAATGCTGCAGCCCGGATTCTGACTGGGACAAGTAGGTCCTGTCATATTACCCCGGTGCTGTGCAAACTGCACTGGTTTCCTATATGGTGGCGGATCACCTTTAAAGTCATTTTATTGACTTTCAAAGCACTTCACGATCAGGGTCCAACCTATGTGAAAGAACTTCTGGTATTTTACTGCCCCGACCGATTGCTCCGCTTGGCCAACGAGGGGTTGTTAGAGATTCCAAGAGTGAGTTTAAAATCTTCTGGCAGCAGAACATTTTCTTATGCTGCAGCCACTCTTTGGAATTCTCTACCAAACCAGTTACAGGAGTGCACCTCCTTGGAGGAATTTAAGAAAAATCTGAAAACTTATTTGTGGCAAATGACCTTCCTGGATGATTAGTTAATTTTATTGTGTTATCATTCTATTTCATATTTTATTACTTGATTTTAATATTTCATGTTATTATGGTATGATTTTATCTATATGTATTATTGCTTTATATCTGAAGTTATGGTTTTAATATGTTCAGTGCCTTGATACATTGAAAGGTGCTTTATAAATAATGTTATTATTATAATATGGTGTACAGACAATTTGGGAAAATGTGGTGAAATAGAACAACAGGAAGATAAAGAACTAATTAACACAAAAGGAGTTAGATGGCAAAATACATTGATACCTCAAATCTCAGAAATACTAAGCGCAGGGCATATAGAATGATTAAAGGATGACATTTTAAAGATAGAGCCAGGCTCAGATCCAGTAAAATCTTGGGAAAAGATCTGCCTTTATATTAAACAGCTCTTTGTAAAAAAAAATATCAATAAAGAAAACAATGACCCATACATGGTTTAATTCTAGGTGTAAAAAAGCAAAGGTAGAACTAAATAGGTTGATTCAATATCATAAAGATAATAGTGCAGAGGTCACCAATAAAAATGTAAACAGGTTTAGGAAAGAATATAGGGAAATATTAGAGGAAGAAAGGTTGCAATTTCAGAAAGAAATGTAGGGAAAACTAAGAATGTCAATAATAGAGAAAGATGTTAAGCAATTTTGGACATTAGTAAGTAAAGGATATGATAAGTACTCTAACTCTATAGAAGTGGCAATAACACTGTTACAATGGGAACATCATTTTGAAAATTAATATTTTTTCAATATAGAGGAGGAGCATGGGAATTTACAGGATTGAGTTCAAAATAAGTTTTTCCCCAAATCAGTGGTTATTACACAAGAGGACATAAGGTTAGTGATAGATAGAACAACAGGAAGAGATCCACCAGTTGCATAGGTGACTTGAAACCCAAAAAGAGATAACGCTGTTAGAAAACTTTATTGACAAAACAGCCAGGGAAGCAAGTAAAATCTACACAGAACCTGCTAATAAAGATGATGTAAAACCCATGCTTCCCCATGTTCAACTCCTACAAGAACCTAGCACATCTACCCCTTAGTGCTTGATCCAATGACTAAAATGAATAATAACCTGCCAACTACCAAAATATTTGATATTGGGCACTCCCCCTTAAAAGTTCCCCCTGAAAACAAATCAAGTGTAAATACCTCTGACATCCACAGAGATATAATAGTTATTGGAGACTCATTACTGAGGGGAGTTGATACTGTGGTACACTACAGTTAGTTCACTCCCTGGTGTAAGGACCAGGAATGTTGTGGTATTGTTAGATGGGCTTCTTGAAAATACCAACAAACCCTTGGTTCTTCTGCATGTTGGGGTGAATAATCTCTTTTCATGTACTATGGCTGATACCCAAAAATATTTCAAAACAATTGTTAACAAAATTAAAGCTAGAGGGGTGATATAATACTATCTAGGGTTTTACCCATTATTGGGAATCAGTCATATAAAAATCATCAGGCCCAAGAATTAAATTATTGGCTGATACAGTTCTGTCTATCTGAAAATATTGGCTATATGGACAATTCCCAAACATTTAAAAACTCAGCTTGTTATAAAAAGGACGGTCTACACCTTAATTTTCTAGGTATTAGGATGATGGGTAAGAAAATTAACAAAGTTATTAAATTCCATTTTAACTGGATTCACGGGGGAAGGGCACTGCTTCACAAATAATATAAATACTTCTGACATCTACTTTCCCAAAATCAAACATTTTGGATGGAATGGGTATTAATTAACACCAGAAGTTTAACCAACAAATTTGATGAATTTAAACTACTTCTTAGCACTAATAACATACACATTGCCCTAGTCACAGAAACGTGGTGGGATACAAACGATTCCTGGGACAAAAACATTCAGGGCTACAATGTTTATTTGAAGACTATGGACCACAGAAAGGGTGATGTTGTAGCTTTATACATCCATGAAAAAATTGGGAGTGAAGAAATATTTGTTAATACCAATCTGGAAATCCTTTGGGTTAAATTAACCCCTTACATGGGTCCTCCATTTACCCTTGGTTTGGTGTATCAACCCCACTCTATGACCCCTAATAATGATGCTGAATTGTTACATTACAGTAGGAATCTTGACCCAGCTAATAACATCATGATTATGGGTGACTTCAATTTATCTAGTATAAATTGTTCATTGGCATTTGCAGTAACTAAAATCAATGGACTTTACTTAGATTTATTCATTAAAATGGGGTTTGAGCAATTGGTCCAACATGCTACGAGGAATGAGAATATATTAGATCTCATATTAATAAATTATGCTCATTGCTTATCTAATATAAAAATAAAGGCTCCATTGGGAAACAGTGGTCATAATACTATTCATTTTTTGACATCAGACAGGAAAACAAAACTGCCACTGGTGTTGCCGAAGTTTTGGATTTAAAAAAATGAAATTTTTAATAATATGAAAAGCAACTTAGATTGTTGGGACTGGCCTGAATTATTTATCAACCTGTCTGTTGAATCCAAATAGTGTCTCTTCATTAACAAATTAAAGCATCTAATTAAAACTAACATCCCAACAAAAAATAAATATGGGACCAAATACAATATAACTCCAGGTTGGATGAACCCTAAAATAAAAGCCCTAATTAATAAGAAAAATAAACTATTTAAACAAATAAAAAAGGGGTTTCTCATCTTAACATAAAATATAGGGATCTATTAAAAAACATTAGAAATATGATTAGAAAAGCAAATCTCAATTTGAGTTGCATTTGGCAACCATGGTTAAAGACAACAAAAAAAGCCTTTTTTTCCTCTTTTTAATAAAGTTAAGGGGAAATCAAATACTATAGAACCATTTATCACAAACATAGGTACCTTAGTTAATAATCAGGAGGCAGCAGATATACAAAATCAATATTTGTCTTCAGTGTTTACTACAAATGTACCAACTCGAATGAATACATGTGAGACCTCTGTACCAGGACAATTCAAAATCCAATCAAAAGATTATTGGACAAATTAAAACAAGTTAACATCAATAAATCCTCTGGCCCAGATGAAATCCATCCAAGTGTATTAAAAGAACTTGCTGAGTATATCTATTTGCCCCTAACTAACATTTTTCAACATTCATTAGACTCTGGAGAAGTTCCTTATGACTAGAAAGTGTCAACTGTGGTTCCTAGTCACAAAAAAGGCCCAAAGAATAAACCTGAAAACTACAGACCTATTAGCCTTGCCTCTATCAATGGGAACATTTTGGAAAGTTTCATTAAAGACTTTATATTGGAACATATACATAGTAGTGAGCAATCCGACATTCTTCAATATGGGTTTATGAAGTCTAGATCTTGCCTAATTAATCTATTAACTTTTTATAATAAGGTCACTTGGGCTGTTGATGAAGGCAATCCAGTGGATTTAGTTTTTTTTTTATTTTTGCCAAAGCCTTCGATAAGTTGCAGCACATTGAGCTTCTGGACACACTAAGGGTATCCAATCTTAATAATAATATTATAAACTGGATTGGTGATTGGCTAGAGGGAAGGAAACAGAGAGTCACTATTAATGAACAATTTTCAGATTGGGCCCTGATTTTAAGTGGTGCTCCACAAGGATCTGTGTTGGGACCTTGCTATTTAATGTATATGTTTCCACCCTAAAAATTGATAATGATAATATCTGGATATTGAAATTTGCTGACGATTAGGCTCTATAGTTAATAATAGTTAATAATATTAATGCAAGATCTGCTCTTCAGGATTGTCTGGATCAAATTTCATGTTGGCTCCATGCTAGTAAGCTTGCCTTGAATAATGATAAATGTAAAATAATGCACTTGGTTACCTATAATCAACATTTTCAGTATAAATTGGGGACAGAAATACTACACAAACTACTCAAGAGAAGGAGCTAGGAATACTGGTTACTCCTGACTTAAAATGTAGAACTCATTGAATCACCCAAGTTAACAGGGCAAACCAGAACCTAAACTGTATTCTTAGACATGTAGCCAGTAATTGGTCCCCTTACATAAAAGACGACATCTCGAAAATCGAAAGGGTCCAGCGAAGATTCACCAGGGCTATTAAGGGCATGGAGGTAAAAACTTATGAAGTAAGGCTTAAACTTCAGAACATGTATACCTCGAACTATAGAAGACTGAGGGTAGATTTGTGTTTTATATATAGTTCACTAAGGGATTCTGCCCTTACAACATGACTAGGGCTAATTAAATCAGAACTTAGAGTCAGTCACCGGAAACATAACAAACAACTGTTGATGAGCAAGTGGCACACCCATAGAAGGAAATGCTCGTTCAGTTTAAGAAGTATTCCAATTTGGAATAACCTTCTAACCCTAGTGGTAGATAGTCAAAGTATGGACCACTTTAAAATTAACTTGGATTCGGTGATGACTAATTCTACCAAAGTTTGTATAAACTCTTAGTAAAATTAAATAGCAAGCATTATGGACTTTTGTCTTCTGGCTCGTAGTAACCTATGAAACCTATATAATAAAGCACCTAGTCCGGATGCAATTCTGGCAGATATATTCAAAGCTTTTGGTGAATGGTGGATACCACTTCTCTGTAAATTATTTAATTATTGTATACAATGGGGAAAATTTCCAAAAACCTGGAAAGGAAGCCTGGTTTGCACAATATTTAAAAAAGGAGATATTTTGGATCCTACTATGTAACATCCAATAAGTTTGTTGGATTCTTCCCCCAAAAAATTCTGTAGAATACTTCTTAACAGATTACAAATATGGGTGGAATAGAATAATATACTTGAGGAATGTCAAAATAGATTTAGAGCTAAACGTTTGACTATACAGCACTGCTTTGTATTGCAACACATTATTTGGAAATATGTTGTAATTAAAAAAGTAAAGCTATATTGTTGTTTCGTAGACTTAAAATCAGCCTTTAATTCAATTAGCAGAAATATTCTTTGGGGAAAAAAAATCAACAAATATAGAATTGATCCTAATCTTTTGGCGATAATAATAGAGTTACATAATGAAACATGGTTTAAAATAAAATATGATCAACAAGGTAATCTGACTAGTAACATACAAATGAATTTAAGAGTGCGTCAAAGGTGTTTACAAGCACCTTTGTTATTCAATCTTAAAAGAATTGGACAAACCAGATTTCCATTCACCAAATGTTTTGACACAAAAAGTTTCTTGCTTGGCATATGAAGATGACATTGTGCTGATCTCTACTTCTTTTTTCGGTCTTCAAAGAAAGTTATCATGCTTCAGAGAATTTTGTAAAAAAGATCAGTTGAACATTAATCTGAAGAAAACGAAGCAGGTTGTTTTTGGTAATAATAGAAAAAATGTAAATGCTTTATATTTAGAGAAGGAAAAGATTGAAAATACATCATATTATGATTATTTGGGCTTAAGATTCTTAAATAGTACAAACTGGACCCAACATATAAAAATGTTGCATAAGAAACTGATTGGCGCATTTAATGCCTTTAAGAGGTTTAACATGAAAATGTGTCAATCCTTAGTGATAGGATTAGTAGATGTAATAAATACAAAAGTAAAAAACAAGCATCCTTTATGGAGTGGAAATATAGACCCCTACAACCATTAAAAGTTTTGAAACAGAAATTAATAAAATCTATTGTTATGTGTTGAGGGTGCAACTGTCAGTCACTACAGAGATATTGAGGAAAGAATTGGGGTAACTATCTCTGGCAAAAATGGCATTGGAAAGAAAGATTATTTTTACCTTAAATCTTTTTCTTCTGCCAGATAATAGATATCCCAGAATGTGTTTAGAAGAGCATATCCAGTATCATCAAAGAACTTTTACTTCAAGTACTATTAAGTTGATTAAAGAGGTTATATTCTGATTGGGGTTAGGAAACCTTTTATATGAAACTTACGTTTTTCCTATTAAAGATATAGCTCTAAAGGTTAAAGAAAAGGTTAGAATAAGAACAATTAACCAACAAGAAGAGCAAATAAAAAACCTGTGTCATTACAGATGGTTTAAAATAATCAAACAACAGCATGAGTTGGAACCATATTGAAACATATTATCAAATCCAGAAGAAAGAAGAGTAATAACAAGATTCAGATTAGAGCTTTATAAGGCAAACTATACATTATATGATCAAAAAAGGATCTCTGAACCAAAATGTTAATGTATTTATGGTTGTGAAGATGACCCGAAACATGTTGTTCTGCACTGTCCACAATTTGAAGTTAGTAGAAAGAAATGGTTGGCTCCAATATTGGGCTTCCTTGGTCTCCCCTCCCAAAAATTGATTCTATATTTGTTTAATTCAACTCAGACTAGAGTTTTATATCTATTGTTTAGATTTCTAAAGGACACAAAATTGTGAACTCAGTATAACAAAATGTCTGAATAGTTTCTGAACTGAATGGGCAATAATGTGAAAATACTTTTGTAATGGTGTATGTGATAAACTGGAAATGTCAATTGTAATAAGAATTGATGTGATTTAAAAAAATGTTCTTTTAAAAAACATTTTTATGTTTTCTATTGTAATGACTATAAGTCGAATAATAAAATCTACCTATATATATATATATATATATATATATATATAGAGAGAGAGAGAGAGAGAGAGAGAGAGAGAGAGAGACAGCAACCCACGTACTGGAAATATTGACAGCATTTCCACTAGGGGGGTTGTGTATTCTATTTACGCCATACCTCCAAAAAAGTGAACAAAAAAGCAATTTCTTGCCACTTTTTTGTGGATTATAAAACATTTAAAAGATATCTATAAGTGAAATACTGCTCATTTTGTAGATATTTAAGGCACACTATATATTATATGATCAGAAAAGGATCTCTGAACCAAAATGTTAATGCATTTATGGTTGTGAAGATGACCTGAAACATATTGTAAACACTGTCGGTGTTTACCAGAGGGCATTATTTTTTGAGTTATAACTTTTTTCTCTCTCGCTAACTGAAAACAAAATGGCAGCAGCATGAAAACAATATATGTATATATATATATGTAGGGAAATTGTTGTTCTTTTATTGGATGATGAGCATCATATGACCGTGTGTATATCAGAGCGCGATCGCACACCTGCACTTTTACCCCCTTCAAAACAATTTTGACATTTTATAAGATAGATAAACCACTCTGAGGTGTGTGGTCATGCTCTGATATACGTACACCTTGGGCAGTTGAAACACTCCAGCCTGACGGCCTCATCTGCATAACACACACCAAGGCGTGCGTATATCAGAGCATGACTGCACACCTCAGAGTGGTATATCTATTACATATATATATATTTATATATACATATATATATAATACCAGCCCAGCTTGGCCAGTATAGTTAGGGCTGCATGGTCACTTCTATGTTAAACCTCAAAGTTTGCACTTTAATAACTTTGCAACCATTTGTCTGATTTACCTGAAATTTGGAATGCGCAACCGTCTAACATAGGTCTTTAGAGCCAGAAAAGTTTATTCTGGTCAGATGTATAGTTGAGGGACCATTGGGCACTCAAAAGTGAAAAATCATGCTTTTTTGTGCATTTTTCAGTAAGCCATAATGGACTGAAGAATGCATTTGAGTGGCTTCAAATTAGTATTTTTGCATGTGGCCTGGATTGAACTGGTGCTTTTTGAAGATTTGGTCAAAAAATATTGATCTATTCAAAACTTATTCCATTTTTTATGTACCATTACAGCCTATGGGAAAATGTATATGTGTATTGCGAAAAGTTTTGCAATCATATTTTTTGTTGTTGTTGAGCTCTCTGAAATTGTTTTGGTATGGAAACATTGAACAGGCACATAGTTACACCATTCAGAAGTTGAACAATTTCTCCATAGGATAACACAGCAGTGACCATGACTCCTTTCAGTGCCCATATCTCAAAAACAATTTGAGATACAGATTGCTCATCAAAAAAACAAAACTCTTAGTTCCCAGGGGGACAAGGTACAGAAGTAGGTTGGAAAACCATTAATGCCATGAATTTTGAATGCTTTTTCTGCCTTGTACGGTTACTGAGATATTAGGAAATTAGTATTCCAATTGCTCATTTTCGTGTCCGTAGGCCACTATTCCACCATCAGAGTTAGATTCAAAGTGCTTTTCAGTGCCTATATCTCAGAAATGATGTGCGATATGGATTTGGTCAATTCATCTTGCGTGAATGTCTCATCACAATTACTACAAAACATGCTACGGTTCACAAGATATTGACAAATGTGTATTACAAGGCTTCATTGCCCTATAGGGCTGCTGTATGGCTCCATAGCTATGTGTAAGTGGGAGTGCGGTTATATTATTATGCAGAAATGGGCAGCTTGGTGGGAGTGCAGGGCCCACCAACACATACCAATTACTATTTATATTACACTTTTTCAAAAAGAAAGGAAATTCTTTGCAATAAACTTCATTAATGCATCAGTTAGAATTGTTTCCACAGTGTCAAAAGTGTGGAGATTCAACATTAGGGTTACCCCTCCACAACCCCACCCCCATGCCCTCATCCTCAAAACCCTAACTCTGCATTCCCCCATGCCACCCCCACCCCACCACACACACATATGCAAGACACATGCAAGACTGTAAGACACTAAACGAGTCAATTACATTTGTAATCACAATAATCACTACACTGTACTCATTTCACATAACACTATACTAAGATCCATACTAAGACAGATCAGGAGATAGAGGATGGTGAAGCCCATAAATTGCTCCTGTGTATTAAGAATAGTTTAACGGAAAATCTGAAAGGATAAGTTTTTCCAACCGATTTTTAAATGTTGTTTTGTTGCCAATAACAATAACTTCAATTGGCAGTGGATTTCAAGGCTTGATAATGCACAAGGAATATAAAACTTTTCATAGCATAAGATTAAATCGCTTCAGTTGCAACTGTAAAGGGTGACCTCTAAGATTAAAAGTATCTTCTTTGAAAGAGAATCCTAGATTTACTAGTAACTGTGGATCATTAATAATCTTGTACATTAAAAAACAATCCTCTTTTAGTTGTCTAGTGGATAAATTCATTAAAGTAAGTGAACTGAGTCTAGATTTATATGGTACATCCTTCAGTTCCTTTACCACTTTAGTGAATCCCCTTTGTACATTTTCCAGTTTCATGATGTCCTGTTTCTTAAAGGGACACCAAAACTGTGAGGAAAAGTCCAAATGTGGATGGACATAAGCTCTATAAAGTGGCATAAGCACTTGGCAGTCCCTTGATTTAACATTTTTCTTTATAGCCAAAATGATCACATTTGCCTTATGTATCCTCAGAATCACTGGAGCAGCTGCACAGGGGAGGAAGCTGGATGTCATTGTCCACCTAGGGACAAATGACCTGGCTAAGAAAGGGATCAGAGCAGTGCAGGAAGAGTTTGTGGAGTTGGGGAGGGGCCTTATAAAATAGCACGCACGGTAACCTTCTCAGAGGTGCTGCCTGTCTATGGTGTAGGTGAGGCTAGGATGCTCCACACCATGGGATTCAATCAGTGGTTGAAAAATTGGTGCAGAGCTTAGGGATTTGGCTTCATTTGGGGAATGAGAATCCACCTGCAGTGATACAGGTCTATACTGGCATGATGGGCTGCATCTGTCCAGGAGGGGAACCAGGATCCTAGGTGATACATTTAAATGCTTCATTGGCAAGCATTTAAACTAGCCAAGGGGGGAGGCACTGGAAAGGAACAGGTAAATCCTAGCTCCCCAAAAAAGACAGGGTAGTAAGCGAGGTAAATGCCAAGATAGAGATGTCTATAGGGAGAAGGGCAGGGGGAAATGGAGAAAGTGACAAAGGCAATAAGGACAGGGATGGGGCAAAAAGGAGTAAAGCCATCAGGAAATGGAGGCTAATGAGTACCAATGCCTGTAGTCTGGGCAACAAGCTCCCTGAACTGGTGGCCTTGATGGAAGAGGGATGCCTGGATATTGTAGCAGTCACAGAAACATGGTACACAGAGATCCATGACTGGGATGTTAACATACCAGGGTAAACAACCTACAGAAGAGACAGGGAGGGGAGAAGAGGGAGAGGAGTAGCTCTCTATGTAAAGGAAGGGATAAAAGCAACTGAATAAAAGAGTAAACTGGGAGGAGAGGAGGCACTGTGGGTCACCTTAGAGACTGGAAGTGGCACAACAATCTGCACAGGGGTTGTATACAGACCTTCATGTCAGGGGGAAGGAATAGACAAGAATATAACAGAAGGCATTCTTAGGATGGCAGAGAAAGGGGAGATACTGTTGATGGGAGACCTGAATGTGCTAGATGTTAACTGGAGCACATTTGCTGCAGCCACATCCAAGAGCAGGGCAATTCTTGATGCCCTACTAGTGGCATGCCTCAGACAGCTGGTTTTGGAACCCACTCATGAGGGAGCAATCTTAGTCCTCATACTCTCAAAAGGGGACAGTGAGAGGATCTCAGATCTAGAAGTGGGTTGCCATTTGGGAACAAGTGACCATCAAACAGTGTGGTTCATGATAAACTCAGCTACAGAGTCAAGTAATACAAAAGTGAGGGCACTGGAGTTCAGAAAGGCTGACTTTGGCAAGATGGGAGAGTGCATTAGAAAAGCACTAGCAAACAGCCTAGAAGGAGAGGGTGGAGCAACAATGTGGAAAAATCAAAACTGCCATCACAGAGGCAGCAAGCATTTGTGTGAAGTAAATAAACAAATCAAAATGAAAGAAAAAGCCACTATGGTTCTCAAAAGAGGTGGTGGGGAAAGTCAGGTAGAAAAAGATAGCATTCAGGAAGTATAAGGAAACACAGAATGAGCAGGACAGAGAGCTATACCAGTTAAGGCAGAAGGAAGCAGGGAGGGAAGTCAGAATAGCAAAGGCCTAAACTGAGGAAAAGACAGCAAACTCAGTTAAGAAGGGGGATAAAACCTTTTATTGGTACATCAGGGAGCATAGAAAGACAAAGGGAGGAATAGTGAGGCTGAATAGAATGGACAGCAGGTGGGCAGAGAGGGACAGTGAAAAAGCAGGGATACTGAATGAATATTTATGCTCAGTATTCACAAAAGAGGAGGAGGGGGAGGTGCCTAATCCAATTAACAGAATCACTCTTGATAGGGGGGGGTCAATCTAAGTTCTTTCAAAAAAGAAAGGTTTCTGAAAGAACTCCTAAAACTGAAGGTGGACAAAGCAATGGGACCTGATGGAATTCACCCCAGAATTCTAAAAGAATTAAGGGGAGAACTAGTGAAACCACAGACTACCCTTTTTAACAAATCATGGGAGGATGGTGTGGTGCCTGAGGACTGGTGGAGGGCAGATGTGATTCCCCTTCACAAAAGTGGGACCAAGATAGAGGCGGGAAACTACAGACCTCTCAGTCTGACCTCTGTGGTAGGGAAAGTGATGGAATCACTTCTGAAGGAAAGAATTGTTGAGTAACTAGAGGCCAGTGGGGCACAGGACCCAAGGCAGCATGGGTTCACAGTGGGAAGGTCATGTCAGTTGAATCTAATTGATTTCTTAAACTGGGTGACCAAAGTAGTAGACCAGGGAGGGGCTGTGGACATGGCCTACCTAGATTTTAGCAAGGCATTTGACACAGTCCCACACAAAAGATTAATTGTCCAATTAACCAGCCTGGGAGTGGGTCCCAGGGTGGTAGACTGGGTAAAACATTGGCTGGACAACAGGACACAGAAGATAATTGTAAATGGAGTCCTCTCTGAAGAAAGAGGAGTTACTAGTGGGGTACCGCAGGGTTCAGTACTGGGTACAGTCCTTTTAAATGTCTTTATAAGTGACATTGCAGAGGGACTGGAAGGAAAAGTATGCCTCTTTGCAGATGACACAAGACCTGTAGCAGGGTTGATACACAAGGAGGCATGGTAAGGATGAGAAAGGGCTTGGCAAGGTTGGAGGAATGGTCAGAAGTATGGCAGCTTGGATTCAATGCAAAGAAGTGCAAAATAATGCAGCTGGGAAACAAAAACCCAGTGGAAGATTACACAATGGGGGGAGGTAGTAACAACAACAAAAATGGAAAGGGACCGGGGGGTAATCATATCATATGACCTTAATGTTATCAAGTAATGTGAGAAGGCAGTAGGGAGGGCTGGGTGTATACTGGGATGTATAGGGAAAGGCATCACCAGCAGAAAACAGGAAGTTATCTCTCTGTACAGACAGTTGATGAGACCCCATCTGGAGTACTGTGTCCAGTTCTGGAGAAACCATCTCTGCAAGGACATAGACAGGATAGAGGCAGTCCAGAGAAGGGCAGCTAAAATGGTACAGGGTCTGCAAGACAAGCCATATGATGAGAGACTAAATGAGCTTAATATGTATACCCTTGAGAAAAGGAGGGAGAGGGGGACATGATAGAAACGCTTAAGTACTTCAGTGGAATCAACAAAGTCCAAGAGGGTAGAATCTTTCAGAAAAAGAGATGTGCAGGAAGAAGGGGACACAATTTAGAGATAGAGGGGGGCGGTTCAGGGGCAATGTGAGGAAGTATTTTTTCACAGAGAGGGTGGTGAACACATGGAACAGCCTTCCTGAGGAGGTTGTGGGGTCTAAAACTGTTGGAGAATTCAGAATACATGGGACAGACATAAAGCATTTCTTGTGGGGGTAAGAAGAAATAGGCTGTTGGTTAACTAGGATCTGCAGCTTATCCTGTAGATAGGGAGATGGGCAGACTAGTTGGGCCAAGTGGTTCTTATCTGCCATCAAACTTTATGTTTCTAGGTATGGCTACATTAATTTGAGAGTTAGGAGAAACATTATTAGATACAAAGACCCCCAGATCTTTTTCTGTATCTGTATTAATCAATACCTTATTATTTAGAGTATAATTATGCTTTGGGTTATTTATCCTACAATGCATAATCTTATATTTTGTATGATTTAATTTCATACCCCAAGTAGAGATCCACAATGAAATACTATCTAAATCATTTTGCGTCAATTTTATTTGACCAGAATTTGTACAAAGTCCACCAATCTTGATATCATTGGAATATTTAATGGTGTTTGAAAGACAGTTTTTTGTTATGTCAGCTATGAATGGCTGAAAAAGGCAAAGGCCCAGAACCAATCCTTGAGGTACGCCGCTAGTGATGAATCCTATGCCAGAGAGCCGGCCATTAATGAGAGCTTGCTGTGTCCACTCAGTTAACTAGTTTGGTATCCATTTAACCACTTTAGGATTGATTTTACACCGGCATATTTTTTGCAATAATGCCCAATGTGGGTAGAGGTCAAATGCCTTATTGAAAATATGTGATGAAAAAACTAATACAGTATGACTGAATCTGTACTGCCAGCACAGTATGATGACACATGATTGCTGGCATATCTTCTTCATACAATGATATTTATGTGTCATAATTCAACAATTGGCTCGCTGCAGGTATCGCTGCTACCACAGAGATATGTGGTAGTAGGAAAGATAGAGCTGACACATACATAATACTTTTCAGATACTGCTCAGGTACGAAACTAGCACCATCACATGTTGTTATACTGCTGTGTTACCTGGAAATACTCATTAGCAGCATGTTATGATCAGCTTTGGATGTTACAACTGTTGCTTTCACATGTTACTTGTAAACTATACTAGAAATAATTACTTTTATTATTACTACCATTTCTTATTAGGATTGACTCACTCTATCAGAAAAAAATATGCAAACATCCAATGACTGTTGCTAGAGTTATCCAAACTCTCATTTTCAATATATCTATCTATAGATAACGTACTGTGTTTCATCATTTGTTAACAAGTGAAATATAGGCATCTGCTTAAATCGTTATTAATGTTTGAAACAGAAAAATGCTTACTGTGGGCCATCACCCATGATTGCCCAGCATGTGTTTGTGTACCCCCAAGACACTCTTATGGCAGCATAACTCATACAGTTGGTGGACCACAATGATGGATGTGTCTTGTAGTAAGTTTAGAGAGTTGTATGTTACTTCTATTACCTGATGCTGGTTGTCTCTGATCGGTTATGTTGCCTTGGCCCTTCCCCTGTTTGCATGTGTGTGTGTAGGGTGGTGGGCGAGGGAAATGAGGTGTTAGGGTTTTAAGAATGGGGTCATTGGAGTTGGGAGAGTGGGGTGGTAACCCTAATGTTGAATTTCCACACTTTTGTCACTGTAGAAACAACACTAACAGATGCATTAATGAGGTTTTTGCAAAGAATATATATATATATATATATATATATATATATATATATAATAGGGGTGCAGTCACACCCATACAGTTAGGGTTGAGTATGCACATCAATGTTAAACTCAACAGTTTGCACTTTAATAACTTTGCAACCATTTAATGGATTTGCAGAAAATTTGGTATGCCTCTTGCTGTGGTATAAATCTCTTGATCTTGCCAGTTTTGTTCCGGTCAGATGTGCAGCCTCTGAGTTACGGAGTGGTGGAAAAACATGTTTTTACTTATTGACCTGGCTAGGATTTTTCTTTAAACTTGCCTACTGCCCAGAGGGTTTGTTTGTTTAATATGAATTTTCAGGACTGAAAGGGACTACCCCACAGCCTTTTGCTAATCTGGTGAACAAACAATACACCATTTTTAAGTTATTGCAATTTAAAAATTAGAAAAAATAATTTCTTAGCATGCTCAGTAGGCAATTCAATAAAGCTGGTTGATACAAAAGAGGAATCTTACATTGTATGAGAAAATTCCTCTTTCATATGGCCACCATCTTTTTTCCAGTTTGCCTGAAATTCAAATTTAGAAACCTTCCAAAATGATATTCTGGGGAAGAACCAACACATGTAGCTTGCTTATTGTGACCCCCAAGGTGTATTCTGCACTTTACTGTTGAGAAAATGCCCTTAAAATGTCAGTTATTTAACATTTAAATTATTTGTTCATATTGGAGTCATGTGACATATGATCTTAGTTTGTATGATGATACAAACTATGATCTAACTTCGTATGATTCTGATGCAAACAAAGAATTTAAATGTGGATATCTCAGCCTTTTTTTTTTATATTTTCTCACCAAATTTTCAACATATACATTTTTGGACCCCACCTCATGAGCAATGTCACTGTTATCTCATTACTCAGCCCAGAAAGGTGATTTCATGGTCACTGCACACTTAGTGGTGGGCGAAGTGGGCTCAGTCCACTCTGTGAAGTGATTCATGGAGTAAAGGTGGATTTGCAGAGTATTCCACAATGCAAAGCGGAGTACTTAGCATTATAATCGGTAACGTGAAGTCCATTGAAAGTGATGACTTTGCGTTACCTTGCCTTCCCAGACCACTACTCCACCAATCTTAGAAGTGAAGTGCATTGGAAACAATGTACTTTGCCTCACTTTGCCTTGTTTTTAAGCACCAAAGGCAAATTTTGCAGTGATTCATGGGATTTCAGGTCACACGGGCTCTATATTGAACTGCACAGCCTCAGTTCAGGGTAGTGTGTGTAGGAAGCTGTAGGAGACAGTGTGCTCTGAGAGCTGTCTGTGATGCAAACCTTCTAAAAGCTGTTAAAAAAAAGCATTTTTGAGTTTTTTGGGGGACTCAAACTTTAGTTCATCGATTGTAGGAAACCCTCCTGCGCTCATATCATCAAGCATTTTTGTTTGAGTGCGGATTTTGAATGTTAATGTACAACATTGAGTGCGTGTAGTAAAAGACAGTGAAAGTGTGCTTTGAGGGAGGGGCGTATCTATGGTGTAGGTAGATTTAAGTTGAGAAATAGGGATTTCTTTGTTTTTTTGGTTATATTTTTGTCATATAACTGACTGCGTTAAGGTACAGACAGTAATATTATCAGTAATTACTGAAATTTTGTTGCTGATTGTGTGCTGTTTGAATCTGGTGCAGCAGTTCATAATTTCAGGTTGTTTACAATATGTTGCATATTACTGAACTTTTCAAATTGCTATGCGTTACTCGTTGACCATTGTAGACAAACAGTTCTGTATGTGTGTGTGTGTGCAGTGTTGCATGACATCAAATAATACACCTTGTATTGTGCCACCGTGTAATTGCAGACACAGCAGTGTGAACCTGCTATCCACTGTAGCTGCCTGATTTTGTTCTGCCATCATGGTATCTGTTCTTTTTTTTTGCTGCTTGTACTGCCTTAAAAAATCTGCAGTCTGTGCTCCCCCCCACTCCCACCAGCAAAAGGAATTTTTTTTCCCAGATTGGATTATTTGTGACCTCAGCACAACTGGTTACTGAAGGTGTTTTCACTTATGAATTTGCGTGACCATCTCTATCTGCTGCTGAAGCCACTGTTGTTTTTTTGGCTTCTCATCCAATGTCCCCCCAATCAGAGAATGAATGTACCAAAATCTAAATTTGTGTAGAATATTGTTGTTGATTCTCCAAAATGCCCTCAAAGAGATGTGCAAGCAAAGCCGGATCTCACCATGGTACTGCTGCCAGTAAGATAGTCTGTGGGTGTGGTAGTACGCAGACACAGAAGTGCATTGCTGATGTGAGGAAAGGTATTTCTCCTGCAATGTTTTTTTACAGCCCAATCAGTAGCTTCACTCATAGTTGAAGGAGATGATGTTTTCCCAGCCAGTGGTGTTAGTCTTACTGGTGTTAGTGGTGGCGGAGGTAGTATTAGTATTGTTGTGTCAAGTTCTAATTCCGACCAGTGTACTATTTCCAAAACTATTGAGTGTGAAGCAGTGCAAGTGAGTGGCAGTGTAGATGATGTTGTACAAGGCCCCAATTTTTCTGCGGCACTTTGGAGCAAAGTTCTGCAGCAGGGTTCCCATTTGCCACAGAACTTCTGCGGCGGTGGATGGTTATTTCTGTGGCAATTCTGTGGCACACATCTGTCACACTGTTCCCCTTATTTTTATACTCTGTTGTTGTTTTTCTTCATATTTGACATTCAGTACATAAAGACATTAGCCCAAAGGACTTGTGCTTTTAAAAAAGACAAAGCAAACCTCTGCATACATTTGTATGGTTATTATGGAATGTTTCATCCCAAAAGTGTATGCTGTAAAAAGTTTTAATTTGTGTTGTTGTTTTTGTGGAGTCTTGTGACATTCTTATTATATTATATTTTTTCCTCTTGAACTAACTTTCATACTCCTCACCTAGAGGACACATGTGGAAATAATCTGTTTCAGGTCAGTATTCCTGATACTAGCTTTGAAAGTTTTTTAACAGACAGGCAGATTTGTTTGTGTATGTATATGTTCATATCTGTGGATGTACATATTACGTCACTTTCATTAAGACAATGTGTTCATATGCTAATAAATCTTTTTTAAACCGATGTGTGTGCTTTGTTTAATTTGTACTGTGAAATAAAGATGTCAGATTCACTGTACAGCACCTTCACACATCTTCATGAGTCATGATGTTTCATGCATGCCACATAAAACACAAGATTAATACTGTATTGCTTAAAACACCAGACAAGCCTTACACACAGCAAGAGCATGTTTTGTTTTTGCTAGAATTTGACACACACACACACACACAATAATCAAAAAAGATCATGGTCCTCTCCTAGCTGGCACCATCCCACCTGGGGACATGCTTGTAAATATAATTATTTAAGCACTAAGGCACGACAGGGTGTGTGTTATCATGTAATAACGTCACTCCTGGGGTGGGTTGAAGCATGAGGTGAAGCTGAGTGCTTCCACCACCCCAGGAGTGACATTAATACATGATAACACAATCCCTGGAGTGCCTTATTGCTATTACACAATGGCTCATTGTCATACAAAATAAAAAAAAATATATGATTTTAAGGAATCCAAATGGTCATCATCCATAGCCAAAAGTGCACCATCCATAGCATCCAAAAGCAATACAGTGATGTTATTGTGTAATAACATCACTGTCTCAGGCACACATTGACCAATCAGAGTACAGGAAATTTTCTTGCCATTGTATAATTAATAATAATGCTCTCACACACTGAAATATTTTAAACAATTCTAATACTCTCCTGGTGAGAGACCCCTGTATTTTGTAGTCTTTATTAGTATTTATTATATTTAATGCTTTGCAGCTGGGATGGAAGAGCCTGCACATAAAATATGAAATATGTCTGTAGGGGATCTGGACAAGAGGGCATTACTATTGAAAGAATAATTCAGCCCAGAGGGCAGTATTATAGTTAAGTAAATTTGCAATCAGTATCACCAGCAGTGATGGTACTATACCAGTTAGGAGGGGATGTGTTTTATTTTTTACCATATAAGCATGTTAGTCTACATATGTAAATACAAGATAAAGATTCAGTGATGATCTCATCTGTCCTACATTTTTTAATATGATACTAATAAGGAAAATAATATGAAAGTGTATACCACCTTAGGCATCACATTTCAAGTAATTAATTGATCATTATTTTGTTGTAACAACAATTCACAACACATGATTAAAACTGAACTAAATTCCTATATTTTTTTCTCAGAGATTCACATGATTTCCTCAAACTAGATAAATAAGTGGATACAAAATGAGAACACCGACATACAGGTAGTTTGCTCAGGCTGTGCTGGAAATAGTTTTGCAAAAAAAAAAATATCAGTTATATGGATGTCCCAACTATTTTTGCACAGAATGCACAATTAATCAGCTCTGTGTAAATAAATACTGGACACATCTGGATACACAGGGGAAAAAAAAGACACTGGTTCTTTGACATAATGACAGGAAAAACTATCAGTAATGTGCTGTTAATCTATGCATAGACGGTAAAATCATTGCCAGACTACTAATATACATACTGTAGGAATACCCAA
The DNA here is from genome assembly GCA_016271365.2 of Neoceratodus forsteri. Taxonomy (NCBI): domain Eukaryota; kingdom Metazoa; phylum Chordata; order Ceratodontiformes; family Ceratodontidae; genus Neoceratodus; species Neoceratodus forsteri. The sequence continues at coordinate 98,510,368 of CM057457.1, read as the reverse complement.
AGAACTCCAGAAATTAATCAAGGAAAAAATAACTACATAGATCAATGAACCACAAATACTTTACACTAAATGGGTCTAATTTATTGCAGTGTCCCTGTCAACTTTCTGATTAAAGTTTTAAAACTTTCCTATGAAGTTCTGCTGCATTCTGTGCAAACCTATTCAGTACTTTTGCATAATTGATATTAATCTTTTTCAAAACCATGCCCAAGACAGCTATCTGTATGTTGTATTTTTTATTTCTTTATTTACTTAATTTATTTTATCTGAGGTAATTATGTAATCATCTGCGTATATAATATAGAAATTTGGTGAGTTCTGATGGCGTGTGTGTGTGTGTGTGTGTGTGTGTGTGTGTGTGTGTGTGTTTGTGTGTGTGCGTGTTTTATGTGGTGAACGAATGTGTCAGGAAAACATTGAAAATTTTAACGGGGTTATTATAATATAATAGCATGAATAGCATGAACAGCCAGGGATGCAGACAATTTCTCGAGTGAACTTCCATGTCAGTTTGATTAGCTACTCACAACACAGGCACAATTAAATAAAGTGATCCAGCTGAGACAGAAGCAGATACAGTATCACCAGATTGCAGATGCAAATGCTGACAGACTTCAAATTTTAAACTAGCCATTGACAAACATTTATTCAATGCCTGCTTTTTTTATTTTGTAAACTAACCGCAAATTAGAAGGAAGTCTGTTATTTGACAGGAACACGAGTATTGCATCAAGAGAATTGGGTCAGCACCAACAACAGAACAAAAACGGGCCCCCGAAGTCCCGATTAGTTTTCTTTAAGTGCAGATAATATTTTATTTAAAGCATATCCAGGGGCATATTTGGCTGACATTAAAAAAAAAAAAATTAAACCTGTAGCCTTAATGCCCAATGGTCATGCCACAACAAATGAATTGCAATCGGCTTATATATCAAAGACTAGCTCATTCTTGGAGCATCTGCCAAAAAGTGGTCTATTTGGATGCACTGTAAATAAAATATTGTAAATTATACCATTAAATCAATAGCATTTTCTGCCCAGCTGAGCCCTGACATATCCTGTACCCCTCTGTGCTAGTGTGAACTCACATCAGAATAATGTTTTCTGCCTTTCTGGTGCTGTGATAAGGAGAATAAGGAAGAAGACCACATTGCTCCGAGGGACACTACCAAGGGTAAGAATTAAAGCAAGAATTAAAGATAGTTGATATCATGCAGTCCCATTACTAACTCCCTCTTGACCAACATAATTATTATTTCTGTTTGGTGCTTTAGAGCTTTAGCAAAAGAGTTTATTTTAGCATTTAGAGAACTCGCAGAACAGAGTCGTCCTCCTGAAGGAGTGTGTACTGCCGCAGAGCAGGAATCCACAGAGCACCCACTGAGCCCCGACACATCTCGAGCACCTCATAGCCACTCTGTGCTTGTGAGCTAATGTCAGAATATTAAATGTAGTTAATACCGTGCAGTCCCATGACTTACTCCCTGGTTCAGTCAGATGCTTGAAGCTTTAGTAAAAAGGTTTTTGCAGCATTTAGAGAACTTGCGGGCCATACTCCTGAAGGACTGCGGACCTTCACTAGTTTTAATTCATTTTATTTTAAACTACTTTTTAAGGGACAGAGCATGCGATTCACTATGGTGAGCAGCCATCCAGTTGGATACCCGACCTGCAGTCCAACCCCTGAGCCCAGACACATCCCAAGCCTCTCTGTGCTTGTGAACTCACATCATAAAAAATCAATAATCTGAAATAATAGACTGCCTTACAGTGGATGAGGGGATGCTGACCGGAATAAAGCAGGGACAGTGTTGAAGCACCAAAATGCCAGTGGAGATGGACTTGGGGGGGAGAGACCATATGAGACCGACAGGTGCTGCACACAAAGTAGGGACCCGTTTCATCCGCTGGTAAGCCGTGTTAATTTCTTCTGCTACATTACAAAAACCTCCACCACTCAAAGCGCTGCTCTCTCTGCTATCTGTGATCCAGATCCTGATTGTTGTGTGTTGACGTAGGAGACACTAAGTGACTGGCTTATTCTTATGGTATTTTTTATTTTTGCCAGCAAAAACAAAGCAGTCATTTGTTTGGCAACCATACAGTTTCTGTTACTGAAACTTCACTAGGGCTGCCAATTAGTTTCCAGGGTCGGGCACAATTTCTGCAGTTTCCACGGTTGGGTGCAATTTCTGTGGTCAGGCACAAGTTCCGCGATCAGTTGTGAATTCCACGGATTTTTCCGTGGTTGACCGTGGCTGCGGAATTGCAGAAAACACGGGGCTATGATGTTATACTTCCAAGTAACATCCCAGTAACTGAACCTGAGCATTCTGATAATCATCTCAACGATAGCATACAATGTGATATTTTGTCCACCATGGTTCATGTCATGCATTTTCCATGCAGTGATTCACAGTGTGGTGAAAAAATATCAGATGATGGTTGTGTTGATGATGATGATGAATCTGATGATGATGATGTTGCTGTGGTTGCAACATGCAGTCCACATGCCAGCATTCAAACAGAAGATGTGGTTGTTTGTGATGTTGATGAATATGATGATGATGTAATTGACCCCAGTTGGGAACCAGAGAAAAATAAATTTAAGATGGCTGTGTCTAAGTCTGTTTGCATTAATCACTCCCATGTAAAAACTTGTGATTTACCAGTTTCAGTTGATGGTGATGATGATGATGATGTCCGAGTAATAATGATAGGTAGTAGTGGTGGTCAGTTGCAGTCCAAGTGTGCAGTGCCCAAAACATCATGTAGTGCCCCCCCACTTCAGTGCTTAAAAGAATGGAGTTCAATAAGCAGCATCATGGACATGTTAAAAGTAGAGCATCACAATCCCTTGTTTGGGATTTTTTTTGTTCAAGATGCAAATGATGAGTCATTTGTAATCTGCCAGGTTTGGCATGTGCATGTGAGTTGAGATAAAAGGAGGAGCCATCTGGGGACAGGAGGACAGCATACACATCTTAAGAATAGGTACATGGCACTGTGGACCCAGCACTAGATGGCAGTTAATACCACAGCGGGGCAATCACCTTTGACAGCAACCATAACAAGCATGTTATCCCCTTCCATGACTGTTAAGTCCAGTAGGAAATTAAATGTGTGCAGTAGTGAGGAAATAAGAGCAGCTGATTACTACCGGCATGATGAGGTGGAGGAGCATAATGATTTTGAAATGTTGTACAGTGCTGGTGAGAATAGCAGTTTTGGTGGTGGTGGTGGTGAATGCAGTATGTCTAGTGTAAGTGGTACATCAACCCCAGTTGGCAAATCTGGTAAAATAATTGCATTTCTGGGTACGTCATCATCACCTGTGCAACCTTCTTCATCAAATGTCCACACTCTACCCTCTGCCATTCATCACAGAGCAGAACCATTTGTCATCACACCCCATGTGAAATGTTTAAGGCAGCCCATGTTACAGAGTGATTTTACCCATAAGCTGAAGTACCCACCCAATCATACAGTGTCATGTGAACTTAATGCTGCTGTAGCTGAAATGCTGGCAATTGATCTTTTGCTCTTATCCTTTGTGGAGAATTATGGGTTCCAGTGGTTTGCTGCATGTGCCTGTCCAAAATGGGAAGTCCCATCCAGGACATACTTTTCAACCTGTACTGTCCCCGAGTTGTTCCGTACTGTGTCCTACTCAGTGAGACATGCCCTTCAACATTCCTCCTCTCCATTCATCTATTTAACTATGGATATGTGGACAAGTAGCAAAACAGTGGGAAGTTCATATTTGTGTATAACTGCACACTGGGAGCAGGTGCCAGGGGTTGTTTGTGAAGTTGGTAGTGTGAATAATCAGTGCAGTAAGGTGGATTGTCATGGTAGCAATCTTCCAGGAATTTGACAGCATGCAACGATTGTTATGCACAATGTGACCTGTTCACACACTGGTGAAAACATGTTGGACGTGGTATTGACTGAAACTGACAAGTGGCTGAACCATCTGTCCCTGAGAGCTGGGTTCATAGCAAGTGACAATGGGTCAAATGTTGTGAAATGCACCACGAACGGTGTGTTTTTTTTTTGTGTTCCATGCATGGCCCATTATTTAAATCTTATGGTGCAGGAGTTTCTGCAGCACCCTGATGTAAAGGAAATCCTGACCATTGCACGCCATATCTGCTCTCACTTTTCACGATCGGCAAAGGCCCATGAACAACTGCAGCAGTTGCAGATGAAAAACAGCCTCCCTCAGCACCTCTTGAAACTGGAAGTTGTCACCCAATGGAACTCCACTTTATACATAGCAGAGAGGTTGTATGAACAATACAAAATCATCGCAGAATATCTTGTGATGCACGGTAGCCGTGACAGTTCCAGGGCCTCCATGTCTATTACGACTGAACAGTGGCACCTCATGGACTCTGTAATAACAATTTTGCAGCCTTTTGAACATGCCACTCAGGTAGTGAGTGGCGAGTCTGCCTCCAATAGCCAATCAATTCCATTGCTGTGGGTGCTGAGGCAGACATTGGGGAATGTACAGCATGGCCTTGATGTTGCTGGAGACAGTGCTAGCAGTATGTTGCTGAAACACATGCTGACAGTATTCAACCAGAATCGTCACATTTTGAGCATTCAGTGTAGTAACAACTTTGCCATATCAACAATGCTGGACCCACTATACAAACAAGGAATTGCATCAGTACTGGAGAGAGGGCTTGAACAGGTAAAAAATATCAGTGGGCAACTGGTGCGCTTGGTTCATGGGGCACAGAAGTCACGTGCCAAGGTAACCAACCTCAGCAGCATAATCTGGCTGAAGGTGTACCTGGAGGACCATCAAGCATGTACTGCAAGGGGAAGCGGACTGCAGTTCCAAGTGGTCTGTCATCCAAAGATGCTGGCATCAACCCGCTTTGGGAGGCTTTGTCCCAAGTGGGGATTTGTGAAATAAATGATTCCGGAGAACAGGATGATGCATCAACAACTGTACTTAGTGTGGCACAGAGAATGCTTGAGTTACATTTGTCTGATAACAGGCATCTGCCAATAACTGATGATCCTCTTTTGTACTGGAGTGGAAAGGTCAGTGAATGGACAGAGCTGACTGCAGTGGCACTGAAGTACCACATATGCACACCCTTCAGTGTAAGTGTTGAGAGGGTATTCAGCTCAGCAGGTGCAATAGTCAGAGGTCGTTGGACAACCCTCTTTCCTGCAAATGTTAGCTTGTTAACATTCATAAAAATGAATGAGATGCACATACCAGTACAGACTGCAACCTCGGTATTCATACCTCGGCCTAGTCATGGTGGTTTTGCTGATGTGGAAATGGGCCATCTTGGTGGCACTGTCAGTGGCAGCATGAAATGGCCGACCACTGACGTAGATGATGACACAATGGAGAAAGAATTTCCCAGTGGTCAGACTTCAGACATAGATGACTGTGAGGGCAGCTTTCTTTATGAGGATGATGATGTGGTTAATATTGGCAGGTTTTAACTGAAGTGTTAAAAGGCAGTGTGCCTCCCTAGATTCAGACCACCACTACCGGGACTGATATTAACCATTGTGTTACATGAGGTCCCTGCACCCTAATTGGTACCCTCAGAGGTAAACCGTTGACAGCTAGTGCTTAAGCATATGTTATACTAACATATAGGGCTAAGGGCATCTACCATACAAGAGTAGATGTCAGGATATGTACGCATATTGTTGTAATACACTTTGCTTGCTAATACATATATTCTCCTATGTATTTTCTGTGTATTTACTTGCAAGATGCCAAGGCACCTGTGTCCTTGGAATAATTATGATATATAAGTCGGCATTGCCACCTTTTGGTGATTTATACCACTACACTGACTTATGTAAGACTCTGTATAAGAACTCTTTTGTTTCACAAACTGATGAATACTACAAAATTGTATAATGTTATCTTGGACCATGGAGCCTCCTCTAATTTAGCCAATAAGGCTCATCTCTGTAACTAGAAATGTTTCTATCTTACAGTAACCATAGTAATTATCATAGGTATATAATGTGATACACTAGTCTTGTACCTCGGAGATCCCAAGAGACACAAAGAAACCTCAAGGTATAGGGAACACTTAGCACTACCTTCCAGTTTGTATTGGTAAGAACTGCTTAGGGCAACTGTGATTTTCTCCTTTTGGTAGTAATAAACAAGTTTATTACTCTCATGCAACGTGTCTGTGATCATTGCATTCCCAATATTGCCAAGAAGCTGAAAGTGAGGTTTAGACCTCCTGATAATTGGCAACTGCATGAAGGCAATATTTGGTGTTTGTAAGTTTTCACTTGTTGCTATAACTTTTTCCTTTCTCATGGAGACAGTAGGTGTACATTCCTGTATCACCTCTCCCATTTTAAAACCAGTTTGTAGTCACTTACAAAGTCTGGCTGTCTTCCTTTCTGGTGTGGTCGATGCTGACTCGACTCACTACATTACAGCTTTGAATTGTAAGTCTACAACTTATGCAGTAGCCCGGCTGTGTATAAAGTGCTCCTATTGTGGTTCGATACACAGCACTGTGTCTTTTTCACAGTTTGATTTCTCATTCCCTCCCACACAATGGCCACCATATCAAATATCTGCACAGAACTGAGACTCGATGTCTCGAACTTCCTTACCTCCCATGGAGGATGGGCTGACTTCGCACGGGATGCAAGTCAATCCAAAAGCCCTATACTGGGATTTCAACCCAGTACACAGAGACAAAACTATCAACCATTAAGCGTCAGGCAAAAGAGTTGCTGGTCACGGCTCTCTATGCTGCTCTGGAAGCTTCCGGAGCGAGTTTTAAACCCTTGATCTGCAAATTTCATCTCTTAAGCAACAGATGGGTTTGCAAGAAATGGAATGTGTTAGACTGCAGCAGAACTTGGAGTCTGAACTCCAAACTCTACGGAATGAAAAGGATTCACTTTTGCATCATTCAGCTCAAGCTGGAGAACAGGAACTTTGTAGGTTGAAGCAGGAGTGTGAAAGTTTGAGACAGGATAAGGGACAGGCATTGCACATGAATGATTTGCTAAGTGCTGCAAATGCTCAGTTGAGTGAGGAGATGGGAGAGCTACAGGATGAGATGAACCAGGTATGTAATAACTTAGAGGTGGCTACAAGGGACAATCATGAACAGAGCACTGTGTATGGGGTGTTGCAGAAGCAAATGCAAATGAGGTTGACATGGATGTTGCAACTGCGAGTCATGCTGAATGTAAAACCAAGATGGTGAAACTGCACCATCAGTGGGAGGTTCTGGCTGGACATGTTAAGGCGATGAGAGGTGTAGCCCCTGCCTTACTCATGTCATGTGAAGGGGAGGTATCAGATGATGACATCTCTCAGTAAAACACCCAGTTACACCCCTACTATGGCCCAGAAACCCCACCCACCCATCCACAACATGGCGGGTCCCCACTCCACCGACACCATGTCGTATGTCATCGATGTCGTGACGCCTATCATGGGAGATGCCAACATGGTGGCCGCCATAATGGGGGGGAGCAGGCCCAGGCCTGGTCTCGATGGCACTACCGATAGCCGTTATTAATATGGAAGATAGGCAAGAGATAGAAACGATGACTGAAACTGCAATAGGCAATGTACCTCTTCCTGAAAGAAGTAAATAGGCCATTAAAACCCAGATTAGGCAGCTTCTGCAGGAGGCTGGCACTCAGAATGGTATTGTTCATACTGCGGCAGAGGCTGCAGCTTGGGCTGCCCTAGACAGCACCCGAGACAATCTACCTCTGCCTGAGTGACCCAGTAATTCCCTACAAATGGCCTACTCTGTTCAGCAGATAGCTGACAGTATTAGTAGGATGAACCCATCCGACAACCTCAGGTGTCACTTAGAAAAGGTGCATTCTAAATCTGAGATGCTTAGCCTCGCTGCAGAATACCAAGTCCAAATACTACGCCAGACCATCGATCCTAGTTTTATGGGCAAAACTCCCCTATGCCATTCACCAGGATGGGAACGCCACCTTTGATGAGGTTGCAGCTGAGCTCATTTCTGATCACAGCTGAGCTGTAGTAGGAGTGATTCTTGCATACCCTGTAAAACAGAATGCAAAGGAAAGTCCAGCGACTTACCACCAGAGACTTTGGATGGTCTACTGAGCAGGAAAGCACCTGGCGCAAGAAGCTGCGGATGTAGATCTTAGTGAGTATAAGACCCTGTTCTTTAGGAACGTGATTCCTGCAGTACGAGAAAAGGTACAGCCAACTACCTACCCCAGTATGCATAGGTTTGCCGACATTTTTCGGAAAACCGAGAGAGTTTATCAACTCTATATCCGTGATCTGGGCTCCAGTTCCAAGAAGGTAGCCACTGTGGAGCCTGCTTCAGAGGCCACGATGCACTACACTGTGGAAGGGCAGGCCCAACATCAACAGGCCCCTCCAGCTGATAACCAACACCCCCAACAGACCCAACACCAACAGCAGCCACAACAGCAACAACAATAGGGTGGGAAGCAGAACTGGCATAAGAATAAAAAGCATAAGGGAAAAGGTAAACCCCAACAACAAAGAATAGGCCCTTCCTATAGAGAGATAGCCAAAGAGAATCAGAAATTCTGAGAGCTCCTGGGACAAGTGCACTCTATAGCAGACGCTGTTCCAACACAGGTCCTTGCGGCCGTACAACTGGTGACCCAGGCCCCAACAGGTCATGGGGATACTGGAAGTGCAGGCCTTCAGGCCCATAGAGGCCTGAACCCAGAAGCTCCTCACTACAAAGCATCAGTGCAGCATGGTAAAGTGATTCACAGGAGTCTGGCCCAACCTCTTCATGCTTCCAGTAGTATAGATTGACAATTACAGGCCCCAGTCTGGATTGTAAACAAGCAGGTCTTGGATACAAATGGAAGGCCCTGCACCGAGGCCAAGGTCTGGGGCTGCCTACTTGTAGGCTTGCTGGATACAGGTGTAACTGTATCTGTATTACATGATGAACATCCAGACACATCCCCTTGGTCCACCAGATGTAGGACCAACATGTCAGGAATTGATGGTACTAGGCTCCTGCATACCGTTCTCTACCCCTACCGGTAGAGCTAGCCCATCTAAAGGCCTCACACACTTTCCAACTGATGGTAATGCATGATCATGCTAGTATCATAGGAATTGACTTCCTTGCACCACATGGCTGTGTGGTGGATCTAGCTAACATGCTACTGATACAGATTCAGGGTCAATACCATACCATTTTGATCCCTGATTCACACGTTGTGGCGACAATCTCCACCAATGACAAGGAGTAAGACGTCATAGATGTGTTCAAAGGTGATGAGCTTTTCCCAAAGCTTCTCCCCATTTTGCAATGACATTTGGAGGCATTTGCAATAAACAAACATGACTGTGGCAGAATGCACACTGTCATCGAAGTGCCAGGCCCAGCACATGAGAGGCAAAGACAGTACCGTTTTCCAACTGAGGCCTTGCCTTCTCTTAGAGAAACAATCAAGTCATTCCTCAAGCAAGGAGCCCTCAGAACTTGCATTTCTTCTGCTAACTCCCCAGTGTGGCCCTTGAAAAACCCCACAGGTGCCTGGAGACTTACTATTGACTACAGGAAACTGAATCAGGTCACCCCCAGTTGTTCCCCAACTGTGGCATCAGCACCTGATGTGCTACGACTCTTGACCTCTGACCTGAAATGATTCAGTGCCCTGGACATTTCCAATGGTTTTTGGTCATTACCATTGGCCTTTAAGAGTCAATATAAGTTTGCCTTCACCTTTGAATGAAGACAGTACACGTGGACTTGCTTGCTGCAAGGATTCCATAATAGCCCACCCCTGTTCCATCTGCACAAGATGGATGACCTCGAGAGTTTCTCTACTCCCCAATGTCTCTTGCAATATGTGGATGACCTGTTGCTGGCAACAGCCACACAGGAACAACATCTGGATCTCTTGGACGAACTACTGACTCTCATCCAGACAGCAGGCCTGAAATGCAATCCAGCAAAAGCACAAATATGTCAGAAAGAAGTACTCTTTCTGGGTCTGAAAATAACTGACCAAGGTCGAAGCCCTACCTAGAAGAAGATACAGGGATTGCAAGACTTGCCATTGTCTACCAGCATGGCAACTCTTCGAAGGTTTCTAGGTATGGTGAATTATTCGAGAGATTTTATTTGTAATTTTTCTCAGAAAGCTGCTCTTCTGTATGAGCTACTCAAAAAGGACATCCCATGGACTTTGAGCCCTATACACACCCAGGCTGTGACGTTACTGAAGCAGACCTAGGCATCTGCCCCAGCTCTGGTCAACCCCAATCCAGCACTACCATTCCCTCTGGAATGTGCCACCTCTAACATTGCCATGTCAGCAGTGTTGGCCCAGAAGGTTCATGGCACCCTGAGACCCACTGCATATGCTTCACACCTCTTGACCCCAGTGGAACAGAAGTACAGCCTTTGTGAAAGGAACCTTCTGGCCACCTACTGGGCTGTCAAGCACTTCCTGTATATCACTGGGTACTCTCCACTGATCATCAGTACCAACCATACCCCAACTACCTTTCTGCTCTCAGACAGAGTGAAGGATGGGCCAGTCTCCAACACCACACTGACACATTGGTCACTTCTTCTCCAGGACAGAGACATACAGGTGCACCCAACAAAAATTTCATCTATGCTGGCTCATGGACTCCTTTTCCAAGGAGAACCCCATGACTGTACACTGCAGTCACCTGATCGGTAAGACCTGCTTAGGGCAACTGTGATTTTCTCCTGTTGGTAGTAATAAACAAGTTTATTACTCTTATGCAATGTGTCTGTGATTACTTGAATTCCCAATATTGCCAAGAACCTGAAAGTGAGGTTTAGACCTCCTGTCAACTGCCAGCATTGTGCATGAGTTTGTCCACCCCTCCAGACCACTACCACCACCAGGACTGATGTTAGCCACTGCCACCACTGAGCATGAGTTTTTCCACCCCACCGGACCACCACCACCACCACCGGGACTGATGATGACCACTGTCACCACTGAACATGAGTTTGTCCACCCCCGAACCACCACCACTTGGACTGATGTTAGCCACTGCCACCACTGAGCATGAGTATGTCCACCCTGGACCACCACCACTGGGACTGATGTTAGCCACTGCCACCACTGAGTGTGAGTTTGTCCACCTCACTAGACCACCACCACCACCGGGTCTGATGATGGCCACTGCCACCACTGAGCATGAGTTTGTCCACCGCCCCAGACCACCACCACCACCAGGACTGATGTTAACCACTGCTACAACTGAGCATGTGTTTGTCCGCCCCCCAGACCACCACCACTGGGACTGATATTAGCCACTGCCACCACTGAGCATGAGTTTGTCTGAGCCCCCAGACCACCACCACTGGGACCGATATTAGCCACTGCCACCACCACCAGATGCAGGAAGATATAACAGGGAATGACATCATGTGCCACAGCTATCATCACCAGCACCCACCACCAGTGTCATTCGGACAATATTTTCCCATTACATTTACATTTACCATGGCAAGGCAGAGGGAGTCAAACAGGAGACCACATCCATCAGCCACAGGCACAACGCTTTTTAATACTTAAATTATAAAATGAGTATGTGTACTAATGTTTTTTATGCTATTTAACTTCCTTTAGCTGTATGTTTTGTTTTCTGTAGCTTTTCTGAGCTGCAATGGTCAAACACATAAGGTAAACTTATTTTGTTTTTTTACAGGTCAACAAAAATACTCTCCTTCACTGAAAATCAGTATGAATGGCATGGCAGTTGTACCGTACACATGAACCTATGGAATATCCATTTGAAATCTATACTGTTAAGTATCAAGAGTTTTGGGAGGCAGTATAGCATAGTGGTTTAAGGCTCTGCACTGGGTTTGAATCCCACAGACCCCACTTGCATATACTGTGTGACCCTGAGCAAGTCTCTTAACTTCCCTGTGCTCCCAGGTTGTACCTGTAAACAAACTTTCAGCTTAGTGTGTCTCACCTGGTAAAAGAAAAGGTGAAAAAAAAATGTATGTCATCTGTTCAATTTTTTTAAAGGACTGCAGCAAATGCAACTGAGTACCATTCATTAAGTAGGTGACATGTGTACTTCACCAAAACTATTTCTGTAAGATATTATGCACTGTATTCTGAACTTGTAGCTGCGCAGCCATGACCATGACAATGTTGAAAAAGTTGTACACAGGTTGTGTTACTTGACAAGATGTGGTTTTAAAATGTATTTTGACTTGATATTGAGAACCAGGGACAATCAAGTTGTAAAGAAGTCATTCATTTATTTTTTTTTAGGAAACTTTCAGATGCTTTGTTGTTGTGTCAAAGTGGCCTTATCCAAAGAAGTTCTTCAACATCAGCCCCCCTCCTCAGGCTGGGGCAGACATACAACATGCAGAAGTCATTTAATTCGATGACCATGACCATCAATAACAACCAGACTCGAGAAGGATGCAGTTGTAATCTATGAAGAAATAACCAAATAAGAAACCATTAGAGACAAACCTGCAAATATGCTTCCCCCACAACCCCCAAAACAAAATTCTTACATTCATTTGCTTGAGAGTTATCCATTTCAAATTTCTATGCAAAAAGTTCTCATCGAGCACTGGAATGTGCACACCATCAGTATCTGTGACCTGTGACACAAAACAAAACAATGAGTACATGTCCATGTCAACCCCACCTACAAATACACAAATATATATATATATATATATATATATATATATATATATACCAACTCACCAAAGCTACTATTAGTATACAGACAAAAGGGCACCCTTCCATCCGGTTGAGATGATCACATTGCATTTGCTGGAATTGCAGCGCACATTGGACCAGCAACAGTTTGCTCATGGTCATCATTTTATTCTGGGGCACTTTCATGTGGTGTAACGCTCACATTTGACTTCGTCACCACTTGTCAATTTTCTGGACACAAGACAGTTGCATTTTTGGACATTGAGAAAAAATCTGGGGACTCTGTGTCAGTACTGCACACATGATTGATTGTGCCATTCATTCTGGGGGACTTTGCATATGGTGTAATGCTCACATTTGACTTCATCACCACTTGTCAATTTCTGTACACAAGACAGGTGCATGTTGGCCATGCAGAAAAAATCTGGGGACTCTGAGTGAGTACTGCATGCATGACTGAGTGCACCATTAATTCTGGGGGACTTTGCATGTGGTATAATGATCACATTTGACTTTGTCACCAATTGTCAATTTTCTGCACACAAGACAGTAGCATTTGTGCGTGCATAAAAAATCTGGGAACTCTGTGTGAGCACTGCGTGCATGACTGAGTGTGCCATTAATTCTGGGGGACTTTGCATGTGGTGTAATGCTCACATTTGACTTCATCACCACTTGTCAATTTTATGCACACAAGACAGATGCATTTTGTGTGTTGTGATTGTGAGCTCATGATGTTATACTGAAATTATCAATTAAAGCAGCATTGCAAGAATGTGGTGACAATTTTGAACTGTACTTTTTTATGCTATTTTACATTGCCAGCCACTAGTTACCTCTGAGTCATGACTTGAATGATACACTTCTTTTCACAATTTCTGTCTGCTTTACTACTTTTTGTCATGTATGAAAAAAAGGAGCACACCTTTCTGTATTGTTCTGACCAGGTTTGTAGCACTATTTGCAGCTGCTTTTCAATAAATATTGTTCTATGGGGTCATAAAACACTGCCTGCTGCATAACTGTTAATTTACAACAGTAGTGATAAATAACAACTGATGTGATGGAGAAAAGCAGTGGAAAACACTGACAAAGACCTGGTCAGCACCATATTAAAAGGAGTGCTCCTTTTATTATCTCAGACATGAAAAAAGTTAGTACAGCAGACTCAAATACTGGAAATGATAGTATCATACAAGTCAGGATGTAAGTAAAGTAAGTGGCAATGTAACATAGCATTAAAAAATATAGGTCAGAGTTCTCAACAGATTGTTGCACTGCTGCTTTACAGAGATTCACCATGTTACATAGGTAATACAGTGTTGCACCTAATATATGGGTGCCTTACTTGCAGGGGAATCTTTCTGGTGCCACATGTCCTTACATAGTGCAATACATTTCTGTCAAAACCACCCATAATTTCATGAAAGTGTGTCACGTCACAGAGGAATTCCTGTTCTGAAAAGCCACCCAAATTCTGCCCCCCTTTCTCAGCAATGTTAGGACTTGATGCCAGGGAAAGCGCGGATGCGTGCTCCATTATGGTGAATGTCCAGCAGCTTTCCCAATGTTTCTTTATGTTATAATGGTCAGTTGGTGGTCAAACATGTGGGCATAAAAAAATCCCTAAATGGGGTATTCCATGGTGCTCCAGCAGCAGGTGGAGCATGGTCAGTATTTGCAGCTGCTGTTGCTGGATTTGATCCACCTGTTGCTACACAGCACCCACCCTCTTGTTCCTTTACTCAAGGGCCGCCCACACCAGTGCAATGTCTGCCTGCATTGCAGGCACTGTGGCGGCATCCACTGCAGCAGGAAAGCCAGGTAGTGGTGGTGGTGGTGATGATGATGGTGGTGCTGGTGGCTGTGGTGGTGGTGGAGCAGCTGCTGCAGTTTCCCTCCTCTTGCTGTGGCAGCGAGGCACAACACCCCCAGCACCCTCTTCCACTGCCACAGAAGGGCCAGCAGGTGGACACCTGGCCCCTTCAGTGGTAACCTGCCACTCCAGCGTGTTGTGGTTTTCCATGTGCGTGCGCTGGCACCGGTCCCCAAATCTGTCCCCCGGGGGCCATGGCGCACCTGCACACCACACAGATGGCAAACCACAATGATGCTGTCTTCCCCCACACAGTTAAAAAACTGCCACACTGGGGAGCTGTGGGTGGGGACCAGACATACTGCTGGAAGCACCTTCATTTACATGGGACTCCATCTGTGGCTGTGGAGGTGGTGGAGGGGGTGCTGCTGGAGCACCTGCAGCTGCTACTGGTGGTGATAGTGGCAGACTAGGTGGATGCACCACCACCGGTGGCACTAGTACTGCTGCTACTACTGCTTCCATGGGGGAGACACAACACCCAAGAGTCCGGAGTGGTCCAATAACACCCAACAACCCCCATATGTGAGTACTCCTCTCCTCTGCCCATGCCCATGGGCCACAGACTCTCCTCAACCCAGGTCCAGTGCACACAAGTCCCTGACTCTAACCAACACCTCAATACTCCGACCTTCACCTGCACTCACAGTCTCACACTCACACATGCACACACACAGTCACACACACACACACACACACACACACACACACAAAACAAAACTTACAAAAAAAAATTCAGTAGCAAATAAACAATGAAAAATACAGTACAAAAAAAATCAAGATGTAGCTTTTAAAAAAGCAGTTTTTTGTGCTCAAAATCACAAGATACAACTAGAAAACAAACTCTCCTCTCTCTACACCAAAAAGACTTCCTCCTTCTACAACTGCAAAGGAGAAAGTGAAAGTAACTGCTTTTCTGACTACCCTCCTGCCTGGCTAAAACATGTGACTTACAGTACTGTAAGCCATGTGATGTATGGGGGGGCTGCCTATATTGTTGTCACTTTGCTTTACTTCACATTAAGGCAGAATGACAATGTAAAGTCATAATGATAGAGCGAAGTGAGCACTTTACAATGTCCACTTCGTGTAGTGTTCCACCAACTTTAAGTGGCCTCTTTGCATCCACTTCACTGGCAGATTTTAAATTTGCTGCATCTCTATGCATGGAGTCACTTTTTGGGACTGAGTAACAAAATAACAGTCCCGATGTTCATGAGGGGAGGTCCCAAAAATGCCATGTTGAAAATCTGGTGCAAAAAATCCAAAACATTACAAGCGTGCATTGCACAGTTTCTATGCATGCTCGTAACTTTTCCAATTTTTTATATTTTCACTCCTGATTTTCAACAGTGCCATGTTTTCACACCTCCTCATGACTCATACAGCTGTCACTTCTCACATCCTGCCTGAAATGTGTTTTCACTCCTCTGATGCTGAATGGTGCGTCACTGTGCAAAATCAATTTTTGTGATGGATTAACAAAATCGCAGCACCAATGTTCATGAGAGGATTTCACAAAAAAGCTCATGTTGAAAATTTGGTTACAAAAGTTGCAAAAATGGCCATGTTACGAGAGTGCATAGTGCAGTTTCTAGGCGCACTCATCACCAGTTTTTCATATTTTCCCTCCTGATTTTCAACATTACCCTTTTCCACACCTCCTCATGAACAATATACAGCTGTCATTTTTCACATCCTGCCCAAAACATGATTTTGCACTTGTGAAGCAGAATGGTGCATTCACTGTTTGAGCTCAACTTTCAGGATATATTGAAAAAATGACAGTGACATTGTTCATGAGGTGGATCCCCAAAATGCCATGTTGGAAATTGGATGGAAAAAATCCTAAAAATATATGAGGTTACATATGTCCATTGAATTGCGTCACCCTCGGCATCTTTCGTTCCCATATCTTGAAAACGATATGAGATACAGATTTTGTTGACTTATCTCTTGTGGAGGTCTCGCTGTCATGATTACAATGACACTGGAATTTCTTTCATGGCTGCTACTGTTGCTGAGATATTGGCACATTAGTGTTACAAGTGTTCCTTGACATATAGGGTTGCTGTATGGCTCCGTGTTTAATATGTAAGTGGGAGCACAGGACCCACACTCCCACAGACGCATTATTGTTATGCATAATGGGCAGCTTGGTGAGAGCACAGGGCCCTTTTACTGCTTAACACTCAAAAAGGTCCGCTACTGAACCTCACTCAAACCTGTGCCTGGTTCAATACAAATGGTACAACTGGAACAGAAATGAACTGGCACCAGGTTACAGCTTTAAATTATTTATTTGTTGTCACATAAAATGCATAAAACCCATGCAAACACACAGAGCTCCTGACCAGGTTTCACCTCAAATGGCTTTCTCAAGCAATGCTGGTCTGTCAGAGGAGCAAAACTTTTAAACATAGCCAGAAGCAATCATAGTGACAGAAACATTTAAAGTGACATCATACTTTTAAAACTATGTATATTAAAGTGCATTACAATCCTAACATATTTTTATACAAAATCACTTATACAAATGAATGAATAGGTTCTTACTTAATCCATGTTAAGGAATCTCTCAGTGGCTATGCCAAAATGCTATTTATAAATAATTAAATTAAATAACTGAATCATTACCATTATTAGTATAAAGTGCACTTCTATTTTGAACACTTAATTTCTCATTAGGTAATGTTACATTCTATTCTCCCTTTAGCATTCTGTAGCTTTTTATTCCTACTAATCATAATAAAACCATGCAATCAAAAAACAGAGGACAATATATCCAGTTTAGCATTCTCTTCAACAATATTATATCAAACTCAAATCTTTCCTCATGCACATTCAAAAATACAGAAAATGCAAAAAAGCCTAACTGACCCCTCAGGATACAAAATCCCTAAGGTCCAAATTACCTTTATAGATATAAAGTGCACTTCTTTTTTGAACACTTAATTTCTCATTAGGTAATATTACATTCATTTCTCCCCTTCAAATTCTATAGCTTTTTATTCCTACAAATCATGTGAAGCCTTCCTATCAAAAGGCAGAAGATAATATATCTGGCTTAGCAATTATGACAATTATTATATCCAGTCAAATTCATGTCTTTCTAAACATACATCCAGATTTTCAGAAAGTATAACAGAGCCTGACTGATCCCCCAGGATACCATATCCCTAAGTTCCAAAATTTGGATTCTTTCTTCTCTTCTCTTCTTTATGAAGGGCATAATGTCCATCCTGTCATTCAAACCAGGTGGGTAATACCCTCCTAGCCGAAAGATCCAAATAGCCTCTTTTTCTAATAGCAAGGACTCAATATCCCCCCATTGATTATTCAGATTTATTTTATCAATACCTCTGAAAACAAATCTATGGTCACTTTGGTCTGGAACTGTTTTAACATGTACTGCTAGGGCATTGGTTAAATCTTCATTTTTTATTGCCCTTGCATGCTCTCCCACTCTCAATTTAAGTTGTCTGGTAGTTTTACCAATCTAAAAGCTGCCACAGCTGCAAGTAGCAAGGTAAACCACATTTGTAGAATCACATGAAATAAACTGGTGCATATCAAATGTCTTACTTGCATTGCAACTTGAAAATGTCCTTGTTTTTTTTTCATAACTGGACAATACTTGCAGTGCCCACATTTGCGGTTCCCCTCTGGCAACTGCGGCAGCCAGGTTTTTTTGTCTACCGAGTGGTGGCTGATACCTATATGTTAAATGATCTTCTAGATTTTCCCTCTTTTGTAGCTAAATCTTGGTAATGATAGAGTCTGTCCTGTAGTTCTGAAGTATGGATCTGAAGCCACTACGTTCCAATGTTTCACTATTACGTTCTTAACTACTGCAGATCTTCTATTATAAGTGGTCACACAATTCACTTATTCATTTTCGTTTTTATTCTCCTGTCTTTCTTTAGTACACAGTAACTCTTTCCGATCTAGTTGTTTAACAGTCCTTTCCACCACATCCAGACAGACATCTGTGTAGCCCCTCTTTTGAAATCTCTGTCTCAGCTCAAGACTGTTGTTTTTATAATTTTCATCACTACTGCAATTTCTTTTATTTCTCATATATTCTTATTTTGGAATATTATTTATGATGTGTCTGGGGTGGCAGCTTGCGGCATAGAGAAGGGTGTTCCAATCTATCAGTTTCCTATAGAGATTGGTCTGAATAGTACCATCATTCTGTTTATTAATCTCTAAATCTGGGAAATTCACCCTCTCTCTGCTCACACTTGCTGTGAAACACAGATTTTTATTTGTTTTTTCTAACCAATAGATGACTTTACTCAGCTCTGTCTCATCCCTTTTTCACATCAAAAAAATGTTGTCAATAAATCATCTCCATAGAGCCAACCTATGGTAATAACGATTGTTCAAGGGGCTTCTGACATATACTTTTTCCTAAAATCCTAGGTACAAATTAATATAATTGGGGTCAAACATGGCCCTCTTTGCAGTATCCTTAACTTGCAAATAGGTAGTCTCCTGGAAGATGAACATATTGAACTGGAGGACCAATCAGGCACATTCTCATAAAATATCTATTAGCTCATGTGAAAAGGCTGTTCCATTTTCCAACCAGAATCTCAGTGTATGTAACTCTTCACTAAGTGGAATATTCATATAAAGAGATTCTATATCTAGTGAAACTAACAGCCAATCCTGCTCCGGTTCTAAACCTTCCAAAATGCCCAACAGCTGTGTAGTGTCTCTCAAATAAGAGGGTAATTAACTTACCAATTCTTCAATATGTACGTCTACATACTGAGATAGTGGTTCAAGCAAACTGCCTATTCCTGACACTATAAGTCTACCTGGGGGGTCGATCAGGCTCTTGTGCACCATAGGCAGGACATAAAAGCATGCCTTAATAACTTTTTCCACTGTTAAATATTCCAAAACATCATTGGTAATGAGGTTATTGTTCAAGGCTTCTCTTAATACCCCATCCACCTCCTGTTTAAATTCCAAGAGTGGGTCCTTTTTTAAAACTTTGCAGAAGGTGGTATCATTGAGTTGTCTTAAACATTCTTTAGCATACATACTTGTGTCCATTATTACCACTGCTCTCCCTTTATCCGCTCTCTTGATTATAATGTCATGATTTCCTTGAAATTTTTTAAGAACTTCTCTTTCTGCTTTATTCAAGTTATCAAAAGTGTCCTTTGATTCCTGGAACAGTCTCTGAATTTCCTCTTCGCATACTTTCTCAGACATGTCCACACTGTGATTATAAGGTGGATAAAATGTTGTAGGTGGTTTAAATCCTTCTAAATTTATGTCCTATATCTGAATTAGAGTATTTTCTTCTGATATATTCAATATTTCTCCTACTTCTGGTTCCAGATTTGATTAATTAAGATTGATGCTTGAAGCTGGAGTTTCTGAACAATTCCCAGGATTGTTATCATACATTGTTATTCCTCCCATTTTGTTCTTTTTTGCCCAAGATGCTTTCAAGATCAATGTTCTCATAAACTTTCTAAAATCCACAAGGAGGTCAAATCTTGAAATTTCCTTACATGACATGAAGAACAAACCCTTCTGAAGCAGTGTTGTTTCTGCCTCCATCAGCTCAGTTTTAGAGATATTAATTTTATTTATATTTTCTTCTGTTTCCTTCCCCTCGTGTCTTGTTTTCTGGTGTTTTCTTTTCTGACCCCATCTTCTCGCTCTTTTTGATTTTGTATGGGTTGTTGTTGAAGGTTACTGCCTGGGTTGTTCTCTGTGGGGGTGGGGGGTTGTCTGCATGCTGATATTGCTGATTGTATATTTCTTCTAATTCTTCCCCCTCCGCCTCTTCTTCTGATAGAGACTCCAAAATTTCACTATCGGACCCACTATTTGTAGTGTACCCTGAGGGGGAATCTCCTCTGGACTTCAATATTGATTTCAGTTGGTCTGTTTGTTTCTTATTCTTATTTTTATTTCTAGTTCTATATTTTGACCTCTTATTGCCTTTATATGATTCTTTCTTCCAACTAAATACCAGTCCTGTTAGATAGTCCCTTTTATCTCTCTCAAATTTTTCTAGTTTTTGTTCTTTTAATCTGAGGTCTTGTTTCTCTATCTTTTCTTTTAGTTTCTTTTCTAGGGAAACAAGTCTTCCATCTTTCATAAAAAGGGCTGCTTCCTGTTACTTTGTTTTCAAAATAGCTTGTAGTCCAGGTTGTCTATAATAATCCTTAATAACGCATTTAACTAGTGCTAATGAGCCTTCCTGTTGAGCCTCGTACCAATCATGTTTGAATTCCACTCAATCCTGTCCATAACCTTGTTTTTTTTGTGACTCTCAAGCCCAGTGGAGCGTTCTCCACATTAAGGTTCACTTCCAAATATGTCCTATGCCAAAAGTGTCTACGTGCCTTTAATGCAGCTTTTTCTAATCCAAAAAATGCTCATTCTATACTGTCCTCTTTATTAATATCAGCATTAGTTTCTTCATGTGCATCGCCACTCTGTCTCTGGGATGGAAGACAGATATCAGTAAAAAGTTCTGACTCACCCCTTTCATTTAACAGCCAGCTCTGAAGTCCACTCATGGTTCCCATCTCGAATGCACCTATTGTTTTGTGGGTCATTTCTCTTCTCTTTCTCCCTGACTCCTGCGGCTTGTACTTGCAACTTGTACTAGCTCCTAGGAATACCTTACAGCATGCTTCATAGAACAGGACAACTCACTGAGTGGTAACTTAGGTCTCTATGGTCACAGCATGTCCTGTACTTCAAAACAATATTTTTAGTCTTCAGTCCTATTATCCAGAAAACTCATTTCTTCTTTCTCTCTTGGAGAAATAAATTCACTTGTACCCAGATGATGCTTAAAATCAAATTACAATGAACACGAACACTAGCTCCATTCCCATCGTAACATGAAAAAAACAGCTGTGAGGTGAGTGGAAAAAACAGCTCAGCAACTTCAGCATACCCTCAAAAGGCTCTGCTCCTGAACCTCACTCAAACCTGTGCCTGGTTCAATGCAAATGGTACAACTGGAACAGAAACAAACTAGCACCAGGTTACAGCTTTAAATCATTTATTTGTTGCCACACAAAATATATAAAACCCATGCAAACACACAGAGCTCCTGACCAGGTTTTGCCTCAAATAGCTTTCTCAAGGGATGCTGGTCTGTCAGAGGAGCAACACTTTTAAACATACCCAGAACCAATCATAGTAACAGAAACATTTAAAGTGACATCATACTTTTAAGACTATGTATATTAAAGTGCATTACAATCCTAACACATCTTTTATAAAAAGAAATCACTTATCCAAATGAATGGATAGGTTCTTACTTAATCTATGTTAAGAAATTTCTCAGTGGCTATGCCAAAATGCTATTTATAAATAATTAAATTAAATAACTGAATCATTACCATTATTAGTATAAAGTGCACTTCTATTTTGAACACTTAATTTCTCATTAGGTAATGTTACATTATATTCTCCCTTTAGCATTCTGTAGCTTTTCATTCCTACTAATCATATTAAAATCAGGCTATCAAAAATCAAAATAGAAGTGCACTTTATACTAATAATGTTTGTGGAGTGCCATTGTTATGGACATAATGTGTGGGTATTACATTGTGTGGGTAATGTTTTTTGTTGATTGGTGGTGTGAGTGACTTTAAGAAAAAAGTAAAGAAAAATGTCAACCATTGTAAGTGAGTACTTTGGGATGTGTATGGTGAGAAGAGCTTGCATTAGTAAAAGTAGCCAAGAGAAGTGATGGCGTGGCAGACAGTTTTATTTTTGCACAAATGGCTGTCCGGTAGATTACAGAGGCTGTTAGTGGATCTGGAGAAGGCTAGACATGGATCAGGTGAGTGGACTCTCAGTCATGTGTGAGGTGCAGATAGTAGGTTGAGAGAACTTGCAGTTTTTTTAGCAGCTGATAATGGAGTGACAAGTAAGGAAATACAATAAGGGGAAAGGTTTTAGTAGAAAATGAACTGTCATCGAGGTGAAAATTATTTAATGTGTGCTTTGTAAGAGGGTGGCCACTCATACTTCTGTAAACTGAAAGTCAAAGTGTTATGAAGGTATTGCCAATGGTGATGCAAAAGGAAAGAGCAATGCTAACAGTAAAGCAAAAGTAAGCACAAATGCAAATGGTAACACACACGGTGACACAAACAGAAATGATAATGCAAATGATAATGGAAACGCAAGCGCAAATGGTAACACAAATGGTAACAGAAACACAAATGGTAACTGTAACACAAAAGGAAACACAATCGCAAACGCAAATGCAAACAGTAATGGTAATGGCAACGGTGATGCACAAGTAAACAGTAAAGCAAGCGACAATGGAAATGCAAGCACAAACACAAACGTGAACAGTAACGGAAACACAAATGCAAATGGTAATGCAAACCGTAATGAAAATGCAAACGGTGATGCCAAAGGAAACTGTAATGCAAATGGAAATGCAAACACAAGCAAAAATGTAAACGCAAATGGAAACACACAGGGTGATGCAAATGAAAATGCTAATGAAAACTATAACAGAAATGCAATTGGTAAAGCAAACACAAATGATAACAGTAACAGTAATGAGAATAGTAACAGCAATGGAAATGCACACTCAAATGGTAACACAAATGGTACCAAAAACACAAACAGTAATGGTAAAGGAAACGCAAGCAGAAATGGTAACACCAATGGTGATGTGAAAAGAAACAGTAACGCAAATGGTAACACAAACGCAAGCGCAAAAGCAAATGGAAATGGTAACGGTAATGGAAACGCATGTGGAAACATTAAACCAAACACAGATAGTAACGCAAACAGCAACAAAAACACAAACAGTAATGGTAATGCAAACAGAAATGCAAACGCAAGCAGAAATGCAAATGGTAACGCACACGGTGACACAAACGGAAATGATAATGCAAATGGAAATGGAATTGCAAACGGTAATGGTAAAGCAAATGCAAACACAAACGCAAATGCAAACAGTAACAGCAACGGCGATGCACAAGAAAACAGTAACGCAAGTGAAAATGGAAATGCACTTGCCAACATAAATGCTAATGGTAATGTGAACGTAAAGAGAAATGGTAACGCAAACAGTAACGAAAATGCAAACGTTAACAGTTACGCAAATGGAAATGCAAGCACAAATGGTTATTGCAAACAGTAACAAAATGCTAACAGTAACACAAATGGAAATGCAGACACAAACGGTAACACACATGGTGATGCAAATAGAAATGCTAATGAAAAGGGTAATGGAAATGAAAACAGTAATGCAAACACAAATGGTAATGCCAACAGTGATGCAAAAAGAAACTGTAATACAAACAGTAACGCAAATGCACACACAAACATGAATGGTAACACACACAGTGATGTAAATAGAAATGCTAATGCAAGTGGTAGCAGAAATGCAAGCCGAAATATAAAAACAAACACTAACGGTAACAGTGATGCAAACACAGATGCTTTGTGTTCGAAACAGATGCATCCAGAAGCACAGTGACTACAAAGAATGTGGGCATAATAGTAGCCCTCAGACAGGAAAATGAGCACTTGAAATACTAAATTGTTTATATCTCAGGAACTGTATGACATAGAAAAAAATTAAAATCTCATATTATTTACAACTTCCTGGGTTAGTTTTGTACTTTGCCCCTCAGTGGTGGACTAAGACTTTTTGCAATGAAAAGTCTGTATCTTGAACTGTTTTCAAGATACGGGACCCAAATGGTGTGGTGGACACTGTAATGTTATCTTATCAGAAAAATCATCAACTTTGGAGTGCCGTAACTTTGCAGCCCTGTTATATTTTTGTACCAAACCACCAGAAGGAACATCTGTGTGATGTTGGCTTTCTTCCCTGCAAATTTCAGCCCAAAAGACCAAACTGTTGTTTTGCAGCAGGGTGACAAAGATTTCCTGTTGCTTTGGCCTTAGTGTCTCAAAGTACTGTCCCAAATCACGACACTTTCACAAAAAAAATCACGAAAGTGTCCCATTTGAGAAAGCACTTTATGACACTATTTCTTACAAAAATTTAAAAAACATATTTCTGGGGTGTTTTACCCAAAGACATAGCTAGCATCCTCAGGACTCAACTAGGTGAACAACAAGAATTGTGTCCCTAGAGAGTCCCAAATTTAAATGCCAAGCATTTTTCTGACCACCAACTGAAAAGAAATTGTCTGAATCAGGAAAGTAAAAGGGTAATTTGTGACAGTAAAAACTGCATTTGCGATAGTGTTGAATAGTTTGTTAACTTTCACTAAAACTTTCATTAAAAATGCTTCCAACAGCTTAATCTGGTTCAATTTCAGTTGCTTACCATCTGTATCCCCCCTCCCCCCGGTTGCCCATGCAAAAGGGACTTCTAGGCCCAGTGGGCTTACCAGGTAAACACAATTCAATAAATAAACAAATAAATAAATAAACATTTCCCATAGACTATATTTGGATACAGTTTTTTGAAAACTTTTGAACCATTTAATATTTTTTCACACAATCTTTGAAAGGCACATTGAGGACCCCAGCTGCATGTTCCCTGATGTTTTTGGACTCATCATGCAAACTGAGTGGGCTGTAGGTGCGAGCAGAGAAACTCGCAAAAATTCATAATTTTTGCATTGCTTGGCTCATTGTAGCTCCACAACCATACATCTGACTGTAACACAACTTGCCAGAACATGAGAACTATGGTACCAGACCATGCATTCCAAATTTCAGGCAAATCTGTCATATGGTTGCAAAGTTATTAAGGCGCAAAATTTGAGATTTAACTTTAAATGGGGTACTGAACCCTAACTATAGTGGCACTGTAGTGCCATCATACTCTCTCTCTCTCTATATATATATATATATATATATATATATATATATATATAGATATATATACACGATACACAATGGGGATGAGTGGAATATCGGGTTTATCTGCACAAGAGCAGTCTGACCTCAGGTAATCTCATGAGTGGCGTAAGCCACAAGCGAGGTGTCAGATTTCAAACAGCTCAAGTGCAAATAAATCAGGTATTCCATGAGTTTCCCATTGCATAACTTCATTTATGCAACAGGCAAGGTATTTTTTTAGATTTTTTTTATTTATTTTTTTGTGGAGTTTGACTTATATTTTTGTGTAAAATCAGTGTGGTTATTTAATGTATTCATTTCCAAGAGTGGGGTGGTTGCTATGGTCACTAGCTGAGTTGGTGTGCAGCAATTCTCTCTTAGCGAGAGTTAGAAAGAACTGTTGTGGTGGTGTTTTCTTTTGGGAGGGTCATGTCTACTTTTCTCCACTTGTTTTCAGTTCTTTTAAAAGTAAATCATTTATCTGGTTGTTCCTGCTACATCTGCTTGTTCCTGCCTTCAGTTTCCTTGGAGCAGAGAAATGACCTGATAGAATGTGCAGTGAAGTGAAAGATGTATAAACCGCATAAGACAGCCTGTGTGGGAGAAAAGCAGAGCATCTGCATTATGGAGTGGATGGCTGCATTATTTTCTTAGTGAGGTTAGTGGTTGGTTGTGGGTTCTTTTTTTGCTGAGAGGAGAGATTTCTTTTTGGAAAAGGTTGTTTTTTTTTTTTGCCACAGAAGGCAGGAGTGCTAAGCGTGGGATTGAGTTAGTAGCGAGCAGTAGGGGGGCAGGGGAAAGAGAGTTTGCAGGAGAGGTATTTGATGTGAATAAGAAACAGCAAAACAGTTTTATTTGTTAGCATTGCAGAGAACAGAGGGAAAGCGAGGCTTCAATTACATGAATTATTTTCTTTTGTGGGGGGGGGGCATGAGGAAAGAGAGCCTCCAATGAGATATTTGATGTGAATAAGAAATGACAAAACAGTTGTGTTTGTTAGCAGTGCACAGAACAAAGGGAAAATGAGGCTTCAGTTAAATGAATTTGTTTCTTTTGTGAGTGTATGTATATTTTTAAACTGTGGTTCGTCAGTCGACTCTCTGTATATATGGGCCAAACAAAGATTTGTGTACTCTGACACTGTCAAGAGAGCAAGCTAAAGGAGGCAGTTTGAGCTTAGAAAAATGAAAGTAAAAGTTAGCAAAAGTGCTGGCAGGAGGGTGGAGGATTGATGGTAGGGTTTTTAATAAACAGTTGTGGATTGACCTTAGGGTGTTGGATAAATGTTAGAAACATTTCAATATCTTCATCAGTGACATTGCACAGGACCTAGAAGGCAGAATTTCACTGTTCGTTGATGACACAAAGCTCTGCAACAGAGTAGACACACCAGAGGGTGTAGACAGAATGAGAAGGGACCTGCAGAAACAAGAATGGTCAGGGGTTTGGCAGTGTGAAATTCAATGCAAGGAAGTGCAAGATAATGCATATGGAGCACAAAAACCCTGGCACAATATACCAGTTGGGGGTGAGGATATAACATGCGACAAGCAGGAAAGGGATCTTGGGGTTATCATCTCTGATAACTGTTTATTAAAAACCCTACCATCAATCCTCCTCAAGGCAGGGAAACAGTGTGACAAGGCAGCAGGTAAAGCAAATAGGATGCTGGGATGCATGGGCAGGGGCATCACCAGCAGGAAAAGGGAGGTCATAATTCCACTATACAAGACACTAGTGAGGCCCCACCTGGAGTACACTGTGCAGTTCTGGAGACCTTACCTACATAAGGACATAGACAGGGTAGAGAAGGTTCAGAGGAGGCAACAAAGATGGTGCATGGATTGCATCACAAGTCCTATGAGGACAGGTTGAAGGAACTGAACATGTACTCCCTGGAGGAGAGGAGGGGAGGATATGATAGAGACATACAAGTATCTTACAGGGAGGAACAGGGTGCAGGAATACACTATTTTAAGTGAAAAGATGTTCCAGGACTAGAGGGCATGGGATGAAGTTGGAGGAGGATGATTCAGAGGAAACGAGGAAGAATTTCTTCACAGAACGGGTGGTGGACAAGTGGAACACCCTGCCAGAGGAAGTGGTGGGGGCTGAAACAATCATTGGATTTAAGAATGCATGGGATAGACATAAAGGAATTCTGGAGGTCAGGGGTAAGGGGCACCAGACTTCTTGGAAAACATAAACTGAACTTACAAGCTCAAATGTGCAGACTGGGTGGGCCATAGGCCCTTATCTGCCGACACTGTCTACGTATCTATGTATCTATGAATGTAACAGAGTTTATACAACACTAGGGAGAATAAATATATTTATCAATCAACCAATCAAATCTTTATTTATCCAGGTGAAACACCATTGAGAGGAACTCTTCTTCAAGATGGATCTGGTCAGTATACAAATATTAAGGCATAGAGGAAGGAATACACACAATACAAAATATGGCTAATCATAGTACAACAATAGATGAACAAGGTGGATACTGAGCAGCTTACATCAAGTGGCAATTACAGAGACAATGAACTATGAATACAAGTGCAACAAATAAGCTATGATTAAGTGTACAAAAATTGCAAGGTAGTACTAGATATGAGAGCACTGGCTAAAAGGACATAAACGACCAGGGAGGACACATAAAGGAAGGGATGCAGGACAGAGGAGTTTAGGGCACCAGCAGAAGGTTGGAAAAGAGATTACTATGCTGGATAGCTGGGCATAAACATAAATGTGGGCTCCTTGTACTGTAGGATACAAGGCAGCAGACACTTAACAAGTGCACAAGCCAAGGAACATCGAGGAGGCAATCATCTGCTCTATATGGGCAAGAGATAACAGAATGGAGAAGCAATTGAGGCCATCCTGTCAAGACACTAAGGAGCATAACAGAATGTACAGGGCACAGAACAAGGAGCCATGGGGGTAAACGAAGATGCTCATATTCACCATCCAGGACAATGTATACTGTAGACCCACCCAGGGCAACAACCTAATGGAAGCAGTTACAGAATTCCTTGAAAGCTCAAGCATAAAGCAGTTTGAAGGCAGGTAACTTTATGAGAAGAGTCAGCTTTAAAGTCTTTTGAAGGTTGTTCCAAAGTGGTGGTAACACATGGCTTATAGCTGACCTTCCAAAACACGTTTTGATGTTGGGTATGTTTAATAAGATGACGGAGGAACTCCTCAAAGCATACTTGCCAACCACTGAAAAGAGAAGGTAGTCAGCTATATACTGAGGCAGTTTACTTGTGATGGCTTTATATGTCCAGAAGGCAGCATTTTTTTGTCTCCTGTATTTAAGGGAGGAGTACCTAACTAGCACATAAAGGACACTATGTTGGGTAGAATACAGAGCACCTGAGATAAATCTTATAGCTTTATGGTACAACATGTTCAGTTTGGCATGCATAGAAGAAGGGGCCTAGTAGTAAAGGAAGTCAGCATAGTCCAACAGGGAAAGGAAAGTTGTTTGCACCAATCTTTTCTTGGTGTCCTGGGTAAGAAGGTGCCTTATCCTATAAAAGATGCCAAGCCTCTATTTATGTAACTGGTTATCCACTCACACCAATTGCATACATGTATATACAGTATATATACAGTGGAGTCAGCCATGTTGCAATGTAATAACTTGCAGTAAATGACATGCCACAAAATACTGCAGCAAAAAAGGGCTTAATTGCCATTGAATTACCCTGTTCCCTGCAGCAGAACATTTTGTGATATACTGCAGCACCGCTGTGCTGCATCTTGACTGGCACCTCTCTAGTCATGGCAAAAAAACTCATTAATGAATCACTTAGTGTTCCAGTGACAAAAGCTTGGAAATGTGATATTAGGGTTTCCAAATCTAATACCCCACCCCCACTACCCTAGAAACCTACACCCACCCTGCATGCTGAAACAGGAGGGGTGTGTGCCTTGGGGTTGTCAGCCCTAACACTCTTTGCATTCTATGAGTAAATAAGATAAGCTGAGATGGGTACAGTATGGCTGACAAGCCCAAGGCACCCCCATGCCTGTTGATGGGTGGAGGGTGGGGGTTGGTGCTAACACCACATTTCCAAACTTTTGTTGCTGGAACCCTAACTGATGCATTAACAAAGTTTTTTTGTCAAGAATTTCCTTACTTTTTGAGATAGTATAATCATAGCCTTATTTGTTTGTGGAAGTGCAGGGCCTCATATCCATCCATAATTTTTTGAGAGACTGTAATTGAATCTTTATTTCCCTGTGGGAGTGTATTTGCATGTGGAAGCTTTGTCTGTGGGAGTGCAGGGCCCTTGCTACCATCCCGTAGTGTGCAATGCAAAAAAACACCTCACATTGCAATGATATCCTATAGAAAACACAGCAAAATGTGAAACCTGTGTAACTAGACAGAAAATTAATATATGTTCATGAAACAGGGAAAAGGCACATCAGTGGCACAATGCCTTTGCACCCTGAACATTTCAGAGAAAAGTTGAAAAACATTTCTTCACAGTGTAGTGACAAAGAAATGACTGTCTAAACCTCACATTACAATGTTATCCTAACGGGAATGCACCAGATTTTAAAGCTGCAGAACTCCACAGCAAAATAATTTCTTTTCCCCAAACCAGCAAAAGGCACAGCCCTTTGTACACTGAAAATGTCAGACCAAAATCAACAATCGTTTCTGAACTGTGGCATGATAAAGAAACAGCTGTAATAAAATTCATTTTTTGCAAATTGTGAAAAAGAATCCTTTTCTGCAGTTCCCTTTTTTGCAGTTTGCAGAAAATGAATATCCTTTTTCACAAATTGCGAAAATGGATCCTGTTTCACAGCATTTTTTCTGCAGAACGTGAAAAAGGATTTTCGCATATAGAAAAAACACATTTCTATGTGACATCAAAAAACTAACCCCAGAATCTGATTCTACAGGTCCCGATCAGGTAAAGACAACTGTTGCTGTCAACAAAACTAGTGTATGTTTCAAGTTATTTAATTTTTTTCTCATCGCTAACTTAAAAGAAGATGGCAGTGGCATGAAAAAAAGATTTTGCATTTGCAGCAAAAGATCCAGCACTTGTGAAAAAGGATTCTGCATTTGCAGTAAAGAATCCTTTTTCAGACAGGACATCTAACTGCTCCCATAGGAAATACTGGGAAACTTTAAAATGTAATACTTTGGAACGGATTAATATTTTTTTACAAAATCTTCAGAAGGCACACCAGTGACACAAGACCTATATTCAGTAAACATTTCAGACAAAATTCCACACAGTTTTTGCCCAGTGGTGTGACAGACTTTTACAAAAAAAGGTATTTTCAAATTTTTTGAGAATCCATATCTCTACATTCACACATTCAACCAGAACGCATCTTGCGGCATTAATGGATTTTGCCCTTTAAGGGGCAGACCAGGTTGCCCCGGTGCACCCCTTCCCCTTTTGTTAAGATGGCTGTGCTCAGAAGGGAGGGAAGGAAGGAGGGACATGGGATGGAACAATGGCCAGGCAACAGGAAGGGGAGGGGCAAGTGGAGTACATAATGGACAGCACAGAGGTTTCAGCCACTTTTGCTGGAGTTTTGATCCTCCCCCACCCTACAAGGCAGAGCAAGAGGAAAGACAGTCAAGAAGGGACTGTATTGTGGGTCTGTCAAAGGTGGATGACAGACATGTCGGTTGGACAGTTTGGACTGCCAAAGGTGGATGGCAGATAATAATGTGGTTATGGACTGCCAAAGGTAGATGGCAGGAAAAAAGGAGGAAAAAGGGGGGGGAGGGAAAGAAAGGAATAACACCAAAGAGGAAGAAGATGAAGGAAAAAGCAGTCTCGGTTTTCACCGTTACCTAACAGAAAAGGAGAAGAAGAAGGCACCCAGGTTTTCACCTGGGGGGAGAAAAAGAGGAAAAAAGAGGGATGATTAGAGATTGATATATGGATGAAAATAAAGGAAATTCTGAGAGATATAATAACAAGATGATGAACTGAAACATGGAATTATGATATATAAATAAATTAATTGCCAATATAAGCACAACAACAAACAATTGTCTCTGTCTTTTTGTGAGGGAAAAGAGGGGAAATCCGGGACAAGAGATCCTTGATCCCTGATGGTGCATGCAAAATTGCATGTGATTCACTTGAACAAGTACAAAGTTATTAAAATACAAATGTTTGAGTTTAGCATAAAAGTGAAGACTGTGCCCTACTATAGGGTGCAGCCGCATTATAATACACACACACACATATATATATATATATATATATATATATTAGAGCAAAAACTCCATTTAATGCATTAGTTAGGGTTGTTCCACAGCGCAAAAGTGAAATTGATTGTTGGGTTAAAACACCTGGACCCCTACCCACCCCAACCCCGGCATTGGGGTGCGCATTGAGTCATCAGCCTAACTCTCACCCCATGACAAGTGTAAAGCAGCAGAAGTATAGCAGAATGGGGTGAGAGTTGGGACCGATGATCCCAATGCACACCCGATGCCGGTTGGGGGTGGCGGGTGGTCCAAGGGGTTTTCAACCCTAACACCGAATTTCATCACTTTTGTCACTGTGGAACAACCTACTAATGCATTAAACTGAGTTTTTGCCCTAATTCCTTCTTTTGAGAATGATAACGAGAAATAGTGAATGTAATGCAGCAACGGAGCTCCCATACGTGATGTCTTGTGGCATAGTAACAGGAACAGCAATGCAAACAGAAGCACTAACAGTGGTGCACATGGTAATGCAAGCGAATGAAAACAGAAAGGAGCAACGGAGGCGGAGGCAGAGAATGGTCTGCCACGTGATTTGTTGTCACATAGTAACATGGTGACTGCAAAACGGAAATGTCAATGGCATGGTGACGCAAAGTGAAACAGAAAGAGAAACAGTACTGTAGACACAAATGGCAAAAAATAACAGAAACACAAGCGCAAATGAAAACACAAAGGATAACGATATGGTGGCGAGACATCAATGGTAAGTGAAATGGGTACGAACCGCAAGTGTAAAGGGCACTAACAGTAATGTAAGGGCACAGGCTGGTTTTCCCCAAAAGCTGCATAGAGAAAGACAGTGAGTACAAAGAATGTATGCATAATAATGGGTATCGGAGCAGAAAATGAGGACTTGGAATACTAAATAGGTTATATCTCAGGAACCGTACGACGTAGAAAAAAAATTTAAAAGTCATATGATTTACGACTGTCCTGGCTAGTTTTATACTTAGCCCCATTAGGGGGGCTAAGTAGTTTTCAGATGAAAAGTCCTTTTCTCACACCATTTCCGAGATACAGGCCCTGAAAGGCACGGCGAACGCCGTAATGTTAGCCTATAGGAAAAAAAGAGAAGTTCGGAGTACCATAACTTTGCCTCCCTGTAAAATTGTTTCACCAAACCACTGAAAGGCACATCTGTGGGCTGTTGGCTGTCCTTCCTCCAAATTTCAGGAAAAAAGACCAAACCGTTATTTTGCAGCAGGGTACCAAAGGATTCCAGTAATGCGTTGGGCGCCCTAATGTTATCCTATGGGAAAAACCGTCAACCTTTGAGTGCCATAACTTTGCCGCCATGTAATATTTTTTAAATACAACACTGAAAGGCACATCTGTGAGATGTCGTCTGCGTTCCCTCCAAATTTCAGCCCAAACTCCCAACCGCTCTTTTGCAGCAGAGTGCCAAAGAATTACTGTTATTTTGGCATAGTAGTAACAAAGTAGTATTATTAATTTACAAAGCTGCCAAAAATTTGCGACACTTTCAATGAGTGCGATAATTACTTTGCGAAAGTACTTTTTCCAGAAATCTGAAAAACATATTTCTGGGGTGTTTTACCCCAAAATAAAGACATGGCTAGCATCCTCAGGGCCCGACTAGGTGAATACAAAAAGAATTAGGTTGCTAGAGGGTCTCAATTTTAAATGCCAAGCATTTTTCTGATCACTAACTGAAAACAAGATGGCGGATTTGCGACAGTAACAGGGCCATTTGCAACAGTAAAAAGTGCATTTGCGACACTGTCTAACTTTTTGTTAACTTTTCCCATTGACTTATAATGGGAAATTGTTTTTTGAATAACTTTTGAACCATTTAATACTTTTACACGAAATCTTCGAAAGGCACATCGGGGTCTCTAGCCGCATGTTCCCTGAAGATTTTGGGCAGGTCGCACAAGCTGTACGACCTGTAGGTGCGCACAGCAGAATTCCAGAAAAAGCGTAAACGCACGCGCAGATCACGCTTAATAACTCCGCGCTGTATATCTGACCATTACGAAACTTGGCAGATCCCAAGGTCTATGGTTCTTGATCATGTATTCCAAATTTCAGGTAAATCCATCAAACGGTTGCAAAGTTATTAAGGTGCAAAATTTTGGGTTTAACATAGAAATGGCTCCTCAACCCTAACTATGCTAGCACTACCGTGCTACCATAATACATTATGTATATGTATATGCAAAAGAGTTACCAAGCTATCTTGTTACCTTAATTACACAGACTCAGACACAACTACCTATCACTTTGTACAGTAGAAAATAATTTCCACAACAATAAAGATGGGAGAAACAATGGTTTCACATTTTCTTCATCTCCCAGATCAAAGAGTAGATGACAGTTTGTTTAACCTGACTTTATTGTCAGACACCATACACATTTAGACACCATACATATTTGTCTTTTACTTCTTAATCTTATAATTTCCAGTATACACATGGACATGGGACCTATACTGGAAATGCTCACTCTGAGAACCAGAGGGGCTAAGAGAATGTTTAATTTACCCCCACATACTCAAAGCAGGTCTCACTGGGGTGCTTAAGGGGCATGAAGTGGATGTCAGCCCAGAATGGGCATCCTTAATTACTTAATATGTCTGCTCCAAGGGTCCAATGTGGGGTATGTGGTATTTTAAATGTTCCAGCTTGGACTCCTGCTTAATACACTCTTGTGACATAAACTTAGGAATGTGATGAATGAAACAGTCAGATGTTGCTTAAGTAAACCATTCCAGTATTTCTTGGGTGAGCTGAACATTTGTTGATTGCAACACTCCCTTACATAAATTGTAGGTGTGCTGTGTACATGCAGAATGCATGCCACATGCTCAATTATGCAATGTTTGCAAGCAGTTTGCATACACAAAGTGAACCTAAGTGAACCAGGTCTGAAATGCAAGTTAGGTTTGCATGCTGCAAGCTTGAAATGTGTGCAGCAGGTAAGCTGGTGTGACCATCTTCTAAAAATCACATCAGGTTTATGTGTTACACACTTGACGTGAGTACAGCAGTTAAACTGGTGTGAACATCATTTAAAAATCACATCAGGATTTTTGTTACACATTGCCATGTGTGCAGCAACTCAGCTGGTGTAAATCTCATCTAAAAACATATCAGTTTTCTATTTCTCATACTGCTGTTATTAATTAGAGCCATTAAAATACATTTTTGATTGATTTGAGATTAAATTAGGTAAACACATTAATTGTGATCCTTTTGCAAGTTGTTTCAATGGCTTTTGATTTTTGTCATTAAATTGCCAGTAATTTGTAAAGTATTGTTTGCTTACTGCATTAAATGCCTAGGATAGATTCAGCCAACGTCCCCTATTCTAGATGTGAAAAGAAGGACCTCTGTGTTGGGAAGCCTGACCTTTTTGTTTTGGGCCATGCGAATCCCCTTATGAATATTTAGTGCTACACATGTGTTTCTCCATGACTGTTCTGGCTCACTTACTTTCCCTTTGTCATTCTGTATGGAACATATACACTATGGCCATGCTCAGCACTCTTTGTGCTGAGTAGGGTCTTGGAAGCATGCACCATACCTCACATTTTGTCACTGAAATGAGAGACATGGACATTCAAAATGAAGGATAGTGAGGGACACTAACCCTTATGATGATCAGGACACATCCTGAAACATGGAGATACAGCACTTCAGAACACAGTGGAAACCATTGTTTTTACTTTTACCAGTATTAGCATCTGAGAATGAATTTCTACCATAAAGCATGGTGCCATTTAGGTATGGCAGAAGGGGGAAGTTGCCCCCCCCCCCATTTGTGACTAGGTTGTTCTTATGGTGTGGCAATAATGGCATTAAATTTGGATTTAATCTTTTGCACAGTAAGTGCTCCCTAGCCTGTGTGCGCTCATACTGCAGGTGCACTCCTGACTTGACTGTGTCTGTATTATGTTGTTCACTCTCTTTCCACCTTTTCTCAGTGATGCCATCACATGTGACATGGAGGAACTCCAGCTAAGCAAGAGCACATGAGTCAAGTGAGTGTAGCGCTGTCTTTCCTGCCACAAAATAGGCAGGCTGCACATTACAGCTTGGAGGAGTCAGTGAGCACTGAACTCTCAATAGCATTTTTGTGGCAGCATATTTTTTTTGGTCTACTCTTAATAATAATAATGATAAAACGTTATTTTTATGGCGCCTTTCCAAAACCAAGGCGCCTCACAAAATTTAAAGACATATCAAAAATTACAGGTATCACAGCAGCTTGGTTAAACAAAACAAAAGCATCAAATTAAACAAATACATCCGATCAGTCACCAAATGCTTGGTGCAAGAGATGGGTTTTCAAAGCTTGTTTAACTCCCTCTTACTGAGTCTCTGTCTCCCCTAGTGGCTGATGGGGCAGAGGGTGAGTTAGAAGCTAACTCAAGACTAGGCTACATACTTTCTCTACTAGGCTCGCCTTGCAAAAAAAAAAAACAGCACAGGCCCCCCATGGAAGCAAGCTAGGCCTAGCAGCAGTGGTGACAGTGGTGTGGGTGGCCTTCATAGGCCTTGATCAGTGCAGTGCAGCAGCAGCAGCCATGGCAGCAGCCAAGTAAGAAGTAAGCAACACAGGTTGGGTGGGTTCAGTTGTTGAGGTGACTTGGTAGTGGACCACGTTGAGGACCTGGGATTGTCAGTTCTAGCATCCAGCTTCTGGTAGAAGGATGAAGGAGGAGGAGCATAGAAACATAGACTTTGACGGCAGATAAGGACCGCTTGGCCTATCTAGTCTGCTCATTTCTCTACCTACAGGATAGGCCACAGATCCTAGATAACCAACAGCCTATTTCTTCCTACCCCCCACAAGTATTGCCTTATGTCTGTCCCATGCATTCTTGAATTCTCCCACAGTTTTAGATCCCACAACCTCCTCAGGAAGGCTGTTCCATGCATCCACTACCCTCTCTGTAAAATAATACTTCCTCACATTGCTCCTGAACCGCCTCCCTTCTATCTTTGAATTGTGTCCCCAAGTTCTTGCATGTCTCTTTTTCTGAAAGATGCTACCCTCTTGGACTTCGTTGATTCCACTGAGGTACTTAAAAGTTTCTATCATGTCCCCCCTCTCCCTTCTTTCCTCAAGGGTATACATATAAAGCTCCTTTAGTCTCTCCTCATACAGCTTCTCTTGCAGACCCTGCACCATTTTAGTTGCCCTCCTCTGGACTGCCTCTATCCTGTCTATGTCCTTGCGGAGATGGGGTCTCCAGAACTGGACACAGTACTCCAGATGAGGTCTCACCAACTGTCTGTACAGAGGGATAACCACTTCCTGTTTTCTGCTGCTGATGCCTCTCCCTACTGCCTTCTCACATTGCATGCTAACCTTAAGGTCATCTGATATGATTACCCCCAGGTCAATTTCCTTTCTGGTTGTTGTTACTACCTTCCCCCCATTGTGTATTCTTCCCCTGGGTTCTTGTTTTCCAGGTGCATTATTTTGCACTTCTTTGCATTGAATACTAGCTGCCATACTTCTGACCATTCCTCCAACCTTGCCAAGACCCTTCTTATCCTTTCCACACCTCCTTGCGTATCAACCCTGTTGCAGATCTTTGAGTCATCTGCAAAGAGGCATACTTTTCCTTCCAGTCCCTCTGCAATGTCACTTATGAAGACATTAAAAAGGACTGGACCCAATACTGAACCCTGCCGTACCCCACTAGTAACCCCTCTTTCTTCAGAGTGGACTCCATTTACAATTACCTTCTGTGTCCTGTTGTCTAGCCAATGTTTTACCCAGGCTACCACCCTGGGACCCACTCCCAGGCTGGTTAATTTGACTATTAATCTTTGTGTGGGACCGTGTCAAATACCTGCTAAAGTCTAGGTAGGCCATGTCCACAGCCCCTCCCTGGTCTACTACTTTGGTCACCCAGTCAAAGAAATCGATTAGATTCGTCTGACATGACCTTCCCTCTGTGAACCCATGCTGCCTTGGGTCCTCTGCCCCACTGGCCTCTAGGTACTCAACAATTCTTTCCTTCAGAAGTGATTCCATCACTTTCCCTACCACAGAGGTCAAACTGACAGGTCTGTAGTTTCCTGCCTCTGTCTTGGTCCCACTTTTGTGAAGAGGAATCACATCCGCCTTCCTCCAGTCCTTGGGTACCACACCATCCTCCCATGATTTATTAAAAGAGTAGCCAGTGGTTTCACTAGTTTTCCCTTAATTCTTTTAGAATTCTGGGTGAATTCCATCAGGCCCCATTGCTTTGTCCATCTTCAATTTTAGGAGTTCTTGCAGAACCCTTTCTTCTGTGAAAGGACTGGGATCGACCCCCCTATCAAAAGTGCTTCTGTTAACTGGATTAGGCACTTCCCCCTCATCTTTTGTGAATACTGAGCAGATATATTCATTCAGTATCCCTGCTTTTTCACTGTCCTCCTCTGCCCACCCACCGTTCATTCTATTCAGCCTCACTGTCCCTCCCTTTGTCTTTCTACGCTCGCAGATGTACCTATAAAAGTTTTTATCCCCCTTCTTAACTGTGTTAGCTATCTTTTCCTCAGTCTGGGCCTTTTCTGTTCTGACTTCCTTCTCTGCTTCCTTCTGCCTTAACTGGTACAGCTCTCTGTCCTGCTCCTTCTGTGTTTCCTTATACTTCCGGAATGCTATCTTTTTCTTCCTGACTTTCAAAGCCACCTCTTTTGAAAACCATAGTGGCTTTTTCTTTCATTTTGATTTGTTTATTTGCCTCACACAAAGGCTTGTTGCCTCTGTGATGGCAGTTTTGATGATTCCCCATTGTTGCTCCACACCTCCTTCTAGCCTGCTTGCTAGTGCTTTTCTGAGGCATGTTCCCATCTTGCCAAAGTCAGCCCTCCTGAAGTCCAGTACCCTCACTTTTATATGGTTTGACTCTGTAGCTGAGTTTAACATGAACCACACTGTTTGATGGTCACTTGTTCCCAGATGGCAACCCACTTCTAGATCTGAGATTCTCTCACTGCCCCCATTTGAGAGTACAAGGCCTAAGATTGCTCCCTCACTAGTGGGTTCCAAAACTAGTTGTCTGAGGCCTGCCACCTGTAGGGCATCAAGAATTGCCCTGTTCTTGGATGTGGCTGCAACAAATGTGTTCCAGTTAACATCTGGCATGTTCAGGTCTCCCATCAACAGTATCTCCCCTTTCTTTGCCATTCTAAGAATGCCTTCTATCATATCCTTGTCCATTCCCTTCCCCTGACATGGGGGTCTGTACACAACCCCTGTGCGGATTGTGGTGCCCTTTCCAGTCTCCAAGGTGACCCACAGTGCCTCCCTCCTCCCTGTTTACTCTTTTGTTCAGTTGCTTTTATCCCTTCTTTACATAGAGAGCTACTCCTCCCCCTCTTCTCCCCTTCCTGTCTCTCCTGTAGGTTATGTACCCTGGTATGTTAACATCCCAGTCATGGTTCTCTGTGTACCATGTTTCTGTGACTGCTACGATATCCAGGCACCCCTCTTCCATCAAGGCCACCAGCTCAGGGAGCTTGTTGCCCAGACTATGGGCATTGGTACTCATTAGCCTCCATTTCCTGATGGCTTTACTCCTTTTTGCCCCATCCCTGTCCTTCTTGCCTTTGTCACTTTCCCCATTTACCCCTGCCCTTCTCCCTATCGACACCTCTATGTTGGTGTTTACCTTACTACCATTATTTTTGGGGGCCAGGATTTCCCTGCTCCTTTCCAGTGCCTCCTCCTTGGCTAGTTTAAATGCTTGCCAATGAAGCATTTAAACCTATCACCTAGGATTCTGGTTCCCCTCCTGGACAGATGCAGCCCATCATGCCAGTATAGGCTTGCATCACTCCAGGTGGACCCCCATTCCCCAATGAAGCTAAATCCCTGAGCTCCACACCAGTTTTTCAACCACTGATTGAATCCCATTGTGCAGAACACCCTAGCCTCTCCTAAGCCATAGATGGGCAGCACCTCCGAGAAGGTTACCGTGTGTGCTACTTGTCTAAGGTCCCTTCCCAATTCCACAAACTCTTCCTGCACTTCTCTAATCCCTTTCTTAGCCAGGTCATTTGTCCTTAGGTGGACAATGACATCCAGCTCCCTCCCCTGTGCAGCTGCTCCGGCAATCTTAAGGATTCGCTCCCTGTCCCTCCAAGTCATGGCGCCAGGCAGGCATCTTACCTCCCTCTCCCAGACTGAAAACTGGCTGGTGGCACACTAGGCCAGGCTTCAGGTTCTGGCCAGATGGTTGGGTAAGTAAAAGTAAATAATTTCTTTACAGAGGGATTGGGAAAGGAGGAAGGTCTGAAATATTGATGTGTTTTTCACATTTCTGTGCCTTTGGGCAGCTTCATGACCCATATTGAATGAGTATTGAATGGAATAGAGTCGGGGAGAGAAACTGGGACAATGTTTTTTGAGGGGGTTCAGAACTTCAATCAAGAAAAAAATGAATTAGTAATTGGGTGTATTTAAGCTCAAATCTGATGAACTGCTCCAGGGTCTCTCCTTCCAACTTTATTGCTGTACCACTAGAAGCCTATGTTTCTTCTGCCTTTCAGCATTGTCCTGTGGCCCCAATTAGTGTACCCAACTAACCTGGTATACCTCCTGCTCGCTAAGCTGATTCCCCATCAGTGTCTCCACCTTATCTTTGTTTATCCCCATCACTTTCCTCCCTCTCATTCTCCTCAACCTACTTATTAATGTGCCACAGAGGCAAACTCCTCTGCCTAGAGAATCCCTCTCTCTGCCCTCAGCAAGCTATTTTTCCTGTGCTAGAATGCTCACATTAATCCTCACCTCAGTAGTCCTCCTCTAGCAGGGACTACCCAGTCCTGCACCTGTGATGCTATTGGCTGATGCCACCCCTACACAATTTTGGCTCCCACCTACTTTCCCACTCACCATAGCTTATTCATACCCCCCATCTCCAAGCTGTATCCTCCCACCATCACCCTCCTTGTCAAATTATGTTCCTCTCCTTCTCTGCTCGCTATTCCCTAGCCATTCCTTGTTTAGGCTACAAATCTAAAAAAAAAAAAACATTGTGCCATTACCAACAAACAGCTGGTACTGGCCCTCCTCAGAATACTTGATCTACTGCTCCTGATTTCAGACAATGGACACCCCAATCCAGGTCCCCTCTCGCTAAACTCCAGCACCTCGCATCACGGGCTATCAATGGTTGCTGTGAATATATGCAGCTTTCCCAAGAAGTTGGTGCCTTTACAGTGCTGGATGCTACAGCATCAGTCGGACGTGCTAGCCCTAATGGAAACCTGGCTATCAAAGAAGACTTCTGACACTTTTGTCACACTCCCAGGCTTCAA
Organism: Neoceratodus forsteri; assembly: GCA_016271365.2. NCBI lineage: Eukaryota > Metazoa > Chordata > Ceratodontiformes > Ceratodontidae > Neoceratodus > Neoceratodus forsteri. The sequence continues at coordinate 98,469,384 of CM057457.1, read as the reverse complement.
CCTTTATAGAGCCTACAAGATTGGCAAATGAGCAGGGGTGTGTGCTTTTTACATCCGTGACTCACTGTTATGCCATAGCCCACCAGCTCCCTCCCTAGATCATGGGGCACAAACCCTGACTATAAAACTCACACCCAACCCAGCCAGAGCCCCTATTTCCATTACTGTGGCTTACAGCCCACCTAGGAAGCAAGTCGCAGCATTTCAATCCATGACCAACTATATATCCAGGTTCCCTCCCAAAACTGAACATATTATACTAGGGGATTGTAATATGAACTGGCTGTCAAGCTCAGCATCCTCAATGAAAGATACACTTTCTGCGTTAGACCTCACCCAGTTAGTCAATCAGCCAACCAGGATGAATCCTAGAACTGGATCTAGCATCCTGATTGATCTTCTACTCACCAGTCGACCTAACAAAATATCTAACCTGGTTGTCCTTCCAGGTTCCTTAAGTGACCACTCCCCTACCCTCTTCACCAGGTCATGTCAGTGGCAAATGCCTCAACCAAATAATTCCACATGACGCCGCTTCCTACCAGGATGCCTCACTAATCTAAGGAGACATCTAGCCCAATGTGATTTGTCCCCCATTAGACACTCTGCATTTATAGATGGAGCCCTAGATTACTTCCTCCGCACGTTCAACACTGCATGTGATATATTTGCCCCCTTCACTAAGTTCCAATCTAAAAAACATAATGCCCCCTGGGTCTTCCCTACCTTACTACAGCAGCTAAAGAACTGTGACAATCTCTGGAACAAAGCACTTGCCTCAAGGGTACTGACAGTTAGGCTCAACTACAGGGCGGCCCGCAATAGGTGCACCTGGTCCATAAGGATGACTAAAGCAGACTACTATTGATCTACCCTTGCCTCCACCTGGGTGAATGCAAGGTTGTTCTGGAACAACCTTAAAGAACTTAACGGAAAAGCCAGGATGCCTCCATCCTCCCAGCTATCTGTCAACAGTAACTACTCCTTGGGCCCACTTACCATCGCCAATTGCCTGAATGCTAAATTCTCAGACCTGAGTGTTATCCTTCCTAACAAATTCTTTGACCCCACCCCCACAACCCATGAACCAAACAATGCCTGTCCCACTTTCCACATCAGGGTTATTCCTAGAAGGGATGCAAGGCAATATCTTGCAAATGCCCTCTGGGGTTCAAACTATTGCAAAGACTCCTTTGACATGAAAATCCTTAACTTCGTACTAGACTCGGTACGTTCACCACTGACTGATCTCCTTAACCTCTCCTTATGTCTGCAGCAATTTCCTACAGACTGGAAGTTGGCCACTATCACAACAATTCTGAAGAATGGGGACCCCTCCTCACCCAATTATTACTGACCATCTCCATTCTGCCACCACTTTCAAAAGCCCTGATAAAAATCATTGCCACTCAACTCTCCGAATACCTAATAGCGCACAACATACTATGTAGAGAACAACATGGATTTAGAACAGGGCATAGCACTACAACTGCTCTCACGAAGTTCTCCAACTCACTTCACAAAGCCCTGGATAAGAAACACTTAGCAGAAGCAGTATTTATTGACCTCTCAGAAGCTTTCTATACTGTCTCACATACCCTGCTCCTAAATACTCTCCACCTCACCGGGCTATCTCCTGGACCCATCATGTGGTTTGCAAGTTGCCTCTCAGATAGGTCTCAACATGTTAAGATAAACAACATTCATTTGGCTACCCTGCCTGTCAGCTCTGGGGTCCCACAGGGTTCCATCCTTATCCCTTATTATTCAGCATCTTCCTGAATACCCTGCCTAAAGCCAGGGCCCCTACTTTTCTGCGGCACAGTGGGACCAAGTTCTGTGGCAAGACCACCATTTGCCGAAGAACTTCTGCGGCAGTGGTTTGTAATTTCTGCGGAAGTTCTGCGGCACTAACAAACTACCACATCACAGTGTAAGCTTGTCATCCTGACTTCACTTTCATGGCAGTGGTTATAGCAATCAGGATGGTGGAAAGCACAGTAACGCTAGTTCAAAAAATAACAGACTTATAAAAATAATTGACTTATAAAAATAATTTTATGCCTAAAAAAGCAAAACAAATGTCTCTTTCCCTAAGGTCCTAGCCTGTTGCATAAATGACATATGCAGAGAGGATCTTATGTGATAAATAAGGTATTTCTATATGCATGCTATCTATCCCACTAATGAGGTCTCCACTGTCTATTACTTATATATTTGTGTGTGCTTTCTACACCACTCATGAGGTTCCCACTGTGTAACACATATATATTTATATGCAATCTGTAATATACATACAAATATATGAGTGTGTGTGTGGTGAGAGAGACAGATATACTGTATGTATATGTGTGTGTATATATGTGTGTGTGTGTGTGTGTGTGTGTGTATAATATATTTTTTTATTTTTTTATTTCCATGAACCTGCATCCTCATTCATACAGGTCCCATTGGAAATGGAATAGAGGAGTTATTGCAAAACTCATTTTTCATGTCAACCTGCTTTCCCTGACGCACTGCGTAACACTATCAGGCCATGGTATGCATGTGAACCAATTGTGAGATAGAGCTCTCCAACCCATCACAATGTGTCCACCATGTGACAGAACACTGCACCATTCCTTTCCAGGCTCCGAGCAGTGATGTGTTCCACCATTCCTTGTGCTGCCCAGCCAGCTCCCAGAGCTACAGTAATCTCTGAGCCTGAGTTGCCGGCACGGAAACACAGCATGCTACCCTCTGGACCAACAGCTGTCCCTGCACACAACATTTCTCCATAACTTTTAGGTGATTCTATCAACCAATGACAATATGTAATCAATAACCCTGGCAAAAATGCGTACAGGGCAATTATTTATTTAACAGGTCTATTCTTTCAACAGGTCTACACATTATTATATTCCACTTCTCTGGGCATAGTTACTTTTTTTTCTTAAAAATGACAGTTAAATTCATTTTACCAGTTATTAATTTCAGATGGTGTCTCTATACCTTAAAGGCACAAATAGGTTTGTACAAAGTGAGGTATGGACTTAACAGGTCTGTGCTATTGACAAGGTTTTGTTTAAGTTGGCCCTAGTGCAATAATTTAAGACTGAAAATTGTATTAGACTGTAGTGCAGGTTGAGCAAATATCACCATGCCTGATGTACTGTGCCACCATCTCTGGCAGTGGGAGCTGTGGTAGATAAGTGACTTCATTTCTGTTGCAGAATACAGTCATTTCATTAGCTAATGTATGATGTTATAGCAATGATAACATCACATTCTGAGCATATAGGGGGTTTGGATATAAAAAGAGGGGATGGGAACCAGATTCTATGTATAAACAGAAATATTAATAAAAAATCACCAAGAAGAGTGAATTCTGCAGCACCGCAGACGTTCTGCGGTAGATTGCAAGTTCTACACAAAATTCTGTGGCCGCAGAATTCTAGGGGCTTTGCCTAAAGCCTGCCCAAGTAAACTTCTGCTCTATGCTGATGATGCTGCTCTGTTTGATGCCCATCTGGATCCCACGACCCTACAGTCCTCACTGCAAATTGCATTCACCCATATTGAAAACTGGTTCACGGACCACGGATTGGTGGTCAATATAAAAAGACTAAGTCAATGCTCTTTGTCCACCAGCAAAGCAGAAACGCAGATGCCCAGCTAAAATTCTTCTCCAAAGCCCACCTCCCATTGGAGCAGGTACACACCTACAAATATCTGGGCCTTACATTTGACCCCAGCCTCTCATTCCACCCACACATTGATAACCTCACCTCAGCCATAAATATTCACACAGGACTACTGTATCGGCACAGAGAATGCCTTCCGGCTGAGGCCCTCAACCTTGTGGTCACCTCCTGTGTTTTCTCTGTAGTAGATTACGGTCTAACCATATACATCACCGAGGACCAAACAGCTCTGAAAAAAATCCACTTAGCCATCAACAAAGCATGCAGACTCCTCACTGGGATTTACAGGCATACCCACGGCTGTACCCTGTATGCCATAACAAATATCCTCACTCTTAATGAAAGATTCCGCTATCAAACAGCCCTCCTCACTAAAAGAATTCATCTAGGTCTCACACCCCCTGAAGTAGCTTCCACCCTCTGCTCAACTCATGCCACAGAAAATACCTGCTCTGCTAACAAACTGATATGGACTGTCCTCAGGGTCACGACCTCACTAGCTCAAAGATCCTTTCACTACAGAGCACCATTATGGTACAATGAGCTCCCCTCGGCTGTTTCCTCTATCACCAGATTGGGTCCTTTCAAAATAGCCCTCAAAGAACACATACTTTCCACCTGCCACTGCCTATGCACCGGCCAAAATGGGCTGTGACCCAGCACCACTAACACCTGGCTACTGAGCTCTGGCCAGGATGGCCAGTACCTGTCTTAGTCTGCTGGGTCCTATCGTGTATCAGAGCTATTCTGGAGGTGCCTGCAAGTGTATATTGTCTCTTATATTTCTCCTAGATGGACCTGCTCCAGCTACTGTACTTTCATATCCTGTTTTTTTTAATTTTTCCTTACCACTTTGAATTACTGTATTATACATGCTATTGGTATGTTGTGTATTATGTTGATGTTTTGTACTTTGACGAGGAGCCTTTGTAAATGAGTCTTTGACTCAAAGGTTGTAAATCCAATTTAATCAATAAATAAATAAATAAATAGAGAGATGAATCTTGTACATTTGAATTTTTCTGATTTGCATATCACTTTTCAGTCACAACAAATAAGTTTGACCTTTTAGAGACATTCCAGACATTCTAGAGCTTGCCACCTAAGGGCTAACTAGAACCTTGCTTCCACTAGTTGTTGGCTCCCCCCTGCTGAAATCTAAAATGGCACCTCTGCCATAAAGTCTAAATTTATAAGACATCCTCTGTGTGAGCAGCATGTTTTTTAAGAGGGATGGATGAGGAGCAGAGCAGTTTTCAAGAGTAAAATGAGGGCTGTCCCTTGCATTCAGGGACAGTTGAGCTGTATGGTATGTACAAGTTATTGGAGCCCCACTATAGTCATACTTATGTCTCCCCCCCCCAGTGAAGCTGATCTCTACATCCCCACACTCAGGCACATTATGACATAGGGCAAGGAAGACTGCAGGGGCGTGTACATTGAAATGAATGGGGGAAATTTTTTATTACTAATTTATACATTAATGATGGAGAGCTGGAGATTAATTAAGGGCACTGCTTGACTAACAAGAGCCTTGTTAGTATAACAGTGACCTTCATTGTTCTCCAACTTGCCATCATAGGCCCATATATTCAGAAATGCACCAAAGCCCAGCACAAGTCTGGCACAGTACAAATCTGATGTGCCATGGTGCAACAGGGGCCATATTCAGAGGTTGCACAGGCCGAACTGAGCCAGTGAAACCCAGCTGAATATAGTAGAGTTGCACCACGGTGCAAACAGAGTTGCGGCACAAAAAGAGTTGTGTCATGGTGCAAAAAGAGTCGCTCCAGTGCAACTGTGGGAGCACAGTAACAGAGGGGGGCATGGTACAGAGAACAGACCCAGGGATAGAGCCAGGGAAACACAGTGACTGGCCACAGGAGGCCTCCACCAGCAGAGCACACATAGGCACCCAGATACCCAACCCCAGAACACAACAGTGGCACAGAGAGCAGGCAACGGGGGGGTGCCAACAGCCAATGAAGGACCAAAAAGGGAGCCGTCCCACAGGCCGCTGGCCGTGTCCCCCCAGACCATAGCAGGCCACACCCAGGATCATGCAGCTGAGCACACACATGCCACACAGGCACACAGGAAGCCCACAAAGTAGGCACTGAACATGTCGGGTGGCAGGTGGCATGGCAGATCACATGGGACAGGCAGCACAATGCCAAGTGGGGCCTCAACACAGTGTATGGCCAGTACCCAACCAATGACCAGGGCCATGTTCCACCACCATGCACACACCCACCACACACCCCAGCCAGCTGACCCATGGACACCCCAAGGCACATCAACCGACCCAGGGGATGGAGGCTACCACAGTGGGACACACCACAGCACACAGCAGTGAACCACAGAAGAACAACATGCACCCCTTCATATGCACACCACATGGACAGACACAGGGCTACTGCAGCATGGCTTCTCATGCTACTTGCAAAGCAGACACAAACATAGACAGGTAAGAAAATAAGTATGTATTCTGAAAAACAACAATTTACAAGAACCAGGGGCTGGGACAGGGTAGGTATAGTGAGGGAAGGGGGCAGAGAACAGGGACTGTACAGTAGGAGGTGGGACTGTAGGGGGAGGAGCAACAAGGGAAACAGGGGAAAACATGGGACACACAAACAGTGGCCCTGTCTGGCCACCCTTGCATTCTGCCGCTACCACTGATCTGCCACCAGCATCTGTCTCATCTGGACAACTGCTTCAAGGGTCATCAATGCCATGAAGATTACCTGGCACAGCAGTCTCTTTATCATGGACCATGGTGGTTATAGCCACCAGACACCTAGAACTAGGTACAGGACAGGTGATCAGTGCCATGTCCCAAGAAACTGTGCCCACCCACAGCATGTAATGGGCAGCTGGAACACACACCCCTAAAGGGCCCATAATATCCACCCACAGGGAGGGTGGGCCAATGCCAGGCAGCAACTTGGCGCACCACAACATTGCACAGAGGTGGTCCCTGCCGCACAATAGCCACAAGACTGCACAATGACAATCACATGGCACAGTGCATTGGCAGCACCACAGCAACTACAGTGGCAGCTGGGTGCATGCCCACCCCACCAACAGCCGACACATGTGTTCACTGGACAGACCACAGTGGCATGCACCACACACAGTGCGACACACACAGCTGTCATGGCACAGGGGCACAGGCAGCTATGTCTGCACTCACTCCCCCCCGCCACCCCCCATGTACAGTGTGAAGGACCATGACAGTGCCTACCTTCCCCCTGTGGCCCTGCTGGTGCTGTTCCTGCACCACCATGTCCCACTGCAGCCTGCTGCACTGCTGCAACCTGAGTCCTCCAACAGTCCTCAGGTCCTGGGAATGTAAAGAAGAGAGGTCCACATCAGGAACCAACCACAGCAGCTGCCCCCCACTCCCACCCCTGTGCACAGGATGTGGACCTGCCCAACACATCCTGCACTGGTGGGATGGCTACATTGCAATGCAAGTGGAAGATGGCAATGCTGCCCCACGATGCACACAATGACAGTATACCCCTCTGCAGGGCATGGCAGGCAATCAAGCCAACACCACAGTACAGCACCAGGGCAGACATGCAACATGGGATGACTTACCTGGCTGTGGTACAGTCCCTCATATGGCATGTGCCTGCAGCCTCCTCAGGCACTCTGAGTCCTGCCGCATGAGGTCCCCATATAGGTGGCAAAATTGCTGAGCCATCCTGGGCACCTCCATCCAGTACACGAGGCTGTCTGCCACATCCTGCCACATGGCACACCTGACCAGCTGCAGAGGCTCCTGCCCAAAGAGCTGGTGGGGCGTGGGCCTCCATGCAGGCCACTAAGCTGGCCAACTTGACTTGAGTCCAGTTCTGGGCCCTCCTGCATCTTGCCTACACCATGGTCAGCTCAATGCATTTGGTGGCAAAAATGGTGGCAGGAGGCACATGTGGCCAAACCATGCACCCACCACATGATATGCAGGAGCATGTGCAGTGCACAGTCATCGCACAGTGCGAGAGATGCATGGAATGGGCATGGCTATGCAGGGTCACAGGGTCAGAGGTCTGACCCAGGGGTCAGGAGTCATCTGGCATTGCGCATGTGCACGATAGGGCACAGCATCCCATGTGCAGCCATGTATGTAGCTGACCCATGCACAATATGCACAATGCAACTGCACTGCACTATCCACGCATGGTGTGTGAGTAACATCATGATGCCATGATGAGCATGAGCACTGTGGGGCTGTGCACTGTGCGTGCATGTGCATTGCGCCATCTCAACTTGCTCATGCACAATCCCATTGCACACAGTGCAGTATTGCGATATTCAGACACCACATGCAAAGGAGCTCATCAGCCAATGCGTGGTACAGTAAGTGCATTAGCATGTCATTACTGTCTCACTCAACCTCATTTGCATGCGTTGTGTCTAATAAGTGCCACAGAACAGCACAGGCCATGGACTGGTATTGCAACCTTGATAGGTAAGTTGTGCATGTGGCTGCAGCTCACTGGGAGCCAACAGCATTTCATGGTGGGACAAACTGGGAAGATGCTGCTACTGACACACTGTGCTGTCCATGTCCACAGGCAACAACATGTCAGCACAAGAGGAGGATGAGGATTGGGGCTTGCATGGAAGCACAGGCTCAACTTCACAAAGGCCAAGACTGATGCCTTGTTTGAGTCTTACCTGGACAGGAAACCCCTGTTGACTGGTGCCATAGGCACAGGGCTGGTGCATGGGAGGAGGTGGCAGCCTACATTAGCAAGCATGGCAGCCACCAGCAGTCAGTGCAGGAGTGCTGAAAGAAGGTGGGAACAGACAAGTGGCAGATAAAGGAGAAGGTGGCTACCATCCAGGCATCCTGTACCACCACCAGAGGAGGGCCTGTGGCTGCACCCCCACTTATGCCACAGGAGGATTTGGTGGCAGCCACCATGCACCACACCACAGTGGAAGGAGTGCCTGGAGGAGGATTCCAGATGGATGGCCGCCCATCACTGCATGGTAAGTATGTCAGCCGTGCACAGCTGGTGGCATGGAGGGTGTATACAAAGGCATGCCAGTGTCCATGCTGCCGGCATGCATGTCATGTGCATGTGTGCACACCCATGCACATGCCATGCTGCAGGACACGTGCAGCGGCAGTGTACGGGGGCACATGTAGGCACTGCATCACTGACACACCTTTCTTTCTCTTGCAGCACCAGCACACCTCCGTGCAGATGATGGGGCGCTGGCAGTGGCAGCAACCGTGAATGCTGGTATGGCCCCAGAGGACCAGCAGTCTACCTGCACCAGCATCGAGGGTCCCAACAGGCTGCAGCTCAGCAACACGGTGCAGGTGGATGTCCTGGACCTGGGGTCAGACGAGGCCCTAGATGTGTTCCTGCAGGATGCCAGCCTTGGTGTCCTATGGGCAGAGACACAGATCAGGGCAGGGTCAAACTCCAATGATGACATCACACTGATGCTGGACTTCATGGACAATGCTGAGGGCAAGATGCCCCGCTGGCATCTGACACAGACACCACACCCAGTGCTCTGCCAGCAGTGGAACAGCTGCCTGCCACCACTGAGGGTGCAGTGGTGTGTGCTGCCTCTGCTGTGCCCTGTGGTGGTGGTGGTGGTGAAGCTGCTCAGGTGCTGGGTAGCATACAGTGGCCAGACAGGTGACAGCAGAAGGCTGCAGGTGTCACCAGGCAGCCAGACACAGGGCCCACCACTGGTGCACCTGCCATTCCCATTCACCCTGCAGACCCCACTGTGCAGCATCCACCAGAGAGGAGGATTGTGCAGTGTAGCTAGTCATCACAGGAGGATCAGCATCCCACCCAGGAGCCCCAGGATGCTGACTGGCTGGCTGAGCACACCCGTCTGCTGCAGGCATCCATTCAGCAACATGTGCTGCTTGTCACTGGGGAGTGTGCACTGCATGCGGAGGTGCACCTGTTAGCTGAGCGCAGGAAAGGGGCACTGTGCAGATCCTGGCAGGGATGCAGCACATGTAGGAGACCACGACTGTATCCCTGGATTGCACTGCCACAGTCAGGGATGGCTTTGTATTGCTGGATGCCACAGGGCATGGCCATGCACAGGTGACCACCTGCAGTGCGCTATTCACCCCATGAACCTGGCATTGGGTGATCCTAACACAGTCAATGCTGGGCTCTGATGTAGGCATCCCAGGCATGCCCGGGGCTAGCCTGTTTGGGTGTCTGCACACCCCCACGTGGACAAAGTCATGGTCCTGCAGTTCAACCCCTGGGGGGCTGTTGCATACTTCACCCATGGCTGATGCACAGCCTGTGGCTGCCAATCAGCCCCGGTGCAACTGCCCCAAGGCTGTGGTGGCCGTGGTTCCATGCATTGGCCATGATGTGTGGGCCTCCCCGACTGCAGTCTGCAGCTGCAGCCCTGTGTGCACAAGAGTGGTGTGTGTGTGTGCCTACCACTGGTGTTATGCCTGTGTGTGTGCTTGCCTGGCCACTGGACCATGTGGTGTGGGCATGATGAGGGCAGTCTAGCACCAATTGCACCTGTGCACCAGTGCAGTGCATCTGATCCATGCCACATGCCAATGCCTGGGTGTGTGGGGGTATGTGGACATGTGTGTGCATGTGTGTGTTGTTGTGTGTGGTTGTGTACCACTGACTCCCCTACCACTGCCTCACATCTTTGTGTGTGCATTCCCATTGCCATGCACACCCCTGCATGTGTGCAGTATCTGTTTGTGTGGCTCATGCATGTGTACTGCACCACTTATCTATGTGCACCATAGTGATCTTGTGTGATGGCGTCCCGGTGGCATCATGCCTGCTGGAGCAGCTGTGGGCCCCTCCACCCAGGGGGTAGCTGTCCACCACCCTATGACCCATTGCCCTCAATCATCCCCACTACTGTCACCCTCATCAGCCTTCGACAGCTATCCCATTGTCAGTGGCCATGATGTGCAGTGAGCAGCAGGCCAGGAATGAATGTAGCAGTGATGCACAATTTTGGAATGTAGCAGAGAAGAACAATTTCAAAATGTGATGGTGATGCACAATCTTGGAATGCAGTGGTGACACAATTTCAGAATGCAGTGGTGATGAGAAATGTCAGAATTCAGCAGTGACACACACTTTTGGAATGTGGCAGTGATGCACAGGTTCAAAATGTAGCAGTGATGTACAGGTTGGGAATGCAGCGGTGACGTACAGGTTTGGACTTCAGTGGTGACAGACAATATTGGAATGCTGTGGTGATGCACAGGTTTGGAATGTGGGGGGTGATGCACAATTTCTGAATGTAGAAGTGACGCACAGTTTTGGAATGTGGCAGTGATGCACAATTTTGGAATGTGCTGGTGATGCACAATTTTGGAATGTGGCAGAGACTAACAATTTCAGAATGTGGTGGTGTGCACAATTTCAGAATGTGGCAGTGGCGCACAATTTTGGAATGTGGTGGTGACACAATTTTCAGAATGCAATGGCGACAAGCAATTTTAGAATGCAGCAGTGACACACAATTTTGGAATGTAATACTGATACATAGATGTAGCTGTGATGTACAGTTTGGGAATGTGGCAGTGATGTGCAGGTTTGGAATGCAGCTGTGATGCACAATTTCAGAATGCAAAAGTGATGCAATTTCAGAATGCAGTGGCAATGAACAATTTTGGAATTTAGTGGAGATGCACAGGTTTGGAATGTGGCAGTGAAGCAAAATGTCAGAATGCAGGGACAATGCACAGTTTTGGAATGTGATGGTGACACAGTTTCAGAATGTGGCAGTGATGTATAATTTCAGATTGCAGCAGTGACACATAATTTTGGAATGTGGCAGTAGTGCACAATTTCAGAATGTGGTGGTGACACACAATTTCAGAATGCAGGGGTGATTAGAAATTTTGGAATGCAGCGGTGATGCACAATTTCAGAAAATGCCAGTGATGCACAGGTTCTGAATGTAGCAGTGATGTACAGGCTGGGGATGTGGCAGTGACGTACAGGTTTGGAATGCAGCAGTGACACACAATTTCAGAATGCAGCAGTGATGCAATTTCAGAATGCAGCAGTGGCACACAATATCAGAATGCAGTGGTGACACACAGGTTTGGTATGTGGCAGTGGTGCACAATTTTGGAATGCAGCAGTGATGCACACTTTTGGAATGTGGCAGTGACATAGTTTGAAATGCAGTGGTGACACAGTTTCAGAATGTGGTGGTGATGCACAGTTTCAGAATATGGCAGTGATGCACAATTTTGGAATCTGGTAGTGACACACAATTTTGGAATGTGGCATTGATGGACAATATTGAAATGTGGGAGTGACACACAATGTTGGAATGTGGCAGTGACATACAATTTTGGAATGTGGCAGTGATGCATAATTTCAGAATGTGGCGGTGATGCACAATTTTGGAATGTGGCAGTGATGCCCAATTTTGGAATGTGGTGGTGATGCACAATTTCAGAATGTGGTGGTGATGCACCATTTCAGAATATGGCAGTGATGCACAATTTCAAAATGTGGCAGTGATGCACAATTTTGAAATGTAGCAATGATGCAAAATTTTGGAATATAGCAGTGATGTACAATTTCGGAATGTGGCAGTGACGCATAGTTCCATAATGTAGCAGTGATGCATAGTTTTGAAATGTGGCAGTGATGCACAATTTTGAAATGTGGCAGAGATGAACAATTTCAGAATGTGGTGATGATGCACAATTTTGGAATGCTTTGGTGACACAATTTCAGAATGTTGTTGTGATGAGCAATTTCAGAATGCAGCAGTGACACAAAATTTTGGAATTTGGCAGTGATGCACAGGTTTGAAATGTAGCGGTGACGTATAGGTTTGAAATGCAGCTGTGACACACAATATCAGAATGCTGTGGTGATGCACAGGTTTGGAATGTGTGGGTGATGCACAGTTTCCGAATGTAGCAGTTATGCACAGTTTCAGAATGTGGTGGTGATGCATAATTTCAGAATGCAGCAGTGATGCATAATTTTGGTATGTGACAGTATGCACAATTTCAGAATGTGTGGGTGGCACACAATTTCAGAATGCAGGGGTGATGAGAAATTTTAGAATGCAGCGGTGATGCACAATTTCAGAAAATGGCAGTGATGTACAGGTTCTGAATGTAGCAGTGATGTACAGTCTGGGAATGCAGCAGTGATGTATAGGTTTGGAATGCAGTGGTGACACACAATTTCAGAATGCAACAGTGATGCAATTTCAGAATGAGGTGGAGGCACACAATATCAGAATGCAGTGGTGACACACAGGTTTTGTATGTGGCAGTGATGCACAATTTTGGAATGCAGCAGTGATGCAAAGTTTTGGAATGCAGCAGTGACATACTTTTGGAACGCAGTGGTGATGCACAATTTCAGATGTGGTGTTGATGCATAATTTCGGAATGTGGTGGTGATGCACAGGTTCGGAATGTGGCAGTGACAGACAGTTTCAGAATGTGGTGATGACACACAGCTTCAGAATGCTGCAGTGATGCACAGTTTTAGAATGTGGTGGTGACACACAGTTTCAGAATGTGGCAGTGATGCATAATTTTTGAATGCAGTGGTGATGCACAGGTCAGAATGTGGTAGTGATTTACAGTTTTGGAATGTGGTGGTGATGCACAATTTCAGAATGTGGTGTTGATGCATAGTTTTGGAATGTGGCAATGACACACAATTTTGGAATGTGGCAGTGACATATAATTTTGGAATGTGGCAGTAATGCACAATTTCAGAATGTGGTGGTGGCACACAATTTCAGAAAGCGATGGTGATGACAAATTTTGGAATACAGTGGTGATGCATAATTTCAGAAAATGGCAGTGATGCACGGGTTCTTAATGTAGCAGTGATGCACAGGCTGGGAATGCGGCAGTGATGTATAGGTTTGGAATGCAGCGGTGACACACAATTTCAGAATGCAGCAGTGATGTAATTATAGAATGCAGCAATGGCACACAATATCAGAATGCAATGGTGACATACAGGTTTGGAATGTAGCAGTGATGCACAGTTTTGGAATGCGGCAGTGACGCACAGTTTTGGAATGTGGCAGTGACATACATTTAGAATGCAGCAGTGACACACAGTTTCAGAATGTGGTGTTTACGCATAATTTCAGAATGCAGTGGTAATGCACAGGTTTGGAATCTGACAGTGACAGACAGTTTTGGAATGTGGCTGTGACACACAGTTTCAGAATGTGGCAGTGATGCATAATTTTTGAATGCGGTGATGATGCACAGGTCAGAATGTGGTAGTGATGTACAATTTTGGAATGTGATGGTGATGCACAATTTCAGAATGTGGTGGTGATGCATAATTTTGGAATGTGGCAGTGACACACAATTTTGGAATGTGGCATTGATGCACAATATTGAAATGTGGCAGTGACACACAATTTTGGAATTTGGCATTGATGCACAATATTGAAATGTGGCAGTGACACACAATTTGGGAATGTGGCAGTGGCATACAATTTTGGAATGTGGCAGTGATGCATAATTTCAGAATGTGCCAGTGATGCACAGGTTCAGAATGTAGCAGTGATGCCCAATTTTGGAATGTGGTGGTGATGCACAATTTCAGAATGTGGTGGTGTTGCACAGTTTCAAAATATGGCAGTGACGCACAATTTTGGAATGTGGCAGTGATGTACAATTTCGGAATGTGGCAGTGACGTACAATTTCAGAATGTGGCAGTGATACATAGTTTCATAATGTGGCAGTGATGCATAGTTTCAGAATGCGGTGGTGATGCACAATTTTGGAATGTGGTGGTGACACAATTTCAGAATGCAGTTGTGACAAGCAATTTCAAAATGCAGCAGGGACACAAAATTTTGGAATTTGGCAGTGATGCACAGGTTTGAAATGTAGCGGTGATGTACAGGTTGGGAATGCAGTGGTGGCGTACAGGTTTGGAATGCAGCTGTGACACACAATATCACAATGCTGTGGTGATGCACAGGTTTGGAATATGTGGGTGATGCACAATTTCTGAATGTGGCAGTGATGCACAATTTCAGAATGTGGTGGTGAATCACAATTTTGGCATGTGGCAGAGACCAACAATTTCAGAATGTGGCAGTGGAGCACAATTTTGGAATGTGGTGGTGATACACAATTTCAGAATGTGGTGGTGACAAGCAGTTTCAGAATGCAGCAGTGACACACAATTTTGGAATGTGGTATTGGTGCATAGATGTACAGTAGTAGCCAAAGACATTGCCAGCTATTACCAGATATTTCACAAAATTTCTAAAGAGTTTCTCTCTGCTGCCCCTACTGTGGAAATGCAGAAAGCAGGAGATTTCTCTAGAAATATCACAGAAATTTTGGAAAATAGCTGGCAATGTCTGTGGCTACTATTGTAGATGTGATGTACAGGTTGGGAATGTGGTGGTGATGTTCAGGTTTGGAATGTAGCAGTGATGCACAATTTCGGAATACAGAAGTAATGCAATTTCAGAATGCAGTGGCAATGCACAGTTTTGGAATTTGGTGGTGGCACACAGGTTTGGAATGTGATGATGAAGCAAAATTTCGGAATGCAGGGGTGACGCACAGTTTTGTAATATGATGGTGACACACAGTTTCAGAATGTGGCAGTGATGCATAAGTTCAGAATGCAGTGGTGGCACACAGTTTCAGAATGCGGTGGTGATGAGAAATGTTGGTATGCAGCGGCGATGCACAATTTCAGAAAATGGCAGTGGTGCACAGGTTTGGAATGTAACGGTGATGTACAGGCTGGGAATGTGGCAGTGACGTACAGGTTTGGAATGCAGCAGTGACACACAATTTCAGAATGCAGTGGTGAAACACAGGTTTGGTATATGGCAATGATGCACAATTTTGGAATGCAGCAATGACACACAGTTTTGGAATGTGGCGGTGACATTGTTTTGGAATGCGGCAGTGACACAGTTTCAGAATGTGGTGGTGATGCACAGGTTTGGAATCTGGAAGTGAAAGACAGTTTCGGAATGTGGCATTGACGCATAATTTTGGAATGTGGTGGTGATGCACAGGTTTGGAATCTGGCAGTGACAGACAGTTTCGGGAATGTGGCAGTGATGCACAGTTTCAGAATGTAGTGGTGACACACAGTTTCGGAATGTGGCAGTGATGCATAATTTTTGAATGCAGTGGTGATGCACAATTTCAGAATATGGTGGTGACGCATAGTTTTTGAATAAGGCAGTGACACACAATTTTAGAATGTGGCAGTGACATACAATTTTGGAATGTGGCAGTGATGCATAATTTCAGAATGCAGCAGCGATGCACAGGTTCAGAATGTGGCAGTGATGCCCAATTTTGGAATGTGGTGGTGATGCACAATTTCAGAATATGGCGGTGACGCACAATTTTGAAATGTGGCAGTGATGCACAATTTTGGAATGTGGCAGTGACGTACAGTTTCAGAATGTGGCAGTGACTCATAGTTTCGTAATGTGGCGGTGACGCATAGTTACAGAATGTGGCGGTGATCAGGGACACTGGTTTACTAGGATTGAGAAAGGGAAAATTTTGTTGTGCACATTGTGAAAAATGGTATTGTCACAGGTGTCTGCCAAACCAAAATCCAGTTTTACCCACGTTCAGTTTTGTGTACTTTATTTAACAATTTTTAACTCTGCTAACATGCATTTTAGCAATTTTGACTTCCACTATTGTACATCCATCCATCATTGTGCCAGTTTAAAGTTAATTTAGGTACAAGATGTGATGGTAGCAAGTCTACAGCCCCCCCATCCCTCAGGTGTGATGGAAGCAGCAACAGCACTACTGCCCCCTCCCTCAGGTGTGATGAAAGCAGCAGCACTGCGGCCTCCATCCCTCAGGTGTGATGGCAGCAGTACTACATTCCCCATTTCTCAAGTATGAGGGCAGTATCAGCACTATGGCCCCATCCCTCAGGTATGATGGCAGTATCAGCACTATGGGCCCCTTCCCTCAGGTGTGATGGCAGCACCAACAGCACTATGGCCCCCAACCCTCTGGTGTGATGGAAGTAGTACTACTTTCTTCATCCCTCAGGTGTGATGGCAGTATCAGCACTATAGTCCCCATCCCTCAGGCGGGACAGCAGCAGTACTACTTTCCTCATCCACCAGTGATGATGGTAGAAGCACTACAGCCCCCACTCCTCCGGTGTGATGGTAGTAGGAACAATGCAGTTCACATCCCTCAGGGGTGATGGCAGTAATGACAGCACTATGATCCCCTTCCTTCAACACCCACACCCCACATGGACAAGTTATAAATTGCTTGGTCTCTTTGCTTGTTAGAACTCAGATGTGGATTAATCAGAACCACCACCACTAGGGTGGACCACCTTTGTTTTTTCCTATCATTTAATTGCCTGAATTGGATTTCTGCCTGCAACACCGCTGACCTAGGATCAGGAATGGACTTGGGTGTTGGAGGGCCAGCTGAAGGGTGAAGGCTTGAGTGCAAAATGACCAGTGACCACGTCACCTTCTCCTGGGAGGGAGCGGGGTTCATGGCTCAGTGTTTGCTGGCCCATAGTGGAGGCCAGAGGCACAGCAACATATTGGCCTTCACTGCAGGAGGCAGCGTGACAGACACCAGCTTGTGCCTTGACATCATGAGGCCCATCACGATCCCAAGAAAATAAGAAAATACCTGCTGGTCAACCATAAGATGATATCTGGTCCCCCCATATGCTGGAAGCCCCAGATACATGTGTCTGTTCCTACCCCTGCCATGCCTGGCATACACAGAAGCCCTTTGGGGTGATTCTCCTCCCCTGGTAGCCTCCCAAAGGGGTAGGGACCCACCCCATAAAGGGTTTCTTTGGGTTACCTGGTAGCACAGCAATAACGGGCAGTGGATGGTGGTCAAGACTCAGCAGCGGTGGTAGGGGGGCCTTGGCAGGCCTGAAGGAGTGGATGGTCAGGGAGTAGGAGAAGCAAAAAAAACCCTGCTTGAATTTGATTTTTTGAAATAAAGTGTCTTCACCTAAAAAAATCCAAAAGTGATTAGTGGAGGATCTTCAAATAGAAAATCATGCATCTCCCAAACATGTGGATGTTTTTTTTTTACTTGGTCTCCTTGAAAAGGGTGTCTCTCAGTTTTCATGTCTGAGCTCAGATGTGAATTGAGCACCATTCTGCCCGCCAGCATTATACAGCCCCTGGGGTTTTAACTTCTGTGTGTCATTGAGTGTGCTTTCTGGTTTGGGTGTGTTTGCAGCAACCCACTCAACCCTAATGGCATTATACAGTGGCAGGTACAGTACCGTGTCAACAGCAGTTGGGCCATATAGCAAATCCACTGGCCCAAGCACAAGTATACTTCAACACTTAACATTTGATTTTTGTTGAAGCAGCCTATCAGACATCTTTTTGTTGCCACAGAGACGAAAACTACAGATAGGAGAAAAGGTGCAAATGATCTCATTCACCTAAATGGGATGCTAACTGTAAAGTATTTTTTGTAATTGGTGGCAAGGCAATTTCTTCCTTGTGGACATACTTTCATTTGTACCAGTTTTCATTCAAGCAACTGAGGATTGTGGATGGCTCTGCTAATTATAAACTCGAATAAGCTAGTTTGTAACAGTGATCCTGTGCTTAGCAATCTACAACCTGGATGCTCACATGCAAAGAATACAATAAAAACCTGACTAAAGTCTAAAAAACAACCTTATAAAACACATAAAATGCATCTGAACATTTATATTTACCTATACAAATTCACTGCAGCCCAAGTAAAACTCAAGTAAATTACAGGGCACCATGACTACTGTATGATGCAGTAAACCTATATTGGCTTTTTTAATATATTGTTTGTAAACCGGGTAAGGCCCACTAAGAAGAACTGCCTGTTTTCAGGGGTGACCCAGGAGCACTGGAGAGATTAAGTGACATGCTTGGAGACACACTGTATGCAAGTGGAGGCTGTGTAAATCAAACCCGGGTCTACTGGATGTACTCAGTTCAATCAGTGTTTTTTATTCTAACCACCAGATTATACCGCCAGCCATAATAACACCCAGATATAATGTTTCAATATATGATTTCAATAATAGCACACTTTACCTACAGTGCAAATTATGAATGTTCAACACTTTACAGCATTTTACTAAAACTGAGTTGTTCGCCATTCCATTTGCTTATTTTTTCTTGCACCAAAGTGGGTGAATAGTTGACAGTGCACTGTAAACAGTTTTTGATCAGGCTTCATTATTCTACATCCAGAAACAGTAAAAATCTGTTTATTCTGGGTTTATTTAATATTGATTTTCTATGGCTCACTAAATAGAATCTATTTAGCACTATATGAGGCAGATGTTTTTAAGTTTTGGAAGAGAGGTGACGCATCTTATCCATTTAGGATTCATTTTAGATACATAAGCTTTCCTTCATGTTTAAAACATATTTAAGTTTCAGTGTATTAATTTAGTAGTTTTTGCTGACTAATATATGCAGCAGAAAACAGTAAAGGATTTATTGTGAAGTACTCAGGGCCTATAGTAGAACTCCTGCAATTTTTGCAAAACAGTTCTGCAATTTCAGGTTGCTTTTCGCACAATTTTCCAGTGGCCCTGCCCATCTGTGCTGATACTTGTATTTTTTTAACCTTTGTTTCACCAGGTGAGACACACTAAGCTGAAAGCTTGTTTACAGGTGCAATCTGGGAGCACAGGAAAGTTAAGTGACTTGCTCAGGATCACACAGTATGCAAGTGGGGGCTGTGGGATTCAAACCCAGGTCTTCAGGTTTGCAACTCAGGGCCTTAAACCACTGAGCTGTACTGACTCCCAGTGTAATATGAATAGTAAAAGATGTTTAGGCACATACTAAATGAAAACTGTGGTTTCATGAAGAAAAGCAGTCCTCAGCTGATGGAGAGGTTCTTGGGAAGCATGAGAGGCTAAATGGAAGCATGGCTGGTTACAACAAAGCAGTGCAGGTGGTTTCCTTACTGATTCTATAAGCAGCAAAGAAAAGCAGCAAAGCAGAAAGAATGCAAAGCAGAGCAGCATTCATTTTAAGATGCTGAAATCTGGGCTGACCCGATGGCGCTGCAGTAATGCCAGCAACCCAGAGTCAGAAGCAAACTCAGTGACTGGAGGTCTGGTATGGGGAGTAAGATTTAAACCTCCCTGGAGGCTGCTCTCCTTCTTGGGGGAGCTGCAAGTCCTGCTGCTTTGCTGCCACCTGGGTGACAACAGGTGGTGGTGCAAAAGGGAGGACACTGGCTGGGATCTGGAGCAGTGGCATGTCTCTACATGTACTACCTCCTTGGTTCTCCTTCAATGATGGTGCCTTCAGGGACAGAGACCAGGAAACCAGAAATAATCACCCCACATCAGCCGCTGGTAGAAGGGACCCGGCTGCCCCAGATTTCATAACCAGGCTTCATGAGACACCGACTGGGCTGCCAGACAGACACTAAGGGACAGTGGAGGGGATGACCTGGGGTCCCTTACCTTCCTGCCTAGGGGGTACAACCCAGGCAGGATGGAGCATACCCACAGGAGCTGCCAAGCATTACGTGGGGTGAAGCTAGGGGATTCACAGCCTAGGGATCTCTGAATAGTGGAGACTGATGCTGTGAGAAGAGGGCATAGAAAGACAAAATAAAACAAAGATGCTGAAATCTTAAGGATTCTGTCCAGTGACATGCAATTTCCATGAGGCACCGGTACAAGAATTCAAAATCCATCTACCAAGCAGGATTTAGTGATTTTTACTGGTGTTACCGGTAAAAATGGAAAACCAGGGTCCTTGGTGGTGATGCATAATTTTGGAATGTGGCATGATGCACAATTTTGGAACAAGGCAGAGACAATTTTGGAATGTGGCATTGAACATAAGCAGGCAGGGATGTGCAATTACGGTATGGAATTTGGTGGGGATGAGCCATTTCAGAATGTGGCAGGGATGTGCAATTTAGGAATGTGGAAGGGATATGCAATTTCAGAACATAGCAGGAATTCATAATTTTAGAATGTGGCTGGGATGCATAATGTAGGAATGTGTTTGGGATGTGATGCACGATTTTGAAATATGGTGGGTGTGTACAATTCTAGAATGTGGCAGAGACAAGCAATTTGAGAATAAACGGTGCGTCTTGTCACATTCCAACAGTGCGCATGCATATGAACATATGAATGTGCCAGCAGAAACAGACCCCCTGGTTTATCAGTGTCTGCTTGATTGTGCAGTTAGCACCCTAGACTGCAGCTGCTCCACACCCCCACCCTCCCCGTCCTTCCTTGGTTGTCCACCTCTTCCCACACCATTACTCACCTTTGCTCTCTGTCCCATGCCCTCTTAAAGCTATCAACATTCTTGCTTGATATCACCCTATCTGGTAGAGCATTCCACTTCGACACCACTCTCTCTGTGAAGTAATGCCTCCTCCTTTCTCTCCTGAATCTTCACCCTTCTATTCTCAGGCCGTGCCCCCGGTATCTTTCACTTCTTAGTTTAAACACCCCATCTGCTCCCCCCTTGTTCATTCCCTTCAGGTACTAGAATGTTTTGATCATGTCCCTCTAACCCTCCTGTCCTCCAGGCTGTATATATTCAGTTCTCCCAGACTATTCTCGTAGTCCTTATCCTCCATCCCCTGAATCATCTTTGTCACCCTCCGCTGCACTCCCTCCAGCAGCTTGACACCCTGTTTCAAGTATGGCATCCAGAACTGCGCACTGACAAGTGACCTGTAGAGGGGCAAGATCACCTGCCTATGCCTGGATGTAAACCCCCTAGCTATACACCTCAGCATCTTGTTTGCCTTTGCTGCAGCTTTCCTGCATTGGGTAGTATTGTGCATGCTCCCTATTACCATTACTCCTAGGTCCTTTTCCTCCTTAGTGATCCCCAGCTTCACTGCCCAACCAGTACTCTCTCCTCAGGTTCTTTGTCCTGAAGTGCATTACCTTGCACTTCTTCACATTGAACCCCAGTTGCCACCTCTCTGACCACTCCACCAGCTTGGTAAGGTCCTCCTGTAGTTGCTTCCAACCATCTTACCTATCCACTGTTGCACCCATTTTGGTGTAATCCAAGAACAGGCTAATCCTGCTTACCACCCCATGCACAATGTCAGAGATTAATAGCCCAAAAAACACTGGGCCCAACACTGAGCCCTGTGGCACACTGCTCATCACTGGTCTAGTTTCAGAAAATTCCCCACCCACCACCACCCATTGTAGCCTACCACGTAGCCAGCTAGTAATCCAGCATACCATTTTTGTCCCCACTCCTACTCCAGTTAGCTTTCCCCCTTAGCCACCAATGGGCACCGAATCAAAGGCCTTGCTGAAGTCCAAGTACAAGACATCAACTGCATGGCCCACATACAGTTCTCTTGTTACCCAGTCATAATATTGAATAAGGTTAGAATGGCAGGATCTCCCTGAAACGAATCCATGTTGCCTCCCATCCTGGAGGTTATTGTCCTCCAGAATGCCACCAGCCTTTTTTTCAGTATCACCTTCATGAGCTTGGCCTCTATGACATGAGACTGACCGGCATGTAGTTCACCAGCTCATGACTTGGCCTGCTTTTGTGTATCAGTACTGCATTGGTTGACCTCCAGTCCTGCAGCACATCACCTGTTTCCAGGGAGGAGCTTAGCAGATCTGCTAGTGGATCTGCCAGAAACTCTGCCATCTCGCACAGCACCCTGGGGTGAATACCATCTGGCCCAGGTACCTTTTCCACTTTTAGCACCCTCAGGCCCTCTAGTACTTTAATACTCTCGATCCTGCTATCTGTCACGTCCCCCTCCACCCCCCTTTCCATGGTGTTATTGGTCCCTCTTTTTCCGTGTGAACACTGAGCAAAAATGTTCATTCAGTGCTTTCACTTGTTTGTACCCCTTCTCCACCCATTCCCTCCTTTTTATTCTCACTATACTATCCCTGCATTTCTTTTCTCCCTTACATACCTAGAAAAGTCTTTCTCCACTCCTTTTTATTCCCTGCTCTAACCTGAGTTCCCTTGTGACTTTTGCTCCCCTAACCCTCCTGGTCACTTCCCTAGGCCATCTTGCATACTTATCTCTGTCCTCCTAAACTTCAGGTGCACCGCTCTTTTTGCCCTCACCCCCACCTTCACCACACCAGCATGACTTTTTTGCTCTGCTCTTCTTACTTTGTTGCTTGGTACATGTTTCCATCACCACTATGATTCCTGTTTTAATTATGTCCCATTTCTGTTCCACTTCCATTCCCTGCTTTATGTCCTCAAGTCTCCTCTTCAGCAACTCTCTCATCTTCAGAAATCCACCCTTCTGAAATCCTAACTTTGTTACTGATCCCTCTGGTTCTCTGCTCACCATGATAATAAACCACACTGTTTGGTGATCACTGTCAGCTAACGGGTCCTCTACCCTTACTTCCCTCACTGCCTCACCATTTGATGAGGTCTAGTGTGTTCCACATCCTAGTGGGCCCAGCAACCAGCTGTGTCAGGTACCCCTCCTGGATTGTATCCAGGAGACCTTACTCAATACCACTGGAGGTGATCGGAATGCTCCAGTCCACTCCTGGCAGATTGAAATCTCCCACTACGACTACATTCCTGTTTCAACATAGCCATCTGATTTGATCTGCTAGCTCCCTGTCCAATTCCTTTGCCTTGGATGGTGGCCTGTACACCACCCCGTGCCTTAGCCTCCTTCCCTTGGAGTCCAGGAGCTGCATCCAAATTGCCTCTGTTCTCCTTTCCTTCCCATCATCCCTCTTGCATTTGATCCCATCCCTCACATAGATTGCCACCCTACCCCCCTACCCTCCTCTCGATCCTTCCTGTACAGTTTGAATCCTGATATTGTCAGGTGCCAGTCCCTGCACTCAGTGGCCCACATTTCTGTGATGGCCACTATATCCACTCCCCCCACTGCCAAGAGCACCTGTAATTCAGCTGTTTTGTTGTCTATGCTCCTTTCATTCAATGAGACCACACTTCATCCAGTCTCCCTCTCTTCCTTATCCTTCCTCTTTTCCCCTTCATGCCCCCTCTGTGCATCTTCCCCAAGACCCTCCCTATTAGCTTGGGGGGTAGGCATATTTGGTTCCTCTCTCTGGGATCCTTGCCTACCATTTGTCCAATCGCCTCCCCCCAGCTAGTTTAAATCCACTTTTGTCACTATATATCCCTGCAACTTCTGGTTTAAGACCCCTTTACCCACCCCACTCAGGTTCAGCCTATCTTTTGCATATAGTTCATCATTGTCCCAGGTACTGCCCCATCCTCCCACTATCCGATACCCTCTGGCTTTACACCATTCCTCCAGCCATAGGTTGAATTCCCTAATCCTTGCCTTCCTCTTTGTACTCACACAGGGTACTTGGAGCACCGCTATATTCTGAAATTGCCAGTCCTCATCAAATTCCTTGATTTGTGTACCTGTCACATTCCGAGACTGATTGTCCCACAATATTTTGAGATGGCACATTCCTGTCACATTCTGAGATTGTGTGTCCCCCCAACATTTAAAAATTGTGCACCACCTTGACATTCTATGCATTGGTTCAGTGCTGCATTCCAAAATCAACTTCTGACACGTTCTAATGTACAGTGCCATGCAACTGAACATTCTGAAAATGCAAGCACTGTAACCAACCCTATGTCATTTTTTTAAAGGATTACTTATAGCTACAGTTTCTTAAACTTTGGAGAATCAGGTCCTATAAGGTTGCTGACAGTGAGGACTAGAGTGTGAGTTCAGGAGATGATATCATCAGTGGCTCTTCACTGAAACTGGCTATTTTGACTAGGTAATGAAATCGGCAAGATCCCCGAATCAAGCTCCCTCCTGGAGCGACTGCTACACGCGGGTACCTGAGAGGCCTCTGCTCGCCCTCCCGACCCCACAGTCGGCAAGATCCCTGAATCAAGCTCCCTCCTGGAGTGACTGCTACACGTGGGTGCCTGAGAGGTAATTAAACTACCTCCAACAAGCAACGCCCTTGTGAGGGGGTTTTTTCTCTACCTTGTTTCCTTGGGGGCATAACTGTGGACTACCAGGAGCCAGGATCCTGCCATATATTCTGTATATTTATTGTTGTTCATGCTGGAAGTGGGCTGTTTGCTTTTAAAACAAAAAAAAAAAACTTGAACTGCTTTTCATACTCGGTGGGGGGGGGGACGCATTCCTCCACTGCCAGGGACACTGAGCTGTTTTGCTATGGTATGTTAACAATACGGTCTGCGAATTTTAGAAAGCTGATAAACTGCTAGCTTACCATATGTTGCCTAGTTCTCCACTTAGTGGCTGCTTCAATTGGGATAGCTTCCCCGCGAATGCGCATTGCAGCCTCCGGTCTCCCGCTGCATAGTAATTATTTTCTTTTGTTTCCTTTGCCATATAGGCCTCCGCTCACCCTCCAACCTCCCGACCCCACAGTCGGCAAGATCCCCGAATCAAGCTCCCTCCTGGAGCGACTGCTACACGTGGGTGCCTGAGAGGTAATTAAACTACCTCCAACAAGCAGCACTCTTGTGAGGGGGTTAGCGAGTCAACTGCCCCACTCACCCACCCTCATCATTTCTTTATAGGCACTCTCTAATGACATCACTTCCTCTCCTTCATTATTTCAAGTCCCCACTTTGCCATTTGCAGGTTATACCTGCCAACCACTAGAGGGACCCTCAGCTACAGTCAAACAAACCTCTACCCCCAAACCTCCTGGGTCCTGCTGTTAGCCTGTGTTACTCTGCTCCTCCACTACTTCTGCTTACCTTGAATCTCTGGCCTCATCGAGGCACTTCTACCTACTTCTAATCCCTGTCTACAACTCCACCAGCCCCCACCCCATAGTTCATCATACATCCTGACCCCCAGCCTCACCTCCTAGCCTGCACCCTGTGACCATGAGGAGTTGCTATTTCTCACCCTGTTTCTGGCCCCAACCCAGTGTGCCTCAAGCCCCAGAATGCCCAGAGCTCAGCTCCCACCCTGGTCCCTTCTCTAGCTGCCCTAGCTGAGACTTGAACCTGGTACCCTTTGTACCAGAGTCCGGGACCCTACCACTAAGCCAAAGTGGTATCTACGCTTGCTGAACAGCACCCAAAATACTTCTACCTTTCTGCCCTGCTGTTATGGCAAGCACCATGTCAGCCCACCTCCTCCTAATATACCTCCCACTCATACTTACTCTGGTACCTATAACCCAGCAACCAGGCAGCCCACCCAGTACTCCGGCCCTAGCATTAATTCCCCCAGACATAATAAGATCCCACCCTACAATGACCATGTGCCCCTACCCACAGCACTCATCCCCAGGTTACCTCCCCTCCTTCTACCCTGGCACCCACTGGTGGCTAATCACCCCTGCCCTCCCTACCGTGCTGACCCTACCCATCCCATGCTCCCTGACAGCCTCCCCCTCACCCCTGAATACCCACTGAAAGCTCGCTAAACTCCGCCCCCTAGCTAGAGCCATGATCCTCCTACTACTCCTCACAGGCAATATACATCCCAACCGAGGCCCCACCCAGACTAGCCTCACAACTGGAGCTGCCGGTCTCTGTATAGCCTCCATGAATATATGCAGCATACTCAAAAAATGTGATTCCCTCCAATGTTGGGTCATGCTGCATAAACCAGATGTCATAGCACTGGTAGAAACCTGGCTGTCAAAATCCACTCCCGACCACTTTGTCTCACCAACAGGATACACCCTGTGGATACACCCATGAGAGGATCACGTTGGCAAATGTGGGGGAGGCTGTGCTATCTATACCAGGGACTCACTTACGGGACTAGCACTCCCTGCCCCTGTTCTTGTAAATGGGGCTCAGGCCCTCACCCTTAAACTTACGCCTGACCCCACCAGGGGCCCCCTATATCTCACTACGGCATACATTCCTCCAAAGCACCAAAATCCAGCGATGGTATCCTTAACCGATTATCTTGCTACCCTCCAACACAAGGTTGATCACATCCTTGTGGGGGACTTAAACGTGAACTGGCTCAGCACCTCCTCTTCCACCAACCAAGATATCTTCGCGGCTATGGATCTGACGCAACTCATTTCCTAACCCACAAGAGTAAACTCCAAGAGAGGTACCAGTACCCTTCTAGATGTAATCATCACAAACCTCCCCCAAAAAATCCAAGATATCCAGGTCCTCCCGGACTCACTTAGTGATCACTCCTCGATCCTATTTTGCTGGACGAACCCCACACCCCAACTTAAAGCCCAACCCACACTCCGCAGGCGCCTCAGACCTGGTGGGCTAAAAAGTCTCAAATAACTTCTTGCCCAGATAAACTGGTCACCCATACAGCATGCTCCTGACATAGACACTGCTCTCACCTTCTCTTCACAGACTTTCAACAAAGCCTGTGACCTCTATGCACCCTTTACCAGAACACGTACCAAAAAGCTCAGTGCACCCTGGGTTACCCCTGCCCTATGCCAACTGCTCAAGCACAGGGATAACCTATGGCACCTTGGCACTGAAACAGACCAGGTAGCTGACAGACAGGCTTATAATGCAGCACGGAATAAGTGCACCTGGGCTATCCGTAAAGCAAAGGCCGACCATTACCAGGCCACGCTCACCTCCTCCTGGTGGTGTGCGCAAACCTTCTGGGACAATGTTAAACAATTGAATGGTAGTGCCCGAGCCCCCCTCCCAGCCCAGATCACCATGGATGGCTCTACCTTGACTGACCCAGCCTGCATAGCCAAATTCCTAAACTCTACCTTCATGAACCTTAGCTCGGTTCTCCCCAGTAATTTCTTCAACCCTCCCGACCGGCCCCTGTCATCCAACGCCCTTATTTCCACCTACGCAGGGTAACTGACCAGGAAGCCAGACTGCACCTGCTCAAAGCTTTAAAGAGCAATAGTCCCAGCAGTGACTCCCTGGAACCCAGCATTCTCCGTCGGGTGCTGGACCAGGTACTTGCTCCACTCACCACCCTACTCAACAAATCCCTCTGCCTGGGGTAATCCCCAACCGCATGGAAAATGGCCATAGTTACGCCTATCCACAAAGGTGTTGACAGGTCTAATGCAGAGAACTACAGACATATCTCCATCATCCCACCCTTCTCCAAAGCCCTTGAAAAGTTGGTGGCCTCTAAAATCACTGAGTACCTAACCAAGTACAACATCCTCTGCCCAGAACAGCACGGCTTCCGGGCAGGGCACAGTACCGGAATGGCACTAATTGAGTTTTCAAACTTCATACACTCCTTCCTGGATGCTGGCACCCTAGCCAGTGCAGTGTTTGTAGATCTCTCAAAGGCTTTCAACACTGTCTCGCACCCCCTGCTGCTGGAAGCCCTCTCCCAAACTGGTCTATCTACTGGGCTAATCTCTTGGTGCACTAGCTACCTATCTGACCACCTTCAGTGTGTCAAAATCAATGGGACACTTTCCACAACCTGTCCCTTCTGCTAAGGTGTCCCCCAGGGCTCCATCCTGGGACTACTATTTTTCTCAGTCTACCTAAACACCCTACCCAGTGCATGCACTGGTAGAATTCTGTTGTATGCAGATGATGCTGTCCTCTTTGCCACCCACCGCAACCCCAATGCCCTCCAAGACACCCTACAACTTGCATTCAATGATGCATAAACCTGGTTCAAAGAGCACAGACTTGTCATCAATCTCAAAAAAAAGCAAATCAATGCTCTTTGCCCACCCTCAAAACAAAGCCAGTAACTTCCCACTACACATCCTCCCCAGCTCCAAGCAACTCCTTGAACTAGTCCGCTCGTACAAGTACCTTGGGATCAGCTTCAACTCAGCCTTCTCCTTACATACCCATATTGATGCACTTGCCTCTGCTACTAATGTGTGGCTAGGTATCCTCTACTGGTATAAAAACTATCTCCCCTGTTGCCTCTGACTAGCAGTTACATCCTTGATACTGTCCCTGGTGGACTAAGGCCTACCTGTATACAGTGTGGCTGACTCAACCACCCTCAGTAAAATCCATGTTGTCCTGAATAAGGCATGTAGGATTATTGCAGGGGCCCCCTGGCTTACTCACACATGTCAGCTATATGACTTGGCAAGGCTGCTAAATCTGGACGAATGACTTCAATACCAAACCAGCCTCATTACAAAAAAAACCCTTCTCGGGCTATCCCCCCCAGGCTGACAGCCTCCATGTGCCAAGCCCAACCCTTGGTTAATAACCAAACCTCCTGCAAGATCACCCTTTTGATCCCTAGAACCAGGACAAGCCATGGACAGAGATCTTTCTGCTATAGAGCCCCAGCCTGGTTTAACACGCTCCCACCAGCCATCACTGACACCACAACTATCTCCACCTTCAAAACTGCACTGAGGAACCAGCTATTTAATGCACATAATTGCACCTGTCACTAGCTGTGACTTAGTCCACCACATACTGACAAAGCTCAAATGAGCGACACCACAGTAGCTAGAATGTTTCCCAAGCTCTACAAATTTGTAAATATACATGGTTGTCAATATAAGTGATTGTCATTTTATTACAATTTGAAACTCTGTGATGTAACAATGAGCATGTAATGTAATGTATTTGTCCCAATGTGATGTAACAATGAGCCTGTAATGTAATGTATTCGTCCTCAATGTGACAAGGTACCTTTGGAAATAAGCCTCTGGCTCAAAGGTTGTAAACCGATGTTCAAGTAAATAAAATAAAATAGCTCACAACTTTAAAATGAAGTAACGCAGACAACTAATTTTTGGTATGAGATTTTCTAGGTTATGCTTATTCTAATTCAGCAATATAACACTTTTGGTGGGCATCCTTCTTTAAAGACTCCTGCCTCTGGCTCCTTAGTATTCAGGAAAAGAGTCTTGACTTACATCTATACTTGGTGAGTTGTCTGTAGCAGCATGGCCTTACCTGCTACAGTGTGTGTGCACGGGGGGAGGCTGGCCATTAGGCAGGGGGGTGTCAAGTTATTGCTACTTTTGTGTTTGCCTCTTAAAGTCTTTTTGCATGGAAGCATTCAGAACTATGGAGAGAAAATAGTAGGAGTGCAAGCCAGACAGAAGTAATTAAGTAGTTTTGTTGGTATGTTTGTGTGTTGAGGGGTAGGAAGAACCACATGTGTTTCCATTGGTATGTGTGCTACCATTCAGCAGTGCAGCTGAGATGAGGGGGGACAAAAAACTAAAAAGTATAACAGTGGCTATAAACATGCCACATGCTTGCAGATGTATGCAGATTTCTATTGAAGTACAAGCAAACCATATGTGTGCAGGCAGCATATCTTAGTGATTAAAGGCACTGAATTGCAAACCAGGAAACTTGGAGACCTAAAGATCAAGGCTTGAATATCATCAACACCCATTTGTAGATGGTGTGATCCTGAGAAAATTACTTAACTTTTATGTGTGCAGTTATCAGTGACCACTTGATTTTTGCGTGCATGTCACATGCATGCAGTCTGTTCCAGTTTAACATGAAAAGCATGCTTTCCACATTTGCTTGCTGCACACATGCCACATTCATGCAATTGATTCCAATTTAGCATTTAAGTCATGCTTGCAGCATGCATATCACATGGGTAGTTTTATGTGTGCAACATGAAAACATTTCATGTACTTATTTCTGTAACGGTCTTTATGTGTGCCAAAGGAATATTGTCTCAAGACCTATAAATTAGCCATCTCGCAAAGCTGGTTACAACAGATTTTTGATGTGCACAGAAAACATATTTCTGGGCCATTGTTTAAAAAAACAAACATCAGAATCTAGCTAAAATTATCTGTTTACCTAAATTTAGGGGTTTTTTTTCAATTTAAAGTGTATTACAGATTTTTAACACTTACATGAGACAGAGCCATGAGTAATGAATTTATACATCAGTTCCAAAAGTCAGGTACCTTGGATCTGTCCTCCCTCCCTCCTCCCCCCCTCTCCAATTTTCACCCTCCCCCTCCACAGTCCATATATTCTAAATCGTTTAATATGATGTTACTAACAAGGTGCGCTCTTTAAAGGGAATACAAAGTATGCAAGTGGTCCCATATCTTTTTATATTTAGACAAATTATTATGAAGACTTGCTATAGCCTTTTCACTTCTGAGGTTAGCTAATAATTTGTTGTGCCATTCAGAGTAGGAGATGGTATCATTATCCTTCCAGTGTTTAAGAATCAATTTTTTAACAGACATTGAAATCAAGGAGATGTAATATTTATGATTGCCCACTGAAATTTGTGAGTAGTCACCCAATAAACATATTTCAGGTGTAAAATATTCTGATAGTCCTAATAATGGATCTGCTGTGGCTTGAATGCAGTTCCATAGAGGGGCTGTCTTGGGGCAGGTCCAAAAAATATGAAGAAGGGTACCATCTTCCTGAGAACAACTGGCACATAGACTGGAGGGTATTAAACCCCATGTAGCTAATTTTTGTGGGGAATAATACAAGTTATGTAAGATGTGAAATTGCATAAGGCATAATCGATCTTGTATCACAAAATGGTGGCAGTTACGCCAAAGGGTGGACCAATCTATATTCCAAGGGGGAAGAAGGGATGACCAGTACGCTGTGGGACCAAAGCTTTCATTAAAATGCCATTCATATAAGGTTACATATAATTTAGAGACTGCTTTAGGAGAGTTAACCAGGGTGTTCAGCTCTGACCGTAACAAGAATTTGGGTAGAGGGTGAGTTATCTTACCTATCTCCTTGATAAGGAGATGACTCAGTTGAAAAACCTTAAAGAAACAGGGCAAGGGTATTTTAAATTTATTCATAATTTCAGCAGTCGAGAGCCAAGAACCAATCTTCTCCCATGAACAGGGATAACTTTCCATCCCCCAACTGGGGTAACCAATTAGGTGTAAGCCTTTTATTTTCAATTTGGAAAGTTGGGAAATTCCAAACAGATTGGGACAAATCTGTATAGTGCTTGTATTGTAAAAAAGCAATGGGAATGAACTCTCATAGAGACTTCGATCGTGGTTGATTTTAGGTTTATTGGTAATGAGGATGTCTTTAAGCATAGCAGTGTAGATGGTTCCATGTTACAGGAGTGAATCAAATCCAGTTTTATTTTGAGCCAAGGAGGGAGAGAAGAGGAGGGGGCTGGTGCAAACCATCTGAGGTATTTGGACACATGACTGGCCAAATAATATAGATTAAGGTGAGGGAGACATAGGCCTCCTTTAAGTTTGTAGGCGGCTAGTTTATGATATGCTATTCTTGGTTATTTCTTGGACCAAATGAATTTTGTAAGAAGCCTATAGACTTTCTTAAACAAAGTACTTGGGAAACTGACATTGAGTAGATGGAGGGGATAAAATAAACAAGAGAAAAAATGTATTTTAATTAAATTTATCCGTCCCCACAACGATATGGGAAGAGTCGTCCACCGGTATAAGTCCTAGATAATGGTTTGTACGAAGAAGTCTAAGTTTTTCTTGATGGTAAGCAGTGGGTTTCTAGTACATTCAATGCTGAGGTATCTAAGGGAATCCTGGGACCTTGAGAGGCCTAGAGATGTAATAGTGTGTTTGAATACTTTATGACTTAGGGGAAAAACAATTGACTTGTTAACATTTAATTTGTAGTTCGATAGTCTACTATACTCTGCAATAATCTCTATCATTGATGGAATGGATGTTTCTGGGTAGGACAGATGTAGGAGAAGGTCATCCATGTATGCGGAGACTTTTACCTCTGTACCTTGTATTGTTAGACTTTGCACCATCCAACTTGCAATCAGTTTACGGATAAGAGGGTTCAAGATATATATTAAAAAGTAAGGGGGAGAGATGGCATCCTTTTCTCATTCCACAGTGTAAAGGAAATGATTCTGAGATCACCCTGTTCCCTGAGATTCTAGCAGATGGGGTCTGATAGAGAGCTTTTATCCACCTCTGAAATTCTAGTGGAAAACCAAAGGCATTCAAAGTTTGAAACAAAAAGTTCCAATTAACTCGATCAAACACCTTCAAGAGACACCAAGACAGCTGGAAAGGAGGCATCTCTGGATGCTGAGAAGACATGCAAAAGAGTGTGGAGATGGTCCACTGAAGATCTCCACTTCATGAATCACACCTGCTGTGGACCTAGTAAATCTGGAAGTAATAAACTGAGTCTATCTGCTAATAATTTTGTTAGAATTTTTATATCTTGATTAAGCAGAGGAATGGCCTATAATTCTTCACCAAATCTGGATTCCTGTCTGTTTTGGGTAAGAGAACAATGAGAGCTTCAAATAATATGTGGTCGACTTCTGTGCCTGATAAAATATGTTGGTATAAAGGCAAAAGGAATGGGATAATTTGGTCTTTGAATTTCTTGCAAAAGTTGGATGAAATCCATCTGGTCCTGGAGTTTTATCAGTAGGGAGATTTTGTATCACTTCAGCAATTTCTAGGGTAGAAATGGGTGCAATTATTGCCTATTTGTGGGCATCAGAAAGGGAGGGTAGTTGGGCTTCTTTTAGATAGGAAAATAGGGTTGGGTTTGAAGGTGGATTAGTTATAGCTCCATATAGTTGTTTGTAATACACAGTGAATTCATTTACAATTTCTTTAGGAGAAGATTTCAAGGAACCATCCATCTGAGAATGAATAGGGAGAATGAATTGAGATGATTCCGGTTGCTTAATTCTGAGAGCTAATAATTTTCCTGCCTTCTCCCCTTGATCTGTATAAGAGGCCTTAGTTCGGAGAATTGTGAATTTGGCTTTTTCCCTAAGTAAGTCCAGATAGGAATCTTTAATCTTGACTAAATTTTGTTTGATATTATCAGGAGAATGAGGATTTAGATTTGCTTCTATAGCCTGAATTTGGGACAAAAGGGTTCTTAATTTTGAATCTTGGGATTTCCTTCTCTTAGAGGCTAACCCAATTAGAATACCTCTTTGGTATAATAATAATAATAATAATAATAATAATAATAATAATAAAATGTATTTAATAAGGCACCTTTCAGAATTCCAAGGCGCTGTACAGAATTAATACAGATAAAACATATACAAATACATATCATATAAAATCATAATAAAACAGAAAATGCCTTTACCCGTAGATAAGTTTTTAGTGCCTGCTTAAAACTCCCCACCATCCTGCATTCCTGGAGCTGATGGGGCAGAGAATTCCAGAGAGTAGGAGCCACAAATCTAAAAGCATGTGCACTAGATGACTTCAAATTAACCCTCGGAATATCCAGCAACCCCTCGTCAGCCGAACGGAGCTGTCACACAGGAGTGTAAGGAACCAGGAGTTCTTTCAAGTAATCAAGACCCTGTCCATGTAGGGCTTTGTAAATCAATAGACCTACTTTGAAGGTGATCCGCCACTGTATTGGCAGCCAGTGCAGAGAGTGCAGCGCAGGGGTGATGTGGGATTTCCTCAATGCCCCAGTCAACAAACGTGCTTCTGCATTCTGCACTAGCTGCAAGTGGTGGATATCAACCCCAGGAAGCCCTAGATAAAGGGAGTTGCAGTAATTGAGGTGTGATGTCACAAAGGCATGGACCAGAACAGGCAGGTCACTGGGTGGAACAAGGTGCTTAATCCTGGCAATGTTCCTAAGATGGAAAAAGGCTAGCTTGATGACTGCCGACACCTGATGATGAAGAGTCAGACCAGCATCAAGCTCCACTCCCAGGTTATGCACCCGTTCAGAGGTGAGAATCTGTGCCCCCCCTAGAACTAAGCGAGAAGGGAGCCTGGTCCTCAGTCCCTCTACCCTATGACCCGGGTCCACAACCAAAACCTCAGTCTTTCCAGGGTTCAACTTTTGACCACTGGAATTCATCCAGTCTTGGATTTCTGTGAGGCAGTTATTCAGTACTGAGATAGCCCCAACCTGGTCAGATGCAAAAGACAGGTAGAGCTGGGTATCATCAGTATAGCAGTGAAACCTCAGCTCATTCTATCTTACAATGTCTCTGAGGGGTAGCATATATACTGCAAATAACATGGGGCACAGCACCGAACCCTGAGGTACCCCGCAAGGGAGAGAGAAAGCCCCAGATGAAAACAAACCCGAGACCACCCTCTGCGTTCTCCCAGCAAGGAAAGATGAAAATCATCTGAAGACTGTACCCAATAGCCCACAGATGAACCTCAGGCATTCGAGCAGAACCCCATGATCCACAGTATCAAAAGCCGATGATAGATCTAGGAGAACCAAAATAGAATGGTATCTCTGATCTCTCGCCATCAAGAGATCATTGAGCACCCGAACCAGAGCAGTCTCAGTACTATGCCTCTTACGAAAACCAGATTGGAGAGGTTTGTATAAATTATGGATGGTTATCCAATTGAGCAGCCACAATTTTCTCAATAACCTTCCCCACAAAAGGGAGGTTAGAGATAGGCCTGTAGTTTGCTAGGTTCTCCAGGTCTAAAGAAGCTTTTTTCAGAAGAGGGATCACCACCCTCTCCTTCAGGGAGCTAGGAAACTCACCCATATCTAAACAGCATGGCACAATCCGAGCTAAGACCAGGCCAATAATCTCACTGCAACCCAGAATCAGGGAAGTAGGGCCAGGGTCTCAACTACAACACATGGTACACATCTTCTGGACAATCCTCATAATGTTTATGAAGTCTGGCTGGTCAAAGGTACTCCAGGAAACTCCGGGCTCTGTGACAGAGCTCCGATCAACAGCAACCCCCTTAGAATGAAGCTGGAGGCACCCTCTCCTGATGTCATTGACCTTGTTTGCAAAGAAGCGAGCAATCTCTTCACAATCAGATTGAGTAAAGACTCAACAAAGCTGCTGACAGGCTGGCTTGCACAGCCTGTCGACAGTTCTGAAGAGTTGAGCCAGCCAGTTCCGTGTGACAGAAATTTCCCTGGACAGGAATTCTGCCTTCTTATGGGAAATTTCTGTTTGGTAGAGTTTATAATGCTCTATCAAAATAAAGTGGTCAGCATCAGAGGCGGTCTTCCTCCAGCGATGCTCTAATCTATGCTCCAATTTCCGCAACTCTTTCAGAGCCCCGTCAAACCACGGGGCTCCAGGACAATGTGGAAGGGGGAGAACATGGACAGGAGCAATCTGATCGAGAGCTGAAGATATGGCCCCATTATAGGCCATTACCAACTGCTCAGGATCAGTGCAAGACTCGTCCAACAATGAGAGGTTAATAAATGCCATCAGGTCTTCAGGGACCATGTCCCACAAAGAGCAGTACCTGACCAACTCCATAGGTGCCTACCTACCCGGGGAGGCCTCAAAATTGAACCCAACTGAGTAATGATCATACCAACCAACTGGTTTCATCACTAAATTGGAGGCCTCGATCTGCAGGAGGAAGAGCAGGTCAAGAGAGTGACCTCCCTTGTGTGTAGCTGAGGAAACAACCTGTGTAAAGCCCAGAGATGTCATCACCTGGAGGAAATGTTGACCAAAAAGTGAAGATTCGTCATCAACCCAGGCATTGAAGTCACCCAGAACCATCAGTCTGGGTGACTCCAATGCCATGTTGGTGGCGAAATCTGCTATTTCCTGCAGGAAAAGCTTCTCATCACCTGGTGGACGGTAGATGACAGCAATCCTGCAACCGACACCAGCTACCACAGT
The DNA here is from genome assembly GCA_016271365.2 of Neoceratodus forsteri. Classification (NCBI taxonomy): domain Eukaryota; kingdom Metazoa; phylum Chordata; order Ceratodontiformes; family Ceratodontidae; genus Neoceratodus; species Neoceratodus forsteri. The sequence continues at coordinate 98,433,170 of CM057457.1, read as the reverse complement.
ACACTCAAATGACCTGGCCTCCTCGACTGGTACATCAGTTAGGCCCAATTTGGTCTTGAAACAGACTGCAACCCCCTCCCGCAGTCCAATCTCGGGCGATGTATAACCAAGTACCCGGTGGGAACCGATTCCTCTAAAAAAGGAGCCGCATTCCCATCCAACCAGGTCTCGGTAATGCAAACCAGATCTGCACTAGCAACAAAGTCTGAGATAAGACCAGTCTTGTTGCAGACATATCTGGCATTGCATAACAGCGTCCGAGTTGGATGAGGTTGGCGAGCTGACCCAACTACTTGCCCTCCCAAACTGGAGGTGCTCTTGGGTATGGGAACCAGAATAGAATCACCTTGTTCCTGGTACCATTTCACACCAGGGCATCTTCTGGTCTTAACCACCCCTGTGGGAGAGCCCCGCTCACTCTGCTGTCTACAAACCCCCACCAACCCCGACTCCCCCCATGAGCAATCCCCAATGCCTGACAGTGCTGATAGGTAAGAGCAGGCAGGGGGAGAAGAGAAGGGGTGGAGGGCATGGACAGCGGAGGCCGAGTAACACAGGATGGGGGGCAAGCAAGCACATTACGATTAACACTTATTAAAGAATAATAAAAACACCAACTCAGATTTCACAAATCATAAAACATAACTATAAACAAAGCTAAAACCCCAAAATAAATCAACTAAACTACCCCCACCCACTATAATATAACCATTTAAACCCAAAAAAGGAATTAGCAAGAAAGAAATGAAAAATAATAAAGAACAACCCCCCTCACAGGGTATTCAAAACAAAATAACAATAAAAAAAATTACTATAACATAGATTTCCCCCAGCCCTCCCACAGCTGGAAAAATTAACAAAACACGACACAGAAAAACACACTGATACTTACACTACTGGAAAATTTATAAAGCAATTAAAAATAAAAAAATAAAAGTTTGAGAAAAATTGCAACAAACAATAGGAGAAATGTAGCAGTCTGATAATTCAACATAAAATAAACCAAATATCAAGTCCAATGAAGATGAGAAAAATTTCCAAAAATAAAATGTTCAGTCTTGATGGTTATAATCTGGGAAAGAAAGAATTACTGGAAGTAAATATAGGCCAGACCAATGGAAGGGCGGGGTCCCCCCACCTCACCCCCAATCCACCTTATCAGGTCCTGCTATATACCAAAGACCTGCAGCCACAAATGTCCCAGAGCCACACCAAATGGACCAACCCGGGGACAATTTAGGAGCCCCCCTACTAATCCCTGGCTCCCCAGGGGAGAGCAAACAGCTCCCGCTCAGTCCTAAGCAATAGCAATACTGCCCAGGAAACAATGGGGAGGGGAACAGAACCTACAACCAAACCACTATACTGCCCTACTTCTGGACTACCAATAATTCATAGAATTAAAAAGGAAAAGGAAAAAAGGGGGAACTGAACAACAAATCAGTCCCCCACTCACAATATCCCAGACACCATAAGATCCGGAGTCAGGGTTTCAACTGCAGTCCAAAAGAGTGAAAACGCCCCTCTCAAATATATTGTCTGAATGCTGGATACACTCTCATCACACCAGTGTCCGCTCCAAATGGGAAGGAAAAACCGCAGCAGACCTCACACCTTGTAACCACCATCGAGGATCTTCCAGTTCCCAAAGTCCCTTTCCTCACTGTGCTCACACTGCAGATAAAGATCAAACAGCCACCCGATTGAGCTCTCACCAAAGTCAGGAAGCAGTTCAATACTGGAAACTTGACAGTCCCTCAGTCCCGATTGAAGTGGTAAAAATATCCTGGCTTAGGTTTTCCACCAGAGATAGGACTGTATCGTAGATAAAAAACAAAACACTGCCTGACTGCAGTCCCACCACAATCAAGAGCAAATCTAATTGGGAGAGTCAGAGAAGTCAGCTGTAACTCAGTCCCAAGCAGACTAAAGCCTGAGATATACTGTCATGGGTCAGAAACTGGGGAGCAAACAGGAATACCCCAGGTAATCCTCACAAGGCAATGCTTCAAAAATCCACCAGTTGCACTAACATTTGAATTTGTACTCCACTGTTCAGGCTCCCCAGCAGAACACAAACTAAGCAGAGTAAACTGCCACAAAACAGTCACATTCAACAATCGGTGAAAAGTAGTTGATTCTTCACAATATAGGAAGAATGTTCAACTCAGCCATGAGAAGATTCGAACAGCTGCCAGACTCCAGCAATGCTGTAGAGAGTAACAGATAACGAATACAGGCACAAAATGAAACATAAATGGCTGCAACACGAAAAATTAAAATAAACATTGACAACCAAATAAAATGGTGGCCATCTTGGAAATGGCTGTAGACCTTTGAATTTATTATGTTAATAGATGAATCAGTTCTGCTTCAATGCTTTAAAGGCACACCAAATAATATTAGGCTTATTATTATGGGGTGAGTTAATATCAAAAAATTGTTCAACATGGTCTTTGACTAGGTCAGAAACCATTGAGTCCTTGAGCAACTGGTCATTCAACTTCTAAACTGGACTCTGTTTGGGCAGGGAAGTAAGGGACAACAGGCCCATTACCAAGGGAATGGTCAGAGGGAGGTCCAGGCTGAATTAAAGAGGACAAAACACCAGGAAGAAGAGCTTGGGGTATCAAAATGTAATCAATATGGGAGGAGGACCTGTGGACTTGGAATGTAAATGTATATTCCCTGTCCTTGGGATTCAAAACTCTCCAAACATCGCACAGACCCATCCGATCTATTAGATCACGAAGTGCACGTTGAGCTGGAGAAAGTCCTTAGGGGGTGGAACCTGGATGGTCCATAATGGGGTTGAATACCAAATTCAGATCACCTACTAGAATTATTGAAGTGTGTAGCAAGGGCAGCATGGTGTTAATAAGGTGCATAAAGAATCGGGGGTCGTCTTTATTAGGACCATAAACACTGCCGATCAGAAGTTCAGCTGATTAGATAATACCTTGGACTAAAATGAACCTGCCCTGTGGATCTTTAATGACCTGTGTGGGGCTAAATGGAACATTTTTATTAATTTAAATCATAACTCCATAGCTACTTGTGGTACCTTGGGCAGCGAACACCTGTCCTACTTGCTGTCTCCTCATTTGTACGGCTTCAGCATCTAATAAATGGGATTCCTGAAGAAAAGAAATTTGTGATTGTAGAACATTTAAATGCTTTAGGATTGTGTATTGTTTCAGTTTTCTTCTAACCCCTTTAACGTTCCATGAAGAAAATCTCAAATCATAAGCTATTTTTCTTGTACACAGGAAAATCATAAATTAACATTGAAGGAGTGCATACAACACTTCTTGGTATCCCTGAAGATCCATGGATTATGGATTGTCCCTCCCTTCCCCCCTTCCTAGACCCCTGTCACAAACCCAGAATTCCACCAGAAAGTTCCAAAGAATCCCCCTCAAAATTCCCATCCCAATTAAAATCCCTGCCCTTCCCTTCCCCTTGCTGTTATGAATATCATTTTGCAGTACCCCATACTTTTGCTTCTCCCCTCCAGCCATCTCCACCTATATTTATCAAATACAAATACTCCATCCTACAAAGAGTCAACTCCCCTTCTAACCAAATTTAACCATTACTGCTTCTGCCAGGTTCTAAAGAGTATAATTGAAAAACTTGCACAGTACTTCCCTCGTATGGACATTAGAAGCAAATACACCTTCCCTTAGCCCTGGTAAATGAAGCTGCAGAAAACCCCTCAATTTAAAAAAAGTATTCTTTGTCCTGCCGACCTATGAACAAGCAGTAGTTACCCAAACCTTTGTGGAATAAACCAACTCCTTTTGTTTCTATCTGGTAACACTATGATACTACAAAATGAGAAACCCCTCTGCTGAAACCTTATTCTTAGCACTAAGAGGGAAAGTGTCCTTCTCTTTGCCATTAGTCCTGTAATTCTTCTATGGCTTCCTAGGTGGGAAACACTGAAAACAGGTCTAACCCAGAGTTCTCTCCATTATTTATAAAGTAAAACAATCCTTTCTTCAGGATTATTAGGTGTAGAAATCAGCCTGAAAATGAGGGAGAACTTTGACCTTTACAATTACGTCTGTAGATGAAGTAAACAGTCTATTAGAATGTTCATGTTGTGTTTTCAGTCACAGAAACAGTTCCATAAGATGAAATTGCTGGTTTGTTAATTCATGTTCTTGTAGCACAGACGTTGATTAGAAATGACCTAGCACACTCTCACTGAATGGCCAAACCCTTAAATTCAGGTACCTCTGAACAGATCGGACAAGGCAGCTTTAAGGTCCATCCTTGCAGCCTTTGAATCTTTGTAGGATTGCCAGGATCCTGTGATGAACACCTGTAATTTTGCCGGATACATCATTTTAAACTTTAAGCCTGTTGCAATTATTTTTGTAACCGCAGGATGGAATGCAGCTCTCCATTGCCTGACCATGAGAAGCAAATCCTGGGCCACACAAATTGTTTTCCCCTTCCATTGCACTTCTTGAATTTCTTTTATTTCTTTATTTTTGTAAGGAAATGTTGTCTCTCTAGGTAGTTTAGAAAGTGAAATATGAGAGGTTGGGGGGTTGTCCCAGGTGGAGGAGTAGGTCGGAGCTCCCTGTGAGCCCTCTCGATAACATATCGAGGCCCAAAAGGAGAGGGCCCTACTATTTTTTCAATAAACTTCTGGACAAAAAGAATGGTATCATGTCCTTCCTCCATCTCTGGAAGTCCAATAATAACCATGTTATTTCGGCGGCTACGCCCTTCCAAATCCTCTACTTTTTGTTCTATCTTGGTAAGCTTTTGTTTCACTGCAGTCAGGTCTGGGTCAAGCTTTTCAGCCTGTCTCTCCAAAGAAATAATATGGGCTTCACTATCTGATGTTCTTAATGCAATATCCTCAATTGCCTGGGATAAAGATTTGATTTCCATGGCCATTCCTCTGAGCTCCTCCTGAAAGGGTCAGAATTCAGCTAAGAAGCCTGAGAGCATTAATGGTTCTTGATCTGGCTTCTGCAGCTTCAGGTTCTGCGAGCTGGTGGCACTGTTAGCTCGTGGTTTTTTGGGGGCCTTCTCCTGCATTACTGGAGGAGTGTGCCTTGGCTGTGACGTCTTCATTTCAACATCCATCACTACTGAAATTGTATAGAAGATTGCCCATATATTTTGAGAGCTTCTGTGTCGAGTTTGACAAGTTTTAGTAGTCTCTCAAAGGTAAAAAACAAGATTTGTTAAAGTGTGTGGTTGGAGAGGGTTAGAGAAGCTTCTTTCAGGCGTGCTGCATCACGTGGTCTCCTACCTAAATTCAGGATTTGTAGTTCACAACCTAAAAAATATTTTTTTGCAACCTGGAAACACAATTAGTCATAACGTGAAAATGATTCAACAAAAGGTAAATTTATGAGCCATAACAGAAGGTTATTCTGAAAACCCTACTTAACATGCTCAGAAGCCAGATCTCAAAACCTCAAAACTCTGGAACCAATTATGTTCTTTTTCATGAAACCTTTGAAAGGCACACCCATGGTACAAGTCCCTTTAGCACTGATAGTTTCAAAACAAAATTCTTTACCATTGTTATTGTAGGTAAAATAAATAAAATTGCCAGAAAGTGGCCCATTTATGTAATTTTGTACATTTTTGGATTTTAGAATCTGGTTAAACACCCACCACAAAACTTTCCACATCTCAAGAACTTGCTGCCTGGATTGCACAAGACAAATTTTGCTTAGTTTTGTCAAATGCCTTGAAATGTTTTAGGGTGCAAAGTTGAGGTTTAACACTGAAGACAACATTCAACACTAACTATACTTGAGTTTCAAAGCACAAATAGCTCTTCAGAGGAATAGACAGTGCTCAAAAAGCAGTTTAACACTCAATCAAGTAAAAGGTAGCCCAGCACTTTATACTGACCATTGCAGCTCTTGTACAAAACATGCTAATTTTATAAGGGTGCAGCAGCAAACATAGAACAGTCAGACCATGAAAGGAAAAAAAGGAGATTTCTTTCTTTCATGGTCTGCCTGTTTTTGCATGCCTTGGCACCTTCATAAAATAAGTTCATTTTGTTCCTGAACTATTAGTCAGTGAAAATACTTCGTTGAAACGGAGATGATAGAGTGCTGGACTGCCTTCTGCTTGAGTAGCTATACTTGTGCTATGTGCAAGTATAACTTATGGTATCCTGTGTACAGGGTGACCATGATTTAGTGCTTTCAAAAAGGGCTGCTCAATCACAGCAGTGATTGAAGCAAGCCAGGATGAACTCCACAACTCAAATCCTCTTCCGATTTTATCTTTATTTTTTATGTTTCAGACACTTTCCAAGGCTATGTTTCATGGCAAAAGCCACTTCATCAGGCACACAGTGTTAAAGATTATAATAAAATCATACAAAAAAAGTGCTTTAGTTACAAAAAATTAGGAAAAAAATTCCTTATAAACCAGTACAATCCACAGATACATCCATATGTGCTAAATGAATATTTGCATTAATTATTAAACAAACTGTTGATTATTTGTCTAATCAATTCATATTAAACAATAATGGTCAGCTTTTCTTATTATATTCGACAAACTTATATCCACAAAGTACCTGGCAAGCTCAAAACCGCCTATATGTCATATAACATTTTATTGTAACTCTTTATATATTCAATTCTATAGCCATTCACTCCTAAAATTAAGGAAACGTTTCTGTTCAAAAGATTCTCACCTCTCTGATTTATAGCTGTAGCCCAGCTCTATTTAAATCAATTAAGTTGGTGTTCAGTAAAGACCTGTGAACAAGTAAATTTATATTTATTAAATGCTGGATGTATGGATATATATTTAGAATGATGTTGCCAGACATCATTCTAAATATATATCCATATATCATCTTTACTTTTGTAGCTTTTGGTGTGATCTTTCAATATTCTCACATTCAATTGTGCTTATAACAGGTTTCTCTTTAAATACAGTATAGTCCTGTGCGAGGACAACATATAAAATGAGAGAGCCATATTATTAAGAATTAAAACTGATAATAAATCTTTCATTTCTTAACTTTCAAAAAAACGGAGGACAAAGCTCTCACTCAAATATAAATTTATCTTGACAGTCCTTCTCTGTTCTTTACTTTAGTTTCAGAATTTCATTCTCACAGTAAATCTATGCAGATATGGAAGCAAAAAAGTCCATTTGTGTATAGCCCACCCAGGGTTCATATATTGTAACCAATCAATTAAATGTATTTTGTTTCAGTATCAAAAAAAGGAGGAAGGAAAAGTATCTTCCCAGTTTCATTGGACCAATGCACAGCAATCAGGTGGACTTCCTGGATAATGGAATCCATCATTGTTTGTGCTGGCGCTGTTTAAATACCATCAGGTCATGGGGGCAATGAAGGCACACAGTGGCATTTAAAATGCCACTGCTTACATATCTGCTGATTTAGCCCAAAAGCAGGAGGTTCAGCATGATAGCACTGAGGAAAGATCTTAGTGTACAATGCCTTAGTGCAAGCTGGACTCTCCATCAGTGATTCAATCATGGCACCTCTGCACAGGGCTATCTGGCCTGGGGAGTAAACAGATAGGGGGTTCTGCAAATAGAGCAATGGGATGTCACTATGTGTACACATGGGTGGGGTGGGGAGGGACAACGCCATGTGATGAGTGGAAGGGGAGCATTTGTGGGATGCAGTGCGGTGGTGAGCTGCTGTGCTGGCCATGTGGCATGTTGGGTTGGTGGCAGGTTAGGATTGGGAGAGTTCTGGGTGCACTCGAGTTTTTTTGTGCTGGGTCATTTTTTTTTTTTTTTTTTTTTACTTTTGCCCTCCCCCGACATCCCCCCCCCTTGGAGTTGAGAATCCTTTCATAGGGGGATGCGGTGGGTGTAGCCCGCAACATGAAGTCAAGAAACCTAAATCTTGAGTGCTCTTTTGCTGTTTGCTGCTAGTCCACATCACCGAGATTCCTTTTCGGCGATGTAGACTCACCCTAATGGCAATCGCTATTCCACGATCGCCATTATCACATGGAACCATAGTGGTGTATTTATTTTGATTTTACTCACACCCGAGGTGTTGGATGCTACATAAACCCAAGAGTGAAGTTCAAGGAGTTTATTTAAGCATCTGACACCGAGGGTGTGTGTAAAATCTCAAGTTATTCACACTGTCTCATGTTTTATTTTTTATAATTGCTGGGAAGCCTTTTCTCACCACAACAATTATATAAAATAAAACAACCACAGTGCAGTTGGTATGAAGCGCTGTGTGAAGTCTGTGGCCAAGCAGCTGCTGAAACCTTTTTTGTTGTTAAGAGTTTAATCATGTATTGCTTCACTTGTTTAATCAAGAAACTCAACTGGTGATAGGCATTTTTTAATCCACTTGAACTTAACACTGAGTGATAGCGTAAGGTGGCCAGCTTTCTGGTGCTGTGTACAGGAGTTCGGTGGCAGGTGCATGTGTGGAGCAAGGGAAACCTGGCATGTGTAGGTTATAACATTGAATTATAACTGGGTTTCCCTATGGGAGAGAAGTCTCCTCAGTTATTATAAATATATTATAGGGGCATGGTAGTACCCCTACATTAGGGTTTAATTTGGTTTTTCTGCTTAACCCCTGTTTTAAACAAGTAAAATTCAGCCATCTTAATCCTAAAACAGTGAAATTCATTATGCATCATCTCAGAACTATTGTGTGCTACTGTGTCATGTTGTATAGAAATCTGACTGTCCATTTTGGATTTACCATATTTAGCTTTGAATGTGTGTAGTTTGGCCCGTTTTTGAGCCAGAATGGTTTGTAAGGATAGAAATAAAAACTTCAAATAGTTACATTATGAAACTTACAGGTTTGTTAATTGCTATGGAGAAAAAGGTCATTTTATTGTGGTTTGGTGAAAAAATGGTAATTAGTTGTGTAGTTATTAATGATACTTCTTTGCACACACTCAATTCACTGAAACAATAGCAGAACAAAATCTGCAGAGTTATGCTTTGAAACTTATAGGTTTGTTAGATGTAATGGAGTCATACTGTAGGTTCTTTTGGTGGTTATTAAGCTAACAATAATACTCAACAGACTGAGTAGTATTGGGCTATACCAGACTGCCCCAGAGGTGTAATGAGGCCTAACACCACAGACGGAGGGTATTATACATCTTGGGTGGTTCAGTATATTCCATACTGTCCACTCTGGAGGGTATTACTGGGCTTAGAAAAATGGGATTTAGGCTGTATTTTGGGGGGAACCTAAAGATAAAGATTTAGTTTAAATATGTAAATTAATAAAACAATTTTTGGCAAAGTAGTCCCTCTACTGCTGGCTTTGGTAGTAGAGGATGCTATTGAGTATTCTGTGCTGTTAACCCCCCCACACACACACACTCACACACAGGAGTTTGCACACATTCAATTTCCTTGTCTCCTTCCTGCTTTCTTGTACATGAGTTGTTGCAAGTGATTGAAAGTGATGGCAGAATTGCTATCTGGGGCGTGTTTAGGATGTGTTGGGATAATACTGCCTAATCATGAAACCAGCAGTACTTTCTTATATTTCACTTTCACAGACTGAATCACACATCTGGATTGTGGCAGTAGTGAGAACGGGCGGATGGTTGGATATCAGGTGAGATGGCTGTGCTGGAGTCGGGTCTGTGATCCGAAAAACAAAAGAGGTAGTATTTCTTTACTTTTATTTTTATGAAGTTGGAGTTGTGCAGATGACTGGCTCTCAGAACGTGTTGATTTCCCCCAGAACCAAGTGAGAGGGGCTTTCACTTGCTAAGTAAGAAAAAACATGGCAGCTTTAGTTTTGAAAAATGCCAAATGCTGATTGAGTTTTTAGGTAAACAGTGAGTTGGCACTGGGAATTGTTATTTTCTGGCCTCTATCTGCACATAATGTAACCCTTGGCAAGGGGGTTCTGTCAGTTGTAGTCTGGGAAATATTTAGCCCAGTTTCCAATGATTTATTGTTTGCACATACTCAGTTCACATTGAAAACAAATAGCTACATATGAGTGTTCTATGTGATAACGCACGATCGCTGTTATGACAAAGTCAAAGTGCAGAAAATCAGTTTCGGTACTCTGACTCCATGGTACACAACAAAATGGTGCTGGGGACTTGTATTTCTTACATTTAATCGGGGGCTGCACCCCCCCGCATTCCCTACTAAAGGATTCTCAACTCCGGGGGTGCATGTCAGAGGGGGCAAAACTTAAAAAAAATTAAATTGGGGCCGGGCAGCAAAAATGAACCCGTGCCTCACCCCAAACCTAGCACCCTAATCATCAAAGCCATGAGCCGACCCGCTACACCATGGGGCCAGCTTGGCAGGCTATGGCAGTGCCACCCCTCACATCTCCACCACCCCTCACCATGCGTGCTTGCTCCCACCTACCCCATGCACGTGTACATGTAACGACTTCCAGTCACTACAGGTCGCCCACCCCCCATCCAGTCGCTCTCTCTCATGTGACAGGTGACACAACTGAATCGCCCTTTCATGGGTCGCTCAATTGCGGGTCACCCACATTACAGGCTACCCATATAATATTTCATCAAATAGAAGCTGCCCTTGAATACAAGCATTGCTCAAATACTACAGGAAGGTCATAATGAATACTTTTAACAAAAGCCACCCTCAAACACAAGCTGCAGCTTCTAGTCAGGGCTGAAGTCATGTCAGATAAAACACTATGGGTGGCACTATCTGTAATTTTTCATTTTTTGTTTTGTAAACTTATCATCTTAGCTGATGTTTGTTTTATGTACTTTGATATGAAGTAGACTAATAACTATAAACTTGATCAAATCTAGTATGTTTAATATTTTCCATTAAGTTCAATTTATTGTGAGGGACAAAAACCATTGAGGAAGCTCATTTGCAAGGGGGTCCCTTGTACAGCGTACTCAACATATTACATAATAACAAGACATATCACAACAACACAACAGTACATAATGGCTCATAGGATAAAAATACATTGTTAAAATAATAACAGTTACAATGATTTACACAATAAAAATGATTTACACAAGGTATGGCAGATCTAGCACAAGCCAGATGTAAAACAACAATAGTGTGTAAGTGCACAATTGCTTATTAATCAAGCCCAGTAAAAGAAAGTGAAAGATAAAGAAAGGTAGGGTAAAATGACTTGGAGAGAGATTAAAAACAATTGCAGGATTCAGGAGTAATTTTGTCAATGATCCTTTTGAATGCACATAGTGGGACTAGAGTCCGAAGTTTCAGAGTGGATTGGAGCTTATTTCAGATGGTAGGGAGGACATAGCTCATAGCTACTCTACCATAGTGGGTACAAAATTTGGGCATTTCCAAGGAAATATATGCACATTTTTTAAGTGTGTAAGAACTGTGTAATCGATGGAGGATGAAGGTACTATAGAAAGGCAGTTTATTTAGGAGTGCTTTGTGCATCCAGGTGTAATTGTGAATAAGTCTCCTGGTTGTTAGGGAGGTCCAGCTCACTTCCTTATACAAGGTACAGTGATGAGTTTGGGCTGGAACATTGGTTATAAAATGGATTGCACAGTGGTAGCGGGTTTCCAATTTGCAAAGATTAGTGATTACAATTGTTGTATATAATGTCAGCATAGTCCAAAAGGGGCAAGAAAGTGGCCTACACTAGCCTAGTTCTAGAATCCCTCAGGAGAACAAAGATTTATTTCTAAAAAAAAAACCCTAGTCTCATTTTAGTTTTTTGGTCAATGCATCAATGTGGGAGGAAAAGGATAAGTGAGATTCAAGTGTGAAACCTAAGTATTTGAAATTATCTACCACCTTGAGTGTGTCCCCTAGGAGCATGGTAATAGAAGTAGGCAAACTGTTAGTAGTACAAGCAGTTTGTGAGTTTGGAGGGCAGAAAAATATTATTTTAGTTTTTTTGGCATTCAGCTATAATTTAGATAATATTAAATTTTGTTGAAGCTGATTGAAGTCAGACTGGACAGCAGAGCATACTTGTCCAGTGGTTGGTTTTGCTGTGTAGAGGATGGCATCATCCATGCAGAGATGGATATTAGAGTCAATGATATCTTTACTCTGGTTATTTACATATATCAGAAACAGCAGGGGCCCAGAATGGAGCCATGTGGAACCCCTCTTAAGAGGGGGAGTTGTGAGGAAAGGGTTCCATTGAATTTAATTTGATGTTGTCTGTTTTCCAGGTAGCTGCCAAACCAGCTTAATGCAGAGTCATCTAATTCCATTTCTTTAAGGCTATCTAGCAGTAGGAGATGATCCACTTTATCAAAGGCCTTTCTAAGTTCCAAGAAGACTGCACCAGTGATTTGCTTGTTGTCCATAGCCTCGAGCTAATCACTGGTGACTTTGGATAGATGATATAGTACTATGGCACTGTCTAGAACTGCACTTAAACATATTTTTTGCAATACAGGCTGCCTTCAAATACAAGCCACCTTGAATACTGTATAAGCCGAAGGTAAAAATAAAATTTTTTTAAAGAAACTATGAAAGGTAGCAATTAAATATATTTAACTGAAAAAACTAAATGTTTGCACATAAATCCCTCACACTTTTTTGAAAATTGAACTACTGCACAAATATTTTGAACAGCTACTTCACCATTTTTAAAATGTTTGTGCTGCGCTATTGTTTTCAAAACCTACATGCTGTGTAAAGGTTTTTACTTAATGTTTAAGTTTCACATGACTAAAAACTTTAAGGTAAGAGATAACGTAATAAATACTTATATGTTAAGGGTTATACTTTAGCATGTGTGAGAGAGGGCTAGAATGAGACAAACAATGACCCTCATATTATGAAGGGTAGTGCAACACTAACAGGCATAGCAGCGAGGTAACCAGACTTAGGGCATGTAGGTGGGGACCATATCCAAAAGGTCACCTGGCACTACATGCAGTAGATAGCAGTGATGCACAGACTACACCACTGCAACCATGCAAATGAGGGTGCATCTTGCATACTGAATGCAATTATATATTTAAAGTGTTTTTTTAAATGGTAACAGGCTTCCCAGTCAGCCCTAATTAATGCTTATGAATCCTTGGTTTTATCAATGTGCACAGTGGTGTGTGATCTCTGCCCACTAGTAGTACTCATGTTGATGACTCTCACTTCCATCTGCCACATCCCTGTTAGTGCAGAACTATATTGTACTTCAGATCACAATTAAAGCAGCCTAATGGTCCACCTGCCTCTGATTGCTGTTAGTACTGTGCAATAATTTTACTGTACACTATTGAAGAACTCAATTCTGGCAGTCTGGCAGCTACCCCTCCCTCACCTGACCTATAACAGTATTGTGGAACTTTACTGTGGCCATTTCCTGTTAGTCTAGAGGACTTCCCGCAATTGAACTATATCAGTGTTGTGGAACTGTATTAAAACCATTCCCTGGATGCCTAGTGAACACTCCTCCCTCAGCTGATCTATTTTGGTTTTGTGGAACTGTACTAAAGCCCTTATGTGTAACAACTGAGCATTCTAAAGATAATTGTTTTTTTCATGACCGTACGTATAAATGTGGTTGTTTGACAAAAATGCATACATGCCTGAAGGGATAGGGCTACAGGCATCACCACAAGGTGATTTTTTGATGCTGTAAATAATGTCTGTTTAAGTGTATAATGTATTTGTTCAGCTGGGATGGGGCTACATGTTAGTGTGTTGCCCCACCCCCATTGAACAGAGCTGTCATGATATTTCTTTCATGGCTGCCATTTGCCACATCCACTAAGCAGGTTTGCTTTCCAAACAGAGAGGTACCTGGTCCTCAGTGCCTGTTACATTTCAAATAACAGGAGCAAAATGGAGATGCTCTCACCCCATCTCAGTAGTGCAGCCATCAAAAATGAAATCCAGGGAGAGAGACAGTAGCAGCACACTGAAGAGCAAAAAGGTGAGACTGCAAATGTTTGCAAAGTTCAGTTCACTTTATGTCCAGAAAGTATGGTGCAGAAATCGAAGAGTGTAGCAATAGAAACTACTACCCCGGTGGCAGGGTAGTAATTTCTGTTGTTGAGCTATATGATTTATGTACCAGACTTTTTGAAGATAGAGTGAATTGAATTTGACATATATTTGCTGTTTCTTCCTTTAGCTATTCAGTGCAATGCCACAGTGTCTCACTCTAAATTTCAAATAATGTATCTGACACCAGGGTGCGCACCCCAGATGCCAGTGAAGATACCTAATCCATGTTTAAGTCCTGCCACCCTGCTTGCCCACTACATGTACAATCAGGCACCAGGGTGCCCAATCCCCATTGCTACATCAGACCCTCCCCACTGCAACAGTGTATGACATTAGTGTGCCTAGCCCCAGTGCCAGCAAACATCAAACCAGCAGTGGGATGCCCAATCCCAGTGTCAGCACCAGTCAATTTATAACAGTCTCTTAACGCCTTTTTATTTTTTTTACCCTGTGATAAAGAACACAGACCATGAATGTCTGCTGTGCCAGCACCATTCCTCTTCACCACCACAATTCCCCCATCCAACCCACCCCAGCTGGCCCCCTCACTTAGCATCCCCCTTGTCACTCCCCTGAACCCCATTCTCATATACTCAGGTCAAACCATATAAATCTTCTCTTGACCAGAAACACGTCCTGCTCCATCAATGCTGGACAGTGAACTCAGGAAACAAGGTCAGTGTGGGCAATGTATTTTCAATGCATTTTGAACTTTTACTCATAACTTGGTCATTTTCATATTTCTTCTCACATTTTCATATGGCCTTTTGGCACACCACCTAATGAACAACTCCACCCCTAATGGTGATTTTGCATTCACTCTGCGAAATCACCTTTAGTGCAGGATTTGAAAATGTTTCACCATCTGGTTCATGAGGTGGGGTCATAAGAAGACTATGTTGAAAATGTGTGGTCAAAATATTAAAAAAACAACAAAAACAACAAAGGTATGAAGGCACATTGAAATTTTTTAATGCTCGCTCATAATTTTGGTAATTTTCAGTCTCTTCACCCCTAATGCCGGTCCTCTTCACTGAGCAAGCAAGGTTATATGTGATCCCATTTCTTCATGCATGGCCTGATTGATTCTATTGGCAATATGTGGTGAGTCTCCCTCCTCAGAATACATCACTATGAGACACTGGCTTGGAGCTGTACTTTCTGCTTGACAGGATGCTATGGACTGGGGGGAAGGGTACATATTAAAGTTAACAACCCCAAAGAACACCCCACCACCAATTTGCCAAGGCCCTTGACATTCAAAACCTTAATGCTTTTTCATTTCCATGCTAGAGGCACTTTCCATTCCTCAACCCCATTGTCTGTATAAACATACTTTCTTTTGCAACAAATTTATGTACTGCATGAATGACATGCCATGGCATTAAGAAAAATATCACTGATATTTTTCCAGAGTGCAGTTTGTCCTGTTGTTATTCGTCAGACCACATCGTATCCCATAAATACATATATGCACAAACACACTGTTCTGTCTGGAAAGATTCCATAAAAGCAGATGTTTCTAATGCAGTTAAAAACTGATATGCACCATCCAAAAATATTGTCTACAATAGCCAGTAAAGGCTTAAAGTGTTTCTTGAAATTTATGGCTACCATCAGCCAATAATCATGGCTAATGCCCTTTATATTAAAAGAAATAATAGTTTCCACATTGGATCCAAATATCTGTCAGATAAAAATGGTATTAAAATTTGTGTTTATGTGGAAAATAACTTAGTGTTATCAGCAAATTTCATTAACACAAGGCACAACAGAACATTTAACACATGACATGGCCTTAGTCTCAAAGTTCAAGGTTGTTTATCTTTCCAGCTTTGAGACATACATTAGTTTCCGGTGACTGTGATCTGTCACAATTTTCTCCAACGAATTCAAGTAGGCAATGCTTGTAACAACTCATTTCTGAGATTCGCTTACCATTCTTCTTATTATGAATTCCCAATACTTGCACTGTACACTCACTAAGCCAAGACTTATATATAAGACTGCACTGTATTTTTGAGAATCCACTTGGAATACATTACTAATCCTCTCAGTAGACCCATTTATTTGAATATTTTATAAAGTGATTATTATACTAAATCCAAAGAGAAGGCTTGCATAGATGTTATGACAAACACAATCCCTTGTCCAATAAACTGATGCTAAGAAATGTTGACTAAGTTAGCAGGCAAACAGTGGGTGATTTACTCTGAACCCTCAACAGTATGCAACATAGGCACTGAAGCAATATGACAAGAATACTCATTATTAAGAACAAAGGTATCAGATTGTAAAATATAAATAACTACCATCAGTAATCCCATACAGTGGCACCCAGCATCTGGTTCCCTCTTGCCTATCAGTATCTTGAGTGAAGAACAGTACCAAACAGTCAAAGTCATCACTTTGCTGCAATATGTTTTCTTTAAATTTTCCAGCTGACTACTTGAGTCCATAGGCTAAATGTCTTGTGGAGGTGCACACATGTTCAGCAATGTTTCTGAATTTTTCCATATTGCTTTGTTCCCTGAGGGACTGAGCAGGGCTATTCAGTTCCATCCCACCTCCCAGCCTTGATAATCCACAGCTTCACCCAGTACTCAGCTGGATCCTTTGCCCTCCCCCCCCCCCCCATGGTGGGGTTAGAAAGTGGAGGGCAATCCTCACCCCCACCAGGAACTTACTATCTAGTTTGGACCAGTGTCCCAGGTGATGCCACATGTTGAGGCAGAGTGGGTGGTGCTTTATAGAGCCTGATTACCTCTTCTTTTCTGTATTGTCCCTGGGCCCTCTGCTGTGGTGGCACATAGGCATGCATGTGTAGAGGCGGCCATAGAAACATAGAAACATAGACTTTGACGGCAGATAAGGACCGCTAGGCCCATCTAGTCTGCCCATTTCCCTACCTACAGGATAGGCCGCAGATCCTAGTTAACCAACAGCCTATATCTTCCTGCCCCCCACAAGAATTGCCTTATGTCTGTCCCATGCATTCTTGAATTCTCCCACAGTTTTAGACCCCACAACTTCCTCAGGAAGGCTGTTCCATGCATCCACTACCCTCTGTGAAATAATACTTCCTCACTTTGCCTCTGAACTGCCCTCCTTCTATCTTTAATTGCTTGTCCCTTGTTCTTGATCTCTTTTTCTGAAAGATGCTACCCTCTTTGACTTTGTTGATTCCCTTAGTGTACTTGAAAGTTTCTATCATGCCCCCCTCCTTCTTTCCTCAAGGGTATACATATTAAGCTCCTTTAGTCTCTCCTCATACGGCTTCTCTTGCAGACCCTGTACCATTTTAGTTGCCTCCTCTGGACTGCCTCTATCCTGTCTATGTCCTTGCAGAGATGGGGTCTCCAGAACTGGACACAGTATTCCAGATGGGGTCTCATCAACTGTCTGTACAGAGGGATAACAACTTCCTGTTTTCTGCTGCTGATGCCTCTCTATACATCCCAGTATACCCCGCCCTCCCTACTGCCTTCTCCACATTGCTTGCTAACCTTAAGGTCATCTGATATGATTGCCCCAGGTTCCTTTCCTGTTTTGTTGTTGTTACTACCTCCCCACCCATTGTGTATTCTTCCCCTGGGTTCTTGTTTCCCAGGTGCATTATTTTGCACTTTTTTGCATTGAGTCCTAGCTGCCATACGTCTGACCATTCCTCCAACCTTGCCAAGTTCCTTTTCATCCTTTCCACACCTCCTTGTGTATCAACCCTGTTGCAGATCTTTGTGTCATCTGCAAAAAGGCATACTTTTCCTTCCAGTCCCTCTGCAATGTCACTGATGAAGACATTAAAAAGGACTGGACCCAATACTGAACCCTCGCTGCCACCCACTAGTAACCGCCTTTTCTTCAGAGTGGACTCCATTTACAATTACCTTCTGTGTCCTGTTGTCCAGCCAATGTTTTGCCAGGCTACCACCCTGGGACCCACTCCCAGGCTGGTTAATTTGACTATCAATCTTTTGTGTGGGACTGTGTCAAATGCCTTGCTAAAGTCTAGGTAGGCCATGTCCACAGCCCCTCCCTGGTCTACTACTTTGGTCATCAGTCAAAGAAATCTATTAGATTAGGTCTGACATGACCTTCCAGCTGTGAACCCATGCTGCCTTGGATCCTGTGCTCCACTGACCTCTAGGTACTCAACTATTCTTTCCTTCAGAAGTGACTCCATCACTTTCCCTACCACAGAGGTCAGACTGACAGGTCTGTAGTTTCCTGCCTCTGTCTTGGTCCCACTTTTGTGAAGGGAAATCACATCTGCCTTCCTCCAGTCCTCAGGTACCACACCATCCTCCTATTAATTTATTAAAAAGAGTAGTCAGTGGTTTCACTAGTTCCTTCCTTAATTCTTTTAGAATTCTGGGGTGAATTCCATCAGGACCCATTGCTTTGTCCACCTTCAGTTTTAGGAGTTCTTGCAGAACCCTTTCTTCTGTGAAAGGACTGGGATCGACCCCCTATCAGGGTGCTTCTGTTAATTGGATGGGCACTTCCCCTCCTCTTTTGCGAATACTGAGCAGAAATATTCGTTCAGTATTCCTGCTTTTACTGTCCCCTCTGCCCACCACAGACATTCCTATTCAGCCTCACTATCCCTCCCTTTGTCTTTCACTACGCTGATGTACCCATAAAAGGTTTTATCCCCCTTCTTAACTGAGTTGGCTATCTTTCCTCAGTTTGGCCTTTTGCTATTCTGACCTCACTCCCTGCTTCTTTTCTGCCTTAACTGGTACAGCTCTCTGTCCTGCTCCTTCTGTGTTTCCTTATACTTCGGAATGCTATCTTTTCTTCCTGACTTTCACAGCTACTCTCTTGAGAACCATAGTGGCTTTTTCTTTCATTTTGATTTGTTTATTTGCTTCACACAAAGGCTTGTTGCCTCTGTGATGGCAGTTTTGATAAGTCCCCATTGTTGCTCACACCTCCTTCTAGCCTGTTTGCTAGTGCTTTTCTGAGGCACCTCCCATCTTGCTAAAGTCAGCCCTCCTAAAGTCCAGTACCCTCACTTTAGTATGGCTTGACTCTGTAGCTGAGTTTAACGTGAACCACACTGTTTGATGGTCACTTGTCCCCAGATGGCAACCTACTTCTAGATCTGAGATCCTCTCACTGACCCCATTTGAGAGTACAAGGTCTAAGATTGCTCCCTCACGAGTGGGTGCCGAAACTAGCTGTCTAATGCCTGCCACCTGTAGGGCATCAAGAATGGCCCTGCTGTTGGATGTGGCTGCAGCAATGCTCCAGTTAACATCTGACATATTCAGGTCACCATCAACAGTACCTCCCTTTCTCTGCCATTCTAGAATGCCTTCCATCATATCCTTGTCCCTTCCTTCCCTGACATGGGGTCTGTACACAACCCTGTGCGGATTGTGGTGCTCTTTCCAGTCTCCAAGGTGACCCACAGTGCCTCCTCTCCTCCATGTTTACTCTTTTGTTCAGTTGCTTTTATCCCTTCCTTTACATAGAGAGCTACTCCTCCCCCTCTTCTCCCCTGCCTGTC
The DNA here is from genome assembly GCA_016271365.2 of Neoceratodus forsteri. Lineage (NCBI taxonomy): Eukaryota > Metazoa > Chordata > Ceratodontiformes > Ceratodontidae > Neoceratodus > Neoceratodus forsteri. Next base: position 98,413,702 of record CM057457.1, on the reverse strand, counting down.
TCTCCTGTAGATTATGTACCCTGGTATGTTAACATCCCAGTCATGGTTCTCTGTGTACCATGTTTCTGTGACTGCTACGATATCCAACTTGATGGAAATTCAGCTCCTCCCTTCATGACACCCAGATGCCAGTGCTCCCTCCCAGGCCTTCACCAGGGGATAGCCAAGGGCCAAGACAGCATACCTCCACACCCTGGGAGAGGAGCCCTCTGGAGACTCAGTCCTCTAAATCATCAGCTGATCCCCAACAACCTGAGCTCATTCCTGAACATGGGTCATGGGTGGCAGAAGGTAAGGTGCTCAGTACCTTAGCCCTCCATGCTAATGGCTGACTCAGTATTTGGTTATTTAATCTATCTATGCAGGTAATGACACAAAGTGGAGAGCTGGCCACAGCTCACCAGCTCTTCAGTCCACCCAAGTCCTTCTCCACAGTGAAATCTTTGCTCAGTTGTTTGAGTCTCCAGTTGGCTCTTGGCTGTAAGGAATTTGAGTGTATATGTTTGAGCTGTCAGCTGTGACCCATGCTCGTGGTTAGGGATGGGAATATCTACAGCAATATCATATCTGGGACTCTAACAATCCTACAGATGACAATACTGTATATATTTATAGCATTAGACAATAGTGACACCAAGTGGCACCAGAATTTTAGCTAGTAGTGAGTGAGTACATTGAGAAAGTGGTATACTGATACCTTTAATCATGATGGAACCTGATGTTGGGTACCACTGTCATGTGTATGGGCCATGTCACAACTGATCAAAAAAACACCCCACCAAATGCCGGACAAGATGAACCCTAAGTCTTTTTTAGCAACATAATAGTAGGTTTCTATTGTACAGTTATGTTATTATTTGAAATCCTAACCATTCTCCCCTAAAGGCAAATTAAGCTTCCTCCAGACTATCAATCTTTTCTACACATGTCCTACAGACCTTAACTATTAGCATGTTTTTAAAAGATGAACAATATGGGTGGTTTGATGTCTTTGATTTGGACCAACAAATAATTTTACTGGCTCGGCACGCTAGCGACCTGGGTTTGTGCTCCAAACCTGGGTAGAAACATAGAAACACAGACTTTGATGGCAGATAAGGACCGCTTGGCCCACCTAGTCTGCCCATTTCCCTACGTACAGGATAAGCTGCAGATCCAAGTTAACCAACAGCCTATTTCTTCCTAACCCCCACAAAAATTGCCTTATGTCTGTCCCATGCATTCTTGAATTCTCCCAGTGTTTTAGACCCCACAACCTCCTCAGGAAGGCTGTTCCATGTGTCCACCACCCTCTCTGTGAAAAAATACTTCCTCACATTGCCCCTGAACTGCCCCCCCATCTTCAAATTGCTTCTCCTTGTTCTTGCACAACTCTTTTTCAGAAAGATGCTATCCTCTTGGACTTTGTTGATTCCATTGAGGTACTTAAAAGTGTCTCCCCTCTCCTTACTTTCCTCAAGGGTATACATATTAAGTTCCTTTAGTCTCTCCTCATATGGCTTCTCTTGCAGAACCTGCACCATTTTAGTTGCCCTCCTCTGCCTCTATCCTGTCTATGTCCTTGTGGAGATAGAGTCTCCAGAACTGGACACAGTACTCCAGATGAGGTCTCACCAACTGTCTGTACAGAGGGATAACAACTTCCTGTTTTCTGCTGGTGATGCCTCTCCCTATACATCCCAGTATCACCCCAGCCATCCCTATTGCCTTCTCACATTGCTTGTTAACCTTAAGGATCTGATACGATTACCCACAGGTCCCTTTCCATTTTTACATTCGCTTGCGTGCATGTGCAAGGAACGTTTTGGGAGAGTAGCACACTTGGAGGTGTGCCTCTCCCACCCAATGCACTGCTCCCTTGAGCAGGCGTGGTGGTCCTACACCAATGGTGCAGGAGCTCAGTATGACAGCGGTGTTCCTCTGCTTCACGAAAGCACTGCTGCCATACTGAGCACCGCCCCACGCCACACGCCATCTCGCCAGCACATCATGCCACCCCCAAAGCTTTGGTGCCACGCTGGAAGCCCACCCCAGTGTGGCAAATGTTGATTGCCGATGGGGGTGCCCAATCCCCCATCGGCTCCACGGCTCCCCCCAAGCCGTCCTGCTGCTTCGCTGGGAGCCCACCAAAGCGTGGCAAACGGTCGTTTACTTTGCCGACGGGGGTGCCCAATTCCCCATCGGATCCTAGCACCCTCCAGCCATCTTCTGCCATGCTGGGAGCCCACTCCAGTGTGGTAAATGTCTCACATCGTCTTTTTTTATTTTTCAACCTGTAAAACAAAAACAGTCCCGGGCGCATCTCCCAGCCCCCCTCCCACAACCCGCACCCACCCACTGCACACCCAGCCTCCCCACCCCTCACCCCATACTACCTCAGGACTCGGCGATGATGATTTTCGGTGGACCAGGAACACGTCTGTACTCTTCAAAGCCGACTGCGAACTGAGGAAATGCCTGTAAGCTGTATAATGGACTACATAGGGGGTTCAACTTTTGCATATCTCAGTCATTTTTGGTATTTCATTTCAACATGGGGTTTTGGGACCTCTCATGAATGATGTCACTGTCATGTCGCTATTCGGGCCCGACGGGCGATTGATTGCGGCACCGCGGAGTCACCGTGAAATCACCCTTTGGCCTTCAATCAATGCCATGCCAGTGACATCATTCATGAGAAGGTCCAAAACCCCATGTTGAAAATTTGGTGCAAAAATTCCAAAAAAATGACTGTTTTATGAGCGTGATGCTGGCAGTTCCACGCAAGCTCGTAAGTTTGCGATTTTCAATATTTTCACTCCAGATTTTCAACATTGCCATTTTATCACACCTTCTTATGAGCTGTACAGCTGTCATTTTTCACATCTCACCTAAAATGTGTTTCCGCCTCATGTAGCCATGCCAATGGCGCATCGGTGTATGTAAATCAATGTATGGAACACATTAAGAAAATCACAGTGATACTGTTCATGAGCAGAGGTCTTAAAATGGCTATGTTGAAAACTTGGTGAAAAATTCCTAAAATGACTGTTTTTGACGTAGCCAAGGCTACAGTTCCTACGCACGCCCTGCACGCTTTTGAATTTTCAATATTTGCACTAGATTTTCAACATTGCCATTTTACCACACCTCCTCATGAGCAGTACAGCTGTCATTTTTCACATCCTGCCCAAAATGTGTTTCTGCCCATGTAGCACACAATGGCGCAGTCGGTGTGCGAACTCAATGTATGGGACACATTAAGAAAATCACAGTGACATTGATCATGAGCAGAGGTCTTAAAATGGCTGTGCTGAAAATTTGGTGAAAAAATTCCTAAAAATGACTGTTTTATGACTCTGCGTTGCGCAGTTCCTACGCACACTCGTAAGTTTGCAAATTTTCAATAGTTTCACTCCAGATTTTCAACATTGCCATTTTACCACACCTCCTTATGAGCAGTACAGCTGTCATTTTTCACATCCTGCCCAAAACGTGTTTCCGCCTATGTAGCATACAATGGAGGTAGCAACAAGGTCATGCTGACAATTTATTGGCAAATACCAGCAATCGCACAGGGCATTAAGGTAAAGCACCATAGATACATACATAGATACATAGACAGTGTCGGCAGATAAGGGCCTATGGCCCACCTAGTCTGCCCATTTGAGCTTGTAAGTTCAGTTTGTTTTCTTAGAAGTCTATTTCCCCTTACCCCATACCTCTAGAATTCCTTTATGTCTATCCCATGCATTCTTAAATCCTGTGATTGTTTCAGCTTCCACCACTTCCTCTGGCAGGGTGTTCCACTTGTCCACCACCCGTTCTGTGAAGAAATTCTTTCTCATGTTTCCTCTGAATCATCCTCCCTCCAACTTCATCCCATGCCCTCTAGTCCTGAAACATCTTTTTCGCTTAAAAATAGTGTTTTCCTGCACCCTGTTCCTCCCTGTAAGATACTTGTATGTCTCTATCATATCCCCTCTCTCCTGGCTCCATACATGCCAAACACCACTGCAAATACCTGCAAGCGAACGTTCGGCATTGACAAATGCTTGTTGTTGTTGTTACTACTGCCCCCCCCAATTGTGTAATCTTCCCCTTGGTTTTTGTTTCCCAAGTGCATTATTTTGCACTTCTTTGCATTGAATCCAAGCTACCATACTTCTGACCTTTCCTCCAACCTTGCCAAGTCCCTTCTCATCCTTTCCACACCTCCTTGTGTATCAACCCTGTTGCAGATCTTTGTGTCATCTGCAAAGAGGCATACTTTTCCTTCCAGTCCCTCTGCAATGTCACTTATAAAGACATTAAAAAGGACTGGACCCAGTACTGAACCCTACGGTACCCCACTAGTAACCCCTCTTTCTTCAGAGTGGACTCCATTTACAATTACATTCTGTGTCCTGTTGTCCAGCCAATGTTTTACCCAGGCTACCACCCTGGGACCAACTCCCAGGCTGATTAATTTGACTATTAATCTTTTGTGTGGGACTGTGTCAAATGCCTTGCTAAAGTCTAGGTAGGCCATGTCCACAGCCCCAGTACCGGGATCAAAGCCCAGCAGGAAGGGGATCCAGAGCATTCATTGGATGCTTCCCTCCCGGGGGGGGTGGATAGGGCCTTGGCACCTGGATGCAGATTGGGAATCAGCTAGGGGGCGTGTAACCTCTTCAAACCTCATACATCCGAGCTTCAGGTTGTCATTCCCACACAGGTTCAATCAGGGTACAGTGGATGGGCCAGAAAAAGTACAAAAAGACCCCTGACTGACCCACTGGTCCCTGTCATGCCACGGTAGCCCAGGATAGCCTGTGCTGACCCCCTGCTGACCCCTGGGCTAAATGGTTGTGCCTAAGGGCACTTCTCACCTGGAAGGGGGAAACACACCCAATGAAGTGTTACATTGAGTCACCCAGGACTGGCAGTAGTGGGGGCAGCAGATGGCAACTGGGGAGGAGGGTAGCCATAGTTTCCAGGTGGCCTGAAGGAGTGGTCAGTCGGGGGGGGAGGGAGGAACAAAAAAGTAAAATAATAATTTTTCTAATTGTTTAAGCTTTCACACTACATAGAGTCCTTCATTGGAAACACGGCAATTAAAGAATGATTACACTTGAAAAGCTCAGAACAGAATTAGTAAAACAGTAATTTTCAAATCCAGTTTGTAACTTTATGTCTTTTAAGCATTTCAATGAATATATCATGTTTCAAACAAAAGATATTTTAAATTTTTACAACTTCAACATCGTATTTTACAAAACTTGGACCTTTCTCCATGGTCTGATACAGGTGGTGGAAAGTTAAAAGATTTATTCTTATTGTCAAAGTTACCCTACCCTATTTCCAAGCTTTATGCTGCTTTGTGAGCTCTAGACACCCAAATTACAGTTGGTACATGCTCTTCCTGGGAAAGGACTTTGCCTCTTTTGATAGATGAAATGGGTTGGCAATGGGTTTGGCGACATCTTTGCAAATATATAAAGCAGAACAGACTTTATTTTCAGCAGTTAAAAATCTTGCATAATATATATTATACCCCCAGTAAGATACATAAACTGGGGAAGTTGGATTCTAATGTTTGTATTAGATGTGGACAACATGAGAGGACCCTTTTCTGTATATTATGGCAATGCTGTAAGATCCAACCATTCTGGAAGTCTAACCAAGATAGTTTAGATTCCCTGCTTGGCCTTCAGAATGCTTTCACCCCAGAAATTTGTTTAGTTGGTTTATATCACTATATGATTCTGGGGCCTCAGAGGATCACATTGCTTTAGTAGCTTCAATTGCCAAATTGGTCACATTGTGTCACTGGCTAACCGCACAAGTTCCCACCCAGGAAGAAAGGCATAAAGAGTTTTTACTAGCATTCAAGGTGGAAAAATCCATCACCAATATTAAAGGTCACTACTCAACCTTCCAGAAACTATGACAATCTTTGTGTATACATTGTTAGCAGTAGTCCCAGATTCCTGATTGTGACATAGTCACCTCTTTCTGTAATCATTATTATCCTTTCTTTATGAATGGGTCAGGAAGGGGTAAAATCATATCAACAGCAAGTCTCATTTTGGGGTTCGATTTGAGAGCGAGGAGCCTGACATGTGCCATGGTGCTTTTTCAAACTCTGGATTATTTTGAGGGGTACTGTGTACAAGTTGGAGTTGTGGGTTGTATGGTTCAAACTGTATGTTATGCATTGTCTATGTTTTCTTTTTTTTATCTATTTAGTTTTGCACTGGTTTTACTTTATAGTTTAATGTACACTGCTGTATTTATTTGCAAAGTTAATAAACTATATTCAATTAAAAAAACAGTTGGTATTGAATAATCTAATTTTTTGCAAATATGTTTTATAATACTATAATTATGTTAACTGTTATGCAAACCCTTTACAAATCCAGTGCTTTGAAATCTCATAAGCAAACAAACAAAACAACCAAAAAGCAACTCTTTATACAATGTTAGTGACTCACAGCAATTAAACATGAATGTTTAAATGCAAAATGCAGACTATACTCGATACCAATATTTACTTCAGTGCTGCGTATATCTTTTAGTTCTTATGTACTCTACATTTTTCATTGAGTAAGTAAAGAAATATTTTTTTTTTTTTATTTTGTTAGGAAAGTCAGCTGAGACAAAATATCATCTTCAGGTAAGTCTTAGGCAAGATGGATAACAACAACTGCAGCAAGAGCTTATAGTACACCCTAAATGATTTAATAAATCACAATAAAAATGTAATGAAATTTTAACCTGTTTTTCAATCCGATTCTGAGTTGGTCCACCCATGCCCCATACTGTTCTTGTAGATGAAGAGCCAGCATCTTGGAGGAGACTATATCATTGCCTGTCCCTAGAAGTGCTATTGCAGTGAAGTGAGTACTATCCCCCAGGAGCCCAAAAGCAGCACAGTATCTCTGCAGTACCACTTTGCCAGCCTGAATCTAGCAGTCAGATTTGCAGTGAGAATACTGTTTTCCCTACATGTAGCACCCCCAGCACAGCCTGTCTGGGCACAGAGGAATTTTTTATTGACTTTCTATTGACATAGTTATAGTCCACCCCTCTTTCTCTTTGGGAAGTTTACACAAATGGGGTCTGTGGAATCCCTGTACTGCCCTCCACATTCTCTTTGCAGTTGCCTCAGAGGGGACTCAGCAGAGAAGCTAGGAACACCTTTCTTTTCTTTTCTTCTGCCAGCATACACTTTGATTGTGGCCACCAAGCCATGCACCATGGGACAATGATTGGGTAGGAAGCCTGTGATCAGGGGAATATAACTAGTCTTCACACCACCAGTTCACTTTGGAAAGTGACCACAGCTGACTATGATGGATAAAGCATAAAAAAGGGTAGCAGCCATGTTTCTTCCTCTTGACTACTCCGAACTTCTGAAAAAGGAGGCCTACAGGGACTGAACAGCTCTACTAAAGAACTTGCAGGCAATCATGTTGCCAGGTTCCCAGAAATAAGGGCAATGAAGTAAAAAACAAAACAGTAGGAGGTAAGCCTGGGATCAAGATCACCATAGCAGCTAAGTCCCTGGGATGGTCAGAGCTCGGGGTGTTGGGGCTGAACCCTGGGAGTTGCGACAGCAGAAAAGCATATAGTAAATAGCAAAAAAAAAAAACAGTTCAGGGGGGTGAGTACAGAGGATTGTGCCCACAAATCTGCAACCAGTCAGAGACTTGTATTTACTGGATCATCCCACTCCCAGCAGGGTAACCAGTCTGAGGGGTGCGTCTGTGAGATAGTAATATAAATTCTGCAGGAGGAGCTGGATTTTGCCTGATTTGCCATGTGGAGAGTAAAGAAGAAGCAGTTGCTACATATAGCTGAAATTAGAGAAACCAGAATGTTGGTAGCTGGGCATTTGTCTTTAGAGACTTGCCCTGTCTATGGTGATTATTCCAACCAGGCACAAGACTGATGTGTCAGGCAGCTACTATACCTTAAAGTCTGTGTGTTACAGCTGGAGTAAAAAGACAAAGAGAGAGAAGAGCCTTGTGAGTGCAGATGACATTACTCACCAACTTGAACACCAAAGCAGGGAAGAGGAAATGTCCCTAAGGGGTGAAGATAAAAATCCATATGTGATATAAAGACCAGTGAGGCTGAGATTTAGGCTTACAGCCCACTCCTGCATTTCACCAAAAACCTTGCAGTGTCCTATGTCTGCCATGAAAATTTCAGTTGCAGCAACTTCTCAAAAGAGATATCTGCCTGTTTCTACTTTTCAAGGCAGAAAGGTGACTGCGGGGCCATTAGTCTTCCATCATATACTTGTGGGACCTGTATTGTTTATTTAAGCAATAAGGCATGACAGGATGTGCAATATGGTGGGATAATGGCCCACCTGTGGTGAGTTAAAGTGTGAGGCATAGCAAAATGCTTCTTCTACCCGAGAAGGACAGTTAACCCACCATAATGCACCCACTGGAGTGACTTATTGAGATTATGAAATGGGTCCTTTTCAGTAAATCAGATGAATTTTTTAAACTTATTGTTTAACTACTTTCAGCCTGGCTGTTGTGCTGGGATAATGACTAAGCTGAAAGTACCTCTTAGCCAGTCAGGATCTATTATTCTTTCTACCCATTTTATTATGTTTCCTTGTGCATGCACAAGAAACATCTTGCAGATGCTTCAGAGAATGGCATTTCAGAGGTGTGTCAGGGACTAGTCCAATGCAGAGCAATCTACAGTGGGCTCATCCCTGACAGCCCAATGCGCATGCAACTAGACTGTGACACTAGTCAGAGTTTCACAGTTGGAAGCCATCCTGTAGTTGAAAGAAATGAAGCTTTCCAAAGCGAGCTATTCAATTCTTTCATTTGCATAAGCCAGCTGGCAAGCAGTTGAGTTGTTTTATGTGTATTACTGCACAGTGTGACACTCGCTACTTGCCCTAACTGAATAATAAGACTTGCAGGCATCACACTTCCTACCCATCAACACCCCACAAACAATAAACAGATGTCACTGTTAAAAACATATTTGGCATAATTAACTAGCCTTCTTTATCAATTCCTGGACTTTTTGTTATAATCAGGCCTCTACTCAATGGCCCACGCAACTTACCACCACGCCCACGCTGCCACCGGTACCTCTCATACTGCTTGTCCAGTGGACCACAATCTGCCTCACAAGACGCTTGCTTGCTGTCACACGCTGTGGCCAATCCTATGACATTCAACTGCCAAGCTCCTTTTAAAAAAGCTCCATCTCAACCAACTGTGAACGTCTATCAATAAGACACTCGGTTGCTCTCAGATGTGCCTGCCTCTTTCAATGCCAGCAGCTTTCAGTAATGCATCACCGCAATTTGTTTTCCTGCTCAGTCACTCTGACACACTCACACTGTAATCTGCAGCTACAATTTAACTAACTAACTGCATATATAGCATAAGGACTTCCATTGTGTATACCTCTTGTATTATATATTTTTTTTTCTTTGTTGTTCTATATTTTATATCTCCTGTCTATGTAATTGCGAACTGTATGTGTATGTGCCTCAGGACCTCCTTGTGAATGAGCTTGCTCAATGGAGTCTTTCCTGCAATAAACATGAACTTGAACTAACAGTCCCATGAGGGGACAGCAGTAAGAAGGGCTTACAAAGAGATACAGGGTACACAAACAGCACTACAATAGACAGATTCAAGGAGGGTGCAAGTGCTCTTCTGGCAACTGTACTGTACTTTTACTAGGGGAACCATTTTACATTAAAAAAACAAACAAAAAAAACGCTTTATTATGTTTATCTTTCTTGTACATTTTTACTGGTGTTAGTCCTGGTGTTAATCGGAGGTGTCACAATACAATCAGGACTTCAGTAGGTTAGCTCTGGTCCATCATTAGGTGAGGTGAAGATGCAGGCAGGTACTAGGCAGATTTCATGGACTGTAAGATCATTGGTAAGTAGCTTGTGTGGGAAGTCCTGTATATCTAGCACAGCTGGTGCCCACAGAAAGCCTACCTGTTATAGATTTCTGTGGACATGCCCCTTCTGACATGCTCACCTCACCTGTGACAGTCACTGAAATGAATAATATGACCTGTCTCTAGCTTGCAGTGCCTTTTGTGGTATAAAACTGTTAAATAATAACTATTACACGCATCTGTACTTCTGACTGGCAACATAAGAACAAACACCTTGTTTAAAACTAGTCCTCACAGCTGAAGTAACCTGATATTTCTAGTATTGCTCTAGTGTTATTTTTTTGCAGCCGATTCTGATCCAGCTGCAAACTATCTGTGTAGTTAAACTGAGACTGATGAATCATGCCATTGGACATCACAATACTGAATACAGAAAATATAGGAGAAATTCATGATTTAATTGTGAAGTAGTTTAGCCAGAATTTTTTTCAAGTGATTCTGTTCAAGTAAAAATAACTGAAAAAAGTCATGCTCACTTGTTCTTAAATCACTCATATCTCCCAGTTGTTTGCCTGTACTGCTAGCCCAAATTCAGGGCCCCACCTGAACTTCCCATCCTGGTCCAATAGAAAGCAGAACTCCAGAAATAGCCATATACCTTCAATTTGCCTACATGTCTCACTGTTCAGTTAAAGAGAAGGCTTGGTAACTCTTGTGGGGCTTCTAAAAGAAAATGCAGCTGCTAATGACAACAAGCCACAGAATTTCTGATACAACATACTTGCACATTAAGCTGTATGTTGCAAATAATTTGCAAGGTTACATATCAATTCAGTTAGCTGCTGTCTACATTAAACTGTTATGCATTTCTAGTAGGGCTGTGCGAACACCTTTTCCCGAATATTCGGCCAAATATTCGGTATTCGGGTCCCAGGTATTCGGTATTTGGTATTCTGCCAGAAAAGGTGTTTTTTTAAGGATAGCTTAAAAAAAGCACTTCAGCAACACCATTAATCACTCATTGAACCTGGTGTACCATATACACCTCAACAATACTTCAACCACCAACACAGAGCTCTCACTAATGCAACACAAGCTACATGCAGCACACTCATTTCACCACACCACACACATAGCACTCCGAAAATGATATCAAGCTTTGCATTTGGTCAGCACTGGAGGATGTTCATGGCCCTAGTCAGGTGGTAGAAGGTGCGTTAGACATGGGCTTAGGAATAGTGGTAACAGTGGCTGCTGTATTGGTGAAAGCTGAAAGGGTGGCTACTGCAAGAATGGCACTGGTGGTGGTGGGAAACACATTGGCTGTGGATGAAGCAGCCATAGTGGTAGCAGGGGGACACAGGTGGTGCCTGCTGCATCCTGCACAAAGTATGTATGATCTAATGCTGTCCTACTACTGCACAACATGATGTGACAGTGAACGTACAGCTGGAACAGGTGGTGACTCTAGTAATAGTAGTAGTAGTACTACTGGTGGTATTAGTAGTACTATTCTGAATGCTACACGAATTAAAAGGCTTGCTTGGGGAGAAACATATTTGAGCCTGCTGAATGCAGACAGACACCTGTCTGTCATTGTCTGTGTAGTCTAGCTCACCACCTTCCCTGGAATTGTATTATGTATCAATAATATACAGTGGAGCAAGACAAGATGCAACTCAATACTTTGCAGTAAATGATGTTGCAAAATATTGGATGACTAGATGGCTTAATTGCTATTGAATTACATTGCTCCTTGCAGCATACTGCAGCATTTTGCAGTAATTTTACAAGATACTGCATTGTATACTGTCTGGTGCCTCTGTATGAGCTATGTTTTATCCTTGGGCATGTTAGCTTTGGATTATTTTTGTTACAAGAGCATCTCAGTCTCATTTATTATAACTTCAGTTATTTGTGGTGTATGTTTCTTTAAGGGCTGTGTATTCATAGTGTGTTTGTATGTTGCTGACATGCCCCCTGACAATTGGGATTGCCAATAAAAGGCAAGCCAGTTTGTCCAGTGATCCTCCACCAGGAAGATGCTGAAGGGGAAGGAGAGGGGGATGGGGTGGAGAGGGGAAGGGATTGGAAGGGGATGGGCCAGGTGACATCACCAAAAATGAAGGGTAAAATGACAGGGCAAGCCACAGCCTCAGGGGTTGGCTGAGAGGTGGAGCGCAAAAGGGGGGTCCTGATCTGGGGGCCCATTAAGGCTATATTAGGCCAACCCTCAGGCAGGATGGCCTCATTTTGCTGAGCAGCCTGGAAGCCTGTTATACAATTTCTTTGTGGCCCCCTTCCCCCCCACTCACTTTTCTACCCCTACCCCTTTGTTCTTTAAAGTCTGTATGGCCCGTTCCATCTTTTCCAAACCTGCATCAACCATGTCACCTAGTAGCCCTTCCAAATATTCTTTCAGCCGGTTCTCATCCGAGAGATCCCTGCCATTCTTACCACCATTCTTACCTCCATCTGGGCTTGCATCATCTGGCTCTGGCACAGGCAGCGGTATCGGGATTGGTGTGGGCTGTGGCACCTCCTGTCTGGGTCTCTTGGCCCCTGTCCTGACCTGGGGGCCCATTAAGGGTATATTAGGCCAACTCTCAGGCAGGATGGCCTCATTTTGCTGTGAAATTTTCCCACCCTTATTAAAGAAGGCAATGGGGGCTGGGGGGGCACAAAGATTGAGCATGATGGGCAGGTTGAGTGCCCTAGGGGCCCTGGGCATAGGGCCAGGTGGCGTATACACTGCAGGAAGGCAGCAGCAGGGCCAGGGGGCTAGGGCAAAGTCCCCTGGTGGGAAGGGGTAGGTATGCCCAGAGGGGAGAAGAAAGAAAAAGGGGTGGAGGGGGGTAGGATACACAGGCTGGGGACAAAGAACCCAGATGTGGTGGTAAAGCAGGGAGGGGGATAGGTCCAGACACCGGATTCAGAAGTGTCAGGGCTTGGAGGGCAAAAGCCCGGGTAAGGGGAACCAGCCTGGTTCTGGTGTCTAAGAGGGGGCCGGATTCACAGTGTCCAGGCCCTGAGAACAAGATGGAAGAAATGACCAGAAGAAGGATAGAGGCCGGAACCAGAAAACTTAAATAAATTTGGATGTTTAGTTATTTAACCAGGTAAGAGACACAGTAAGCTGAAAGCTTTTTTACAGGCGCAACCTGGGAGCACAGGGAAGTTAAGTGACTTGCTCAGGGTCACACAGTATGCAAGTGGAAGCTGTGGGATTCAAACCCAGGTCTGGTCTGCTGGATGTCACCAGATTTTCAGCTCAGAGCCTTAAACCACTGCTCTATACTGCCTTGAATTATGAATACTAAAGTATATGAATTGTAAATGAAGTCTTTGTGCCATGATTAAATTTGACAATGAGCAACTAACAAGTAAAATTGGTGCTGCGTCCATCATTCCTGGTGGGGAATTCAGGGGACAAAGATCAGGTTCTGGTCAAAGCAGCAGGGCTTTATTGGCATCCTCCAGCCTTAGCACAAATAAATGTATTGGCACCTTTATGCTCCACTGCTCTGAACTGTATTTTTTTATTGCACCCCCCCCCCGGCAATTGCTTTCTTTGTTCTCTATATATTGTTTGGGGGTTTGGCAGCCCAGGGACAACTCCGACAGTGATTGACTGGATGTGCTGTACATTTGTGGGTCTATCATCTTGTCCCTTACCACTTGGGGACAGCGGTGCAGATGCTTTGCTGGGGCTGGACCAGGAATGTTTGCAAGGTTGCTAAAGACATGATGGATCAGGTCACTAGTGGTTACCGTGTAAAACACAAACAATTACTAGGTAGTGCCTGTGTGTGTGATCCTTTACTAAGTGTTTGAGGAACCACAGTAATACTCACGCTGACCATAGCAGTTAAACCGTATCACAAAAAAAGCAGCAGCAAATAAAAACACTGCTACTAAGAAGGAGGAAAAAGAGGGCAACCTTTTCATTCAAACATGGAACCAAGCAAGAAACTGACAGATGACACACAGTCAACTCAGTGAGAGAAGCCTGCCCTACTAAGTGCGATGGTTTAATTAACAAACCAGCAAAAAAAACAACAACAACTGCATGTGCACAACTGTGCACACACAAGGCACAGACTCGGGGAAGGGGTGATACAATTCACATGCATAGGTTAATTGTGTGCAGTGGACTGGGGAAGTTGGGGGGATCAGACAACACACTACTCATTTGTACAGGGATACAAGCCTGGAATCAGAGGACTAACAATAATAATTCAGTGAGTCAAGCCTGAGTGGTTTAGAACTGAAGAAGTTTATTTCAAAAACTGTATGCACATGCGGGGCCCAGCCTCATAAACAAAAAAAAATAAGCATGCACATGTAGGGCAAAGTCTCACAAAATCAAATGCTGTATTATGCACATATAGCCAAATCATGAGCAGTGACTTACAGGAGGGTGAGTTAGTAGACACTCTCATCCGTTGAGCAGGGAACCAAGCCTGGAATCAGACGACAGCAAAAAAACAAAACACAAAAATAAAACGTGCTTCACTCAAAAAAAAAAATCACACTGGAGCTATATCAGAGAGCAGCAGAAAAGGGGTGTCAGCAGACAACCTTCCTAGTCCCTGTAACTGAGTACAGCAATAAGGACAAAAGTACCTGTCAGAAAGCCAAACATAGCTTTTCTGACACTGATCAAACAAATTATACTGACCCAAAACAGCCTGTGGAGCAATTAACTATTTCTTTTTTGCCAAGTTTATGGTCTCAGAAGTACTGCAGAGTTTGCTCTCAGAAACCACTGTGTCCTGTCTTCTACCAGCTGAGAGTGAGGAAGTCACAAGGTGTGCTTGCCTTTGAGCTCCTGAAACAGCTTTCAATTGGCCATCAAATCTCACCGAATAGTAGTTCCTGAATAGTGGCCAAATAGTGAACTATTCGGGAACACATCCAAATATTCAGGAAGCCTACTATTCGTGGTATTTAGAAAATACTATTCAGCCCATGCACAGCCCTAGTTTTCAGTATGTATGTAAATTTCATTCCTATGCAATAATGTTTGTAGCAATACTGATTACTGTACAGTACATAAGGCATATACAGTGTCCATACTCAAAACATGCAATTTATCTTTATGACTAAGGGGGCAGGACCTTAACTCACTAGTGACAGAGTTATGACCTAGCTATGAAAGTTCTACCCATTCACAAATGGAAATAAATTGTATATTTTGAGTCAAGCTATTACTGTATGTATTTGATTTATTCAACATCAGTTTATCAGCTAGACTTTTAAAATCAGTCTGTCTCTGTATGGATTTTCCTGTTTCTCTTTAAATTCAGTAACTGGTTTCAAAGCATGAAAAGGCAAATTTGTTTTGCTCCTGCCCAAGCACCCCCAGCCTGCCAGTCCTTCAGGCCTCCTAGGAGCACTCACAGCCACTCCACTCCACTCTCATCTACTACTCCTACTTTTCAACCCCCCGAGTAACCCAATGTAACCCTTCATTGGGTGGGTCTCTCCCTTCCAGTGTGGGGGGAGTGTCCATAGGCGCAGGTATGTATCCCAGTTGCTGTGGGGTTGATCCAGACACTTCAGAGGCTTCATGGTGATGGGGACCGGTGTCCACCATCCAGTCGACTGAGAGATGATTTCTCCATTTTCTGCCCTCCCCACTCCCTTCCACCCTCACTGGCCAATCATGGCAGCAACCTGGGGCAGGAATGTTTGGTGGCATGTCGAGGCCTCATGCCACCTAGAATATCGCCCATGCCATCACCAGGTGCCTAAGGAAAGAAAGATTCCCCTGATAATTATAGACCAGTTAGTTTAACATCTGCAATGGGGGAAATATTGGAAAGCATAATAAAAGACCATATTCAGGACCACCTGACTGAAAACGACCTTTTCGATCATAGCCAACATGAGTTTACAAAATCACGATCATGTCAGACCAATCTATTGAATTTTTATGAAAAAGTTAGTAGTTTTTTGGATCATGGTAGGTCAGTGGATGTAATTCAATTAGATTATTCAAAAGCTTTTGACAAACTACCACATGAGGAGTTAATTAAATCCCTTCTTTTACTAAATACTGTATAAATACAAATCTTGTTAACTGGATATCAGAATGGTTGGTGAAAAGGAGACAGAGAGTGGTAATAAATAGAGTGTTATCTGACTGGCTTTCAGTGTTGAGTGGGGTTCCCCAGGGTTCAGTGTTGGGCCCCTGCCTGTTCAATATATATATATCATCTGGGAAATGTATGGATAACCAAGTTTGCTGATGACTGTAGAGTGGGAGCAGTAATAGATTCATCTTCAGACTACATTAGACTTCAAGAAACTCTTACATACATAGAGAAATGGACATTAGATCATAAACTTAAATTAAATGAAGATAAATGTATTGTCCTACATATGGGCACAAGAACTTGGAACTAAGTTACGCTATAAACAATAAACAATTAAAGCAAGTGACACAGGAGAGGGATTTGGGTGTCTTCATACAAAATTACCTTTCTTTTACTGCCCATTGCGATCAAACTATAAAGAATGCTAACAGAGCTCTAAACTGTATATTGAGACATATATCAAGCAGAAGTAGGCAGGTCTTGATCCCATTGTATGGATCATTGGTGAGAACCCACTTGGAATATTGCTCTTAAGTCTGGTCCCCTTACACTAGAAGAGAGACAGAGAGAGAGTGGAGAGAGTCCAGAGGAGGGCCACCAGATCAATAATGGGACTTAAAAATATGTCATATGAGGAGAGGTTGAACAATTTAGATCTATATTCTCTGCCTTATAGAAGATGGAGGAGTGATATAATCCTAGTCTATAGATCATTCCAAGACAACATCCTCAGAGAAAATTTAGGACTTGAACTATATGTCAGAAATTACAATACTAGAGCTCACTGTAAACAAATTAAGCAGTAGAAGTGGAAATCACTAAAAAGAAAATATTGGTTTAGTCAAAGGGTGGTATCTTGGTGGAATTATCTCCCTCATGAGATAGTTAATAGTCCAACTATAGATACTTTTTAAACAAGACTAGACGATTTCAGTAAAACTAAGACTATAGCTTATTAATTGGTCCCTTTGTTTGTAATATACTCTATGGCAGGCAGACAAGGACGAAAGTCTATTTATGCTTTGTGACTACTATGATACTATGATAAGGCTCACCCACCCCCCAGGAGGAAAGCATCCAATGGATGCTCTAAACTCCCTCCCTACCTGTCTCTGCTTCTGACACCAGTGCTCAGAGCACAAACCCAGGTTGCCAGTGTCCCTAGCGAACACCTTCACTCAGCACCAAGGCTATTATAATGTCATCAGCATTTTGAAAAGCCTGCAAAGCATTGCAGAAGGTGAGGATTTCTTTAGTACCTTACATTGTGATTCAAATAACACAATACACCCCTGCCACATACGCCATGCAAGGAAACATTCAGCATTGACAAATGCTCATAATAGTTTTTTAGCTACCTAGGCTGTTCGAGCATCAGACGCCCTGAGCAGGACTGTGCCTTTTGGATCAGTCAGGCAGAAGACCTGCATTAGGCCACCAGGCCCTTTATATTAAATGTTGTGTTTGTTTACTTGTTCTCCTTATGCCACCTCAGAGACTGCTTGTTAAATTTTATCTAGCAGCATTAGGCCTACAATATGTCATTTCTGAACTGTGTGGTGCCTCTTTTAAATTTAAGGGAGCTCCCAGGGTCTGTGGGGTTACTAGTGCACAACACAGAAATTACATTGCAGGATGGCTGGTGGGAGACCTGAGAAGGATTGCTCTTTTAGGATATAGAAACAGAGAATTTGATGACACATAAAGACTGCTTGACCCACCCAGTATGCACATTTTTACTACCTACAGTGTCACTACAGACTGTACTTGATCTCTGGCTCTTCCTCTCTCCCCCTTCCATTCCATTAAAATTCCTTTATGTCTGTCCAGTGCATTCTTGAACCCCACCACTGTTTTCATCCCCACCATAACCTCTGGAAGACTGATCTAGGCATCAACCACTCTTTCTGTGAAGAAGTACTTCCTCACATATCTTCTGAATCCACCCCACTCCAGCTTCATTGCATGCCCCTTGTTCTTGAGTATCTCTTTTTCTGAAAAATGCTCCCTTCCTGTACTTACTGATTTCTGTGAAGTATTTAAAGGACTCTATCACATCCCCCCTCTCTTTCTTCTCTTGCAGGGTGTACATAATGACATCCTTTAATCTCTCTTCAAAGGGCTTATGATTCAAACCTTGCACCATTTTACTTGTCCTCCTCTGGACAGCCTCCACTCTTTCTATGTCCTTCTGCAAAAGTGTTCTCCAGAAATGGTGGAGACTCAATAGCAATCTATACAGAGGCAAAACCTCTTGCCTCTATCTGTTGGTGATACCCCTCCCTATGCACTCCAGCATCCCTTTAGCCCTTCCAACTGTCTTGTTGCAGTGCCTGACCACCTTTAGACTATCAGATATGATTATCACCATGTGTCTTTCCTGTTTGGTGGTTTTCATTACCTCTCCACCCATTTTGTACTACATCCTAGGGTTTCTGTGACCTACGTCCATGATTTTGCTCTTTTTCACATTGAAACCCAGCTGCCATAACCTTGACCAGTTCTTGAGTTTTCTCACGTCTCTGCTGATACTTTACACCCCACCATGTCCACCCTATTTCATATTTTGGTGTCATTCCAAAAGAGGCAGATCTGTCTTTTGAGCTCCAGTGCAATGTCACCAACAGTACAAAGAAATTAAAAAGACCAGTTCCAGTACTGATCCCTGAGACACCCCACTGGCCACTTTCCCTTCTCTGTAGTCAACTCCATTTACCACCACCCTGTTTTCCCTATTTCCTAACCAATTTATTTATTTATTTTATTTTAGTGTTTGGTGACCAGATAAGGCCATCTAGGCACAAGTGCCTGTTTTCAGAGGAGTTCTGGGAGCACTAGGTGGTTAAGTGACTTGCTCAGAGTCACACAGTATGCAAGCAGAGGTGGTGAGAATCAAACTCAGGTCTGGTCTGCTGGTTGTATCAAGCTCATTCACACCCCAGGCCTCTAACCAAAATCCTTTCTTACAGCAGCAGCAATTCCATTAATTTCTTACCCAATTTACCACATCTGGACCAGCTGTAAACTGCCCAGTTTCCTTATGAGTCTCTTATACGGGACGATGTCAAAAGACTTCCTAAAATCAAGTCAGGCTATGTACACCGCTCCACCCTGATGTAATTCTTGGGTCACACAGTCAAAGAAATGTATCAGATTCATTTAACACCCCCCCCCCCATGAATCCATACTGTCTCAAGTCTTATAACCCACTGGATTTAAGATATTCCACAATCCTTTCTTACAGCAGATTCCATTAACTTTTCCTCCACCGATGTCAAGCTGACTTTTCAATAATTGCCAGCCTCCTCTCTGCCACCACTTTTGCGAAATAGAACCACATCTGTCCTTCTCCAGTTCTTCAGAATCACTTCTGTTTTCAGTGAGTTGGTAAGGACTATCAGAGGTGTGGCCGATATCTCCCTGGTCTCCCTCAGTACCCTTGAATGCACCCTGTGTGGCCCCATTGCTTTGTCCACTTTCAGATTTGCGAGTCCATTCAGGACTCTGTCCTTCAAAGAGGACTAGTGTCCAGCTCCCACACTCCAAAGCTCCTGTTACTTTCTTATAGCTCTTCCCCTTCTCCTTCCTCTGTGAACACTGAACAAAAGTATTTGTTCAGTATATCTGCATTTTCTTGGTCTCTTTCTGCACAGTCATAGAAACATAGGGGGGCATAATTTCAGCATGTACATTAAATGCCTTGTGGGGGGGGGGTGTAGCCTGGAATTACTTGAATTACTGAGCACTGTTTCTGTCGGTTTGATTAGCAGGGTACTGGCAGACTGTGAAAGGGAGTGCTTTATAGTGTTTTATTAGACAGTAAGTTCTGAAGATCACTGCTGCATTACTTGATGTTTACCACTGGCGCTGTCCTGTCCCTCACCCAGATCCATGCATGTGCAACTGTATTTGACCACAGGCCTCCTGCCAGATGCTAATCCTTCCTATGTTCTCTCTCTCCCTCCCCACATGTAGGCCTGAACAGGAATGCACTATTCCCACACACACTGGCAGTACCTGCACTGCAGGATCGAATTCTCCCAGACAGCAACAAAAGGTAAAGCAGGCCACCTCCTCAATACTTAACCCTTGTCAGGGTGCTAAACAGGACAATTGTTTTTGGACATTTCACCAGCAGGGGTCTAGCGACAGTAAGTCACTGCAGAGATACAGATGGACTATATGGTTGTGGTGTAGTGCCAATTCAGATTTCTCCAGGGGTTAATTTCAGCATGTACTATAAGAGCCTTGTTGGGGGAGTGTGTAGCCTAGAATTACTTGAATTTCTGAACAATGTTTCTGTCAGACTGATTAGCAGGGCACTGTTGTGTTACTTACTTGCTGTTTACCACTGGCGCCGTCCAGTCCCTCACACAGGTCCGTGCATGCACATTTGTATTCGGCCACAGGCCT
This sequence comes from Neoceratodus forsteri, assembly GCA_016271365.2. Lineage (NCBI taxonomy): Eukaryota > Metazoa > Chordata > Ceratodontiformes > Ceratodontidae > Neoceratodus > Neoceratodus forsteri. Next base: position 98,393,321 of record CM057457.1, on the reverse strand, counting down.
ACCGCCAGATGCTAATCCTTCCTTTGTTCTCTCTCTCCTCATCTAGACCTGAACAGGAACCCACTCTCGTCACATGCAGCAGCAGTGCCTGCACTGCAGGATCGGATTCTCCAGTTGGCCACAAAAGGTAACGCAGTCTGCCTCCTCCTTACTGAACTCTTGTCAGGGTGTTGAACCGGACAATTATTTTTGGACATTTCTCCAGCTGGAGTCTAGCGACTTTAAGTCACCACAGAGATACAGATAAACTATGTGGCTGTGGTGTAGTGCCAGTTTGGATTTGTCCAGGGGTTAATTTCGGTGTGTACTTTAAGTGCCTTGTTGGGGATTGTGTAGCTTGGAATTACTTGAATTACTAAGCAATGTTTCTGTTGGGTTGATTAGCAGGGTACTGGCATTCTGTGTAAGGGAGCACTTTATAGTGTTTCATTTTTTAGCAAGTTCTGAAAATAACTGTTGTGTCACTTACTTGCTGTTTACCGCTGGCGCCATCCTGTCCCTCTCCCAGGGCTTTGCATGAGCACTTGTATTCGGCTGCAGGCCTCCCGCCAGATGCTAATCCTTCCTTTGTTCTCTCTCCCCTCATCAAGGTCTGAACTGGAACCCACTCCCTCCACACACAGCAGCGGTGCCTGCACTGCAGGATTGGATTCTCCTAGTCGGCCACAAAGGTAAAGCAGGCCGAATCCTCCTTATGGAACCCTTGTCTGGGTGCTGAACTGTACAATTGTTTTTGGACATTTCTCCATCTGGGGTCTAGTGACTTTAAGTCACCGCAGAGATACAGATAGACTACACAACTGTGGTTTAGTGCCAAATAGGATTTGTCCAGGAGTTAATTTCAGCGTGCACTTTAAATGCCTTGTTGGGGGAGTATGTAGCCTGGAATTATTTGAATTACCGAGCAATGTTTCTGTCAGATTGATTAGCAGGGTACTGGCAGGCTGTGTGAGGAATTACTTTATAGTGTTTTATTAGTTAGAAGGTTCAGAAGATCACTGTTGTGTTACTTACTTGCTGTTTACCGCTGACGCTGTCAGATCCCTCACCCAGGTTCGTGTATGTGCAGTTGTATTTGGCGGCAGGCATCCCGCCAAAAGCTAATCCTTCCTTTGTTCTTTCTCACCTCATCTAGGAATGAATGTGAACCCACTCTCCCAACTCACAGCAGAAGCATCTGCACTGCAGGATCGTATTTTCCCAGTCTGCCACAATGGTAAAGCAGGCCACCTCCTCCTTACTGAACCCTTGTCAGGGTGTTGAACATGACAATTGTTTTGGGACATTTGTTACTCAAAGTGACTGTTTCAAATCTTGAATGAACATTTAAAGTAACTGTCCAGTTGTATTTGAGCAGATTTCAAGGACAAGAATTGTTTTGTTCCAGGCTGCTAGTTTAGTGGGACAGCAGCCAAAGTAAATGCAGGGTTCACGACTGTGAAATTGGCCTACATGCACCAAGCTCACTCTTTTTGCCCTGAAATTGCCTTGTTTTTCTATGAGACTATTTAAATTGCCCTGAAGTTACCCTGTATGGCCACTGCTTGCTCTGAGACTGAGATACTGTCCTTGCATACTGCAGACCCTTTCATAGATGTTTGCAATTGTTCCATAAATTGTCATTTGCCCTGCATGTTCTTGAATTGCTCTGCATATTTCCTAATTACCCTGTAGTGGTTACCTGATCCAATGACTGCCAAAAGCAGCAACCACCAAGTAAAAAGACAGTACTGTACGTTTCTGGGGACTCAGTTTTATTTCTGTCCATTGCATGTTAAAAATTCTCCTGCATGATAATGACACTGTTCCATCTTACTGCATTCTGACAATTTGGGGCGGGTTGTCAGAATGGGAATAGTGTAGGCAGCTAAAGAACTCCTTGTCACTTGCTTTCTTCAGATTTTTTCACATTGTTCAGGCCAACCTCTACCTAACAGTGAGCTAGGCAGTGCAGAGAACCATACCAGTTCACAGATAGGATCCATCATCCAGTAGGGTTTGGGTTGTTGTTTCAGGTTCTTCAGAGATTCTCAGGAAGTCAACAGTGTTCCAGATCTTTAGTTTCACACATGTCCGGTCTTCAGATCCTTTTCTGTGGACCATGGTGGTGGCCCAGAAGTCCCTCAAGGTTACATCCATTGTTTTGGTTCTTCAGATTTCTTCCAAGGAGTCCATGGTGATAGCCTGGAAGGTCTTCAGTTTGCCACAATTCCTTGGAAATACAAGTTTTCTGTTTCTTACTCGGAGTCCGTTGAGACATAGATGGCTCTTCTGTGGAATACCAGTTTGTGCTGTTCTAATCCCTGCATTTTGTTGATGCACAGCATCCTATACCCTCTGTTCTTAATCAGATCTTCAAGCTAACCAGTGGAAAGCACATCCTTGGAGGTTCCTTAGTTTGCATTCTTCACTGCATCATCTATGGTGCCCAATGGATCCCTACGAACTCTGGGGTGAAATTGTACCAATTTGCAGTTATACATAATTTTACAGTTATAGGACTCAATTCTTAAAGGGGGCTAGATCTGCACAAGCTGCAGCAAACAGCAGCTTGTGCCAAAGCCTGGTGAAACAGGAACCGTGCAACAGATACTGGTACAGGAGGGGTCCCACAGCCTAAGTCCCCACATTTGTGGCAACCTCTCCCATGCAACAAACACCTGGCACATGGGAGGAGTTTTGCCACAGGTTCCTGCCACAAAGTCAAATGGTCACCCCCTTCCCAATCTCCAAATGCTGGCCAGTATTAATATGTTTTTTAAGCATCCTCTGTCCTGGTGGTTTAGTGTCCCCCCTCCCTGATCCCCGATGTTCCCAGTAATATAACATTAAAATATGCCCCTTTCATTGGTGGTATAGTGAACCCCCACCCTAGCAGGTAGTGCCCACCACCCTGTTCCCACCCACCATCCTGTGACAGAGCCGGTGACCAGCACAGCCCTCCTCACACCTCTGTGGCCAGCCCCTGACTGAACTGCCACTGATCGGGTGCTGTAAAATGTACACACTCATTGAATCTGGTGTGGGTGGGTGGTGAGAGACCAATCAAGGAGAGAGTGATTAAGCATGTTGTGGTTCAGGCATGTGGGCTTGGTTATCATTTGAGAAAGGTTTAAGGCACCTACTTTGTGTAGGAGTTTGGAGTTTGTGCAGGAGAGCCAGTTTTGACTGAAGTCCCCAAGGATGTGGAGCTTGCCCCCTGAGGCTAGTGTGTTTAGGTCACTGAGGTGGTCTAAGATGGTGGGCAGGTGGGTGACAGGAGAGCAGTAAGAGCCTGCAATGAATATGGGGGCAGTATGGGGGAGCCCTAGTTTTATTAGCAGACCATTGATGGACTGCATGGGAAGAGACAGAGTGATAGTTGTGAACTGTAGCATATATGCAATATACATGGCAATGCCGCCACATCTTTTCCTATCTGGTTGATCATGATGGACGGCAGAGTCAATCAATCAATCAATCAAGTCTTTATTTAACCAGACATTTAAGATGGACCTGGGTGGAGCATGAACAATTGTATATACAGGTCAACACAGGTATTTGCAAGGCAATACAGATAATACTGTTTTCAGAGAGGAAGAAAAAGAAGTTCGTATGTACATAGAATTATGCAGATATTGTACAGATTACAGGGTATTTACATATGTAGAAGTGTCTATAGGAAGATAAAGCAGGTTATCTAAGATTGCAAGAGGAAGTAATGGAAGGAAAAAAAAATATAAACCAGGTAGAGGTGAAGGTGGGGGGAAAAGGAGGGAGGTAGGGGGAGAAAGGCTAGGAGGGCATGGTGCACAGACAGGAGTTGGTAAAATGGGATGTAGAGAAGGTGGATGGAGAAAAGGAGTATGTGTGAGCCCCGGGATTGAATTCTATAAAGTACGGGGCATGGTAGGATGTCACAACCCAGGGGTAGTGAGCTCCTATCCGAGGTTGGGAAAGAAGGATAAGGGGGAAGGATGGGCCTACTGTTGATAAGACAGGGGGATAAGAAAGAGAACAATTAGGCTTGTGAGGAGCAAGCTGGGTGGGTCAGCACTTACAATTTCAGTCTAGGCATGGCTATATACCAGTGCAGACACTGGTACTTGGTCTGAGTGGGTGAAGCAGTTATATACTTCTCTGATTGTATGGAAATAAAGCATCTTGAAGGCATTTATACCGATTAGAGTGCTTAATTTGAGGGTTTTTTGTAGATCATTCCATAAGGTAGGTAGCACGAAGCTTATGGCTGCCCTGCCGAAGCGGGATTTTGCTTTGGGTACGTTTAGTGTAATAGCTGAGTAACTTCTTAATGCATATTTCCCAGTTATACTCAGGGGAAGACAGCAGGATATATAGTAAGGCAGCTTATTAGAGATGGCTCTATCGCCCAGAGATCGGCGCTTTTGTGGCGCCTGAACTTCTTTGGGGGTGATGTCCACCCCACTGTCGAATAGTGAGTGCAGTGATGCATGTCAAGGAAGTCCCGTTATAAAACCTCAGTGCTCGATGGTAGAGTGTGTCCAGTTTAGCCATGTAAGAGTTGGGGCATTGGCTGTAGCGGAAATCAGCGTAATCAACCAATGATAGGAAAATGGATTGGACCAGTTGTTTCTTGGCATCTCTGGTGAGAAATTAGTTGATTCTAAAAAACAGGCCAAGCCTTTGCCGAAGTCGTTTTAGCAAGTCCTCGATATGTTCAATGAAGGAGAGTCTTTGGTCTATCCAAACTCCCAGATACTTGAATTTTGTAACAAATTCTAGTTTTTCACCTAGAACTGTGGTAATTTGGGAACTGTCCCACTGGACACAGGGTTAGCTGACTCGGATGAAAGGGAGAGGACCATCGCTTAGTTTTTGGTGTAAAGGAGTAGCTTTTTGGAGAAGTTGGTTTCAAAAGGTTGAATTCTGACTGTAGGTCATTGCAGGCAGCTTCAGGTGTTGGGCGACTCACGTAGAGAACTGTATCATCTGCAAACAGATGGATGTTGGCTTCTTTTATACAGTAGTCGATGTTATTAATGTAGATTGCAAAAAGTAAGGGCTCTAATATAGAACCTTGAGGTAACCCTCTTTGCAGAGTTTTTTAAAGGGGGACAGGCCTCCTTCAGCTGTAACTTGTTGAAGGCGCCCTGTAAGATAGTCAGTAAACCAGCGCAGAGAGGAGGGGTCCACACTTATGGCTTGAAGGGAGGAGAGGCGCAGACTATGGTCGATGGTGTCGAAAGCCTTGCTTAGATCAAGGAAAACAGCACAAATAAAGTTTTTGCTCTCAAGATTATGCTGCCAGTCATTAGTAACTTTGGCAAGGGCTGAGATAGTGCTATGTTTAGCTCTGAATCCAGACTGCATGGGGTTTAGCAGTTCCCTAGACTCAAGATGAGTCCTCAGCTGTGCATTTACAATTTTATCTAGGAGCTTGGACAGGACCAGAAGGAGAGAAATTGGCCTGTAGTTATTGAGATGGCCAGCGTCACTTGATTTGAACAGTGGTATGACATGTGCTGTCTTCCATATATGTGGTAAGGTGCCCTGAGACAGGCATAAGTTAAAAAGGTGGGTGACGGGTATTGCTAGTATGTGGTAGGCAATTGTTAGGAAGTAAGGGTCAAGGGTGTCGGCCCCAGCACTTTTTCTAGTATCCAACTGAAGCAAGAGGTCCTCTACCTCTTTGAGTGTGGCAAGTTGAAGCGAGAAAGGCGGTGAAGCTATCAGAGTTTCAAGCAGTTGGCTGGCAGTCTGGGAGCCGAAGTATGTTTGCAGGGAGTTATCAAATGCCATGCCTGCAGGTAGCAAAGTGGTTATTGAATGCGTATATATCCATCTTTTCGGGTATAGTCGAGTTGCCAGAGGTAATCTTGGTCGGGAGTGAATTCTTGGGAGTGGTCTACAGATCATTGATTGTGTTCCAGAGCTTGATTGGGCTTTGTGGCAGAGTCGAGTTCGATTTGATGAAGGTGGCCTTTCATTCTCTGATTGTTTTGGTACATAATTTATAGTTTCCTGAACTGGTTCCAGTCCTCTGCAGTGTCCAGTCTGCTTGCTTTTTTCCCAGAGCTTATCTCTTTCTAGAAGCAAGGACTTGATCTGAGGGGTGAACCATTTACAGGTTTTGGTCCTAGTTTGAACTTAAATCAAGGGAGCATACTTATTAAGGGCCCTTGATGGAATGTCGTGGAAGATATTGTAAGCTGACTTAATCATTTTGGCCAGGTAGAAATCTTGCCACTGAGGGGAGTACTTAAGCTTGTTTAGGTAGGCATGTTCATTGAAGTTGCGCCTGGATCTCTTCATAGAGAACTTGCTGATCGGCACTGGGTTGATGGTGGATCTTACTCCCGCAATAAAACAATGGTCGCTGGCATCTGAGAAGAAGACATCAGCGTGGGAGAAGAGATGAGGTTTGCTTACCATTAACACATCCAAAAGTGTACTTTTACTGGGGTTCTTCACGTTTGGGCATGTTGGTTCAGTAATAAGTTGCATCAGCCCGTGTTCATCACAGAAGGATGCAAGGGGGGCAGCTGTGTTAGAGAGCCAGTCAAAGTTGAGGTCTCCTAAAATAATAGTTTCTGGCAGCCCCTGTCCCAACTTGTCACTTAGATATGACACAAGCTGTAGGCCAGCAGATGGTGGTCTGTAGCATCCTACTAAGCAGAGTGCAGTAGTCTGTGTAATTTCCACTTTGAGAATTAGGCATTCAAATTCGCTGGCGACAGATGCCAAGGATAAGCAGAAGGCAGAAAATGTGTCTTTAACGTAGATAGCTACCCCTCATCCTCTGGCATGCCTATTAGCTCTGAACAAGGCATGGTTAGGGATCTTTACTTCTCTATCAGTGGTGCTGGATCTAAGCCAAGTTTCGAAAATCACAAGTATGTCAGGAGAGATATGATTTACCCAGGTTTGTATTAAGGTTATCTTTTTAAGGAGGCTACATACTTTAATATGCAAGAAACTTATTCCTTTTAAATGTGCTAGTTCTGCTGGTGAAGCAATAGCTTCTGGGGGGCCAGGGTTGAGTTCTACATTGCTGAACATAGCAGGAGGATAAGTAGGATTTTTCTAAGAGCACTAATTATAAGCTTGTAATTCCTGCCTTTCTCCTATCTGGTAGATCTGATGTTTTTAGGGACTGGGAATTAGCCACCATAGAAGAGCTGATCTGTTGTAACAAGAGCTAGTACCCCTACAGCAATAGGTGGGGAGGAGATAGAAGTCTGCGTGGTGGGAGGTGGGCCTTGTGGTGGGGGAGTGTTATGAGTACTACTGGTATGTGTGGTCCAAGAGCAGGGTTCGAGGTATTGGTACTTGGAATCATGAAGGCAATTAAAAGATAAGTTGCCATGTGGTATACAGCACAAGGTGCCATTGTAGACCAAACATGATGGTAGTTCAGGTGTCCAATGCTGGGCAGCTGGTATCAGCAGAAGAAGGGGCAGTATAAGGAGCCATATAGGGCCCGACATGATGGTACCTCAAAAAAGGAGATACTCAATTAGCCCAGGGGCCAGTGGGGTTGCTGGATTAATGCAGCTTATCAGTTGCTTTCTGATCCAGGTCGACCCGAATTTGTTAGTATTAAAAATATTTAGTGGTGAAGGCACAGCCAAGGAGAACCTATGCATTTTAGTAAGGCGAGGCCCTGAGAATTGGATCCCGTAGGCTGGACAGAGAAGAGGGGGATCACGAGCTAAGTCTCTTTTGGTGGGGCACTGCATCAGGGGACATGGACTAATATTTTGGCGGGAGCTACTGTATTTAATAATCAGCGGAGGTGGGGGGTAGCTGAGGGAGAGGAGAGTGAGGATTAATAAAGGGGATACACATAAATGGTTAGACAGAACTGCAGGGAGTCCAAAATTTGCAGTACAAAAGGACGTGTATTACTTTGGCGCCCAAAAGTGTCTAGGGCCAGTGCACATATGCAGAGAAAGGGCTGTAAGCACTAGATTTCTTTCCCAAACCACAATTCAAGTCTTTCAATTACAGACTGGGTTAACACTTCAGCTTTTTAACATTTGTCCCATTTGTCCCAACATAAACATTTTTAGGGTTTAAAATCAAAGAACAGAAGCTGGCTTTCGCCAGGGGCCAATCAGAGCGTGGTCTGAGAGGGTGCTCACAATCCAGTTGGTTGCAGCAGTTGCTGTACCTTGTAGGGCCTTGGGTCCATGTCTGTAGTCTCGAGCGTCGGCTAGAGGGGCGCTGACCGCCGGGTAGCTGGGAATCCCATGGCTTTGGAGCTGGGAGCCTGGGTGGTAGTTCCTTGGCTGAGGGAGAGAAGCAGAGTGAGGATTAATAAAGTGGATTCACACAAAGGGTCAGACAGAACAGTGGGGAGTCCAAAATTTGCAGAACGAAAGGACGTGTATGGTACCAGCAATGACAAAAGAGGTAGTGAGGAGTAGTAGTAGGTGGTTGCACCCCTTGGTAGTTTGTTTGGTATTGCTGGCCTGCTTAACTGCTAGCTGGTTTATAGTTGAAAGGGTATATAGTCGAATTAGGGTGAGGTCCCTAACAATAGGGCAGGTAGAGCAGTAACTGAGAGGAGTTAGATGGAGTGGCTGGCGAAAAGGTTGAGAGCAAATGTGATCCTGTGGGTGGGATTGCTTTAAAAAGGGGCAGTGAGAAAGTGGGTCAAGTCAGGTATTGAAGACAGGGAGGCCAACAGCATGAAAAGCTGCAGTAGAGTAACCAATCAGCTGCTAGGCTGAGGAAGGGCAGAGTAAGGGTCTATTTAATACTGTGAGGGGGGGGGTGGGTGAAAAAATTCAGTCCAGACCACAGCACAGAAGGAGATTTCCCTGAGATCTGGAAGCACCAGGCATCGCAAAATCAGCCAAGGAGTAAAGCTGCTAATCAGTGCCTGGTTCCTCCACTGGGCATCCAGTCAAAACAGTAGCATTCAAAAAGAGGTCTGGTGCATACCTGAATCTGTCCGGGGGTCATTCGGGTGGTCTGTTAGCTGTGGCCTGCTAGGAGAGAGCCAGGGCCACAGGAGCAGCTTGGGAAGCCCGCCGATGGGCTGTTTGTGGAACAAGGAGAGAAACACAGAGGATTAAATACAGCTAGAGTACAATAGCATGCTCAGTGGGGGGCAGGCAATGGGGAAGGACAAAGCATGAGGTAAAGAGGTGGTAAATGCAGGGCAATTATTTAGAGCTAGAAGAGGAGTTAATGGGGGGGGTCTGTGCTTTGTCACCGGGACGTCTGAGGAGGACAGCAGCAGCAGGAGGGTATAAGGGAAGGGTCTGTAGGTAAGGCACAGAAGAAAGTAAGGTGTTTAGAGAGACAGCATTACAAGTGGGGCAGAGAAATAAATAATTAACAGAGTGACCAGTGTGGGGAAGGGGCAGGGTTTGTCAGTAGAGCAGAAATGGAAAACTGCAGCAGTCTTGCTCAGTAGCTAGGTCAAGCAGTCAAACATCAGCTACTATACAATACAGTTTGTACAGCACTAGAGCGTACAGCACTAATGTACCCATGAATGGCAATTTCACAGTCTTTGTTGTGGGACTTTAACCAGGACTCAGAAAAAATCAGGACATCAGGACCAACTGAGAGTATAGTTGGTTGCAACGGGGTAATTTGGGTAGGAGGCTGCATATATTCAGGTGCACCAATTTCAGGCTTCTAGGGAGTTGAGAGTGTGGGGAGGAGGAGGCTGGGACATGGGAGGAGAGAGGTCCAGGGTGTGACTGAACGTTTTTGGATAGCAGAAGTAGGAGAGTGATCAGCAATTTGGTTAAGGACCAAGCCCAGTAGTGCCTACATGGAAGGGCAGGTGAAACCTTGATGAACACAGAGACTAATTGGGTGGTGGAGTGGAGAGCTAGCTGCCCTGGGTGGAAGGAGGGTGGAAGGATAGTAGGACCCATAAATGGTTTTGGAGAGTGGATCACGAGTAGGTCACCTGTAGGGGAGGTACCAGAGGGAGTGAGGATTGTGAACGGGGTATGTACTTTGTGCAGGCACTGCTGCTTATCAGGCCTGGAGGAGGGTGGGAGAGACAGCAGGGGGCCAAGAGGGAGAAAATAACTAGGGGAAGCAGCATGGTGTAGTGGTTTAAAAGAGCAGGCATGAGAGAGGACAAAATTGGCTGAGGACATTTGTGGCTACTCATGGCAGGTTTGGATAACCTGCAAATTGAAAAGTAGCCTGAGAGGTTCTGTACGCCACGTGATCTGGACTATATCACTACTGGTTTACCAAGGGTGGTGGCCAGAGCAGTGGGGTAGCCGACGCTTTGTTTTGGCAGGGCAAATCTGTAGCTCCAGAGTCAAGTTTGGCAACTCAAATGCAGTGGGTGCCATACCTTTTTGCTTCGGGCTGCTCGTGGGAGGGCAGGAGTCAGCGAGCCCTCATGACTAACAGGACAGGACAGAAATCTGTGGACAGAAGGAGAAAGAAGGAGTATTTAGCAGATAGGTAGGTAGGTAAAGTGGGTTTCTGTTGGGGGAGGGGGGCCTTGCCTGCTAGCAAGTTAATGCTGTTGTACACAGTTCATTGGGCTAGTCACTACAGAGAGTGCTCAACAATTTCACTTGATACTATTTGGAAACGTCTTACATTTTAGTTACAGTAGCAACTAGTTTGAATCCGAATTAAGCAGTATAACAGACTAGTCGGGCTGACTAATTTAAGAAGAGAAAATTCCAGTACTGAATGCAGCCTTAAAACAGTCTGGCATAATTTAAAATGGATCAATTAAATGTAGCTAAAAACTTGGTTCTTCTTATTTTATAAAAGTAAATCTAAAAGGCACTATGATACCATGCTGAATGAATTTAAGGCACAGCCCTAAAACACTCAATTTTGGCTGCAGACTATACCAAGCTATTCCTAACATTTAAAAAAGACTAAAAGGCACTAAAATACATACCATGCTGTTGAATTTAGGGCACAGTCCAGAAAGCATTAAAATACAGCTACAGATTTAACTATAGGGAAAGAATAATAAATGATCTGAAGTCCTCTGCCAACAGAATTGGAGCCTAAAACATGCAGTTCAAATCTGTAGCTCCAGAGTCAAGTTTGGTGAATCGGATGGAGTGGGCACCATACCTTTTTGCTTCGAGCTGCTCGTGGGAGGGCAGGGGACTGAGATCCCTCATGACCAAAAGGGCAGGACAGGAATCTTTTTGCTTCGGGCTGCTCATGGGCGGTCGGGGGTCAGAGAGCCCTCACGACCAACAGGGCAGGACAGGAATCAGTCGGAGCTGGGTTACTGTAGTAGTAGCAGTTAGTCTTCTCTAGATGATCATGGTGGCAGAGGGAGATCTGTTATGCAGCCTCCACTTCCATCATATACAAGAAGTTGGCCAGCTTCTGAGGACTCAGCAGCATGCGCTGGCACAATACAGCCATCACTTACACTCCTGCTATGGCACAGCAGCAGCATCAGTTCATTGACCAGTCATTTCCCAAAAGCCAAGCAATTAACTACAGCTCAGTTAGCTGATTGCAAGACCAAATTTGACTCCAAACATCTGACTGCTTCCCAAATTACACAGCTTATTTGTGAAATGATACAAACAGATTTACAGCCCTTTCCCATTGTAGAAAATGTTGGATTCTAAAGACTGCTTTCATTTTTAGGGCTGAGATATTAAATACAATCAAGCTTTACATACTGTATATTTGCACAGTAGGTTCAGAGATTCATCAAGTAGTCAAAACCTGCATTGGGCATACACTCAAGGAGGCAGAGGGAGAGGCTACACATTTCATAACAGATAGTTGGACAAGCATAACAACTCATGGTCATATTTCTCTGACTGCTCACTGAGTATCATTCTCAATAATCCAAAAGCAGTCTAATCTAATACTAAAAGGGCAATACAGAGGAATTGCTTTGCTCAGTGCCAGTATTATGGAAGGTGAAAACTCTGTAGTCAACATACATAACAACCTAGAAAAACTGTTGGAGGAATGGATAATTAGAGATGGGTGAAGTGGCCCCAATTCGCTCCATAAAGTGGAATTGCGAGGAATCGCAGAATGCTCCACAACACAAAGCAGAGTACTTCACATTATAAAGGGTAACGCGAAGTCCATTGAAAATAATGACTTCACATTACTCTGCTTTCTCAGATCACTGTTCTACCAATTCTTAAGGTGAAGTACATTGAAATCAATGTACTTCACCTCACTTTGCCTTGTTTTTAGGCTCCAAACGTGAATTTTGCAGTGATTCATGGGATTTCAGGTCACATGGGCTCTAGATTGTTCTGCACAGCCTTAGCTCGGGGTAGAGTGTGTAGCAAGCTGTAGGAGACAGTCTGCTTTGAGAGCTCTTTATAATTCAAACCTTCTAAAAGCTGTTAAAAAAGCCTTTTTTAGTCATTTGTTTTGCTGAAACTTGAGTTCATCGATTGTAGGAAACCCTCCCGTGCTCATATCATTGAGCATTCATTGTTTGTGTGTGCATTTTGAATGTTAATATACAACATTCAGTCTGTGTACTGAGTGACAATTGAAGTGTGCTTTGGGAGAGGGGTGTATCTGTGGTGTAGGTAGATTCATTTGGAGAAAAAGACAGTTCTTTCTGTTTTGGTGATATTTTTCTTGTATAATTGTGTTAATGTACACACAGTAATATTTTCAATAATTCTTGCCATTTTTTTGCTGATTATTGTGGTGCAACAGTGCATAGTTTTAGTTTGTTTAAAATATGTGGTTATGTTGCTGGAGTTTTCATTTTGCTACACATTACTTAGTGTGTGTGTGTGAGTATGTGTGTGACACATGTCATCAAATCAGACACCTTTTATTGTGCCACATAGTAATTTCAGCAATGTGAACCTGCTATCCTCTGCAGCTGTGTGATTTTTGTACTTTGTGGTATCTTTACTGGTACTAGTACTAGTGACTGTTACTGCAGCAGTGCAGTACACTTCCCCATGTCCCACCCCAACCAGCAAAGGTATTCTTTTCCAGATCTGAATTTCTGATGGTGAGCACTGGTTAGAGTTGTGCCTTTGCATCTGCATCTCTTCAGGGCGCAGTGCAATCTTAATCTGTCTGTGCATTTGCATCTCTTTAGGGCCCAATCTCCATCTGTAACTGAAGTCACAGTTGTTTCTTTGGCTCCCCTTCAGAGTACTGGACTGGTGTGGTGCATAATTCTGCATGAACATTGTTCATTAATATGCATTTTTAAGTCAGGAGCATCATCACGAATCACTCGTAATACCAATCATGTCCTTCACCATCACGGTCACAAATGCAGTCACAAATCATGATTCACGATCATGTCACGAATCACAACATTAATGTTTTTACTAGTTACTTGGATGTATTGTGAGCCTGTTTTGTAGTATCTCTCCAGGCTTCACTACCCCACCATTGTACTCATTAATATGTGTTTTTAGGTTGGGGAGGTTTGTGCTACAGCTCATCAGGGAAGTACAGCCGTAGGCATTCACGTTCCCAGTACAGTTCTATATTGGTTATCTCACACCGTCGACACCAAATCATGTTCCGCATCATCACTGTCACAAATGCAGTCACAAATCACAACATTATTTTGTTTACTAGTTACTGAATGTATTGAAAGCCTGTTTTGTAATATCTCTCCAGGCTTTATCACCCCACCATTGTACTCATCAATACATGTTTTTAAGTCAGAGAGTTTAGTGCTACAGCTCATCGGGGAAGTACAGCCACAGGCATTCGCATTCCCAAAACAGTCAGTTCCATATTGGTTATCTCACACCGTCGACACCAAATCACATTCTTCATCATCATGGTCACAAATGCAGTCACAAATCACAATTCACAATCACGTTATGAATCACAACATTCATTTTTTTACTAGTTACTTGGATTTATTGTAAGCATGTTTTGTAGTATCTCTCCAGGCTTCAGCACCCTACCACTGTACTCATTAATAAGAATTTTTTAAATTGGGAAGTTTTATGATACAGGCTCAGCTCATCGGGAAAGTACAGTCATAGGCATTCGCGTTCCTTCCTGTACAACACATGAGTTACAGTACTGTGAGTAGTGGTGGGCGTAGTGGCCCCAATTCACTCTGCAAAATGATTCACGGAGTAACGTGGAATCCATGGAGTACTCCACAATGTGAAGCAGAGTACTTTGTTTCGAAAGGAGGAATGCAAAGTCCATAGAAACCAATGACTTTGCATTATTACACCTTCCTCAAACCACTTCTTCACCAATTTTAAGGTGAAGTACATTGAAATCAAAGTAATTCACCTCACTTCACCGTGTAATTGAGCTCTAAATGAAATTCTGCATTGATTCATAGAATTACAGGTCACATGGGGTCTAGATTGTTCTGCACAGCCTCAGTTCTGGCCTGGGTAATGTGTGTAGTGGTAGCTGCAGACAGTTTGCTTTCAGAGCTCCGCAATTCAAAACCTCTAAAAGCTGTTTAAAATGCCTTTTTGAGTCTTTTTTTTTTGTTCAACATTTAGTACCTCGATTGTAGGAAACCCTTCTGTGCTCATACCATCGAGTGTTTATTGTTATGTGTGGATTTTGAATGTTAATTAAAAACAGTCAGTCTGTGTACTGTAACGTGTGCTTTGGGGGAGGGGCATATTTGTGGTGTAGGTACATTAACTGGGAGAAAAAGGCAGTCATTCTGTTTTGGTTATATTTTTCTTGTATAACTGTGTTAATGTACACACAGTAATATTTTCAGTAATTCTTGACTCTTTTTGCTGATTGTTGTGGTGCAGCAGTGTATAATTTGTCTGTTTACAACATTTGGTTATATTACTAAAGGTTTTCAATTTGCTACACATTACTTGTAGTGTGTGTGTGTGAGTGTGTGCGCGATGTGTTCCATTAAATCAGACACCTTTTATTGTGCCACAGAGTAATTGCAGCAGTGTGAACCTGCTATCCACCGCACCTGCATGCATTTTTTATACTGCTTTGTGGTATCTTTACTGGTAGTGGATTGTTACTGCCGTGCACTAATCCCCCAACTGGCAAAATGTATTCTTTTCCAGATTTGGGTTTGTGACTTGTGAGCACTGGTTAGGTGTTGTTGTGCCTTTTCATATGCATCCCTTGAGTGCACAGGACAATCTTAATCTGTGCATTTGCAGTGCACCATTAATTCTGGGAGACTGCATTTCTTGTTACGCTCTCATTGCACTTTGTTAGCACTGGAGAATTTTCTGGACACAAGATAGTAGAATTTTGTCAGCACTGGGGAATTTTCTGTACACAAGACAGTAGCATTTTGGGGATGCACATTAATTCTGGTGAGTCGGTGACTCTGTGTGTGACCACTGTGTGCATGACTGAGTATGCCATTAATTCTGGGAGACTTTGCATTTCTTGTTACACTCTCATTTCATTTCGTCACCATTTGGGAGTTTCCTGGACACAAGACAGTAGCACTTTGGGGATGCACATTAATTCTGGTGACTGTGTGGGTGGGGTGCTGCAAATATTGATGTCACTCTGCCTTACTTCACGTTTAAGGTGGAATGACAATGTAAAGTAATAATAACTAGGTGAAAGGAGCCTTCCTATGGGGCACTCCGGGTAGCAAAGTGCCAACGCAAAGTAGCCACTTTGCTTTCACTTTTCCGGCAGATTTTAAATTCGATGCATCTCTATGGATAATCACAAATGGCTTATAAGTAGGCATGATAGTGACAGATAATGCAGTTAACATAAAAAAAAAGTCCAAGAGGGTAGCATCTTTTAGAAAAAGAGATGTGCAAGAACAAGGGAGCACAATTTGAAGATAGAGAGGGGACACCTCAGGGGCAATATGAGGAAGCATTTTTTAATGGAGAGGGTGGTGGACACATTGAACAGCCTTCCTGAGGAGGGGGTGGGATCAAAAACAGTGGGTGAATTTAAGACAGACATAAGACAATTCTAGTGGGAGGCAGGAGAAAGTAGGCTGTAGGTTAACTAGGATCTGCAGTTTATCAGATAGGTAGGGAAAAGAGCAGACTGGGTGGGCCAAGCGGTTCTTATATGCTATCAAAGTGTATGTTTCTATATTTCTACGTAAAGACTTTCAGTGACAGTGACAGTGGTGACAAGAAGGAGAAAGTGCAGTAAATGTAAACTGCTTTACACATACGTTGAATTTAGGTGTCTTCCAAACTTTAGGCAGGAGCACAAGCATCAGCAAACTTATTGCAAACTTACACTTATTGCAATGACATGTAGAGTAAACAGCCATTTCCACAGGTATGTGAAAGAAACTGCTGCACTACGGACATTTCAGCAGCTAGCAAAACTGCTTCAACACTTCTTTGTACAGACATCACTACTAGACAGAATTCTACATATTACATAATAGAAAGGTTAGTGGCTCAGTCACTACCAATCTGTCTGTTTTGCTTGTCTATTATGTCTTATGCCTTAATTGGTAAAATCTAGATTTAGTAGTTACCGTATTGGTCCTTGCAAGAATAGATCCAGAAGCAAATGATTTGATACCTTTTAATGGACCAACATAGATGTAATAACAAGAACAAAGTGCTCTAGCTGTCAGACCAACCAGTCCTTCTTCAGAAGCTAATGGCAGTTGTTTAGAAAATACAATACTTTTAACAGCTAGATCATGCAGAAAAAAACAGAAAAACATCCCCATTGGTTTAAAATACTCATTTAAAAAATACAGAACATGATGTTAGAGAAGTTTAACAGTACCATACTGCCTTCAGCCAGGAAGGTCTCCCGGGTCAAAGGTGCTTGATGGAACACACATACAAAGAATCCTACTGCATATAAATGTAATTGACATAAGATAACACTGCTGAAGCAGATAACTCTTAAATCAAGCTATGAGTGTCACTGTTTGTGTAAGGATGTGATTACTGAAAGGCAACTCCCACCCAGATTAAAGACAAACTAAGATTGTCTTAGGGCTCCAAGAAGTTTCAATGCCTGCATTATAGACAAGAATTTACCAATAAAGTGGTCTTAAAAACATCAGTGCAAACTGTATGATGTATAAAACCTAGCTGGACCTGTCACCCAGCTGTACTCTCAAGCTAGATATAAGGCCCAACAAATTTCAAAAACCTCTAGTGTAGTGACAGGACTGAATAAATGATCATTTAAATATAAATTGACAATATTAGTGTCAAACAAAAAACTCTAGTCAAGGAACCTCAAGGAATTAAGACCATGTAGCCTGATATGTACTGATGTCAATATATACTGAGAATGTAACAACTTGATGTACCACAAGTGTATAAGGAATCTGAAAAAGAGATAAAAATGTAATTTCTCTCCTCCTCTTCATAGCTAGCTTTAAGGAAATGTTCTCTCTCTATCTCTTCCTCTCTCCCTCTCTCTCTCCCTCTCTCTCTCTCTCTCCCCCACAGACACACACACACTCTCCTAGTGAACCTTTATTCACATCAGTCACTGCAATTGTTCCCCAAAGGAATTCAACTTGTCATGAAATCCTAAGTAAAAGGGCTCATGTCTCCTAATACCTACAGAGCAAAAATGTGACACTATTCAACCATACTACTATCTGCATAGTAACATTTCCAAGGATTCTGGATAGAACTACCATGAAATAAATCTGCCACCCTCCCAGGATAAGGTAACTAGAAGTTAATATAAAGTATGTGTGTAAGACCAGAGGTCTAACATTCCTACATATCCACAAATTACTACAATGTTAGTATTTCCAGGAAGCCAACAGACAGACAGAGATACCTGCACAAGAAAAGTAATCACCCAAACCATACAAAAAAATCTGTCATGTACAGTCAAGCACTCCGATGTCACCGTATTTGTTCAAATGAGGATGGCAGAGATACACATTTGGCTATGTTGAAAAGCACCTTTATGGAGCAGGGACACACTTCCAGGGAAACTGACAGGAAAACAAAACGGCAACGCAAGTACCAAGACAACAACTACTTCAATATAAAGAAAAGACAGCTACAGATAGAATACACTTAGTAGTCACATATCATCCAGACCTTGAACGTCTGCGTAAGATTATTAAAGACCTCCACCCAATATTTAGTGAGGATGAAACCCTTAATTATATTTTTAAGGAACTCCCACTACTATCTTTTAAACAACCACCAAATTTAGCCAGCCTAATTATTAGGAGCAAACTTTCACCAGAACAGAATACTATGTCACACAATGGCACACGATCCTGCAGTCAATGCCCCTGTAAGATTTGTGAGCTCATTTCTACCTCAGACTGTTTGGTTACATCACAAAACAGACAATTCCAGGTGCATGGGAGTTATACATGCACATCACGACATGTTGTTTACTTCATTCAGTGCAAGAGATGTCCACAAACAGGTTATGTTGGAGAGACACGCCAACAGCTCTGCACTAGGATGAACTTGCATAGACATACTATTACAGCAAAGAAGACTGAAAAACCAGTGAGGTACCACTTCTCCCAGCCTGACCAATCAATCTCAGATATGTCAGTAATGGTCTTAAAAGGAAATCTCTAAAACACACAACAGAGACAAGCTTTATTTTACATCTCAATATGGTAGCAGATGGGATGAATGTCAGTTTTATGGGACACTACAGAAACTGACATCTACAGACCTCTTCTTCTTCTTCTTCAGACTGGCATATTATAGGATTTCAGCATGTGTGAGATGTGTGTGTGTGTGTGTGTGTGTGTGTGTGTGTGTGTGTGTGTGTGTGTATGTGTGGGTATGTGTTGTGAAGTATGTGATATAACAGGTGTGGGGCTTGCTGTCACATTGAAGTAGGCCTCTATTTAGATATATGGAGTTATAGTGTGTTACTATTCTGACTTCACACACATAATGAATATTAATTCCTCCTTACTTTTTATCTTTGCCTGGGGGTGGGATTGATTCCATTGCACCATATTCAGATTACCTAGCCTGTTACTGTACATACAGGAGTGTTATATACTGTCACATATAATTTTTTTTTTTAACTCTGTACATATTGGGATGCGTGATCTCATTTGCATGGGGGTCCTGGACAGATCGTATTACATTAGGCTAATATTATAGTCATTTATGGATATGTAGGTATGTTAGACCTCTGGTCTTACACACATACTTTATATTTACTTCTAGTTACCTTATCATGGGGAGGGTGGCAGATTTATTTCATGGTAGTTCTATCCAGAATCCTTGGAAATGTTACTATGCAGATAGTAGTATGGTTAAATAGTGTCACATTTTTGCTCTGTAGGTATTAGGAGACATGAGCCCTTTTACTTAGGATTTCATGACAAGTTGAATTCCTTTGGGGAACAATTGCAGTGACTGATGTGAATAAAGGTTCAGTAGGAGTGTGTGTGTGTGTCTGTGGGAGAGAGAGATAGAAAGAGAGAGAGAGAGAGAGAGAAAACATCTCTTCAAAGCTAGGTATCCCCTCCCCCCCGCATTATGGTGATGTGGGGTGGGGTAGGGTGTATTGTTTGTATGAAGAGGAGAAGAGAAATTACATTTTTATATCTTTTCAGATTCCTTAGACACTTGTGGTACATCAAGTTGTTACATTCTCAGTGTATATTGACATCAGTACATATCAGGCTGCATGGTCTTAATTCCTTGAGGTTCCTTGATGAGAGTTTTTTGTTTGACACTAATATTGTCAATTTATTTTTAAATTATCATTTATACAGTCCTGTCACTACACTAGAGGTTTTTGAAATTTGTTGGGCCTTATATCTAGCTTGAGAGTACAGCTGGGTGACAGGTCCAGCTAGGTTTTACACATCATACAGTTTGCACTGATGTTTTTAAGACCACTTTATTGGTAAATTCTTGTCTATAATGCAGGCATTGAAACTTCTTGGAGCTCTAAGACAATCTTAGTTTGTCTTTAATCTGGGTGGGGGTTGCCTTTCAGTAATCACATCCTTACACAAGCTGTGACACTCATAGCTTGATTTAAGAGTTATCTGCTTCAGCAGTGTTATCTTATGTCAATTACATTTATATGCAGTAGGATTCTTTGTATGTGTGTTCCGCCAAGCACCTTTGACCCGGGAGACCTTCCTGGCTGAAGGCAGTATGGTACTGTTAAACTTCTCTAACATCATGTTCTGTATTTTTTAAATGAGTATTTTAAACCATTGGGGATTTTTTCTGTTTTTTTCTGCATGATCTAGCTGTTAAAAGTATTGTATTTTCTAAACAACTGCCATTAGCTTCTGAAGAAGGACTGGTTGGTCTGACAGCTAGAGCACTTTGTTCTTGTTATTACATCTATGTTGGTCCATTAAAAGGTATCAAATCATTTGCTTCAGTATCTAGCCTTAGTTGTTAGAGAGCTACTCCCTTAAAAATTCTTTTTTTTATCGAGGTTGGCTGAACTGGAACCGTCTTTATGAAATAAAAAAAGACCATACAGGCAATGGCTATGGCACATGACATTGGTATTGGTGCACCTATTCACTGCTGGACAACCATGGACCAACTTCATCACATCCTTGCAGCACTGGACAGTACTTTCCATGTTCTCAGCAGCAGCAATGCCTCTATTAGTGAGGTCATCCTCATAGTGCATATTCTCCTTAACTTAAACAGTAAAACACTTGACAATGATGACTACTCTTCTGATCTAATATAACTGGCACAGACATTAAATGACCAGCACCACAGGTGGCTTGACAAAATACTGAAAGATAAAAAAAATGTCACAGTTACAATATTAGATCCTTATTTTAAGGATGACTTACTTTTTTAGGATTCCACTGCTTTACGTGAGTATAAACAGCACAAAATTCGAGAGGTGCAAGAAGCCCAAGCACTCTTGAAAGCTTTGCTTCTTCCAGTACAACAAGGAAACTGTTCTCAGGCTCTAGGCCAGGGTTCAAGTGTCAGTTTCCATTCTGAAACCTCCAGGAATATATGTTTCTTTAGTACAGCTGCAGAGAATCAGTGTTACACAAACCATGCCAAAATATTTGAACTTGTTTAAGACAGACTGAAGAAAAAAACAAGGCCACATTTAGAAATCCTGTCACAAGAGGGCTTCACTGCTGAAAGAATTCTTTCAGAATATCTTAATGAACTGAATGACCCAAACACTGAAGCAGATTCTTTATTGTAAAGGAAACCAAAGACATCCATTTTGCAACCTCTTGTGTTCAAGTCACTGCCTAGTATATTGGTTGCCCACTAGGGCTGGACAGAATTAGCATATTCCAATCTTCTGGATTTTCTTGTCAAATTCTGTGAATTTTGTGAAATTCTATGAAATTGCATGGAATTTTCTGAAAGTTTGTAAGTGGTCATACCTCCATCAGTCTTAAAGGCAGAGATCTGACACTTGGTACGCATACTGTCCAGGTGTGTCCCAGACAAGATTTCAAGATTTATGATATGTGAATTAGGGGTCAGAATATTACAGTGGTTCAAAATCTGGCAATTTATTACTCATGTGAAAGTTCTGAAAATATTTTAATGCTTACAACTTAGCTAGATAGCTGAAAATGTGTATAGAAATAATTTCTTGGAAAGAGTCTTAGAAACTGCAACATAGAAGGGTAGTTGGTTATATAACTTGTAAGTTATGTTACAGGAGTTAACAATTTAAGAGACTAATTATTTGTTAAATTGTGTGAAAATGTTCAAAATATTTGGATATTTTTAGTTCCTCTGCCATTGCAAGTATGCACTCAAGATTTGGTATGCAAACCAAAGTATATATGCCCTAAAATCAAATTAAACTGGATAAATGTGGTCTAGTAGGTTAACATTTATTATTGATACTATAGAAAATACTAATTGGCAATGTTTGCACACAAATTCATAGACACATAATAGATAATGCCAATATAATTCCACTTGTGGAAATCAGGTTTCAGAAAGCACTTATCACCACTGAATCACCTTACCTGCACTAGCATCACAGTCCTGCACTGCCCCCCATCATTCCTGCAACAGTGATATTTATTTAGTTTTTGATAACTGGGTAGGTGCACTAGACACAGAAGTGACTATTTTCTGGCATGACCTGGGAGGTCACAACATAGAGAGGTACAGGTACAAGGCAATATACATTGTCAAAAATATACAACATATAACATGTAGGAATTACAGGAGGAGTGGATAACAGTTTAACAGCTGCAGTACCAAGGCACAGTAAGGATATTATACAAGCATATGGTAAGTGCCGTGTTCACAGTTAGAATAGCATACAATTTAAAATACAGATGTGCCAAGGAGTAAAGTTCAAGCATCGACTATGTCTTACAATCAGCCAGCTACATACAATATACTAAGGAAAGAGGAGCAAGAAGGCAGGGAAATTTGAAACTGTAGGATATCACATGGAGAGAGAGAGTAAGAGAGGAAGAGAGAGAGATTGGGGATGGGGGAAGGAGGCAGGGTAGACAGGTGGGGGAAACAGTTAGAAGCAGGGTGACATTAATACAAGAGGAAACTTTGCAGCAGCATAGCGAAGGGAGCCAAGACTCAGGGTGGGTTGAAACAGGCACACTGGGCATACCCAGTAAGGAGAGAGTGATGCCACTTCTTGGAAGTGGAACGAGTAGGGGCCAAACATACATCGAGGGGCAGTGAGTTCCAGTAACTGGGGGCTATGTGTGAGAATCCTGATTTATTTCATATATTTATTTTGTCAGTCATAGGAATTACAACCCTGTGAGTCATAGACTCATGTACAAAGGCTCCGCATCAGCATAGTCATGCGCTCAGAGATAGTACATTAATGGGACATCACATTTCAATTACATATAATAGCCAAGGTAGCTGAAAGTCTATACCTGTAGTAGCTAGGGTATTGATATTATTACAGTAGAACAATTATAATACAAGTGCAGCCTCTGGGTCATTGTCGTATAGTAGTAACAGTGATCTATACAATATTGAGACAGCACAGTTTTAAGGAAGTATTTACATATAGTAGCCTGGGTGGCTGTTGACCTATACATTTAGTAGCTAGGGTATTGGTATTAGTGCAGGAGGTATAGTCACAGTGTAAGTGCAGCCTCTAGGGCATTGTCATGTAGCAGAGACAGAGATCAGCAGCAGAGATGTCCTATACAGTTAGTCCTATACAATTGGTGACAATGTCAATGTGGAGTGGCCATAGTGCAGCTCTGTGCAGGTCAGTTAGGAGGATTAGCAGCTGCACTGGAACTGGCGTAAGGAGAGAATGTGTTTTTTAGGATGGTCTTGAAGTGTCCTAGATTGGGAATGGAGGTTCCCTTTGGATGTTTTACATCTAGTAATGTGGAGCAAGGAAAGGACAGCAGACCAGAGGTCATAGGAGGTGGACTGAAGGGTTAGCACAGAGGCAAGAGAGCTAGGCATGTTGGACCTCAGTATACTGTCCAGAAGATTCCCAAGAGAGAGGAGCTGGTGGATCATTGGAGAGGGCCAGTTCAGATCTATGTATAGTAGGCAGTGATGTTTTCACCTAGAGCTGCAGAGGCATAAATACATATATTATTGTAACTTGTATCCCATCTGTGTAGGGAAGTTTTTGATGCATTGCAGTAGATTACAGCTCCGTATGTGAGTGATGGGAGTAGGATTGCTCTGACAATGGCCAACCATGCAGAAGGGGTTAGATTAAGGCTTGTTTTGTCTGCTAACCCCAATTTAGCATTGACAGTCTTACATGTAGTGGTGATATGGGATCATAACTAAGGGATTCATCAAGTAGGGCTGCCAGGTATGGAGTTTATCACCTGCAGTGGGGTACCTTTAGCACAAGAGACTCTGAAAAGATCCTGGCTATTTTTTAGTTTGGCAGATGACCCAAAAATCATAGCCTGAGTTTTGCCAAAGTGTTGAGAACAAGCCTATTTCTGGTGATCCAGGATTGAATATTTAGGAAATCCATGGAAAGCTTATGGTTGAGAGTCAGAACATCATCTGAGCTGGTATACAGAACAAGGTCATCAGCATACAGCAATGATGAACAGGAGGAGGTGTTTTGTGTTTGTTATTAAAAAAAGATCAAGAAGAGAAGAGGTCCAAGGATAGATCACTGTGGTACACCACCATGAGTGACTCTTTTGTCTGAGGTAGCAGAGATGAATTTTACAACTTGAGTCCTATTAGATAGATAGCCATGAAACCAGCTTACATATTTAGCCAAGAAACACAGGGAAAGGAGGTTAGCTAGCAGAAAAGGATGATCAATAAGATCAAAAGCCTTCATCAGATCAATAAATACTGCACTGGTTAGAAGGCCCTGATCCATGGCATGAAGCTTGTCATCGGTTAGCTGTAACAAAGCGATTTGGGTACTATGGTCTTTTCTGAAACCATGTTGATTTGTAGAGAGATTATACTTTGAGAGGTGTTCTGTTACCTGTGCTGAGTCAAACTTCTTGAGGACTTTATTTAATACTGACAGTATTGCTATTGGTCTATAGTTCGCTATGTCTTTCTTGTCACCCTTTTTGAAAACCGGGGTAACTCTGGCCAATTTCCATATTTTAGGCACAATGTCTTCACCAAGCGACATATTGAATATTCTGGATAGTGGTTCTACAATAAAGTGGGCAGCCAGCTTTAAAAGGTTTTATTCCCGGCAGTGAGACCTAACAGCAGTACTATCTAATATGGTATTAAGAAGATTGAAGACATCCTTTTTTAGAAATAGCTTTAAAGTAAAATGATGGCCTCACTGGTATGTCCTTCAAGGAAGGGGATTCAGAGTTTAAGTCCACAGGTGGGAAAGCAGTGGTATATTTGGAGAGGTCTGAGAAGTGAGTGCTGAATGCATTTGCAATTGTGCATGAGTCAGTACAGTGCACTCCTTTCAGTATGATGATGCTGGCAATGTGTGTTTGCTTAGAGCTGAGGAAAGATTTTATATGTGACCAAAATTTCCTAGGGTCACCAGCCAGGTCTACCAATAGACCCTTGCATTATTGGCTTTTTGCATGCCTAATTAGTTTTTTGTAGTGTATTCACTATTCCCTGTAGGTATGAAAATCAGCTTACAGTCCAGAAATGTTTTGCTTTTTCCAGCATTTTTTCCTATCCTTGAGGGATGCGAGGAGGCCCTTATGCAACCATCTGGTTTGCTTATCTTGTACACACCAAGTGAGAAGAGGAGTATGCTTTTCTTGAAGCGTCATGAATTCACTCAGGAAAAAGTGGAGGGCGTCATCTGTATTAAGGGATCAGTAAACAAGGGACCAATCAATGTGAGAGACATCATATAGAAAATGGGCCTGATTCAAGTTGGCATAGTTCCTGAAGGATATGTAGCGTGGGAGAGACATGGAGACTGCAGAGGGACTCCATATACAGAAAACAGGGGAATGATCACTAACATTGTCAGACAGAGTTCCTGCTGCCACAACTCTGTCCATATGACTGGATAGGACCCAATCAATGAGGGTGCTGGAACCAGCATTAGCTGACACTCTCATAGGGTCAGTAATGACCTGATGCAAGTTGTAACTCTGCACCAGGGACTGTAGAGTATAATGGAATTTGCTCAACCAATTTACATTCATGTCCCCGAGGAAGATGAGTTAATTTTGCCCAGCAATAGTGGACATGTGATCCAGGAATTCCACTAGGCCAGAGTGCCCACATTTGGGAGAATTATAGGCACAAATAATATGAAGCATCTTGGCTCCTAAATTGAGTTAGGCATGGAGGGACTCACATGAAGAGTTACGTTTGTCATTTACCATGAATAGGTTAAGGTTATTTTTGAAATAGACTGCCACACCCCAGCACACTTTGGGGGTGTCCTGTCACGTCTGAGGAGGTTGTAGTTTGACAGCAGGCAACAGGTGTCTGGACTCGAGTGCTTCAATCAGGTCTCTGATACACAGAACATCAGGGTGGTAGTTCACCACCGAGACTTCAGGTTCTGCATGGTTGTGGAGTAGTCTCCTGACATTAAGGTAGACAATGCACAGACCCTTCATGTCATAACCAGCACAATCTATGGATATCCATCATTATACCTCATCATAACTAAAGATATCCAGATATGTCTATCGCAATGGCTTATGCCGCAACTAGTGTAAATGCTTGACATCACTTGGTACCAATGTTTTCAAGTAGTAAAAATATACATTATTATCCACAGGGTTGTTAATGAGTCAGCAGTTTGCATTCTACAGAAACAATGCTGCATGTGCATGTTTTTCCACAAACCATTAAGTCAGTGAGCTCTAGTGGTTAGCCAGCAAATTGCAAGAAGACAGGCTAGTGCACAATGATGTCCACGATTATTCTTCATGGTTTATCATGCAAGATAGTGACCTGACCTGACACTTGGCTTCATCATACTTTTACTATGGAGCCTCATGAGAACTCCACCTTATTGTCACTTTACTCAGCCTTTACCTTCCTTTACAATGGCAACTCAACTGTATGACTGGGCAGAATCCATGGGCATGACTTTGACAGAAAGTATCGCGCATTCTATAATTTAACAAACGCTCATTAAATCCAACTGTAATTAAATGTTATTTTGTAATCTTTGGCTGCTTATAACAAAATTTATGATAGTCTGTTCTCTAGTTTTAAAGTTATAGGGGCTTAAAATGCTGCAGTTTACAACATAATTTCAAAATGTAATTTTAAAATGTCAGAATGTTTGGATGTTTATAAATCAGTGACCTTTAAAGGCAGAGATTTGAAACTTGGCACACTTCTTTATGGATCTTGGTAAATGCGTTATACCTACTGTAGTACAGTGAGGACAAATACTGCTAATCTTCAATGGAAATACCTGAAGTAACAATTGTGTGAAAATTTGCAAACTTTGTACAGAAATTTTGTGGAATTTCACAAGAGCAAAATCAGAATATTTGCCAGACTTTTGCCAACAGAAGATAAATTTTGCCCAGCCATAGATTTCAACTGAAGCCAGCATATCAAGTGTGTGGTGATCGCCTTAACAAAATGATAATATGACTCCTGGAAGTGCTTTATTGCCACTATAAAAATGATTTGAAGAAAAAAAGTGTACCTTTATAATGCTTTCCTCTTTCTGAGAGAGATTTCTAATAAAATATTTCATCCACCAACTGTTTAATAATGCTTTTTCAGAATCAGAATGCATTATTCCAGTCATCATCAGTAATAGAGAACTGAATGCTGACATGAATAATGCATACACCATGATAATCATGCTGTTCATGTTAGTGTAACAGAGATTAAATAGAGAATAGTGGATAGACAACTATGCACAACCAGTGTGTTGTGCCATTGAGGGGTTCTGATTCCCTGTGACCTCAAGACTGAAGCTCAAGAGGTGCATGGGAATCAGATCCCCGAGGTGGCACAACACACTGTCTCGGAATACAGTTGCCCATCCATTACTTTTAATAGTATATGGTGCTCTTAAAATAATTTAAGTAAACAGTTTAATTTGTTTTTAAGAGATAAGGAAATTATTTCTGCTGCATCTTATTCCAGGGTTGAAGACTGGTTGCTAGGGTCAGTACTGTGGTTGTTAGGGACCAGATGTCCCTAAGTCTGTATCATGGTCTTCCATTGGCTGTCAGTTGCCTTTGGAATGGGTTTCCAGAAAAAAAAAGGTGGATGTATCTTCCGCTAAGTGAGCGGACTGTGAGGAATCGCTTTTGTTAATGTGAGTAGTTTTAAATATCTGGTTGATTCTGCAGGTTTTTTTTATAGTTGCGGGTATCAGGTTGATCCTGCATTTTTTTCATCATTCCCTGTTACAGTCATCAGTTCGGGTGATCATGCCACTACAGCCATGAGTGTGTATCTAGTTGATCCTACCATTTCTATGTCTGGTCTGCTTTTAAAAACAGCTCAGCATGTGGAACCTCTAGAGGGTTTCAAAATGGTGTTGTACCACAGTAGGGTACAATCATGTTCCGTGACCTTTTGAACTGGAGTACAACAACATTTTGAAGCCCACTGATTTCCATACGCAGCAAGCCATCACCATACACTATAGCATTGTATTAGTTATTTAGTTAGTTATCTATCTGTATGTCTGTCTGTCTGTCTATCTATCTATCTATCTATCTATCTATCTATCTATCTATCTATCCATTTTGTTTGTTAACCGGGTGGGCCCACTGAGGCATGGGAGTCCCTTTTTCAGGGTCAACCCTGAACTAATGACAAATAACATTTTGACATTATATAGTTAAGATTCATGATTGGAGAAGCAATATATACAGCAAAGTATGGAAGCCCAGTACATGACAGTAGTATAAATAACAACCATTGATTACACTTGAGATATCAGCATAATTCAGACTTAGAAATCAGAGGCAGTTCAAGTTCAAGTTTCTTTATTGTTTGGACTTTTGAATAAAAGTCATTACACTATGTCATAAATATAACATAAATACATCCACAAAACATGACATAAAATGATTTTCACAGTATATAATTACATTCTCATTAGATTCGCAATAATCAAAAAGTTCCATACTGTATACTGCATTACACAATACACCTGACATATTTAAAATTGGGGGTGAGGGCCATAAAAACAGGCCCTCAAGTATTTTTTACTTTTCTCAGGTGTAATCCCTTCATCTCTACAACTTTAAAAAAAGGCCACTGTGACACTTAGACAGCTGGTTCTGATCACTGTATCTTTTTTTGTAAAAAAAAAATAAGTTATGGACTGTCTCTCTTGAGAAATGCTGAAACAGCTTGTGAGATCACACACACACACACACACACACACACACACACACACACCATACCTCTCAACTGTACCACATTATGAGGAACGTTCCTAATTTTGCTTCAGAAAAGCTCCCTGTTCCACATTCTGAGGACTTGTCCCACATTCAGTATTAACATTTTAAAGCAAAAATCTATAGTAAATGATGCAAAAATGATATTATTCAAGTAATAACAGACATTCTGAACATAAATACAAACATTTAACAGTGTTCTGAGCTTTCTAGGTAAAGATTTGATTAAGTGTTCCACATTTTGCTCATTTGTTCCACATTTTGAGAGGCAATGTTCCACATTTGGGGGACAAAAGGTTGAGAGGTATGACGCACACACACACAAACACACACACAGGTTTTAGATACAAGGTGTTACATGAAAGGCCATAGGCTAATTACAGACTTTTCTAAGTTAAATATAGCTTTGACTGCTAAGAGGGAAATCAGTATCCCTTTTATGACGGTTTGAGGGGGAAACCAGGTTTAGTACACTGGTGCGAAATCATAAATGCTTTGGTGTCTGTGTAAGAGGGGATACTGCTCACAGATCAAAGAAATGTCATTTGAAAAAGAAAATGAGTTGTGCTAGGATTACAGAATTTAATACAGAATTTAATACTTTAAAAAAAAATCCTGTTTTTGTATAGATATATTTTTTATATATATTCTGACAGAAGAGGAGCTAGGTGACCTACACAAAGTGGTTGGCAAATACAGTTTTCTTTAAGGAATATTCTGTTTTACTTCAGAGACTCTTCTATCTAGACTCTGACAGAGAAACATCTATGAGCACTTTAAGCAGGTATTTAGAGAGAGAGAGAGAGAGAGAGAGACAAATCTAAGTACTGTAGTAGGAATTTCACTCTTTAAACCTTGTTCTTTTTAAAGCTTTGTATGGTTCTTGTGATATTGGTTCTGTATTTTATGTTTTACATATTTTGTTTCTCTTTTAGTAAAACTCTATTTTTAGAGCCTACTGGTCTGTCTTTGATTTCTTTCCTTTTGCAAGTGGAGTATATATGGTAAAAGCAGACGTTGTACATAAGCTTGAATGGTAATACCAAACTGGAAAAAGGTAAGTGTTTTTAATCTGAGATCTTTTATTACAGTATTTAAGGGTTCATTTCTGTACACCTGGTTAGGTGCCTGTAGGCAAAGATATCTGGACCCCCGAAGACAGAATTATCTGAGCCTGTGCATTGGGTATGCTAGCAAGAGGTTCACAGTTTGAATCCCTCCAAGACTTAAGACCAAAGGTTGATTTGAATACACAAAAACAGACAAGAGGATTACCTTGTTCTGTTAACTGTTCACAAGACTGTGCTCAGAGGTTGGCACTTTGGGAGTAGAGGGCTGACCTGCTGAGTGGGTTTGTGACAGCCACCACATTCAATATCTGCACATTATTTGATTTCAAGAAATACATCACCATGATTATAGGTTCATATTCCAATAGACCTAAATATGGTGCCAATAATTGTTTTCTTACATCCTTATAAAGAGGACACAAAGTCATCAAATGTTTTAAATCATCCACATCATTTTCACATTTGCATAGTACCTCCTCCTTATTTCTATCTTTGCTATATAGATTTGTTTTCCAATTACTTGTAAACAGTTCAAACCTGAGCCTAGAAATTATTTTTCACAAGTCTAACAGAGGCAGTTATAATAATACAAGCAAGAGTCACTGAGTACAGGAAAAAAGGCTGTGCTGCAGCAGGGCAACATTGAGCCCTTTTTAAATCACCCAAGAAAAGAACAATCCTGTAGGGTAGAAGTTAACAAGTTCCAGAGGTCAGATGCTGAGGTTGCAAAGGATCTCTTTGCCACATAAACACAGGACTGTCCTCTAGGATTTATTTATCAGGATGTCGCATAGACTGGGTGAGAGGGGAGGGACCCTTGGCAAACTCAAAGACAAAACAGCGGAGAAGATACTCTAAGTGGCCCTCCAAGGAGAGCCAGTTCTGTAAATGCAATACATCACAGAAGTGCTCCCTGGATGGGGCTCTAGAAGCACAATGTCCAATTTTATTATAGAGAACTCTAAGTTTGTTGAACTCAGACCATCTCTGGAATTGTAAGATTGGAGCACTGTATTATAGGAGGGGGAACAAGGTACTATTTACAATAACTAGTCATGAGTCCTTAGTTAGGAAATTGTGAAGGTGGTATAGCATGTCAATTGTTTGTTGAAGAATCTTGGTGACATAGTCAACATGTGTTCTAAATGACAGTTCCCAGTCCAGGAAGACTCAAAGATAATTGGCGGACTCTGCCACTTTTATGAGAGCTCCAGAGGATAGAGAAAGAGGACATAGATGTTGTTTGGTCAAACCCATATTTCTAGGGCAAAACAGGATTGCCTTGTTGTTTTGTTGTTGTTTGTTGTTTTGTATTGAGGATCAATTAATTGGCCAAAAAACAGTTTTTGAGTGCTTGGAGGTCTACAGCAATCTGTGTATTGAGACACTTGGAATAATTAGAACGTCTGTAAAGGACAGAGTCATCAGCATAAAGCAGTAGGTTAGTCCTCCTACAGTTCCCTAGCATGTCACTGACAAACAGTGAAAATACCAAGGGTCTAATATAGAATCCTAAGGAACACCATCAGAGATAGTTTTTTTCAAGGAAAGAGAGCCCTTCAACCTTACTAACTGATACCTACCAGTCAGGTAATTGGAGAAACTTTGTAGGGAGCATTCATCAAGACTGAACAGCTTTAGTTTAGTTAGGAGCAGACTATGGTTAACCAAGTTAAAAGTTTTTTTGAGATCAATAAAGACTGCAAAAAGTAGATGCCCTTTATCTGTGGCAACCAGGATGTTCAAGGTAAGTTTAACAAGGGCAGTATCTGTTCCATGGTGCCTCCAGAAGCCATGCTGTCTATCTGACAACAGGTGCCTCTGCTCATTTTAATCAAGCACCTGATTATAGACAATCCTTTCCTATACTTTGGCAAGGCATCTAAGAACAGATATTGGATGGCAGTTCTCCACAGGTTCTTTGGAACCTCCCTTGTGCATTGACACAATTACAACAGTTTTCCAACACTCAGGAATTCTCCTCTTGAGGACAAATTTATTAATGAGCACTGCAACTTGGGAAGCAATGACAGGGCAGCTATTTTAAAGAGTTTAGGTTCCAGTTTGTCAAATTATGCAGTGGAACAAGGTTTAAAGTTTATTCATTTGACAGGAAAGGTAACATATTATACATCCATTCAACATGGAAGTGTACAAAAATACTTGTAAAATCCTCATAGTATTACTTAAATGGGGCTATACACTACATAAAGCAGATGTAATGGGTTATAAAAACAATATATATTCTAGGTTACTATAAAATCTTCATGGTACTATATACCTTACTGCACAGAGACCATACATATATATTATAATTAGCAAGGATTGTCTGACCAGCAAGTAGAATAACTGAGTAGACATGCCCAACCCTTAGGAAATGGCATCTATATTCACTCACTATCTGTTTCTGAATATGCATTTATCCTTTCCACTATTTTCTGGGGTAGACTGCAACACATGGTCTCTTTGTCTCTTAACAAGACTCGATCAGTATTAAATCCCTTCTTATGCCAATGAGTATTTTGCTAAGCTTCTCTTTTACCACTGGATTATAACTGCCACTTTTGGATTTAGGACCTACAACACTTATATACAGGCCAGATATAGTGATACAACTAGTCCTGTCTTATCATGCACATATTTGACCATATGTAATTTCTCCACTCCATACTCTCCATACTAATAAAATGCAGTGGCACATACATTGGTACACAGATAAAAGGTTCCTCCTAAGTTCCAGGCCAAAATCCAAGGAACGCTATAAGCAGGGCAAGCCATACCTATGTAGTGAAAACATTTCAGAATTCACATTGTCAATAATTGAAATATATTAATCATCTGGTTGGGATTTTTTTAACTTTTGAGAACTTCCTTAACTAATGTGCTTTAAGATAGTGTTTAACATGATAAAATTCCTGAAAGCAATAGATGGAGTAATATGTATTCAGGGGTATAATGCGTTAAACCATGTTCCCCTCTAAAGCACCCAGACCAGCACTTTAATTATGTCACCTGTTTCACCTGTTTCCCATGGTTACTCTAATTATTTCCTCAGTAAAAGTTGAGGAAAATATACCGTCTGCATATAGAAATAACCCATAAATTTCAAAGATTCACTTTTACACCTAAAAGACAATAAATGATACCTCAAATTTTCATTATTTGTGCCACAAAGTCAAGCCCATCTATTTGAGTTCAAAAGTTCAGGCTCCATTCATTCAAAAGTCCATAAGAGAATATAAAACCAAAGGCTCCAACAATATTCAGGGGTCCATAGGTATTAATGCAGGGCAAACATTTTTAAATATGAATGCAGATCCATCAGAAGCCATGAATTACATCCAATATATCCTGTGACTTAAACTGCAGCAAGGTCTATGTTAATAGAGTACAAGGAAGTTTGCATAGCAGTAGCAGTACATATGTAGTACATGTCTATGGCTATTAATTTGCTCAGCATGTTGTATTTAGGGAAAAAGCAGCCTCAGAAATTCACACCTCTGTATCTCAAAACTACAGCATCCATATATTGCATTATATGTTTTATATTAAATAGTTCACTTCCCTTCTAAGGAAATTCCTGGAAGGCTTAAATGAATGTCTGATCTTTGGGTATTTTCAGGGCTTTTCATGGAAAGTTGTCTGTAAAATGAGGCAAGCATTTGAACATATATCAACATAAGTTTCCCTCTTAATAGCCAAATAATGGAACTAGTACCTCTTAGAGTGGTTTACGTCCACAGCCATCCTTTGACAGTTGTTTAAATAGCGTCTCAGTTTACACAATAAGTCTGCTTGCTAGGAGGATTTGCCAACAATGAAGCCTGTTCGGGTTTTTACTAGAGATAACCCGATCTCCCTCATGAGGAGTCCTTGATTCAATTCAATACTCTTTCCCCAATCAGAAATGTTCCTCCATGAATCTCCTGGCTCCATCATTTCTCGCAAAAGGTGTGCACACCTAAAAAATAAATTAGAAATGCTCCACTAAGTGTAGCAAGTTGAATTACAGTACAAGCAAACCCATTAGACCAAGCGCCCAGGCAATGTTAGCATAGCTTTTTTGAGGCTAAACAAGCCTATCAGCACTTTCAAGTGCCATAATATCACCAGTGTCCTCCTTATAATTCTTCTGAGCCTTCTGTGGTTTCAGGTATTCGCATTCTGGCTTCACACTTCTGCAGCGGGGGGAGATATCTCGAACCATGTTTCACCAAAGGGCTTCTTCAAAAGTCTGCTCAACACATTACTGTGTTTGCCAAAAAGCCACAAATTGCAAACAAACCACAAACAATCAAAGCCTGTGGCAAAAATTCACACCCTGTTCATGAAAGATGGCATGCCAAAGAAACACGCCAACAAAACGCCTAGTGCTGATTGAGTGCTTTGAATCATCACACCAAAAAGTGACAGAGCATTTTATGAATAAAAATAAGCGAACTAGAATGCTAATTGGAGCAGTACTGCAGGGAACAGAACAGAGTAGCAGCCATCTCACTGCTCCATCCCCAGGAAGACTAATTATGCAGTGCCTTCCACCTTCAGTTGCTTCAGAAGAATTAATACTTCTTTCTAAGTAATCCTGCAAAAACAGAATTCAGAAGTAATATTCACATTACCTGAACAGTTGGTGTGGGGGAAGGGAGGACCAAAAAAGTGTGGGGAGGGGGACTCTCTCTCTAGGTCAGTGACAAATTTGTTTAATATATTGGCTGTAGCCAAGGGGCCACTGACAGTTTTACCATCCACCACTATATTAAATTCTGAGGAGCAAGTGCAACCTTTTAGAAGAGGTTTAATTTGAACCCAGAACTTTTTAGGGATAGATAAATTTGTGTTACATCAAAACATAGAAACAGAGAATTTGACGTCAGATAAGGACCGTTTGGCCCACCTAGTCTGCCCATTTCCCTACCTAACGGATAAGCTGCAGATCCTAGTTAACCAACAGCCTACTTCCTCCTACCCCCCACTAGAATTGTCATATGTCTGTCCTATGCGTTCATGAATTCCCCCACTGTTTTTGACTCTATGACCTCCTCAGGAAGACTGTTCAATGCATCTACAACCCACTCTGTGAAGAAATACTTCCTCACATTACCTTTAAGACATCCCTCCTCTATCTTCAAATTGTGCCCCCTTGTTCTTGCACATCTCTTTTTTTAAACAATGAAGCCTGTTTGGGTTTTTACTGGAGATAACCCGATCTCCCTCATGAGGAGTCCTTGATTCAATTCAATACTGTTTCGCCAATCAGGAGGGTTCCTCCATGAATATCCTGGCTCCATCATTTCTCACAAAAGGTGTGCACACCTATAAAATAAATTAGAAGATTTTTTTCTTGGACTTTGCTGATTCATTGAGGTATTTGAAAGTTTCTATCATGTCCCCCCTCTCTCCCTCCTTTTCTCGAGGCTATACATCTTAAGCTCCTTTAGTCTTTCTTCATATGTCTTCTGGTGCAGACCCTGCACCATTTTGGTTGCCCTCCTCTGTACAGCCTCCACCCTGTCTATGTCTTTGCTGTGATGGGGTCTCCAGAACTGTACACAGTACTCCAGATGTGGTCTTACTAACTGTCTGTACAGAGGACCAACAACTTTCTGTTTTCTACTGGTGATGCCTCTCCCTATGCATCCCAGTATCCCCCCCAACCCTCCTTACTGCCTTCTCACATTGCTAACTCACCTTTAGGTCATCTGAAATGACTACCCCCAGGTCCCTTTCTATTACTGTTGTTGTCAGTATCTCACCCTCCCCCGACTGTGTACTCTTGCCCTGGGTTTTTGTTTCCCAGGAGCATTACTTTGTGCTTATTTGCTTATCTAAGCTGCCATATATTTGACCATTCCTCCAACCTTGCCAAGTCCCTTTTCATCCCTTCCACCCCACCTTGTGTATCAACCCAGTTGCAGATCTTTGCATCATCTGCAAAGAGACATACCTTCCCCTCCAGTCCCTCCACAATGTCACTTATAACGACATTAAAAAGGACTGGTCCCAGTACTGAACCCTGCGTTACTCCACTAGTAACACTCCTTTCTTCACTGTGGACACCATTTACTATTAATCACTGTGTCCTGTTGTCCAGCCAGTGTTTTACCCAGGCTACCACCCTGGGACCCACTACCAGACTGGCTAATTTGTTTATTAATCTTTTGTGCGGGACTGTGTCAAATGCCTTGCTAAAGTCTAGATAGGCCATGTCCACAGCCCCTCCCTGGTCTACTACTTTGGTCACCCAGTCAAAGAAATCAATTAGATTTATTTGACATGACCTTCCAGCTGTGAATCCACACTGCCTTGGGTCCTGTGCCACACTGGCCTCTAGGTACTCAACAATTCTTTCCTTCAGAAGTGGTTCCATCATTTTCCCTACCACTGAGGTCAAACTGACAGGTCTGTAGTTTTCTGACTCTGTCTTGCTCCCACTTTTTGTGAAGGGGAATCACATCCACCCTTCTCCAGTCCTCAGGTACCACACCATCCTCACATGATTTATTAAAAAGGGTAGTCAGTGGTGTTACTGGTTCTTCCCTTAGTTCTTTTAGAATTCTGGGGTGAATCCCATCAGGCCCCATTGCTTTATCCACCTTCATTTTTAAGAGTTCTTTCAGAACCCTTTCTTCTGTGAAAGGACTAATATCAACCCCCCCCTATCCAGACTGCTTCTATTGACTGGATTAGGTCTCTCTCCCTGCTTTTCCACTGTGAATACTGAGAAGAAATATTCATTCAGTATCCCTGCTTTTTCACTGTCACTCTCTGCCCAACCACCTTCCTCTTTATTCAGCCTCAGTATCCCTGCCTTTGTCTTTCTTTGCTCCCTAATGCACCTATAAAAGGTTTTATCCCCCTTCTTAACTGAGTTGGCTATCTTTTCCTCAGTTTGGGCCTTTGCCATTCTGACTGCCTTCCTCACTTCCTTCTGCTTTAACTGGTACAGTTCTCTGTCCTGCTCCTTCTGTGTTTCCTTATACTTCCTGCATGCTATCTTTTTATCCCTTACCTTCCCCGCCACTTCTTTTGAGAATCATAGTGTTTTTTTCTTTCATTTTGATTTCTTTGCTTTACACAAAGGCTTTTTGCATCTATGATGGCAGTTTTGATGTTTCCCCATTGTTGCTCCACCCCACCTTCTAGCCTGTTTCGTAGGTGAGCTAGATAACTTCTCTTGGCACATTTGAGATCTTCTTAGAAGGTATTCCTCAGATCTCTATACTTCACCCAATCCACCTTGAGGCCAATGGACTTGACCAGTCTCACGCCTTATTTCTCTGAGCTTTAAGAATTTCCTTAGTTCAGGGTTAAGCCATTTAGAGTGCTGGTTTTTAACCCTGATCTCTTTTAAGAGGGCATGGGAATTAGCAGCTGACAATACATTTTTGACAAAGAAATCCAGGGAAGAATCTATGTCAGGCAAGTTTTTATTGAGGCCCAATTAATGTCAGATAAGGTGGCCAAAAAGGAGCAGGGGTCTAATTCAAAAAAATCCCAGGCCATGAAAATCATTGGAGGAGCTTTAGGAGCATTGTTCATCCAAATGCAGGAGAATGGGGAATGGTTGCTAACAGAATCTGCAAAAATTCCTACAGCTCACATTCTTTCAGGATTAGAGACAAGGGCCCAATTTAGCAAAAAGTGTGGTTAGAGGATTTATTGTTAAGCCCTGTAGGTTCACTGATGACCTGGGCAAAGTGGGCCTTCAGCGCAGCTGACTTTGGTCTTATACCCATACTAGGAGAGGAATTAATATTAAATTCCCCCAGTACTATAATTTCACTTAATGGCCTATTAGTAATTGCTGACAGAGAGCATCCAGAGCAGACACAGCCACCCGGGAGGGGGGTTACAGATGCAATGCACAGAGAGGAGCTCAGCTCTGCCAAGCAGAATTTTTCCAAAGATGGCCTCATAGTTAGACCCATCAAGAGCAGGGTTATTTAGCAGCAAAGTGTTATGTGATGATTTAGTATAGAACAGAATTTCCCCTCCCTTCTTATCTACTCCATCCTTTCTAGAATTACTGAAGCTGAGAAACTCAAACTCGTGAGGGAGCATATAGGATTTTAGCCATGTCTCACTTATTGCTACTATGTCAGGGGCATAAAGGTCTGTTCAACTTTCCAGATCCTGGAACTTGGGCCAAGGGCTACTAATATTCATATGACCAGCCTTATGTCACAGGTTTTAGGCTAACCTATGTCTGAGGTGAAGGATATCTTAAAATTGGGAGGATTAGGTCCAGGATTCAACTCAATTTCAGTAGCTAAAAGTAATAAAAGAAGCAGCAGAGCCCTGACACAGAGATAAGGAACAAATCTGCTAGGTCTTGTGGCTGCAGACCCCAGATAGTTAAAAAATATATAACAATTTCTCTATCCTGGACTACTGCTCACCTTTCTGTAGTCTGTATATTAAACGTGATATAGATTTAGAAGAGAGAGTTCAAAGGAGGATGACTAGAGTGGTTCCAAAACTTAAAAATGACACATATTCAAACAGACTTTATAAAACTTGGTTAATCAATCTCCAAAGTTGAAGAATGATTTGTTTCTCCTATTTAAAATTCTCAACAACCAGGATCAAATGACCCAATGTGGACTAAGTTTCTACAATAAATTACTAAACCTTAGATCTCATAAGAGACATATTATTAGATGAATACATCAAAACAAAGTCTAACATCACACAATACACCCACTGTGAGTGGGAGACAACCTCAATGGGCATATAACCTTCTCTTGCCTTATAAACCTAGTAATAGTAATACAGTACCCAGTAATTGTAACACCCTTGCTGTACAACTCATGCAGTGCTAGCAGGGGGAAGGAGGGGACAAGTGTCATTATGAGTTCCTCTATAATGAATGTTAAAATGGTAAAATAAAAGTTCCTAGTAGTACTCAACAGTGCTGGGCAAAATTAGCAAAATTCTAATTTTACAGAATTTTGTCAAAATTCTGTGAACTATTGTGTAATTCTGTGAATTCTTGTGGAATGTTCTGAAATTCTTTAATCAGTTTCATAGAGATCTGAAATTTGGCATCCGTATTGCTTGGAAGAGGCCCTTAAAGGATGCCAAGCTTCATGACATGAGGATGAGGAGTGGTGACATAATAGGGTCTCAGTGTCTGGCAATCTATTATTCATGTGAAATTTTCTGAAAATACGTCTGTGCTTACAACTTTGGAGCTAGATAACTGAAAATTTATATACCAAACATTTTTGGAAGAGTTATAGAATCTA
Source organism: Neoceratodus forsteri (assembly GCA_016271365.2). Taxonomy (NCBI): domain Eukaryota; kingdom Metazoa; phylum Chordata; order Ceratodontiformes; family Ceratodontidae; genus Neoceratodus; species Neoceratodus forsteri. The sequence continues at coordinate 98,354,385 of CM057457.1, read as the reverse complement.
CTAAGTAGAGCGATGATTGGTTGTGCACATTGTGAGTTACATGAGTCCAACATTTCACAATTTATTTGTTAAAATGTGTGAGTTTAAAAAAAAAAATACTTGGCTGTTTATTGCCCCACTGCTACTGCAGGTATACACTCAAGATTTGGCATGCATACCAAAGTGAATATGCCGTGAAATCTTATGAATCTAGATAAATGTGGTTTAGTAGGTTAAAACTTATTGTGGATGATTTAGAAATGACTAACTGGCAAACTTTGCTCAAAAATTCATGCGCACGTTATAGGCAATGCTACTAGAATTTCACTTTTGGAATTTAAAGAACAACTCTATAGTTTAGCATGCACTTTCATAAATAAGGGGCAGGATTCTCAAAGAAAGTCAAAACTCCAGCAGCTGTGGGAAAAAGGCCTGTTGTACTGCAGAAATGTAGTTGTGTGGTATTCATAAAGAAAACTGCCACGACTGTGGATTTCCTCAGAAAACTGCCACAGGTGCGGTACTTTAGCAACTGTGGAAACTGCACAAGTGCTGCCACTCCGCAACTCTGGATCCGCAGCTGCGGAAAACAGCTTAGGAGGCACAGCAACAGTGAACAAATGGGTGGGGCAGCAGACTTTAACATTGCTGCCATAGCAAGAAACTAAATACACCCACAAATACACCAGCAACCAGTCCCTGAACTGGAACCACTGCAGCACCACAGGTACCAGTACTACCATGGCACCACAGTGGCCAACTATCACTGCTGGTTGTCGTTCCCTGGGGTGTTCCTGTTGTCTACAGGGGTAGCAGTCACTGCAGGCTGGTCAGGATCTACTGCCTGTGGGGCTCCGCCATGGGCTGCACTGGGTATGGTGGTTGTTGCCTGTTGCCATTTCATGACACTGTGTGCTATTGTTGCTGTAACAGCAGCCACTGCTATACCCACTGGGATGCTATTACCTGTGCCTCACCTCCACCATTATTGATTTCAATTGTTGGGGCACTACTGAAGTTTGCTGAGGGAGAGTTACACCTCATTCCAATGTGTGTGACTGAGAATAGCCTTTGAGAGGTTGTGCCCTACTTATCTAATACCTTTTTTCCTCAGGCACTTCCTCAGCTGTACTTTTTTCCGCAGTCCATACTGTTTTTTTCATAGCTATTGAGGTTTTCGTCAGTAGCAATCAGAGCAATCACCCCTTTTTTTTCCATAGCCACAATATTTCAGTTACTATTAGCAGGGGGTAGTCAAATACATTTTGAATGACTTGGTGAAATAGTTTCTGCATTATAGTGCTGTGCTGAATGCAGAATTTTGCCAGCAGAATTAACACAGAATAATCCTTCTGCCAGCAAATTTTCTGCTGTAATTTCACTGGTTCTCTGCAGAATTCCACCTGTTGTGATCCATGGAATAATAATCTGGGGAACTGCATTTGTTCCATGGAAAATCATTCTGCAACCATTTCCATAGAAAATATTGAGATCTGTGGAATACAATGGTGCTGAAATGTTGCTGAAAACTCATTCCACATTTTTTTTTTGCTATGGAGTTCCACCATTCTGTTTCTCTTGAAATTTGGCAGAAAATAGAAAAATCTGCAAAATTCTGTTACACCAGAATTTGAAAATTCTGCACAACACTACTGCATTATCTATAATATTTAGTTGACAACAGCAGGGTAAAGTAAAAAAATTAAAAATAACTAAAAAACAATAAATTTAAGACATAACTGATGTAAATATAGTGGGTGGGATTTTCAAACATGGCACAGGGCTTGCATTGAGCCATGTGCTCAGCACTTAAGTTTTGGCAGTGTATGACTTATGGCAGCTTGTGCCAAATATCTGGTGCAGTCTCTGTAAACATGACCCACAGCATTTCCAGATGTTAGACCAGAAAAGGCTGGTTTAACTTATGGCAATTGCCAAATGGGATAGAAAATCCCATTATATCACTGCAAACCCCATGCACTGTATCATTGGCACACTAGGGCTTTGGAAAATCCTGCCCAGTGTTTTTAAGTTTTTTATTGTAATAGAGTATTACTCTTTAACTTTGACAAAACGCTTATTACCACTGAATCCCATTACCTGCACTAGCATCATGACTCTGCAAATAGTCTTCCAACACATCTGCTACAGTGATGCCCAGCATCATGCTCCTTCATGGGTAAAGATATCTAGATAATTCAGTTACAATGGCTTAAGTCACAGCTAGGTGTAATGCTTGGCATCACTTGGTTCCACTGTATCAAACAGTAAACATATACATTGTTATCTACAGGGCTGATAAAGAGTCAGCTGGTTGCAATGTAAAGACACAATGCTGCACATGCATGTCACTCCACAAGTCATTATATCAGTGATCTTTAATGGTGATCTGGCATATTGGAAGAATTCAGGCTAGTGCACAGTGATATTCATGACTATTCTTCATGGTTCATAACTCAAGATAGAGATCTGGCACTTGGCACTACTCTACTCTACTTTTACTAGGGATCATCCCATGAATGCTACCTTATTGCCACTTTACTCAGTCTTTACCTTTCTCTACAAGGGCAACTAAAGTGTTTTACTGGGCAAAATGTATGGCCTTGACAAAAGTATCACAACGTTATCAGCTTTGCCTCTGGTCTCCCTAAACTCACACACCACTGTGACCTTTATAAGCTCACTAGTCAGCCCTCCCTTGAGGCCCGCCTCAACTGCAAGATGGCCACATTCTTCTTCTTCTTCAAACTCTCCCATGGACTGCTCCCTGATTGCCTCACTTCTCTCTTCCAGACAACCACCACCACCTGCACCACTAGACTGTCCTCTACTCCTTCTTTCACTGTACCTTTCTGCCAGACTAGTCAAGGCCAGAAAACACTCTACTTTATGGGACCCAAGCTCTTCAACTTTCTTCATCTGGAACTAAAACTTGTCCCTCTACAAATGCCTTCAAACACAATATCAGGATACATTTCTCCCTCACCTATTCCTGCACCTGCTCATAGCCCTACTCTGGCTCCCCTTCTGCACTCTTTTCCCCTCACCCTCTAGGTATCCACTTCTGGCACTTTCCGTCTCTGTTTAGCACATGTAGTAATGTTAGTCCTCCTAGGCTAGTATTAAGATTGCACTTAAATTTTTGGTTTCCCACAGTTATGTTATATTATTGTTAAACCCTCACTGAATGCTTAATGTCATCTTTGTATTTGGTAATTCACCCAAGCTAGTTCTTGGTTTGCCATTTAGTCTATATTGTCCTGATGTTTTTATGTATCATTGTGTTAACCCTCGCTGTAAGTTAAATGTTTTAGCCTTTGTCATGTCTCATGATTGTTGTATGTAACTGAACACTTGTGTAAACAGGCAGCAATGCTCACATGCCTTTAAAGTATAACCAGTGAAATGAATATTCCACAATTTAGCAAAAGCTCATGGAATTAATTTTTAATTACTGGCACTATTTTGAAATCTGTTTCTTCTTTTAATTTCACCAGCCTTTGAGCAAGAGAATGCAGAGCTGACACACACAGCCTCTTTTTTCCATATTGTTTTTTTCTATCTGGCTGGCAGATTGTCTCTGCGGGTCTACCCTGTTCACCTTGATATACCTTGATCTGGTGGAACAGTCATTAATCAGTTGGCTACTGAGTTTTTCTATATTTTCCCTCCCATCTCCCCTGATGGGGACAGGGCCTCTGTCAGCATCTTACAGCAATAGCTTCCCCTGCATCAGAAGTAAACTCCCTGGCCCAGCAGCAAGGGTCGCTGTGCTGGAAGAGCTCATTTCCAGTCCTCTCTTACTGAGATGCAATCCCAAGCAGCAGTTGTCTTGGCCATGGCCTGTCTTTCAACATGACTTCCTGGGCTTTTTCACTAATCCAGGTCTTCATCATGACAGCATGACACTCTGGTGCTGGCCCATGGGGGCAGCCTTAAAGCCTAATATTTAGGGTCAACAAACCTAATAAAACTGGTGATATTCCATTCTCTAGTTTTAAAGTTTTAGGGGCTTAAAATCCTGTAGTTTATATAATTGCAAAATGTAATTTAAAATTTTGCAAAATTTTGGAGGCATATAATTCTATTACCTTTAAAGAAAGAGATCTGAAACATGGTACACATCTTTATGGACCTTGGCAAAGTCAACATACAAAACTGGGTGATATTTGGAAAAATATCTTTTAAATTATACAGACATAACTGAAATCACAATTTTGGTGAAATTTCACAAACTTTTGAGTTGGGTGCAGTACAGGAGAATGGGGTGAACTTTGGGGCAGAAGAGCCCAAGGCATACCTCAATGGCTGTCACTGGCTGCAGGGTGGGGGTGGGGGTGGAATGGCGTGAGCATTACAGCCGACAATCCCAAGTCACACCCCTGACGCCTGTCAGTTTCTACAGGGTGGGACTTTTACAGTTGGAAACCCTAACACCCTGGGCGTTTGTTGGTATTTTCACTCTAAATGATCAACATAGGCTTTTTGTGACCACACCTCATGAATGAACAGTGGCACTATCAGTTTGTTAGCCGAAAAGTGATTTTGCCCAGCAACTGCATCTTTTCGGGCAGGATGTGAAAGATTACAGCTGTACTGTTCATGACTAGGTGAAAAAAATGGCAATGTTGAAAATCTGAAGTGCAAATATTAAAAATTGAAGTCACAAGCGTGCATAGTAGCTGTGCAACACATGCCCATAAAGCAATAATTTGGGGGATATTTTTTAACAAAATTTATAACATAGGCATTTTTGGACCTCCACTCATGAAGAGTGTCACTGTGATTTTGTTAATCTGTCCTGAATGTTGATTTTCCACAGTGACCATGCCATTGGGGGCTGGCAGTACAGCCTAGATGTTAGAGTGGGGCATGCAGTATAGCATTGGAGGTTAGAGTAATGAGCTGGGAATGGGTTTGGTGCCTGCAGACTTGGGTTTGATTCACACAGCCTCCACTTGCATACTGTGTGACTCAGAGCAAGTAATTTAACCAGCCCAAAACTCCCAGGTTGCCACTGAAAACAGGCACTTGTGCATAGTGGGCCTTACCCCGGTTAACAAAGAATAAATAAAAATAAAAATTGTGCGCCACATGTGCAAAAACACATTTTGGGCAGGATGTGACAAATGACAGCTGTACTGTTCATAAGGAAGTGTGAAAAAAATGGCAATGCTGAAAATCTGGAGTGAAAATATTAAAAATTGTCGAAGTTATGAGCATGCATGGAAACTGCGCAATGCACGCTCATAACACAGTCATTTCTTGGAATTTTTTCACCACATTTGCAAGATAGGCTTTTTGGGACCTCACCCCATGAACAGTCACACTGTTGTTTCATTCATCATTCCCGAAAGGTGATTGCACGCAGTGATTGTGAAATGACCTTTTGGGACTGAATAACGAGATGACAGTGCATGTGTTTATAAGGTGGGGTCCCAAGAACCCCATGTTGAAAATTTGGAGCCAAAATAAAAAATAAAAATGGCTGAGATATCCATCTAAGTTGAGCCCCCCAAACACCTTTTATGCCATTCTACAGCTTACCAGCATTTCTTCAGTTTGCGGTCAGCTATGAAGAGTGCAGACGTGTCCCCGCTCCACCTAAAATCACAGGGCCAACCTCTGGAGGTAAGTATGGGGTGAGGGGAGTGTGGTGAGGTGGGGTGCACAGAGGGTGGGTGTGGGTTGGGGGAGGAGAGGTGCCACGTACAAAGGACCGTTTTCTTTACTTCAGGTACAAAAAAAAAAAGGACACTGCACCACGGGACAGATTTCTTTCTTTACAGTTGAAAAAAAACAAATGTTGGGCACACTGGGGTGGGCTCCCAGTGTGCCCCATGAGTTTCAGGGGGCCTGATGTTGACAACACTGGGGTGAGCTTCCAGTGTGCCACACAATGGAGGTGGGGTGGGGCCTGGGGGCAGGAACATGCTGACATGGCAGTTTACTTTAAGCAGCAGCACACTGGGTTAGGCTTCCAGTATGCCACACAATGTGGTGGGGTGGGCCAGACATGTAGACATGGGGGTTACACCCCCAATGTCAGCTTCCTTTGGGGACCGTGTGGCAGTGGCTTCCCTGCCATGTTTATTGAAATGTTTCACCAGAAAAGGCACGTCGGGAGGCTTGTCATCTGTGCTGCTGCATGATGAGCTTGTCTCTGGTTGCAGCAACACGTTTCTTACAAGTTGTGTCCACTTTACATAATTCTTGTGTCAGCGCTAGCATGCCAGTTTATTGGATAATGATGGATGCACCTAATAAAGCGTGCCCTGCATTTGTCAACACTGACACACCACTGAAATGTGCTACTAGCACAAGATGTTGCTTGCGTATATGCACAAGCCAATGTTAAAAGGAGAAGGGTGGTATCCTTGGCCTCACCCTCTAACACAGAGAGCCAGCATACTGTGACAACACAACACTATGGGGGACATCTGAAGAGTTGGCAACATTTGACTGGGGAAGCAGTTTGTGGGCTCTTCCAGCCAGTCCTAGCAGAAGATCCCATGCCACCACAAATAGTTCTTGACCAGCCCCTTGAGATGGCTGTCACTGCATTGCTGTGGGAAGTTGTCAACCTAAAACAAGGGATGAAATGGGTGGAGTGTACATTGAAGTCCATCATTGCCTGTTTCCTGCTTTCCCAAGGGCAGGAACTTAAATGCTGGGTCAATGAGTGTTCGTGGTGAGTGTTATGTTTCTAGCATGTGTAAGGTTGTGATGTTCTGAACTCCACCCTTCTCCTCTCTTTCTTTTAGACACATACTGTACCTACTCCTAAAGGGCAGTGGCGGCTCTACACCAGGGCCCGCCAGGGCACGTGCCCCGGTAAAAAAATGCTGTGCCCAGTTGAGTCTCCATATGCTGCAGAGCTTCCCCCATAGTAACAATATATCAGTGCCCTGGCTGCCATCTGTTGTGCCCCAGCTGTGCCCTGGTAACCATTTGTGGCTAGAGCCGCTACTGCTAAAGGGGTAATAGCTGGCAACCTACTACCTCACTATTCTCATGACTATTAGCTTCTGGTTCTATTGCTGTCAAAGATACAAACAATGTCTGATCACTCTGCACACCTCCACCTTTCCATCTAAACAGCCCTGACTACTTTCTTTCATCCCTTATATATCCTGCCCTAACTATTCTCTCTTTGTCTTTCCTGCATGATGCCACTTGAGCTCCTGATCTGCTCTCTCATTGGCTGCTGCCTTAGCAGATCTCCAGCTCATTTAGAACTTTGAACCACCACCCTTACTACAGTGCTCCACTAACCCCAATAAACTCTACACTCCTATAAAGGGCTAACCCAACTCTCCTGCCTCAGCAACTGTTCTCCCTATTCCAAGTAGTAAGACAACTCAATGCTGGCACCACCCAAGCTAGTAATCCTCTCCATCCTTGTCATCTGTCTTGGAGATAAAGTAAACAGGAAGACTGATGTACCTCAGTAGGATCCCCCCACCCTCTCAGGAACCCCAGTGCCAAGGATCTGCATTACTAGTGGAATGATGACTGAACCTTACCTGCTGCTAACTTTCAAACTACCATCCCAAATCTACAAACCCTGGGCACCATCCATAATCCGAATAGCTGCACTGCTACACTGCCGCACCTTAGTTAGTGCAACCTATAACAATACACTCTCTAATTTAAAGTATGCTGCCTCATCTTCTGTGTTCTGGACATGTTTCCTGGGAAAGGTAATCCTGGTACTCCTCCTACTATCTGGAGACATGCACCATAACCCAGGACCCCCCCACCCCCCAATGCAAGCATCTCCAAGAAACTCGCACAACTCAAGATTGTCTCCCTAAATACGGTAGCAGCCACAGATACTGCCAGCTATTTCCCTAAATTTCTGTGATATTTCCAGAAATATCTTGCTTTCTGCATTTCCACAGTAGGGGCAGCAGAGAGAAACTCTTCAGAAATTTTGTGAAATATCTGAAAATAGCTGGCAATGTCTGTGGTTGCTACTGTATAGAAAGTCTATTACTGAAGTTATCACAGTTCCAGACTTGGGTGGAGCTGCTCAAGCCTGACATAATCACACACACAGAGACCTGGCTCTTCCCAAAGATTAATGATGCAACAGTAGCCCTGGAAAGCTACACGATATTCCACCAGGGCCATCTGACCAAAGCGGGGGGAGGGTGGCTAAATGGCTTATCTCAAAAGTGACATTAAAGGACAAATACTTCCTGGCAGCATGCGATCCAAGGAGACATAAATCTTGGATATGAAGCTCACCATAGGCCAACAAAAAAAAGTCCTACTACTCTCAACTGTTTATATATCCCCTGGTAAACACACCACTGGCCTCAAGCAGTTTATAAACAATAATGAGCAGTCAAGACAAAACTGGGAACATCTCATTGTTTGGGACTTTAACATTAATTGGCAGTGCAAATTAACTTCAGCTGTAAAGGACCTGATATCAGGCCTATACCTCACTCAGATGGTCAGACAATCCTCCAGGCATAACTACTGGATGGGCACTGGAACCCTTATTGACTGGCTTCTCACCACTTGCCAGGAACATATCTCTGAAGTATCGGTCTTACCAGACTCCCTCAGTGACCATTCCTCAGTAATGTGCACCTGGATGAACAAGTTCACTTAATGCACCCCTCAAGTTTCAAGAAATCAATTGCTGAGAACTGGCCAGCTTGATGCCTTCAAACAATACTTGAGACTGGCAGACTGATCATACTTGACAGTGCAAAGGACGTGAACCAAGCACTGGATTACTTTCTTATGACCTTCACTAAGGCCTGCGACATCTTCATCTCATAGAAGACCAGAAAAGTAACAGGGTCCACCGACCCGTGGCTCTCTGGCTCCCTCCTAGAGCTCATGCATCACAGGAACAACCTGTGGCATAAGGCTAAGGCAACTGGTTCACAGGCTGACCTCACTGCCTAAAAGGCTGCCAGAAACAAATGTACAAAGGTCATTCGGTCAGCCAAAGCATCGTATTATAATAACCTATTAAGCAAGAATTGGGGTAATTGCAGGGAGTTCTGGAACTCAGTGAAATTGCTCACTGGGAAGACCTCCAGATCTCCAGCTGACCAAATCATAACTGTGGACAGTACACTCCAGGAACCCAGCAACATTGCAAATGCATTTAACCTTTTCTTCACCCACCTTAGCACTGTGTTACCTATTACCTCACCCAGGCCCTGCAATCCAGTCAGATATCAATTATGAATCCCCCTTCCTTCCAAACTTCAGCACCCCACCTTTCTATTTCAGGCAGATCACAAGGAATGAGACCATACAATATGTCAAACAGATCTTAGGGAAGACTAGGATAGGGAGTGACCTAGTTGACATGAAGCTGGTCACCTTCACTCTAAATGAGCTTGTCAGTCCACTCACAAAAGTATTTAATGCATCACTAAGAATGGATGTGTTCCCAGACAGGTGGAAGGCAGCACTTACCACCCCCACCTTTAAAGATGGAGATAGAACTAACCTGGCCCACTATAGGCCCACATCTATCCTCTCTTCACTTCCCAAAGCCTTGGAGTGAGTGGTCTCTGATCAACTGACAGAGTACCTGGAAAAGCACAACTATCTCTGCATACAGCAACATGGTTACTGCAAAAATCACTCCACCATTTCTGCCTTGGTTGATTATACCTCTCAGATCTGCAAAGCCATTGATGATGGCCTGGTAGAGGGGTCTGTCTTTATAGACCTCCTGAAGGCCGTCAACACCATAAACCATCAACTATTCCTGAACTGTCTACTATCCACAGGCCTATCCACTGACACTGTGGCATGGACTGACAGCTACCTCACACACAGGACACAGTGAATAAAAATAAGTGGCAAACTCTCTGAATCTAGGGAGGTTAACCTTGGTGTCCCCCAATGGTCAATTCTGGGGCCACTCCTATTCAGCCTCTTCATTAACTCTGTGCCCTCTGCTTGCCTGGCACACATCGTACTCTACGCTGATGATGTTGTTATCTCAATACATGGCAGTAATCAGACCACTATTACCTCAGAACTGCAAGCAAACTTCTGTCAGCTTGAATCAAGGTTCACACATAATAAAATAATGCTCAATTACAAGAAGACAAAAAGTATGCTCTTCACTGTTGATAAAGAGCCACAAAGGGGATATCATGGAGCAAGCCAGCACCTTTAAATACCTAGGTATTCACTTGGATGACACACTGACATTTTCCTCATGCATCGACCAGGTCGTCAAACTGGCAAGCATGAAAATGGGTGTTCTATACTGACACAGGCATTCCATGACTCTGGATGCCTTAAAACTCATTACTTGTTGTTTGATCCAGTCGACCATCGATTGTGGCCTAGTGATCTATGGGGCTGGCTCCAATACTGCCTTAAAAAGGGTCAAAACACTCCTTAATAAGACCTGCCATTTGGTACTGGGGCTGGCCATCTTACCCATACTTGCTCACTCTGCAATGAGATCAGATGGCTCCCCTCCACTTCAGGACACAATATGAGACTGCTGGGAAAAAAAAATCAATGTTAGGACTTATGCCAAACTCAGTCTCTAGGCTCTTTAAAAATGCACAACCTGCTGTCATCACAAGAAGTGTGACTTAGGGGTGTCTGCAGTGCCTTTCAAGTGCATGATGCTAGCTCAGTTATCCCCTTCCTTCCGGAAACCCAAATTGATCAATGATCTACCTATAGCCCTACTCGAGTACAATGAGCTCTGCCAGTTGAAAACTGGACATCGCTCTCACTTGGACCATGAAAATGCCTGCACCTGCTTTACCTAATGCTGACCCACATGCCTCTACATCACCCCACTCTTCTACCACTCTTGCCTGCCCTCCCCATCTGCACCCCATTGTTTTCCCTCCCCCCATCCCTGGTCCCTACTCCTCTCACCCCTTCTCCCTGACACCCCTGACTAAGCCTACCCTGGCAGCTTCCACTCCACTTCACAGTAGTCTATGTCCCCTCACCCCTACCTGCCTGTATGCTCTTTCCCCTGCTTGTCTCTCCTCCTCTCCACTACCCCACTCCTGACAGAGCCTACCATGACTGCTTATCTCAGTACCCCTCACTAGTGAACTTCCATAACACTCTGCACATTTCAAAACACTGTACCACACTCAAGAAGTGATGTCTCTGTCTGCACTTCCATGCTGTAAATATTTTCCCTATTTGTTGTTTCAGCATAACCTGTATGTATTGGGTTGGATATTCAGACTGTGCCAAAAAGATGCGCAATAGAGGGAGCAGGCACAAGTCTAGTGCACCATGATGCAACAGGCATGATATTCAAACCATGTGCAGGCCAAGGTGCACCTGCGCAATGTGGCTGAATATCACACCTGATGTGCCATAGCACAATGAGAGTTGCACAATGGAGCAGGGACAATATGTAATAGCACCCCTAGGGAAGCGCAAGGGCAAATACAGGAAGCAGCTGTGTAGCAGCCATGGATGCACCATGCTCCGAGAGGTATGCACCAAGACAGACCAATCTCCCTGCCCTCTGCCAGGGCAAGGCCCCCATGAGCTGCACAGCCAGACGTGAGCAGGATGGACCACTGGCCCATGAACCCCCGTGCTGATCCAACAGCAGACATGGGCCAGCAGTCCCCACCTACAGGTCAAGGTGCCCCTGCAAGGGCCAACAGAGACCAGAACACAAGGATGACCAGGACCCACCCATGCCACGGCACCACACCAATGCTGACCACCCCCCAGTACAGTGAGCCTGAGACACCCAGCCCAGAAGCATGACCAAACAGTGCATGGCACCAAAGGCAATTGACCACCACCGTGACAATGCACCCTGATGCCCCATGACACCAGGCACATGCACCACACCCCACCGAGACCACCCCCTGCATGTTGTGACACCATCCACTGCTGCCACCACAACCCACAAAGGCCCACCTACATGGCCTCCACAGAGGCACAGCAAGGTGGTAGACCTGGCAGCAGAACCTGAGGGACCCTGCATGTGGTAAGGCCCACCCTGGATGCCGCCACCAGCAGGAAGGCACTCCGAACACAGGACCTGTTCACAGTTCACCACCCATGCACACACCCCGATCCAGCACTGGCCTCACCACACAGCACAGCACCCTACTGTGGCACATGGAGGCATGCGTCACACAGAAGGCAACACAAAGCACACACAATGACCCCCCCAACACAGTCCCAAGGGTACCCCGGCAAACAGCCACACATAGTGGTGCAACAGATGCTGCCATCGCGAGGCCCATGGTGCCATGTACCTGTGGCCTGCACACCACCATGGTGCCGGTAAGCCTGCCATGTGGTGTTCGCACCATGAACCAGACCACTGCCCACATGCAGCAGGATCCCATGTGACAAACAACAGACCACAGGCACCGCCTCAGTCACCAAAGACTGCATGGAGGGGGCCTACAACGGCACCACCCACAGTGGCAACAGGGGCAGACATGCAATAGACCAGGGGTCAAGACACCAGCTGCCAGGGCACCGTGTCTGGAAGGTGGCGGGTATGGACTGCACCCGTTGTCACATCAGCATCCAAGCATGCGGTGGTGGGGTTGGCATGACCATGCGTACCACAGACACACAAGGGGCACAGCCACACAGGCACGGCACACACCACCAGGGGTGGCTGGGATATAGCACACACACCACACCCGGCTGCACACAGGCAAACAGTGTACAGGTCACACCACACATTCCCTGGACAGAGCCCATGGCCACCACCCACACCTGTGGAGGTTCCCCACCTGATACACCCACTGCCTGGCCAGCACCACCCCACAGTAGCCATGCACACCACTGCAGCAAAGCTCCATGCGCCCGCTGTAAATCGGAGACCAACACAATCATAGTTGTAAAAGCATATATTTAGAATGAACACAACAGTAATAGAAACTATATACATATATATACACAATGGGGGAAGGGATGGGAAAGGCCACAACATAGGGGGGAAGGGCAGGGGACATTGTGAAAGGCAAAGGTAGGGGACACGGGGGTGTGGGGTACAGTCCAGGGAGGGAATGTTCATGGGCATTTGCTGCCGGCCCTACTGGTGAAACCGGTCTTCCCTGTCTGACCTGTGGTTCCTTCTGTGCCGCTGATGGTCACCCCAGTCCATGTTCTGCAGCAGCTCCAGCGTTGCCCGGGTGACCAGCAGGATCTCCTATAGAGACTGCTCCATGGCCGACCAGCATGGTCCACCTAGGACAAGGAGGCAGAATCAGTATGAGTGACTGGCCAGACCAATGCAGCCCACCCAACTTGCACGGCATACATCAGTGGCCTGCACCCCTGGGATGGCAAGCGACCACCCACAGTGGGTGCACCCACACGATCCGCCTACCCAGTCACCCGCAGCTATGCAAACTGCTGCACACCACCACCACTACCCATACACTGCACAGCACCATCGTGGCCGTCTGGTGTCATGGAAATGCAGTGGGATGGCAGTGGCATGGCCAGGTGCCGAGTGCACCCACAGCCCAACTGCAACCCCCACCCACATGTGCAGACCCACAGGATGGTGCGGACTGCACCGTGGGATGTGCACAGCTGTAGGGGCCATGTTCAGGGGGCCGTGCCTCACCACCACCCCTGCAACCCACCATGCACCGGTGTAAAGGGAATCAAGCCACTCATCTGTGTCCCAGTCAGCAGGGTGCTGCTGACCCCTGGCACCAGCACTGTGCCCTGCCTGCATGGCCACACCTCCAGCGTCGACCTGCCCTCTTCACTTCTGGGCCATCCGGGCCCTATGGCAGTCCTCCAGGCCTATTGGGGAAACATGGAGAGAGTCTCATCAGTACATGTCTGACCCATAGTCCCCCCCTCAACAGTGTGTGTGTTCGCACAGCCTGTCTGTGCCGGGTGGTGCAGGGTGTACTCTATGCACGCAGACAGCCAGAAACACAGGCCCTGGTCCCCCCCGAGCAGCATGGCCTGCTGAACACTGTGCTACCAGGACAGACGGATTTGACTAGCGATGGTGAAGGACCACCTACCTGGCCATGGCAAGGCTCCCCGCTGGGCACACATCTGCAGTCACCCCAGGCAGTCAGGGTCATACCACTGGAGGTCCCCATAGTGGTGGCAACACTGTTCCACAGTCCTACAGCTCCTTGTAGCCTCCTCCAGTCCCTCTGCCACCTCCTGCCACACCTCTGTGCATGGCCTCAGTAGGGGAACCAGCCCAAATAGGGCAACTGCATGGGGCTCCACAAGAGCCACCAGGTTTGCCAGCTCTACCATGATCCATACTGGTGCTCTGGTGTGTGTCATCATGCAATAACTGCTGAGCTCAAAATGGTGCCCAGTAGCACACATGCCCCACGTGCAGAGGCAACGTGGTACTGCACTGCCAGTCGCAATCATGCTGGCATTGGACTGCACAATAGGGGGTAGCCATGCAGCCACATGGTGCCTAGAGGGCAAAGGGCAGCCACAGGGTCAAGGGTCTGTCCACGCACGGAGCACCACAGCATGGTTGGGAGGCCCCTGCAGGGAGCAAGTTAGGGTGCATGTGTGTGATGCCATGCAGTGGCCTACCGCGCAGAGACACCATGGCACCCACGATGTACCATGACACGTGTGCTCCATTGGACATATCGTACATGAGCACCACAGGTACAGTAGTGGCAGTGCTCTGTACTGCCTCCTATGCACAGTGCGGCTGCTGCACCGCTAGCTTAGGTGGAAGAACCGTTGGCATGCGTAGTGTGGTGCCGACTGTGCACATCACAGTGGTGCGCCACAGCCTGAGCATGCACAGCACCATTGCACAAGGTGCAACAGCATGATATTCAGCCAGGTTATACTAATCAGCTCATGAGCCATTCCACGGTGCATCCATTGCATTAGCATCCCATTACAGTTGTGCATGCCCTCATTTGCATGCGATGCACTATAAATACGACCAGGAAATGCACAGGCCATGCATTGGTATTGCAGCCTTTGGAGGTAAGTGCCATGCTGTGGAGACATGGGGACAGTGGTCTGGGAGGGCTGTATGGGACTGCACAGTTCATGGTAACACCTGTCCTTCTCCCCAGGCACAATCATGAACGAACATGAGGATGATGAGGAGCAGGGGAGGGTGTGGAAGATGAGGCCTAACTTCACCAGGGCTGAATCAGATGCCCTGTTCGAGACCTACCTCGACAGGGAACCACTGCTCAGTGGACAGAGGGTCACATCACAGGACCGTGCGGTGGCGTGGGGCAAGGTGACACATGCCTTCAACCAGCAGAGCAGCCACCAGCGGTCCATGCAGGAGTGCAAGAAGAAGGTTGGCACAGACAGGAGGTGGATCAAGGATAAAGTGGCTGCCATCAGGGCAGCCTGTGCTGCCACTGGTAGGGGCCAGCAGGACGTGCCCCACCTGACACCACTAGAGGAGCAGGTGGCCTGCAGCATGCGGCATAGTGCCATTAAGGGTGTTCCCAGTGGAGGCTTCCAGATGGGCGGCAGCCCATCACTACATGGTAGGACCGGTGCTGGCAGTGTGTGGGTGGTGTGGGGGTGGGGTCCAGAGCCAGGCAGAACCACTAATGGTACTGTGTTCCTTTACAGCTCCTGAGCATCTGCATTGGGCAGTGGTGGTGGGTATGTCCACCGAGGGGGCAGCCCTGGAACCAGTGGAGCACCCATCCACCTCCACATATGTCCAAGGAACCAACCACCTGTAGCCCTGCACAGCTGTCCGGACTGATGCCTGTGGTGTGAGTGCAGATGTGGTCCTGGCAATGTTCCAGCGTGATGCCTATCATGGTGTCTTGTGTGCTGGGACACAGATCAGGGCTAGCTCCAGCACCGATGATGACGTGACGCACGTCCTGGGCAGTGATGTTAGTGGGACACAGGGGGATCCCATGGATGGCATCCACCCAGGCAGTAGTATGGGCAGTGCTGGCATGGTTGTCTGCCCACCAGCCCTTGTCCAGGCTGTGGCTGTGGGATCCAGTGGGGCAGCACTGGTGTGTGGCCACAGTAGTGGGGCTGTTGTCACCGCTGCAGCCACACCAGCATGCCTGGCGATCAGCAGTCGGAGGGGCAGTGGCGGCAGCTGAACAGTGTCGACGTGAGGATGGGGATGGGGGGCAGCAGCAGTGCACCGTGTGAGGACGTACCCCAGGAAGGCACTGCTGTGTGGCTCCCACCCTCGAGTGGTGCTGTGCCGCAGGGCCAGGAACAACATGGTGGCCGGCATGCTGGCCATGTGGACAGCCCCTTGGATGACCACAGCCATCTACTGCAGGCCTCAGTGGATCAGCAGGTGCACCTCATGGATGCAGTGGATACACTCTGTACGGAGCTGCACCAGGCAGAGGTGAGGCACAGCAGGGACCATGCTCTGCTTCTGGCAGAGTTGGTCCAACAGCAGGCAGATGTGATCACAGCCATCGACAGGCAGACCACTGCATTGGCGACTGCCATGGCTACACTGGCCAACAGGCTGTGTGGCCATCCACCACACACCCCGTTGGGTGCATTGTACAGCCCCCGTTCCCGGCATCGGGCGACCCTGCCATGTCAATGCCGGGTTCAGCTGTGGGCATACCAAGCACATCTGGGGCGGGCATGTTCAGTGGCCTGCAGACACCTGCATGGACACAGTCACATTCACACCTGGGTGCCCTTCAGTGCCACCCCATGAGGCCACTAGTCAGTCTGGTATGGCTGGCAGGTCTCGGCAGGGCTGCCCATGCATCCGTGGTGGCCGTGCTACTGTGCTGCATGACTGACCTTTCCCCATCCACTGCCACTCTCTGCCACTGCCTAGTGTGCACTGCAGTGCTCTGTGTGCATTGCATGGGTGTGGTGTCCTGTCCTGCACTCACACAGTCCCTGTGCACACTCTCCCAGCTGCTGGCCACTGTGGCATGTGCATGATGATGCCAGCGTAACACTATCCACCACTGTGCAATGGTGCTCAGCATCTGAGGCATGCACAGTGCCAGCCACTGTCTGTGGTTATGTTGGGTCCTGTGTGGGTGTGGGGGGAGCCTTTAGGGGCGGGCGTGCCTGTGGCCCTGTGGGCATGGGTAGTGGTGTGTGTGCCTGTGTGTGCATGCTGCGTGCAGCCCTGCTGTTCCCTGCCTTTGTATGCAGTCACCCACCCATTCCCATGCCCCTGCTGCCGACCTTCCCTGGTGTCCACCCCTGCCCATCTGTGGGCTGTGCCCTTGCACTTGGTGCATGCATGTGGTCCTGTTGACCTACCTGTGTGGTCCAAAGTGCTCCTCTGCAATGGTGTCCCAGTGCTGCTGGGCCATCCGGACCAGCTGGGGATCCCATCGCCCAGGGGGTGACTGCCCAACACCAGCTGGACCGGCGTCCTCATCATCCCCACTGCTGTCCCCCTCCTCGACCTCAATGGCTATCCCACAGTTGGTGGCCATGTTGTGCAGGATATAGCTGGCCAGGAATAACCCACAGGCCTTTGAGGGGCTGTACTGTAGGGCACAGCCTGACATGTGCAGGCAACAGAACCATACCTTCAGCAGCCCAAACACCCGCTCGATGACAGTCGGTGTTGAGGCGTGTGTCTCATTGTACTGTTGCTGCACTGGGATCGAGGAGTGCCGGTATGGTGTGAGCAGCCAGGGCCATAGTGGGTACCCACTGTTACCTATGTGAAGAGAGGTATTGTTAGCATGGTGGTCAGTGACACTGTGCCACTGGCCTTCTTATCCATTCCCCATGGCACCCCTGCCCATACCCCACCTCACCATCTGCACCCATCGTCCACTGTGCAATGCATACTCACCTACCAGGTGGCCAGTGGGGATATCCATACTCTTGAATCTATGGCACAGTGTGGACTGGTGCCAGATGAAGGCATTAAATGCTCCCCCAGTGTGGATGGCACAGGCATTGATTATGCGCCCCTGGTATCGCACACCGCCTGGCAGTTGACACTCGGGTAACCCTTGCGGTTGATGTATGCTGCCCCCTCTGGGCCAGGTGGTGTGCGGATGCCAACATGAGTGCAGTCTATGGTCCTGACCATG
This sequence comes from Neoceratodus forsteri, assembly GCA_016271365.2. Classification (NCBI taxonomy): domain Eukaryota; kingdom Metazoa; phylum Chordata; order Ceratodontiformes; family Ceratodontidae; genus Neoceratodus; species Neoceratodus forsteri. The sequence goes on along the minus strand of CM057457.1, from coordinate 98,336,395 downwards.
CCAGGCAACTGTGCTACCCTGTGGAACTCCTGCATGTTTGCTGTGCGCTCTGCCTGTGTCATGGGGAAATGGATGAACTCCGCAGCATGTGACAGCAGTGCACTGAGGAATTGTGTGAGTAGACATGATGTGGCTGACTGGGTTATGCCTGTCATGTCCCCTGTTGGTCTCTGGAAGGTGCGCATGGTGAGCAGACACATGACAGCTGTGATCTTGGTCTCCACGGACAGCGCATGGCTCCGTCATGTGTGTGCCTGCATCTCCTCACTGCACAGCTCACAGAGCTGCCTCAGAATTGCCTGGTTCAGGCAGTACCAGCCCACTATCTTAATGTCACTGTACAGCTCGAAGCTGACACAGGCACGGTACAGCCTGTTCTGGGCATACCGCTGCCGGGCCCTTCCATGGCCACGCCTCCGTGCTGCCTGCCTTCTCACACCCGTCATTACTGCCTCCATCTAGAAGGTGATACTGGCCATATCCCTGGTTGGTGTTCACCCCCTAGGCAGCTGTCTACCTGGTCCCTCCCAGGCTGTGTGCTGCTGGTACTGTCTCTGCACCCCTGGCTGTTCCCCACTGTGTGCTCTGCCTCTGACTTACTGCCCTCCTTCCTCTGTGGCATACTCAGGTCCTCTCACATGCACACACACACACACACACACACCCACTATCACTCACTCGCACACACACCTCCAGTGGCCCCCCATCCACCTCCTGGCCACACCTACCCCCGCTTCTTGGTTTGCCTCCCTGCCACTCTGTCTTCATGCTCCCCCGCTGTGGCTCCTCTGTAGCATGCTCATCCTCCCCTCACTTGCTCCCTTTTATATTGGCTCATGTCTGCTTTTGCGCAACTTCAACTTGCTCCGCTGTTGCACACGTCGGCTACTCTTGAATATCGCACTGCGCACATTATTCCTGGTTACACCCCCTGCACTTGCACATGCATTCATTTCTGTTGCGCTGCGGCACATTGGGTTTTGTCCTGCACAGCCGCTCCCACTGAATATCGTGCTTTGGCGCGTCTCCGCACTTGCGCCGGCGCATCTCTATTGTGCATGGCACAACTGCTCTGAATATCCCACCCACTGTGTAACCCTTGCAAAGCAACATCATGTTATGTTATGCTGTGTCTTGTATTGTAAGGACTGACTTAGAACCTTTGTACATGAGCCTTCAGCTGAAAGGTATTAAATCTGAAACTGAAATAAATAAAATGTTTTTTTTCCAATATCACTCAGAGGTGGTGGAAGGATCTGAAAAGTGATAGGGCCAAGGGTGTCAGGGGTGATTTCCTCCCCCTCAAGTCGAATGGGCACAGCCAAACCTTTACTTTTTCTCTTTCAGATTTGTAATATATGCAGTAACTCTCCCTCACCAACAGACAGTATCTTCCCATGACTACTGCCTTGGTTCCCCCTCCCCAAGATGGCATGGCTGTTCGTTTTTATTTTTAAAGTTTGAACTCTGTGCCTTAACTCAGTAGGCCATGACCCCAGTACACCACCATCACCATGGCTCAGGCTTTCACTTTACAAATTTATGCTGACCACCCACCATGACAGCCACATTTGCAACATGGATAGGGTTGCCACCTATCCAGTTTTTGACCGGATAATCTGGTTTTTAGGGTCCTTATCCAGTCATCTGGTTTGATTACATGCAGTCGGTTTTTGGGCCATTTTGAGTACTCATATACTTTTAAAACTAATGTATCAAATCATTCACTGTTGTGGCTGTATTGCATGTCCAGGTTACAAAAAAGTTCTGATGTCACAGTCATTCAGACCTGCCTTTGTTTGTAAAACCCAGTCTGTCTGGGAGGTGTAAAGTATGGCCATTAAGATCATTAGCAGTAAATTAACCTAATCTTTTCCACTCTGAATTTTAAGTATGGTCTTTTACTGCTATGACAAGAAACAGCTTTTATACCTTTATATGCTCTCGTGTTTCTTTTTGTTTGTCCTATATACTGGTATGTTTTAGACCCATTTTTGTTAAATTAATAATCTAACTTGTATTGCCTTTATCACCACATTTGTTCTAATTTTTTGTATTACCTGAACATTCCATGATATTAGCTACACTTTTACAGGTCATTCAGATAAACAGCATGGAGTGGTGCATCTGAAATTGTGGAATGTCTTAGAAATATGAAATGAAACAGCAGTAGCTGCTGAGGCAAAGGGGAACACTGCAGTATTAAGGGTACCACACACATCAATAATTAAGTTATCAAACATTGGTCAAAGCATCAGAATACATAACTGACATGAAAGGAAAATGGGAGAGTGTTTAACAGAGGGCTGAGCAATAAGCTGTGGATGAGCTTGGCACATCCAGCAGACCTCAGTTTGATTCCTACAGCCTCCACTTACATACTGTGTGACCCTGAGCAAGTCACTTAACCTTCCTGTGCTTCTGGGTCACGCCTGTAAAATGGGCCATGTGGCCTATGGCAGTTAACCTGGTTACCAAAGAATAAAAATAAATAATTGAATAAATAAATCAAATAAATAATGGTATAAAAATGATTTCCATCACTAGTAATGCCTATTCCAACATTACAAATGGCTTTGGAGGAGGAGCGATATACTCGTCAGTCATAAAAAAGGGTGGAGCCAGAGGCGGAGTTTGGGGTGTGGTTTAGCATCCAGTTTTTACCTAATCCAAAGGTGGTGACCCTAAACATGGATGTGGATTATTGGTTGTTTGCCTTAAGAAACAACATAATGTCTGTTCCACCCAAAGCCCCCAAATCAGGAATCAGTAGCAGTAGTAGCACCACCAGGTCCTGTGTTGTTCCTTTGTCAATAACTATTACTATCTTGTCACCTGATGAAAAAGTGGAATTGTTTGGGGGTAGGGTGGGATATATGAACGATATAATTTTATAAAAGCATGTTGGTAGCACCAGCACCAAAAATGTATATAGTGGAGGAGGAAGCCAGACAGGAAGATATGGAAGTGAAACTGTCAGAGCAGAGAGATCATGAGAATGAGATGGTGGAGGAAAGAGAAGAAGAAGCACATGAGGAGGAGGTGGCAATGGGAAGGGGAAAGTGGAAAAATTAGGCAAGACTAAGATGGAGGATCATGGAAAAGGGGAAGAAGAAGAAGAAGTCATTGAGGAAGAAATGCAGAAGAGGAGGAAGCAGAAGCGGAGAGAAGGCGCAGGATGCATTGGCAGTTGAAATATGCTGTCATTCACACCAAGATCTGATGATGACTGTGATACCAGTGTGAAGAGGTAATCACAGGAAGAGATGGGCAAATTAAACAAACTCTGGCCAAAGACTATAGGGCTATAGCCAATGAATGCGGGGTAGAAAATACTGAAGATTTGTTTTTAATATTTTTACACCAAATTTGCAACACAGCTTTGTTAAGATGCCTGCCTCATGAAGAAAGGCAGATAAAATGTTTAACTCCTGGCGTAAATGTGATTTTGTGCAGGGAATACAAAATCAACTTTCAGGATGCAAAAACACATTTTGGACTGGAACTGAAAAGTGACAGCCATCACATTCATGAGGTACTTTAAAGAAATGGCTCTGTTGTAAATCTGGGGTAAACATATTGAAAATTACCTAAGTTATGAGCCTGGATTTGCAAAATTCAATTTAGGTTCATAACTTGAGTGTTTTGTTTAATATTTTTACACTCACCTTTTGGGATGTAAAAAAAAAATATTTTGGCCAGGATTTGAAACTGCTAGCTGTCCCACTCATGAAGTGCTGTAAAGATATGGCTATGTTGTGAATTTGGGGGAAAAGTTTTCCTCTGTGAATGGCCTTGAGTCCATTTCCCTGACCTCCCTTCCCCTGCTTTTCAACTCTGGTCCTTCTCCTTCCTCCACCGTGAAGACTGATGTGAAGTAGTCATTCAGAACATTAGCTTTTTCTGTATCACCTTCTACCAGTGCCCCCCTTCCCCCTTGAGCCTTATTATCTCCATCTTCCCCTTCCTTCTGTCTCCACATATCTGAAAAACTTTTTAACCCCCCTCTTCACCTCCTTTGCTATATTCTCAGTATCTGCCTTCGCCCTTCTGATTATTTTCCCTGTTTCTATCATTTATTTCTTATATACCACCTTATCTGATACCCTCTGAGATGCTTTATATGCCCTGAACATCCTCTTTTACTCCCTAACAGTTTCCCTCACTTCTTTTATGAACCAAAGTGGTTTCCTTCCTTTCTTATTTTTGCTCACTAACCTAACACATAGTTCTGTCACCTTCAATATTCCTCCTTTAATTTCCCCACACAGCTCCTCAATGTCATCCAAGTTTTCATTCCCTTCTAGCTTCTTCTGTACAATTTCTATCATACTCCTAAAATTTGTCCTCCTAAAATCTAGCACCTTAGTGGTGGAAATGCTTTTAACCGGCCCCTTTTTAATTCTAAAACTTACCATCCTATGGTCGCTGTCACCCAAATTTTCCCCTACCTCCACCTGCTTGACACCATCCCCATTTGTCATAACCAGATCTAGTATGGCTCTTCCCTTAGTAAATTCTGTAACTAGCTGATGAATTAACAATTTCTGCATGACTTCCAATAGCTCCCTAATCCTTTCTGTGGATACTGCCAGGGTTTCCCAATCCACATCTGATAGATTCAGATCGCCGCCACCACGATTTCCCCTTTCCTGGACATTTCCTGTATTTCCCTAATGATCTCTCTATCCACTTCTTCCCCTTGATTTGGTGGTCTGTAGACCACTCCTACCCTCACTGCCTCCCCCCTCCGTTCTGCTTAAAGTGATTCATAGGGTCTCTGCTGATTCATCCCTATCCCCACTTATCATCACCTGAATCCCCTCCTTTACATACAGGGCAACCCCTTCCCCCTTCTTCCTGTCCTGTCCCTCCTGTAGAGTCCATATCCTGGTATTTCCACTTCCCAAATGTGGTTATCAGTCCACCAGGTCTCCGTGACTGCAGTTAGGTCCAGATCATCTGCCGCCACCACCGCCTGAAGGTCCACCATCTTATTTCCAAGACTCCCGGCATTTATTAGCAACCCTTTCCACTAGACCTGTCTTTCTCCTTCCTCCCAGCGTCTCCTACCCCCAGCTGTGGGGGGTGTGAGTTACATAAGTACCACCAGCCATTTTCCCTGGACCACCCCTAGCTGCTATAAAAAAATTGGATGAACTTGAGGAACATCAGCATAGCATGGCAAACAAAATTAAAATGATTATAAGGGGACCTGCCTCTGTACCATCTAATAAAATAAATAACTGTGGATTTCTGACTGAATTAAATAGCAATGTCACACAATCAATTAGTGCCTATAAAAACACTAGTGAGCAGCCAACTGTAAACATAAACCTGCTCTCAGGAAATACACAGGTGATAGACAGCCTAAATGATGAAATTGGTTTAGAATTCAATTCCTCTAACTAGAGAGTAGATAATACCAGAACTGATAAAAGGAAATACTGGTGATGAAAGTGAATTGCCTGAACATGACTCAGAGAATTGGGCAGTAGTAAATTATGGGCAACATCTAAACTTAGGCACAGGGAATTCAGAAATAGATATCAACCATTAACTGCATTAAATGATAATGAAACAGAGGTTATAATTGACCAGTTCACATAGCCAAGCTCTGCTATATTGCATCTAGTCCTAATATCTTGGAATCTCCACAATGCCCAACAGAACCTAATCAGAATTCTGAGAATGGTATTATTACTGAAGTGTTAATTGACTCATCCACAGAGCCAAGTTCTGTTTTCAACATTGCAACATCATCTACAACATTGTCTGGCTCTTACCTTCTTGAACCCATACTAGGCCCAGTTGTGCCTAGTCAGAATTCTGGGTATGAAATATCTACTATAGGTACTGAATGCACCTTGTCTCAACCAAGGCAATATTATGTGTTAGACAATTCCATTGTAAAATACATTGATGAAATTATCTGCTGACATGATAAACACATCACCTGCAGTTCCTTCAGAGGAGTATGAATTAAAGTCATTCATAATATAACTAAAAACATCTTAAGGAATGCTGGACATAAACCACTGGTCATATAGAGGTTTGCCAGCATCAGATGGCAGGCCCTGTTGTTCCCTGGGCCATAGCCAATGAGGGTGTCCCGATGGCAGCTGTGGGGATAGTGGGAAGGGGATGGAGAGTCAGGTGTCCACATAAGCGAGGTCACCAGGATGGGGGTGGAGTCAAATGGGAGGAACAGTATTGGTTAAAATATGTGCTAAGATGGAGGGACTAGAGGCCAGTGACCTCACAAGCGAGGTCACAAAATAGGCAGGGCTTAGAAAAGCAAAAAGGAGATAATTATTGGACCAAAATTGGACTAAAGTGGTGGGGTTAAGTGAGTTTAAAACCAGATGCAAAGGGTCTCAGACCTCAAAATAAAATCTGTTAATAAATGGTTAAGAAAATGGACCTTGAGCAAAGGTTATTCCTGCGTCACACATTGGGAATCATTTTACGATAAGCAGGCATTATTCAGTTTGGATGGGTTACACCTAAACAAATATGGAGCAACTAAACTGGAGAAGTCTTTTGATTAAATAATATCAAAGATGTAAAATAATTACTAGGGGGAATAGGGGAATTCCTACAATGCTCCCACCAAAACAGTTTTCGGACTGTAGATTATTAAACGACAATGGTAGGAGTTTAAACTCAACAAACTCATGGTGTTGGAAATATTCTTAAGGGAGAAGCATATTGATATTTCTTGTGTTACAGAAACATGGTGGGATGAGGCAAGTAAATGTGTAATAAAATCCCAGGATACCAGCTTTACTTTAAAAATAGAGAAAATAGGAAAGGTGGTGGTGTTTGCTGCTACATACAGTATCTGATAATATAAAATGTAGCGAGGTCACCTTTAGAGACAAACATGATGTAAAAACTGAAACTCTATGGGTAACCACACATTTTTCGAATTCCCCTAAGATTACCTTAGGTACTTGCTATAGACCTCCTAATAGTGACATAAAATGTACTGTAATAATGCTATATTACATGAAACTGAACTTGCATCCCATACAGGGGATATAGTTGTCGTAGGCAATTTCAATACCCTGGGAATTAATCGGAAGACACTAAAAGGTCAAAATGAATTTGAAAGGAACTTCACTGATACTTTATTTGCATGTGGATGTGAGCAGCTTATTTTTGAACCCACCAGAAAAGTGCATATTTTAGATTTAATAATTACTAATACTCAGGGTAGGGTTCATAGTCCCAAAGTTTTGCCTCACTTAGGTAGTAGTGATCATTGTATGATTGAGTGCACTACCTCCACACATACAATTAATATTAAAAATATCTCGAAAATTTATGATTATAAAAATGCCAATTGGGATAAGTCAAATCATGTTTTAGGAGTTTTAGACTGGAATGATATATTCAAAAATCTTAACATGAAACAGATGTGAAATAGATTTCAGCAGACAATGAATGATGCTATTACAAAGTTTGTACCCATACATCAAAAAAAAACTAATAAAAAGGGTACAATACCCACATGGTTTACTAAGTCAATTAAAAGGCAAATAGATAAGAAAACTAAAGCATTTTATAGATTTAAAAATAATCCATCCACTACACATAAACTTACCTATGAAAAAGAACAATCAAAACTCAAGAAGTTAATCAAAAAAGAGAAATTAAAATTTGAATTTAAGTCATCCCACACCAAGAACAGTAAAGGATTTTATGCTTATTTAAATGACAATAAACATAATACAAATTAAATAGCATCTCTTATGATTAATGGTGTACTTATTAGAAATGAACAACAATTTAATATTTATTTTGGTTCAATATTCAATAATCATTTACTACAGCACCTACTGTTTATTTTTACATAAGTCAAGCTATTGAATTTACAGAAGCTGAAGTTCTTAGTGAACTACAGAATCTCAAATCCACAATTCTACAGGTCCTAATTACATTCCATCCCAATTCCTGAAAGAATTAGCTAATGTCTTGTCTTATCCCCTAACCGTACTTATAAACAGGTCCTTAAACACTGGCCTGGTGCAACTCACTTGGAAAAAAGACCTGTGTGACTCCTATACATGAAAAAGGAATTAAAACCAATATGGTTAATTATAGACTGATAAGTCTAACATTTGTGTGCTGTAAATTGAAGGGGAGGCTAATCAAAAGGGAATTAGATAAGGACATCAAAAACCTAGGTCCGGATGATCATACTCAACATGGCTTTCAAAAAGGGTTGTCCTGTTCAACTAACCTTGTTACATTCTACAACTTTGTTAGTGATAATATTGACAAAGGGAAACCAGTAGTTGAAGTACTCCTTCTCGATACTGGTAAGGCATTTGACACTGTTCCCCATGATTTATTAATAAATAAATTATTAAATATGGGTATTAACGGGGGGCATGGTTTAGCCATCAATGTGATGGCTGCTTAAACCTCAGAGTTCTCTCCAAGCTGGGCAATATCTAAGCTCTGGCACCATAGTCCCAGGACACCCAGGCCCTCTGTTGCTTGTACATGTCCAGGTAACCTTCCCTCTACCAGTCAGCTTCTGTATATATTGGATTCTGCAATAATTTGCTTCTTTTAGTGGTGCCAGTATCTGTGAAGCACCCTGAGGGACTAGGCTGCATAGGACTTACCACTGCCATGGCCTGCCACAGGCAGTAAACTACAGCTGGGAGTATCAGGACTTGTTTCAGCTACAGCCAATTTTGGTGGACCCTGATCAGCACTCTCTGTTCTTAGCAGCCTTGCTAACCTGTGCACAGTGGTACTATGGCCAGCCAAGGATCCCTAAATCAGGTGCTCCACGGCACTCAGTCCCCCACCCAGCCTACTTCCATCGGTGACTCACTTCAGTACATCATGAGGATGTTGGAAACTGTGCTAACTCATGTGGAGGACATTAATCTTACCCTTTCAGGAACAGCTGCTGATGTAAGACAGCTCCAGGATCATATGAATGGCATTAAGCAGCATGTGGATGTTTGCGATCAACAGCAATTTAAACTTTATCATCATCTACAATTACATGAAAAAGGCTGGCAGCCCTGTGGCACAGGATAGAGGACCAAGAGAATCAAGCCAGATGTAACAATCTAAGAATTATTGGGGTATCCTAAGGTGCAGAAGGGCAATCCATGGAACATTTTTTGAATGACAACATCCCTATTATGTTGGGAGACAGGTGGAGAGGCCCCATGGATGTAGAAAGAGCACACAGGGTGGCAGGTCGGAAAGACAGGAATGCATTAACACCGAGACCAATAATTGCCCATTTCCTATGCTATACCACCAAAGAAAGGATTTTGAGAGCTGCTAGAGACCTTGGGGAAGTCCGCTGGCAAGGGACCACAGTCTCCTTTTACCTAGACTTTGCGCAAGAAACAGCATCCAGAAGGAAATCTTATGGCCGCTTGAAAAAATTGCTATACCCACACAACTTTCAGTTTAAACTTCGGGGACTTACCAACTTGCTTGTCTCGAAAGAGGGCAGAGAGCTCCTAGCAGATCATCTGACTGACACTGAGAGGTGGATGAGCAAATTTTGGCCTGAGCTCCCCATACCGATTACAACTCCCAGAAGGCTCTGGGATTCTAGTAAGGATGCAGTTTCTAAAGGGAACTGAAATGCAGGGAGCAGGGTTCTGGAGGACAGTTCTTTGGCCAGATGTGTAGCACTTCTGAGTAGTCCCCCTATATTGCCCGCCTCTGCAGAATGCAGTTCCTTGAATAATGCCTCTGCTCCACAGCCCTCATTCATAGCAAGCACCTCATTGCATCCACATCCCTATGTGCCAACCCACCGACAAAGGCAGCGTGTAAGAAGTGGCACCCAGTCTGTGCAAGATCCTCATATGGCTGCCCCACCTGCTAGTTTCCAGAGAAGAGAGAGAGCATTTTCCTCCTCACACACAGACCGCCTCTCCTGAGCCCTTGGACATGGATACCACTGCAGTTGCTGAGTGGGCAGACCTACCTGATTCCTCACTGTTGGAAGCAGTGGATGCCCTGACCCCTGTGAGACCAGGTCTCATCTTCTATGCAGCTGCTGTGGTCGCTGAGGCTCCGAAACCAGCAGCATCTCCCCCGATGAGCATGGGGCAGGCCGAAGGACAGTCTGGTTGACCCTTCTGTTATGTTTTTGCACAGTTGCTTATCCATTTACCTTTATAGCTGTGTTACTCCTGTTTAACATGTACCTAAACCCCGATACTTTAATATGGTGACAGTCTATTTTGGTGCTGAAGCATGGGTTCCTACCATATAATCCCCTCAGCTCCTTCAGGCAATGCTGCTCCCCTGCCAGTTTTGAGTGTGTCTAATAGGGTAGCAGTTCCTTGTAAAGGTTCTGTTGATGGTGTACATGCCTATGGGGGCATATTGCAGATTTAGCTTACAGCCCCCCCTTCCTTTTTTGCACTATCCTGATTCAAGTGGTGGGCCTATAACATTTCTGATATGATGGGTTACCCCCTCTTCCCCCTCCCTTCTCATCTCCACCTCTTTTCACTCCTTCCCTTCCTCTTACTACCTGTTTTTTCACCTCCTTCCTCGCCCTCCTCCCCAAGATCCCGGTGCTCGACCTTGTATATATTCCCAGATCAGGGGAGTCAAACCATGTTGGTTGCGAATACCTCCCCTGTGATAGGCTTTGAGAGCCAGCATAGCTGAGGGTAACTGCCTACTGTTTCCTTCTTTTGCTTTAAGCTCCGAACCCTATAGCACGTTTGCGTTTTACTTAGCTATCATATTGTTGTAGTGTGCAGTGTTAGATGTTCTTTTTGACTGGGGCAGTATTTTTTTCTTGCCCTCTGATTAGCTCAATATTACTGTGTTTACTCATCTGATTCTAGATTGCTAATATTTCTTTGTATCCTTCCTTCTGCAGTTTGCCTGTATAGTGTGCGTATGCCTCCTTCAATTTTCGGAGCCTTCCCTCTTTCTAATCTAGCACTACAGGTTTGTGGTTGGGGTAACTAGGGACTTGCATGTGCTGCAGGGATATTGCCTCCTAGCCTGGTCCTGCCTCCCCTTCTGGTCTGAGTAAGTACTGTTTTCGTTTCACTCTCCTTTCTGGGAGTAGGTGATCATGGTAGTTTCCAATATCTCAGGGCGGCGCTGGTGTCTTGGAACGTTAAGGGTCTTAGCCATCCTATAAAGTGCATGAAAGAACTGCAACACCTCAGATCTCTTCACATGAACATCGATCTGCTTCAGGAAACTCATCACCTGAGCAGGTCAGTGCCGTGGTTGAAGAAATCATGGGTGGGAACTGTTTATGCTAGCTCTAAAACTAAAGGGGTGGCTATCTTGATTCATCATTCCTTCCCTTGGGTCATAGAGGAATCTCAACATGACTCACAAGGAAGATGGGTGGTGGTGCGACTCTCCACTCCTGGTGGAGGGCTGCTTGTTTGTAATGTGTATGCCCCCAATGTTGATCATGCTGAATTATTTCCAGTGATCAGCCAGGCCCTCTCCTCATTGTCTCCTGCAGGATCCCCATTCCAATTATCATAGGGGGTGATTTTAATTTGGTTTTGGATATTTTTCTGGATAAATCTAAATCAACTTCTCAGGTCAGACCAGAAGCTTCCCTTGCATTGCAGAACTTGCAGGAAGAATGGGGTCTGGCTGATGTCTGGAGAACAGATAACCCCACTGGATGTGATTACACGTATTACTCTCCAGTACATCTCACTCACAGCCAAATATACTTTTTGTTAGTCAATGCAGTAGCAGCCAAAACATTTCAAATAATAAAATGGGGAGCATCCTAATTTCTGACCATGCCCTGGTCATGGCCACGTACACTCTGGGAGGGCAGCCACCTTCTGGCACTCGCTGGAGATGTAACCCCTTGCTCTTTAGAGACCCTGAATTTCATAGGGTGATCTCCCAGACTGTGAAGGATTATTTTTCCATTAGCTCAGAATGTGGGGTCTCTCCTGGCACAGTTTGGTGCACCTTCAAGGTGGTACTTAGAGGCCACATTATTGCCTTTTTGGCATCTAAGAAGAAAGCAAGATAAGCCACTCTAGCCAAATTGCCAGCTGAGCTAACGGTGCTGGACAGGCACTTCAAATCCCCCAATCCCTCATCCCAGGACACCTTTCTTGGGCGACAGATCATGGGCCTAAAATATCAAATCAATACTATCCTCCAACAGAAGGCTGAATGGCTATTATTGCGGTCCAAGCACGCTTACTGGGATGGGGGGTGGCTGGCTTCTAGCCTTTAGGCTGTGGAAACAGAAAGCCTCTTCTCAAATCCACACCCTCAGGGTTCTAATGGGTAAGACAGTTCACGACCTGCATGACATTAACAAAACTATGAAGTCCTTCTGCCAGACTCTGTACCTGTCGCATTCCTCCTTATCCCCATCCCAACTAGAGCAGAAGCTTGACAAGTTCTTCCAACAATTTGACAAGCCTGGACTAACCCCTGGTCAAGTAGCCAAACTTGACACTCCGATCATGGGCGAGGAGCTCAGTTAAGCTCTGTCCCATATGGCCAAAGGGAAGGACCCTGGCCCGGATGGGATGTTTGTGAAGCTGTGTCAAGCACTAGGTGGTGACATAGTCCAGCAGCTGCTACTGGCCCTTCAAGAAGCTCATGCAGTGGGATTCTTCCCCCCAACTATGAGAGATGCTCTTATAACTCTTCTCCCGGAAAAGTCCAAAGACCAGTTAGACTGTGCAAACTTTCATCCCATTTCCCTGCTTCCCATTAACACCAAAATTTTGGCTAAGATACTGGCCACGAGGATGCTGGAGGTGCTACATTCCATTATACACCCAGCTCAGATTGGTTTTATGAAAGGTAAATCAGGGATGGACAATACTTGACTGTTACTAAATTTAAAGTCAGTAGCTTCCCGCTCAATCCTTCCCATGGCTGCACTGGCCATCGACTTTACCAAGGCCTTTGATTCAAGTGAATAGGATTATTTGCATGGTGTACTTAGGTGATATGAGTTTGGCCCCACTTTCCGCCAATGGGTATCTGCACTCTATTGCTCCACAATGACCAGGATCCTAATGAATACCACTATTTCAGCACCCTTTCCCTTACATAGGGGGAACCGGCAGGGCTGTCCCTTATCTCCCCTTCTTTTTTTAGTAGCCCTGGATCCTCTTATCTGGGCCTTTATTACATTGAAGGAGATTACAGGTATAGATGTCACTGGTGACTCATACTTGGTAGCAGCTTATGCTGACAACCTTCTGTTGACTCTGTCCCATCCTCAGTGAGCATTACCGGTGGTCCTGTCTCTTTTACAGAACTTTGCCATCATCTCAGGTTTATGGGCTAACCAAAAAAAAAACTATGCTGGCTCCCTGAATGCTGCTTGCTTTAGGAGTTGCCTTCAGGGAACTGAGCTATCCTTGGTGGCCTAGGGATTCTCTTATCTTGGTATTTATATTCCCACTAAATGGTCAGAATTAGAGTCGGCTAATTTTTCTCGCCTCCTGACACAGCTGATATCTGAAGTGGAGCGATGGCGTACACTCCAGCTACCCTTACCAGGGAAAATCACCACAGTACATATGCTTCTAGTCCCTCAGGTCATGTACCTCTTTAATAACTTGCTGATATGCCTTTCCCCTAAACTGTCTGCCTCATTGGAAAGTCTGGTGTCTCACTTCTTATGGGAGGGGAAGCCTACCAGATGGAGCAAACACAAGCTGAGAGTGCATTGGTCCAGGGGTGGATTAGAGTCTCCTTGGCTTCAAGGTTATCATATGGCATGCACAACTGCCACTGCTTCCAAATGGTTCATTCCCAGTCCTTTCCCTATTGCACCTTGCGTAAAGTTGGAGGCCGATTTAGCGAATTGCACTAGTTTATGTATGCTTCTCAATCTGGGGACCTGTGGTCTTTGAGACCTATCTCCTCTCGTGGTAGAAACAAGGCAGGCATGGCATTATCTTATGTCCTTGTCCCGCACCCCCTCGGTGGCTAGGGCCCCCCCCCAGTGATATGCTCCATTATGCCACAAGTGTCTCGCAGTTCGTGGGGCCCCCCTATATTGGCTCACTTGGGAATCCTAGGGCATCTGCATGTACAGGATCTATGTCTACCAGGCTCAGAAGTGCTGTTGTCCTTTGAACAACTAAAGTCTAAATTTAACCTCCCTGGCAATGATTTTTGGCTGTACCTTCAACTGTGAAGTGCAGTGCAGGCCATAACACCTCATTTTTGCAGTGATTATAAGTGGAATTGGCTGGCCCACCTTCATAAATCCTCCTCCTCTAGCGGCCTCATTGGCCGTTTTTATAGGACATGGTGGGATGCTCGGCCAGACCCCTCGGCCTCTAGCAGAGTGAAGTGGGTGGGTGACCTTAACGTCAGTATCCCTGAGGAATTGTGGGCACAGTATATCCGTGAAAAAACACTTCACCTATTAAAGACACCAAGAGCTACTTCCTTCAACTTCAGATCTTGTTGTTCTAGCACCGCACACCCACTGCATTGCATGCATGTGGGCTTTTAGGGCACTCTAATTGCTGGTGCTGTCACCAACCTGGGTCACACTTGTTACATGTCCTGTGGTCATGCCCTCAGATCTCATCCTTTTGGTCATCTGTGGCCTTGGACTGCTCTAGGGTCCTTGGCTCCCCTATCTCCTTGACAGATGCGAGGCTCCTTTTGGGGGACAACACCTCATTAGTGGCCCTAACCACACTTCAATGTCAATGGTTGGTATTGGCTTTAGTCAAGGCCAAGAGACTATTGCTCATGCACTGGAGCCAGATAACATTACCTACCTAAGCAGCATGGCATACCACCTTAGCTCGCTTATCTTTCTTGGAATGCCTATCCTACACACACCAGGGATGAATAGGCCAGTATCTAGCCAAATGGGAAGCTTACTTACATTCACCCCTATGTAAAATTCCTACCCCCCCCCACTGCAACCCTCCAGTTTAAACCCCTATAGTACATACCTGTTAATGGTCTTTCTAGTGGCTCTTCCTTTCTTTTCTATCTATTGGTTTCTCTCTCTCTTCTTTCTATATGGGACTGCAAATTTCTCCTTGTTATTTAGTCTGCACTGTCATATGGACTGTGACATCCTTTGCTGGTAACTGTATTGATAATTTATTCCTATCCATTACCACTGCTGAATTTCTGTACACTACCATGATTGTTCAGTACTATGACTGAGCTGCAAGTTGTATGTTGATTATGAGCTGCAATATATATGTAAAATCAATAAAATCATTCTATGATAGAAAAATAAATATGGGTATCAACAAAATCTTGGTATGCTGGATTCATGACTGGCTGTCTAATAGGAGTCAAATCATGAACGTGAATGGACAACTTTCTAATGAAATATATGTTGATAGTGGAGTCCCTCAGGGCTCAGTTCTTGATCCTACCTTATTTGGGCTATATATTAGTGACATGTGTTTGGGAATTAATAGCACTTTATCTAAGTTTTCAGATGACACTAAACTGGGGGTGTAGTCAAAACTAGTGAACAATATCTTGAACTATGTCGGGATTTATGACACATGGAAAATTGGACTACCGTTAACAAGATGATGTTCAATGCATCTGTGCAGTTTTGCACTTTGAGCATAAGAATCATAAATTCATATATACTTCAGGAGGTCAGGTTATCAAATCAGTTACTAACAAAAGAGATTTATGTGTACGGATAAATAATGAACTCACTTTAGTAGATCATTGTAGACTTATTGCATTGACTATCAACAGACTTATTCAATAAATAAAAAGACCATTTATTTCCTAAAATAGTCACTGCGTTACGAGATTATACAAGATTTATGATATTCCTCATTTGGATTATGGCTCCCCGGTATGGAATCCTTACCATAGGCGAGATATCAATTTATTGGAATGAACACAGAGAAGAACTACCAAATCTATACAAAGTTTGACAACGTTAAGTTATGAGGATAGGTTAAAATCATTACATTTATTTTCATTAGAGATGCTTCAGTAGTGGAGTGATTTGTTACTCTTCTTTAAGAATTTACAAGATCAGGAGTTAATGGCACAATGTGGCTTAAGGTTTAAACTGAGGAATAACAATCTCAGATAGCATAATAGGCAGTTAATAATACCTAGAGCAAATACTGTAAAGAAATATAACTATTTTATGGTTACATCCTCCAGAATTTAGAATACTTTACCAAGCCATACAGTGTTTGCACCATCTATTGAAACTTTCAAAAATGGGCTTGATGCCTTCCTTATGGTTGGCACTATATAATATACCTACTTATGGAGTGGGAGACAATTAAATTGGCCTTCTGCTTACTTTGTCTTCAGTTATCCAAAGCATCCAAAAGTATCCTAACAGGAACTCTCCAGCTCTTGATTTCTGACAGTGATGCTTCAAAATCCACTTGCATGTTTAATTAAACCCTTTTGTCATGCAGTATATTGTGACATGTCATTTACTTCAAGTTCCTGCATTGTTTCATGGCTGAATCTGCTGTATCTGCCTGCAAGCATATGGTTAAGAAAGGGTGCTGATTGCTAAAGGAGGCAAGACCCCTCCCCAGAAGGAAAAAACAAGGTCCCGACCAGCTGACCCAGTGAACCAGACCTCAAGTAGGGAGCCTGTACCCCCCTCCCGGGTCATCCCTTCCAAAGTACATCCTGATGGAAACTTTTTTTAGAGTACGGAACTCATGTAAACAATATCCCAAAAGGACCATCCGAGGTACCGAAAACTTGAGGGAACGAATGAAGATACCGTCGCTGGCCCAGCTACCTGGCCCCCAGGTGGCTGCTTCAGATAGGTAATTCCAACCCCTACCTTTCTGACCCAATCAGTCTAACCAGTACTATCAGGAAAGCAAAAAATCCAGCCTGAAAATACCATTACAACTTGCCAGCTCGAACATCAGAATACTGGAACACCTGCAATACTTAATAAATGAAAGCAGTAACCTAAAACAAATGTTACTAGCAGGCCCATGTGACCAGAGTCAGTTTAATTTGGCTTAGTTTCAGTAACTTAATGTCCAAGAAGGGCCTTGTGTCATGCAAACGTGGTAACAGTCCTAATATATATAGTTCTCCTAATCCAGGTACAAGTCAAATCAGTAGTTTCTGAAAGTAGCTGTAATGGATCATTAACCCACTGGAACACCAACTTTAACCATTAGAAGTTCATATATTGGAGTTCCACCAGACCAGGTTAACTAGAAGCAAACAATACCAGGACAGTACAATTCTGAAAATCAGGTCTGAAGAAGTGCATTGCCAGAGGCGTGTGTGTGTTGCAAACTGAGCCAAACTGTTCAAATGCTGTCCATTTTCTCTGATGCTGCCATCTATCTGTGAATCTTAATGCACTGGTGTTGAATGGATGACCATTCTGATGGTTGAGGCCTAGATCTATTTTGTCTGCCAGATCAATGAGTTGGAAGTTGCCAGTCCTTGTCTTTCAGTGCTGAAATAGCTGACTCCAGAGTGTCATAAAGTTTCAACCCCACTTCCCAACAGACTTGCAACTTAAAGGGTTACAGGGCATGGAACTGAATCTGTTTTTCTTTTAGCACCTTTAGTATTTCACTATATGCTAGCCTTTCGTATTGAATTTCAGGAGGATAGTCGTGGTTAAAAAAAATAGTCTGGCCACATTACATGTGACCTACATCTGTCTCTGTGCAATGTGTAAAAGCTCTTCCTTGCTGAAGTAGCTCAACAACTTTAGGAAGATTGAGCAAGGTCTAGCTTGTGGGTCCATAATTTTTGGTTGGAGGGCTCAATGGGCATGTTCTATTCTTAAGTCAAAGGAGGTGTGGAGGGCCAAGGCATCCCTCAGAATATCTTCCAAAAAGTCTCAGCACCCTCTGGAAGACCATAAATGTGAATGTTGTCCTGCTGTGAGCTGCCCTAAAGGTCTATATATTTCTGCAGCAAGGAGTCAGCATTTTGCAGCAAGGTTTCTACAGCTTCCCGCAGCTGGATAGTCCCACCTTCAATGAAGTCCACTCACTCATTGCTGACCTCCACACTGTTTTCCTTCTTTGCTATTTGCGTATGCAGTTTCTTGAATTCCTTTTCATTGTCTAGTGGAGAGGCTCTGATCTCATGGAGAAGTGTTTCAAATATGCTGTCCACAAGCCTTTCCACCTCTGCATTAGTGTCCACATCTGTGAGGCAGAAATCTCCTGGGGAAGAGGTCCAGCTGCCATCAGCACTACAAAGTCTCAATCCAGTTACATCCATTGTGGGCAAGTGTTCTTTAATCATTGACCTTGTCTGCCATTCCCCATGCTGATTTGTTGCCATTCAGGTGAAAAATGGGTAACCTGATTTGAATCAATATTTGGCAATCAGGGTGGTGGAACTCACCACTTAGGATTCTTTAGGATGGCTGATGTCATGAGAAGACCACTGGTGCTTCTTCAGAACCACCACTCTAAGCAACACCAGCCAGGTCCAGTAGTGTATAAACCGCCAATGCTAGTCCAGAATTTGCAGCATTTAAATAAGTTATACAGCCTGAATCATTACATACCTACAAGAAACTGCAAACAACTTACCCAGGCTCTGTCTGAATCAAACGTCTGATTTGAGGAGTTGATGGCCATTGATTGTCAGCCATTCTCCATTGTGGAGGAAACCATCATTTGAAGACTGTGGCATAAACTAAAGCCAAATAAAACATTCCACTGCAATTCATGTTTAATAGGCATGTTCTCCCTATTATGTACCAGTCAGTATGTACCCAGATGCCAACACTTTTAAAGAAGACAGAGGGGCAATATATGCATTTCACTTGTGATATCTGCAAGAATAGTGCAAATCAAAGCTTCCTAAATATCAGTGCCCATTAAGATGTGTCCACATCAGGCAGCACCACCACCATCACCATTCCTGCCCCACCTCCACCACCAGCCCATGCAAGAGCTGTGTTAAGGAAGACAACCTCAAGGAGACACGCCAATAGAGGAACTGCCTTACTTAATGTGTTAGACAGGAAGGAGATGCACAGCAGGAAAATCATTCTCTAGTTCATCCAATCACTGCTGGCCATCTAGATATATCCTCATGATCTGAAAGTGGGAATGCTTATGATGGACAGTGAGAGCAGCATACTGAATATTGGTGCTAGGATAGTCACTTTTAAATCTGGACTAGATACATTGGATTTCAATCCTAAAGTGAGTCTCAGCCAATCAGGTTTTACTATAAGTATAGGCATTACCATTCAATCATGCCATTATACAATAGATACTTAAACAGAACAGAGCAGATTATCTACACCAGGATATGCTTTTCTTCTTTTACAAGTACAGCAAACCATGAGTTTTTTTGGGAGTGTTTGGTGGGAGAAAGAGGTTGATAAGGGGTAAGGGGGGAATTTGGTGGGACATTATCATTGGTGAGTGGGGTCTGATCAGGTAGGGGGAGACTGGGATGTACTTTTTGGCATGTGGGTAGGAAGAAGGGATTGGGAATCACTTAATATAATAAAATCAGCTATTCAGCTCTATATAGGTGGCGCAGTTCACTGGGATGAGGGGAGAAGGTCTTTTTTTCCATGCACAGGGTAACAGGATGGGGCTAACTCAGCAGGAAAGGGTTGAGGGTGCAGGAGGTGTCATAGTGGGACTATTAATACAGTATATGTTTTAAAAATATTCTTTTTATTTTAACAAAGGCACTCAAACTGCTACTTAGCTCAGCAAACACTATGCAATGTGGAAATTCCCCAGCAACTTTGCTGGTGTAGTGCCACTAACCTTAGATTTCACTGAGCTAAGTAGGCACTTAACTATGCAAAGAACTATGCAACTTCACACTCTGCAGTTTGCAAAGTCAGGAAGCTTTGTGAGATATTTTGAGAAGCAATGTTTCCTGACATTGCATATCTGTATCCCTTAGTCACTTGTGCTGCCCACCTTTGCCTGGTGACCACCCAGCCCCACCCAACTCCTCCTTTTGCACTTAGTAATCCTTCTGGGACCCACAGGACATTTTGTTTGATGAAAGATTTCATCAGAGCTCCTGGCAGGGAAGTTCTTCCTCTGGTCCACAGGTGCAGAGAACAAAGGACAGTCGTAGTAGTAGGGCCAGTGTGAGTGAATGGAACAGCAGAGGAGTGGAACATGTACTGGCAACTTAGGCATCAACAAGCATCAAAGTAGGCCACATGGAAGTAGGAGGCTCTGCCAGCCAGCTGAAGTAAGGTACCTGGTCACTTCTGTTCTTACACTTACTGCAGGGAGAGGGTATAGGGTAGAAGGTAGGTCACTAATGGAAATAGGAAGGACTCCCTGTCTAGGGTATGGTGAAATAAGATTTCTAGTAGGGCACTAAGGGGAAAGATCTAAAAGTAGGAAAGAGGCAGAGGAGAGAAGGGAGGAATTTAAAGAAGATAGTAAATAGGAAAGCAAGGGTAAAAGGGAAAGTCAGGAGACACCGTATCATACCTCTCAACCTCCTGCCTCATAAATCAGGGAAAAGGCTTAAAAAAATCAGGGAGAAAAGACCAAAATCAGGGACACATCTTCAAAATTGGTGATATCTACTCAGAAACCTGGTAGAATAAGGAGCTTAGTGTAAAATGTATTTTCCAAGGAAGAACAAATCTGCAACTTTAATACTTGACATTATTTTGTGCTCACAACCTCTACTGTTTGGTCATGGAAACACAATTTTTAGGAGGGACAGTGTAAAATTTTGAGGTAAAATCAGGGACGTCCCCGAAAATCAGGGACAGTTGAGAGGTATGCACCCTATCTTGAGTAGGGTGATATAGGAAAGACTACTAGGATGTTTGGGGGGGTGGTAGAACCAAACATTTGGATAGGGTGCAGTAAGGAGCAGGAGGGTGAAAACATAACCAGAAACAGGAGTGGTGCAGTACATTGGGTACAAAACAACAGTCTGACTGACAGCCAGACTTTGGATGGGTTTAAATGGGGATGAGACAGGAACAGAGGGAGAGTAAATCTGACCAGGCCCAGTACAGGTGGAACATCTGGGACTGGGGGCAGTATAACTCAAAGGGGAGTGGGGGACACCAAAATTGACCCTCAGTGTGGGTGCTGAAAATCGAGAAGACTTGAGAGACTGTTAGGTCTATTCTGCTGGCATTTTAGTATATGTTGGTATGTTAAGACATTCTGGAGACTCAGGTGCTGGCCCATATGTATGCAAGTTTTGGGGTTGAGGGAGGAGTTCAGTAGTCTCTGGGTTGAGCTGACCAGAATCCAGAAGGCCTTGACCCTCCCCCATAGGTGAAAAAGTCCACCACCACTGTCCCAGAGGATGCATATGGGGAAGGGTGGCCAGCTGGACAGTGGTGGAGGTAGTAGGGCAGAGGCACATTCCTTCACCAGGGCCACTACTCAGCTCCTTTGCCATTCTGGCAAGACAGGACTGTCAGTAGGTGGCACCCATAATAGTGGCATATGTGGGATCCCCTGAAGGGGGGAATCCAAGATGGGTTGCATAGAACCCCAGCAGAAAAAGAAGCAGCTTCTGGTGGCGGACTCGACTGTTAGGAAGATGGATTTGGGAACAGGGAAGGGGTGGTGAGGCAGATAAGGTGCCTATCTGGTGCCAGAGAGCTGAAGGATTGTAAGTAGACCCTAAGGATCGCAAGGGTGGCAGGGCAGGTGCGGGAGCTGGATGTCACTCTCCACCTGGGGAACAGTGACCTAGCTAGGGATGCAGCTAGGATTGTTCCAGGGAAGTTCATGGATCTGGGGAGGGACCTAAACTAGATCACATGCACAGTGGCCTTCTCCAAGGTGCTATCTATATATGGCCAAGGGGAGGACAAGGAACTCCACATCAGGAGCTTCAACTCATGGTTGAAGGAATGGTGCAGAGAGGAGGGGTTTGGCTACATTTAGGACTGGGGACTAACCTGGGAAGATGTGGGCCTGTACAAAGGTGATGGCCTGCACCCATCTAGGAGAAGAAGTACAGTCCTCAGAGGAAGGTTTAAATATTACTTTGATAAGCATTTAAACTAGCTGAGGGGGGTGCTGGTAGAACAGAGGGAGACATATACAGTCACCCACAAAATGAAGCAGGAGGGAAGGAGAACCTGAACGGATGGTTCAAGGCAAAAGAAGCAGAACTGAAGACAAAAGGGCAAGAAACAAACATAGTAATATAAGACAGGAAAATGAGGCAGGGCCAATGGAAGGTGGGGGGTTGCAAGCAGTGTGTAGGAAAATGTAAAAAGCCATGGCTGCAAATGCAAGAAGTCTTGGAAATAAAATTCCAGATCTTGAGGTTTTTATGACAGAGGCAGACCTGGACATACTGGCCATCACTGAGTCATGATGCAGAGGAAACCATGACTGTGACATGGCTATACCAGAAGACATGCAGTTCAGGAAGGATAGGAGGGAATGAAAGGTGGAGGGGTTGTGTTTTATGTCAGGGAAGATTTCAAGGTAACAGAAAAGTAAGGGAGTAAGAGAAGGCTGGAGGTACGGTGGGTCACCCTGGAGACAGCACCCGGAACCTCCATTCACATTGGGGTGATTTACTGACCTCCAGCACAGGAAGAGGATCCAGACAAGAAAATGGGGGCAGCATTAGCAAGATGTCTGATAAGGGGGAGGTGATGTTGAAGGGGGACTTCAGTCTACCAGATATTGATTAGACCTTCCCAGCCATAGCTGTGGCCTGTGGCCTCAGTCCTGGTCAGCTGCAGGGTCAGCCTAGACTCCCTGCAGAGGGTGTTTCTGAGGCAACTAATCAAGAAACCCACTTGTAATGAGGCAATAAGGAGGCAGTATAGTGCAGTGGTTTAAGGCTCTGAGCTGCAAATCTGGTGACATCCAGCAGACCAGACCTGGATTTGAATCCCACAGCTTTCACTTGCATATTGTGTGACCCTGAGCAAGTCACTTAACTTCCCTGTGCTCCCAGGTTGCACCTGTAAAAAAGCTTTCAGCTTAGTGTGCTGCTCCTGGTTAAACAACTAAAAACAAACACTGGAACTGGTGATTACAAATAGGGACAGTGTTGCAGATGTCAAGGTGTAATTCCACCTGGGGACCAGTGGTCACTGGACAGAGCAGTTTAACATTAGGATAACAGCAGAGGTAACCCAAATAAGGATGAGGGTCCTTTATTTCAGAAGGGCATGTTTTACAAACATGGGTGAATGCCTCAGAGATGCTGTGGCAGAGGGAGATTACCCTGATGGGGTTGAGGGACAGTGGGCCAGATTAAGGGATGAATAGTCAAGGCAACAAACTGCTAAGCAAAAGAGGTGAGCAAAAGCAAGAGGAAAAAGTGACTAATATGTTTCTCAAGGGTGGTGGCTAGTGGCTACAAGAATAAGGGCAAAAAGGGAAGTGTTCAGGAGCTTGAAAGAGATTCAGAGTAAAAAGGATAGAGAGGTGTATCAGCAAAAATAGAATGAAGCAGGGAAGGCAGTGAGGGGCACTAAGGTACAAACTGAGGAAAAAATAACCAGGGGATAGCAAAGGAGGACAAGAACATTTTTAGGTATATTGTATATGTGAAACAAGAAAGACAAGGGGAGGAACTGTGAGGCTGAGTGGTGCAGAGGGTGATCAGAAAAAAGTAGATGTCCTAGCCAAATACTTCTCTCTATCTTCACAGTGGAAGAAGAGGGGGATGAGCCACAAATAGGTGACAAAACCAGTGGAGGTAGAGGAGTAGACACAAATCAATTTGAAGAGGAAAGAGTTCTGAAGGGACTTGTCTGAGTGTGTACAAGGCTATAGGGCTGGATGGGGTACATCCAAGTGTACTGAAGGAGCTCAGGGATTTACTGGCTGCACTTCTGAAAGCCCTATTCAATAACTCACTAGATACAGGGGTGGTAAAAGACGACTGGAGAAGGCCAATGTAGCCCCGCTAGATTATAGCAGAAGCAGGGAAGAGGCTGGCAACTATAGGCCAGTCAGTCTTACATTAGTATTGGGGAAACTAATAGAGTCACTTCTAAAAGAAAGACTGGTAGATTACCTAGCATCCAATTGGTTACAGGACCCAAGACAGCATGGGTTCATGGAATGGAGATCATGTGAGACAAACCTGATAGATTTCTTTGAGTGGGTGACCTGAAACATAACTCAGGGTAAGCACTAGACATGGCCTTCTTAGACTTCAGCAATGGCTTCAACACCATGCCACATAGGAGGCTCATAAAAAAACAAACAAAAAAAAAAAACATGGGAAGCTTAGGTGTGGGAATCAAGGTGGTACACCAGGAACATAATTGACTGATGGGTAGGTGACAAATGGTGGTGTTTAATGGCACTTACTCAGGAGAAGGGAGAATGACCAGTGGGTTTCCTCAGGGCTCAGTACTGGGTCCAGTCCTCGTTTGCCTTTATAAGTGACATTGCATAAGAACTGGCAGGGAAAGTGTGCTCTTTGCTGATGACACCAAAATCTGCAACAAGGTGGGCACTCCAGAGGGAGTGGAGAGAATATATAGAGACCTGAAAAAGCTTGAGGAATGGCCAAAGGTATGGCATCTGGGTTTAAATGCAAAAAAATTGTAAACTCACCTTGGGCACAGAAACACAGAGTCCTTGTCTGTGGGCAAATTATATGTTTCTATGGCCAAAGTGTGCCAGTGTCATGCTGCCATTCTCTTTTTTTTTTCTAATTTGTTTCTCCCAGCCCCATAGATACAGATGGTGAGTGGTATATGGTGCACGGGCATATGTAATTGTGGAGCAGCACTTGGGAGCCAGGCTGCATCCACAATTCTAAAACTCCTAAATTTGCACCACCATCCATGGACACCAGGTGGCAGTGTTACAGAGTGAATGTTGCCCTCTGAGCCAAGAGGAGCAGAGCATCCTGTGGGACTGCTTCCGGCCATCAGGGCACCTGTTGGAATGTGCCTATCATTAGGGTGCCACAAGGGGAAATTCATCATCCCCTCGCTGAGGTCCACCCACCCCCAGAGTTAGAATAATTAGAAAGGGGGAGCACCTGTGGGATGGCCTGTCTTCCTCCCTCCGGCCATCCCCTAATGTCCCAGGCTTGTTTCCAAACCAGTGCCAGCAGCGTTGTGAGTGATAACTCTACCACTAAGTCAATATGATATGAACCATATATTTTAGCAATATATAAATGTTCATGAAAAATCAACCAGCTGTGAGAAACTGACTCTTAACCACCTATCCCAAAACCCAGATCCTTCACTGTTGCACTACAGAAGGGTCACCACTTCACTCTTGAATGTTTCAACCTCTGTTGATTAGTTTGCCAACAAACTGATGCATGCATTACTCTAGCAAGCTGCACTGAATTAGGTGCACATTTCTGTGGTGTAGAGATGATGTCATTTACCGAGGGAGCTGGCAACACAAACTATCTGATTTCAAATCATGTTTAGTTCCTTTTATTGAGAAAACATATCAGTGAAACAAGTACATTCTAGTTCAGCACCAAGGAGGGGGCACAACTACATTGCATGTACTGTATAACAAACTCTAACAAATGTAGCAGCACAGACATTTTTGGCCAGCATAATCTTTCTTTAGTCCATAACATATAGTATATTCCTAGGACCTAGATGTACACATTGCAAAGTACGTAACATATTTGTTTTATTGGCATTCATAAACATTCTACTCATTGTGGGAATTGAACTCTAAACCTTCTGTTCTAAAGTGTAGTTCCATCATTGCTACATTACAGAAAATGACAGAACTCTTGCAAAGTATGATGTTTATATTTTAATAATAATAATAATGGGAGATGGGCAGACTGGATGGGCCAGGACTGTCCTTTTCTGCTGACACATTACTATGATACTATGAATAACATAAATATTCTTAAAAACTCTATCTAATATACAGTAATAGTCAAAGACATCTATTTCAAAGTTCTGGTCATTCATCATTTCATTACAGAGGGTTCACCGATTCAGCCTTGAACATGCATACTAATCTGTGTCATATGATACAGATTCCTGGAATCTGCAAAAAATAATTATTACAAAAACAGTATTACTTAAGAGCTATAGAGTTCAAACATCATGCGTTTCATACTGTAGTTTATCAAGTTAGACCCCCATGTACACTGTTGTGAAAATGTATTTACTATATTTTTTACTTCAAAAAGGAGAGGAATTTCATTTTTCTGGCTATATTCTTCTTGGACAGTAGAAGATTTCTCCACGGTGGCGGAGCTCACCTGTTTTGCCTCTGCACATGGAAGGCTGCAGGGGAAACAGGAAGAAAAATGGAGGAAAAAATCCCTCTGGCCATAGGATGCCAACGGGACTCCTGGCTCTACACTGACAACTGAGAACACCCTGCCATGAAGACATAAGGGTAAGTCCCAGAATGGGCAGGTGTAGCAAGGGTGGGGGGGGGAGTCTGTTCCAAAGGGGGCTGGCCAGGGGTGTAGGAGCACAAATTACTGATATATATATATGTGTTAAAAAAAAGAGTAAATCTGTACAGAAACACTAAAAGAACAATGTTTGAACACTCTGAATGTTTTTGGCAGTGTCCTTAATTTCTCAACAACTTCTGTTCTGTATAGCTAATGTAACAGCCTCTCTGACACACCTTGGCTGTTTTCTGGGCTCTTTGGTCTTCTCTGGAGACACTTCAAGGGGGCTGGCCTAGGTTCTCTGGTGGACAAGTGTTATGGAAACAATAAGTGCGTGTGGTGCCTCCACCTGTGGTAGTGATATTGAATACCTGTGGATAAATTGCAGGTTACCACTGCCCAGTAAAATACAGTATCTGTCCCCGCAATAACTGTCCGGCACAGTAAAGGCATACACTTCCAATAACCAGGAATACTAAATTGTACCATAAACCAACTTTCCATTTTATTATAAAGAGGATGTTAACAGGGGGAAAAATAGTACAACAATAAATGGTAACAGCGACTGTACCACCCACTATCTTCCACACCTCCCCCCGGCATGTGCACCTGACTTCCCCCAATGGCCATTTAGTAACCAGTTCAGTTTGTTGTGGTGGGTTCCACACCAAGGAGATGGCTGTAAGAGGCTGGGATGTGGTGGGATTAAATAGTCTTTAACTAGGAGCAAAAACATTCATAGGGGCCCAATATTTTTAAAAATATGCAAAACTTTAACTTTTCTGCATAGTGCATATTTAAACTTGGCACAGTCCTGCCCAGGATTTAACCCTCCTTTTTTTTCTGATAAGTTAGCTAACTAAATAAAGACTCCCCTGAACCATAGCCTAGAGGTATTCACAGTTTGTAGATTCAGAGAGGGTTGCAGACATTTGTTTCCATTTTACCGTGCTGGTTTCAGGAGTTGTTGGTGCAGCACAGCAGTAACTGGCAGAAGAAATGAAGAATGCTGGTCTTTACCTGCCAGGCCTTTCCAATCTTTGCCCCTGGGGCCTTTGTATGCAGTGATCACCTGGCAGGTCTCCTGACATCTTCATCTCTGGTAGTCTCCTCTTCAGTCCTGGGACAGGGCAGGTGGGTGGTTCCCCAGACTGGTCACTTGGTACACACTTTTCTCTGCTGCAGTTGGTAGCTGGGCTTTGGCTCAGTCTCTAGCTCCAGCATGGACAGTCACTCTGTTTTCAGAAAAAGCAGTCTCCAACGCTCTTTTTCCATCGAGGTGAAAAAGCAGGTTGCCAGATTTTTTATTCTCAGTTGCAGACACTATTTGTTTTAAGGCTGCAACCTTACAGTTTTTGCTCCTCAGCTCCAAACTCTGATTTCCTTTTCCAGGTTGCAGGACAGTAAAATTCTCTTTCTAACTGCAAATCTCACAAGTCTCTCTTCCTCAGGCTGCAAATACCAGGCTGTGGAGTCTCCAACATTACTCACAGCTGTAGGTTCAAATATCCTCCAGGGAATCACTTACTCAGTCCAGTTCTCTTCCTTGGGCTTACATGCATTTCACAGGCGCTCTGCAGCTTTCCATCTCTGAGGCCAGCAAGCCTGTTGAGCAAACAGCAGGCCTTTAGGGCCTACAAGCCCAGAGCAGTCTCTCCTGCTCTGCTCTCTCCAAAATGATTTCTCAGGAATCTCCCCTTTGGCAGGCAAACAATCCCTTAAATATTTATTCTATGTTTCTATGAGATGTGCAAGAACAAGGAGGCACAATTTGAAGATAGAGGGGGGACGGTTCAGAGGTAACGTGAGAAAGTATTTTTTTCACAGACAGGGTTGTGGATGCATGGAACAGCCTCCCTGAGGAGGTCATGGAGTCAAGAACAGTGGGGGAATTCAAGAATGCATGGGACAGACATAAGGCAGTCCTAGTGGGGGGTAGGAGGAAGTAAGCTGTTGATTAACTAGGATCTGCAGCTTATCTGTTAGGTAGGAAAATGGGCAGACTAGGTGGGCCAAGCGGTCCTTATCTGCCATCAAATTCTATGTTTCTCCACAGTCCCCATCTGATTGGCTGCTGTCTTCTCAAGTTCTTCTCATACACTCTGAATGTTTTCCCAGCAGCCCCCATTCTGCCAGAGTCCATGGGGGCCACCATTACTATTTACATTCTGCCCCCCAGCACACAGAGCCCCAAGACTTTTATGAAAGCCCTTTCAGGGGCAAACAATGATTTGTCCAGGCTCCAATTTCCCAAATAGAGCCAAGACAACCTTTATTATATTTTGAGAGCCCTATTATGCCCAGATGGGACTCCTGAAACATATTGTCCCCTTTTTAGTGCCTTTTTTAGGTGGTCCAGCATTGAAACCGAGGCTCCTTTAAAATGTAAGGGCTCTGACTGTCATGCATGCGTGGACGGTGCATGGTGGACATCTTGAATGTTTACATACGACCAGTCTGGAGATCAGCAATCCCCAGAACCAATGACATGTCTGCCAAACATGCCTGGAGGTGCAAAAATACTTTTTGGACCTTGGACCCCTTTTCCATGTAGGCCTAGGAGCAGAAGATCCCTGGTGGCTGCAACTACTGAGATAACATTGGTGAGCAGGCACAAATCCCACCCAAAACCACTGATCAGATCTCTGGTCCCCATCCAGGCAGAAATGGGGGCTGCAGGCAAAGGAGAGGACTACACAGGGGGCCACAGCCATGAAGGTAAGCACAGCCTGGGTTGGGGGGCTTACATTAGTCATCATTTTATTCTGGAGTCATTACCATGAAGCTGGTTCAGTGCCTTTCTTTTTCTCTGTTTTGTTCTATTAGTGTCCCACCTAATCAGGCAGGGACACTTTCTTGTTTTTTTTTTCCATTTACTTTTGATGTGCGCCAAGTGATCTATGCGTTTGTTACTGTGTGACTAATTTGTATCATTGTTAAACAAAGGATTGTTTGGACTTCATACAGAGCTATTGAAAGTACAGGCATTCCATATAGCATTTCCCTTAACCCCATTTTCCATATTTGTTTAACAATGTGTTGCTCAACCATTCTCTTAAACCTACTGTTTTAAATATGACTCTTTTAAGGTCTGGATTTTGTGTTTACTTCATTTTCTACCCAATTCCTTATTATTTCATTTTTTTATGTAAAATGTTCTTGCTGCCTAACAGTTTTAAAAATGTGCTGTTTACAATAAACGTCATCCATTAATATATTTGTAAAATAAATCCATACAATCTTACAGTGGTTATACAGTTGCAATAATAAGAACAATTAAAGCAACTAATATATTTGAAGAAACTGTACAGGAGTACTGAGCAATCACTGGGGCTAATTCATTCATCTGCAATTGGCTAAATATGAAAAGCAGACAACAGGCTTTAAAATATAATTGAAGACATCACCAGTATAGCTTGTAAAATGGAACCAGTACATTTTAAGATAGTCAAGGTTATGTGGTACAACAATTCTCCTCAACCCCAACCATAAAGATACCATTCCTCTCTCCATTTATTTAAAATCTTACTTTGCCATAACTACAAGTTTCCATTTACTATACAATGCTACTCACTCACTTCCAATTTCCCATTTCAATACCTCACATTTGCTATGCCATTGACTTCTATACATGTCCGGAGTTCCAACAAATTCTAAATCTGCTTGTAGCCCAGGGAATGTTAAAGGAATTTTGAAGTCATACTTTTGTACTTCTGGAAACCAGTGCAAATCATTCAGGACATGAGTAATATCATTTGAAGATTTTGTTTAGTCGAATGTTAACAGCTATGCTGTGCCCACATCAGTAGTGTTACGTAGTCCTTGCATATTGATGCACTACTGGGTCCATTAGGATCATCCATTTTGCTGTTGTAGCATTTTGCACCATATTAAAATGGAGACAACTTTAGATTATCGATAAGAAAAAATGCAAATAACACTAGTTACCCAAGAAGAGTGCAGCTCTTTGTTTTTTTGTTGTTGTTTTTTTGTAATTTAGAAACTCCACAGGAGTTAGTGATACAATTGATTGATTTGCCGCTATTAGTTTGAACAGTGGCTGAAACTTTAGCCATGAAGCAATATGCTTTATCTGTAGTTGCTCAGGAAATAGGCATCAACTGAATTTCAAAATTAAGATCATAGACTTTGATTAGGTACAGGGGCCCAGATATTCAAAAGGGTTGCGCCATGCACAACAGGGTTGCGCCATGCGCAAGTCCAAAATGCGCCATTCTGCGATATTCAGCAGGAGGCAGTTACGCCACTGGCACCAGGTTGCGCAAGAGAGCAATGCAAATGAATGCATGCTCAACAGGAGGGAGGATCCATGCATAACCTCGCAGCCCGATATTCAGTCGGGTTGCGCAGAGTTGTGCATCGCCAACAAGCTAAGCCCGCTGGCTGAGCCAAAAAGGCTTAAGTCGGGGCCTACAGGTGAGCTGCTGCATTGCAGGGCGCAACACAGCAGCTGCCACCCTGGCTGGCCCCAACTAAGCTCCCTGTGCCCCCCACCAGCCCGATCGCGGGCAGTACATACATGTCCCCCCACACATCCCACAGCCTGATCGCGGGCAGAACCTGTATAAACCTCCCCAGTGCCCGATCGCGGGCAGAACCTGTATAAACCCCCAGTGCCTGATCGCAGGCAGAACCTGTATAAACCCCCAGTACCCGATCGCAGGCAGAACCTGTATAAACCCCCAGTGCCCGATCGCGGGCAGAACCTATAAACCCCCAGTGCCCGATCGCGGGCAGAACCTGTATAAACCTCCCCAGTGCCCGATCGCGGGCAGAATGTAACCCTCCCCAACCCGAATAACTCCCTGGTGGTCCAGTGGACCGTAAAAGCCCGATCGCGGGCAGAATGTCACAGCAGAACCCCCAAACATCTCCCTGGTGTCTAGTGTCCCCCACCCACCCACAAAGCCCCTCCACCCGCTCCCCCGCGGCGGCGGCGACAGCATCCACCGCCTGCCGCCCGCCGCCCGCCGACTGACTGTCGGTAGGGCTGCCGCGCCAGTGGTGCAGAG
Source organism: Neoceratodus forsteri (assembly GCA_016271365.2). Taxonomy (NCBI): domain Eukaryota; kingdom Metazoa; phylum Chordata; order Ceratodontiformes; family Ceratodontidae; genus Neoceratodus; species Neoceratodus forsteri. Next base: position 98,305,058 of record CM057457.1, on the reverse strand, counting down.
CTACAGCCAATGGGCATGCAGCCACACCATACATGACAGTCCAGATTTGTGAATGATCATTCACAAATCTGGACTATCATGTCTGTTAGATATATGCCCGATTAGCTGTAACTCTCACCAACGTCTCAGCACCTGGACAGTCGATCAGCGCGAGCAGGCGACAGGCGGGTGGGATGCTGTCGCCGCGCTGGCTGCGGGGGAGGCGAGTGGAGAGGCCGTGGGTGGGGTGGGGGACACTAGTTACCAGGGAGATGTTTGGGGGTTCTGCTGTGACATTCTTCCCGCGATTGGGCTTCGGTCCACTGGACCACCAGGGAGTTATTCGGGTTGGGGGAGGATGTTCTGCCCGCGATCGGGCACTGGGGTTTATACAGGTTCTGCCCACGATCGGCACTGGGGGTTTAGCAGGTTCTGCCCGCGACCGGGCACTGGGGGTTTACAGGTTCTGCCACCCATCGGCTGTGGGAGGTGTGGGGGCGACATGTATGTGTTCTGCCCGCGATCGGGCTGTGGGAGGTGTGGGGGGGCGACATGTATGTGTTCTGCCCGCGATCGGGCTGTGGGAGGTGTGGGGGGGGCATGTAACTGTGATGCCCGCGATCGGGCTGTGGGAGGTGTGGGGGGGGCATGTAACTGTGATGCCCGCGATCGGGCTGCAGTGTGCGTCGGTCCCCGACGGCTGCTGCCTGGCAGGGTGGCCAGGAGCAAGTCCTCGGGGATCGGCGCACCTACATGCAAAAGGCATGCAAATGGGGCCATAAAGAGATGCAAATGGCCCCCCCTGCGCCTTGCATAAATTATGGCCCCATTTGCATGTCACCTTTTGAATATCGGAAATTTGCGCATGGCGCAATGGTACTTGCGCCACCGCAAGTTGAATGCTCAACTCTGGCAACTTGCGGTAGCGCAAGTTCCACTGCGCCATGCGCAAGTGCTGTGGCTCGGGGGCGATATTCAAAGGAGTTGCTCAACAGCGCAACTCCTTTGAATATCACCCCGGCCACACCCCTGCGCAACTATTTTGAGCAGCACAGGGGCTTGCACCTCAGACTGGCGCAGTTTGAATATCTGGGCCAGTATCTCTTAATCAGAAGAACCAATTCCAAAAGAAAATATTCTCTGAAACTGAGGAACTCTGCTCTTCACAGACAAAGCTAAGTTTAACATCTCTGCTAACCTTGTGAGACTGTGAAGTAAATATCAAAAGGAACAGTTTGTACCAGAAAATGCAGTTAAACAAGAAGGATGCTTTGTATGTCACATCTGCCTTCTGCAAAAAAAAATAGATCCTGGTAATTATCTAGATTATATACTGGGTTGTGTACAGGGTACTTTGCAAGAGTGTAAGTGGTGACTCAGTTTAACTTAGAAAAGTGATTAAATTTAGAAAGGTGGTCTGAGGTTTGGAAAGTGAAATTGTAGTGCCAAAAACTGCAAGGTTTTCCACTGGGGTGCAGGTGGGGAAATACGAGGACCAACTATTGGATAGAGTGTGTTGACTACAGCAGACCTCAGAAGAGAAGGGTTTAGAGTTATAATTAGTGGCAGCCTTAAGACGTCAGCCCTGTGTAACAGGGCATATGGGAAAGTTAACTGGATGCTGGGGAAAAAAGGTAAAGCCTTCTTAAAGAGACAGAAGGAGGTGATCCGGGGACATGTCAATTCATCCTGCTCATTTCGCTCCACAACAACTCGCCCAGGGCTATTAGCTCTGGCATCAATCAGCTCCCATGCCAATTTGTCCCTGGACAATTCCCTCCCACTAGATATCGTACTGTACTCCAACAACAATTACAGTATGTCTTCTACTCCTACAGCCCTCAGGTACAATTCTTCATCTGGTGGGAAACTTGCACCCTCCTGGAGTTTATTTTTTATAATATTTATGCTGGGGGACAAATTGTCTATGAACAAATTGATATTTATTTATTTATTTATTTATTTATTGCGTAAGATCGGAATTACAACCCTTTGAGTCACAGACTCATTTGCAAAGGCTCCACGTCAGTTACAGGGGTGGAGGGGGAACGTACTATAAGGATACATACGTAGTAAAGCAGTATATAAGAAAAAAAAAACATACACACTCATTTTTGGACAAACAATACTGGTATTACATACCAGGCTCTATCTTAGATATGCATAGGCAGAGGTGGGCGTGTTTGTGGCATCATTTGTAGTGAATGGGAGGAGGCATAGTCGTAGGGTCTAAGTAGACCCTGTGTCTGAGGTTAACGAGGTTAGGACGTATAAAAGGTGGGCAGAGCTAGCCACAGTCACAGGTTTCTGACTCAATTAGGTGGGCTTTGAGGCCTGCTTTGAACAGGGAAATGCTGAGAGTCCAAGTGAGTCAAGGAGGTAGAGCATTAAGCCACATGGGAGCATGGTACCGATGCGATCTTTGACCCATTGATGTCCTACAGTGGGGGACCTGGAATGAGAGTTTAGTAGTGAGGCGAGTATTGCACCTGGTGGGTGCCGCTTGGATTATGGGGAGAAGGCCAAGTGGGGCTTTCTGGAGTCGTATTTTTTTTGCCAGTATGCAGGTGTGGTAATGAAGTCTTTGTTGGAGATTTAACCACCCAGTCAGGGCATAAAGGTCACATGTATGAGTAAGACGGTCACTGCCGGTGACTAGTCGGCATGCTTTATTTAGGGCAGTGTTAATACTGTGTAAAGCTGTGGGTTCAGCTGATCCATATATCGTAATCCCACATAATCAATTAGGGGAGAGGATTGAGGCGGAAACAGCTAGGTGCAAGGCCTGCGGGGGTAGACAGTGTTTAACTCTATAGAGGACTCCCACTCTGGTGTTAACAGTGGTGGAAAGCAGTTGAATGTGGCTATGGTAAGAGAGAGAGGTATCTAACGTGATACCCAGGTATTTGAAATTAGAGACGTGTTCAAGGGGGGTTCCTTGTTTGTTTTTAATTAGTAGGGCCAAATGGCTGTGTGGGCTTTGACGGTGCGCAAATAACATAGATTTTGTTTTTGAGTAGTTGATGATCAGTCGGTGCTCATCAAACCATGATTCAAGCTCCCCAAAGAAACCCTGTAGGGCTTGTTGTAGGGCGCTAGGTTGCGGGTGTTTCCAGAAAAGTACCGCGTCATCCGCATAGAGAAGCAAATGGCCACTGCAAGCTTTGGGAAGGGAGTTTAAAAAGAGGGAAAAGAGAAGAGGGCCAAGGATAGACCCCTGTGGGACCCCCGAGCTCACTGCTTTGTGAGTGGAGATGGTAGTATTTAACCTAACTTGCTGAGACCGGCCTGAGAGGTAGTCCTTGAACCAGGCCATTGTCTCGGGGACCACATGTAGCTGCGGCATAACACGAAGCAACAGGTCATGACTAACCATGTCAAAGGCTTTGGTAAGATCCACAAAGATTGCACCTGCAATGTCTCCTTGGTCTAGGGACTCATGTATGAACGAGGTGAGCTCGGAAAGAGCGGTGACGGTGCTATGGCCTGCCCAGAAACTGTGCTGTGCGTGGCTTAGGAGGTTGTATCTAGTTAGGTGTTCAGTAAACTGGTCAGAGACTATTTTTTCCAGTGCTTTAGAGAGAGGAGGAAGTATAGAGATAGGTCTATAGTTGCTTGAGAGCGTTGGGTCTCCAATCTTCAGGATGGGAGTGATTAAAGCACTCTTCCAGGCTGAGGGAAACTGACCGAGGCAGAGAGAGAGATTGAGAATTTTAGTAAGGTGGGGAAGTATGACATCCAGAGTCAGCCGAAGAAGTTTAAGATCTAGTGAGTCATTGCTGTACCGGGAATTGGAAATTGCGTTGGAAATGTAATGTTTTGCTTCCTGATTGGAGATGATTCTCAGCCTGAAGGGTAGTGAACCTGAGCTAGAAGGAGTGTCGGGGGGGGGGACAGGGTGGAAGAATTTAGGAGGGAGGATATGGGAGAGGTCCGAGAATGTGGTGTTGAGGGCTTCTGCTATAGTGGAGGGGTCTTGGATGACTTCTCCATTTGTAGCGAGTTGGAGGGGGGAGGGGAATTTCCATTTGTCCTTTATGTTTCTCCAGAATTTTTTCCGGTCTCCCCAGGAGGAGGTAGGGTTGGTGGTGGTATGAGGCCTTAGCCTGCTGTATGTCCCAAGTACATTTATTGTGGGCCGCTTGGTATAATTGTCTATCATGTGTGCTTTGGGAATCAAGGGCCTTATGCCAAAGGTTATCCCTCGATTGGAGCATGTTAAGTAGTGAGGGTGAGAACCAAGGGGTGGTTCTGGATTTCCGTACTCGTTTGGTGAGGGGTGCAAAAATGTTGCAGGCCTTGTTAAAGGTGGTAATGAAGTGATCAAGCGCTAGGTCAACAGATTGCGTGGTGTATGTAGGGAGCCAGTCGCAGGTAACTAGATGGGCTATGAGTTTACGTAGACCCCCTCTTTTTAGCTGTCTCTGCATGGAGATTTGCGGGCGGGCAGGGGGGAGTTTGCCAGTCCACCAGCTGGTCACCGGAGAGTGGTCACTAATTGAGTCTGGGAGCACTGAGACTTGGGAGAGGTTCTGAGGTCTATTTGTGAATATCAGGTCTATGAGGGTGGAGGCCCCAGTTCTAGTGTCCCTTCTGGTAGGAGAGGTGACTATTTGGGTTAGATCATAAGCCAGAGCTGCGTCCTTGTAGCTGGATGAGGTAGGGGATAGCCAGTTGACGTTGAAGTCTCCCAATAAGATGAGTTCACTAGTATTGGGTAGGTTGGAGATTGTCCGGAGGATAGAATCAAAGGCTAGTTTTTGGTTTCTTGGGGGGATGTAGGCAGCAACTATATACAGCGTTTTGGTTCCCAAACTGAGTTTCACTGTTAATGTCTGTGCGCCATGTTCTGGCACAGGGGTGGAAACTTCTGTGGCAAGCAGTGGTATGGAGCCCATTGACTCCAGAGCTAATAATCTGAGGTTAGTTGTGGAATGAAATGACCGGGATGAATTGTCATGTAGGCGGTGATCCTACCCCTGTACAGGTACTTGGTGTGGCCACACCTGGAGTACTGTGTGCAATTCTTTAACCCTCAAGTAACCAAAAAAAAAAATGACTACCTAATGTTGATCTAAAAGAGCAAGAATGATTCAGGAAACGTAAGAGGAACTACTGTGTGAGCTCAATATGTATTGACTGGGGGCACTGGTGAGACCAGAGAGAGAGGGAGGGAGACATAACTGAAACCTGTAAGTCCCTGAAGGATATAAACAGGGCGAACAGGCAGCAACTCTTTAAGCACAGCAATGGGTCCATCACCAGATGCCACAACTATAAGCTGGCTAATGGGAAATTTAGGAACGATGAAAGGAAATGCTTCTTCACAGACAGAGGGGTGAAAAACTGGAACCATCCACCAGTAGAGCTGGTCAGTGTTAACACGATGACATGTACTGTCAAGAGAGCTGGAATGCATTGGAATTCTAGATTGATATATCATTCTGTGGCACAGCAAAGTTTAGTAAAGAATCTAATGAAACTGGCAAGCTAGATGGGGGAATGATTTTAGTTTAAGTGGAACTATGGGATGACTGCTCCACTAGAGGCCTGGCAAGTGCTAGACTGTTGAGGACTAGGTAGGAACCAGCCCAAATAAATGAACCTTGACTCTTTTTCTGTCCATATACATCTATGTACAGATGTGTCAGCCATGATGAAATGCAGTAGCTTGCAGTAATGACATCACAAAATCCTGCATGACAATACGGCTTACTTGTCATTAATTTACAACGGCCCCTGCAGTAAATTGCAGTATACTGTGATATTCTGAAGCATTTCTGCATGTCATCCTGGCTTGACACATCTGTATGTATGTATCTATAGATATCCAGTGAAGATATCATGGATTTAATCACGGGGTACAAAACCACATGGTGAATATAGCGACTGCGAAAACAGCAAGAGGGAATGTATAGTGTGTACATAACAGCACTATCCCTGTGGTGGTATGCACCTTCCAAATGTCTGCTTGGAAGTGTGCTGTCTCCATGGCTCTGCAGATACAGCAACAGGCTGTGGATGGTGGCGATGCCTACGGCCAACCTGGGCTCGGGTCTCAACTCGCTATACTCCTTCTGTTTTGTTTGTTTTTTCCTCAGTTTCTATGTGGCCACTCCCTTGCCTTCCCTCCCAAATGTGTTATAATGTATCCCCCCTTCCCCATGCTGTTCTGCCCCCCAACTTACCCCTGTCCTCTTTCTCCCCACCACATACAAATGTAGTGCACCACGAAGTTCCTTCAGTGACTCTGTTCACCTACCTGGATTATGCCCATTCCCCCACATGTGGCCCCCCCTTGGAGGTAATTACTGTATATTATAGGAGGGGGTGCAGGGGGTGAAGCAAATTACTTTTTGCTGGAGATGTTGTTAGTGCTATTTTGTGCACATGGTTTTGTGCCGTGCTATTCTGTCCATGCCATTATCGCCTAGACCCGTATATACAGTACACCACATAATGCCAATGGCAATGTATATTAACCTATATTATCTGTGTAATACCTACATACTGTATCTCATGTTAGTTATTTTTGGTCCAAGAAAGATAACCTTATACATGTCATGCATTTGGGGGGGCACAGGACTGGTACGAGTGAAGAGGGACAGGTTGGAGCACACGGGAGAGGTTTTACTTCAGGTTGGACTACAGGGTGATTGTTCAACTAGAGGTCTGGCTAGTGCTAGACTGGTGAGGGCCTAAGAAGGAACGAAGCAGACTGAATGGACCTTGAATCTTTTTCTGTCACTATGCATCTATGTATCTATGCACAGTATGTATGAACCCGCATACTGTATATATCATATTAATTATTTTAGGGCCAAGAAAGATAACCCTGTATCACACCATGGGAAAGAAAGTTCAGAATAATGCATTTAAATATTTATATAGTGTAAGATAGAATGCAGGTAGCTATTATATGCAGCACACAAGTTAAATATACAGTAACTTACCTAGGTATCATAGAAGCATAGTATTGTGTTGTTGGGAGGGACTTATGATCCAACATGTGAGCTCCTCCTACTGCACAGCACTACCAGTTTGAATATGGATACACCTTGAAGCTTACACACTGAAATTATACTCCTACTCCTGCTGAGTAACCTAAAATGACATTCTAGAAACATAGAAAATGATGGCAGAAGGAGGCCCAAGCTCTATCTAGTCTGCCCGTGAGTATCTGTATATACCCATTCTCCTAAAGGAATCTGTCTAGCCCTATTCTGAAAACCTGAACAGTGGTAATTTCCACAACTTCACTGGGTAGTTTATTCCAAAAGTCATCCACACTTTTTGTGAAGTAATGCTTTCTAATGTTTCCGCTTACTCTAACCCCCATCCCACCACACTCCCCCCCCGACACACACACAAATGCAATCTAGTTTTACTTACACTTACCAGCTTATTTATTTTATTTAAAAGCATTTTATACCATACCAGAAATATACTGAAGTGGCAAACAGTACCTTTCTGGAGATGAAAAAAAAAAGGAAATGGATTGGAATTAACTTTTCAAACAACATGAAGTCTTGCTATATTATGACAATTGCAGTATGACCGCAGGTTAGAACTGCTCCGGAGGTGAAATAGTTAACTTTCCATGCAGGCATGGAACTTAGAGCGCGAGCTCGGTTGAAAACTCTGTCTGTTGTGCTTCAAACGCAAACTGTCAGATTCTTTACTCCGTCTCACTGAACAGTCGCTCCGGAGATTTCTCCTTCTGCTCGGTTCATTTGTCAGTTTAAAAGTATTATTTTTGGTTTTAGCGAAATTAAACCGTAACCGGTCGGTTCAAGCTCTGTCTGTGGTAATGTAAGTAATAGATAGGTTTTACATTTATTTTTCTGTGTGGAACTTGTAATTCTTTATCGGTTCGGTTTGAACCGATCAGGTTGTATTTAAAATCTTCTAGTCCTTTTTTAGAGTGCGGTTCCCGGTTCTTATCGGTTCTAAAAAAAATGGATTTAATTACGTCTTTTTCCATGACCCGTGACACGGTTGGGAACCGATAAGGATGTCTTGCTTGGTGGATTGCCATAAACGGGCAAGTTGGTTAGGCTGGCATTATGTCTGGGAAAACCAAAAGAAAAACTGGACCCACTGGGTTTCAACACTGTAGTGTTTGTGGGGAAGCTTATGCTAAGGCTGACCCACACACCACATGTGTCTATTGTCTGGGGTTTGACCACCTCAATTCAGACTGCCAGATTTGTCACAATTTCCCTGCTGCCACCATAGATAAGAGAGTTGGTAGGCTCAGGGAAAGGGAGGCCAAAAAGTCCGCTGACCCGGATGGCCAGCCCGGTTCGGTGGCAACCGAACCAGAGGGAGTGCCCTCTGACCAGGGCGATACTTCCTCGGGCAAACGAAGAGCTGATTCTGAGGAGCCGGTTCCAGCAAAAAGGACTAGAAAGTCAGCAAAAGTTCTCTCCCCAACTGCTGAGGAAATAGCTAAAGCAATTCAAATTGTCCAGTCTCTCTCTTCGGTTCCGACCGAACCGACACCTTCAGGTAAGTGTTCGGTTCGGCCGGTTCCACTGGTTCAAGATTATGATTTTGAGGATTTTTACGAACTGGGGGAAGGGGAAGAGGAATATGAGGAGAGTGAATATGGTTTTGAAGATCTGGATGTGCCCATTGATCCGGACATCTCTCCAGATAGACCCCTAGGGGTTTCTCCTCCAAGGCTTTCTGAGTCCCCTTCTCATTTCACGTTTTATAAAAAAGTTTCTGAAACTCTCCAGCTCCCTGTTGAAGAAGCTGTTGATGACCAAGAGGAGCCAGACTATGTAGAAATGATGGATATTCCAGAATGTAGGAGACTGTCTATTCCTTTGCATAAATCTTTTCGGAAACAGACTTAAAGTTTTAAAAACTCCTCACACTATACCTCCTGTGGATAAAAGGATGGACAAGAGGTATACCTTATCAGGCTCCGACACTTATTTCCTCACTCAACAATGCAGCCATGTGGGGGTAATGCAGGCTGCCTGTGACAAGGCTAATATTCCCCTAGCTTCACACCCCTGAGAAGGACTCCAGGAAGATTGATGCTATGGCAAAGAAACAGTACATGGCAGCATCTTTGGGACTCAGACAAGCAAATTATATGGCTTATGCTGCTAGGTACCAGAAATCCAGATGGGATACTGTGCTGGCCCTAGCGAAACAAGTCCCTGACCAGCTTGCCAGAGCTGGAACAGGTGGCTATGGATGGTATTGAGGCATCCAGGTGCAATTTCATGCTGCAGTGGACTCTAATGATGTTTCATGAAGAGTCATGGCTACATCTGTGGCACTTCGCAGGATGGCTTGGCTCAGATGTACTACCCTGTCTCAGGATACCCAGTCTAAGGCCATGGATTTTCCTGTTTAGGAAATTCTCTATTTGGGAGCAAACAGAGAATTACATGAAGAAAATGGATGAATATAGGACCACCTATAGGAGTGCACAGGCCAAGGAAAGGCAGGCCACTCCTCAAAAGCAGCTCCTAGAGGCAGGGGCAGGCCTTTTCATAGGCCTTTTTACCAAGCCCAAGCTTCCTCCTCCGCCTATGCTCAGAGGGGGTTCTTTAGAGGGAGAGGCAGACGGGGTACAAGCAGATCTGCTTCCACCCCTCATCCCAAAGCCCCTGCCAAGCAGGCACCCTGATGGGATTGCCAGGGCCGATTCTCCTCTACCTGTAGGGGGCAGGCTGGCTTACTTTGTCCAGGACTGGAAGTCTTTAACATCAGACAAGTGGGTCCTGGAAGTAGTAAGCCAGGGACTGGTTCTCAGCTTCAAAAAATTTCCAAAGCTGAGAACCAGATCTTTTCCACCTGCAACTCCATCAGAGGCACTTGCCCTAGAGGCAGAGGTCTCTACCCTCCTGGCTCTCAGAGCTGTGGAAAGGGTTCCTCCCCTACACCAGGGCAAAGGTTTGTACTCCAGGTACTTCTTATCCCAAAAAGACAGGGAATGGCGCCCATCCTGGATCTCAGATATTTAAACAAGCACCTTTTAAAGCCAAAGTTCAAAATGGTGACTCTGGGAATTATCCTACCCTCTCTAAGGCCAGGGGACTGGCTAGCTTCCTGGACCTCAAGGATGCCTACTTCCATATTCCCATCAGAAGCTCCCATCCAGTACCTCAGGTTCGAGCTGCCCTCAGGCCACTACCAGTTCAGAGCAATGCCCTTCAGCCTCACTTCTGCCCCAAGGGTATTCACCAAATGCTGGCTAGAGCAGTTGCCTACCTAAGAAGGCAAAAGATTGTCATCTTTCCTTACCTGGACGATTGGCTCTTAGTAGGCCAGTCCCAGACCAGGTCAATTTACACCTTCAGATAACACAGCAACTGCTTACCTCTCTAGGTTTCCTTCTGAATCTCTCAAAGTCAGTTCTAGAGCCGTCCAGCTCTTACCTTCATAGGCGTCGAACTGAACACACAGGAAGCCAGGGCCTTCCTCCCCTGGACAGGGAAAGACCCTAGTCTCCCTGGCCTCCTCATTTACCCTGCAGGTCTCCGCCAGCAAGGCATTTCTGCAGCTCCTAGGACACATGGCTGCTTCCACAGCAGTTGTGCAAGGAGCAAGATTTCAGATGAGGGACATCCAGTTCCATTTGAGAGCTTTGTGGTCTCAAAGAAAGGATCCTCTTACCAAGCTGATCCCAGTAACTCAAACCCTGATCCAAGCCCTACAGTGGTGGCAGGATCAGAGCAACCTGAGACAAGGGGTTCCTTTTGTCACTCAGTCTCATTCTCTAATCCTTACTACAGATGCGTCCCTCTTGGGCTGGGGAGCTCACATGGGCCACACACCACCCAGGGTCTGTGGTCTCCCAGGAATCTCTGCTCCACATCAACCTGTTGGAGCTCAGAGCAGTTTTCTAGCGCTCAAGCTTTTTCCAAATCTGTTCAGAACAAGAGTATTCAGGTCAGAACAGACAACACCACTATAATGTGGTACATCAACAAGCAAGGGGGACTCGGTCTATTGTAGCACCAAATGATGAAGTTGTGGTCTCTGGCTTACCCCTGAACACCTCCCTATGGCAGTTCACCTCCCGGCAAGGACAATGTCCTGGCAGATGCTCTCAGCAGGATTTCCCAGGGCCACCACGAATGGTCACTGGATCCCCTGGTCTTGGAAGTAGTATTTGCCAGATGGGGAACCCTGCAGATAGATCTTTTTGCAGCCCCAGACAATCACCAACTTCCTCTTTTTTGCTCAGGCCCCCAGTGTTGGGCTCACTCCCACTGGATGCCTTAGCCCTCAGTTGGGAGGGGAAGTTTTTCTATGCCTTCCCTCCCTTTCCTCTCCTGTTCAAAGTGCTAGTCAAAATCAGATCCCAATCATGCAAAGTCATTCTGATAGCTCCGGATTGGGCCAGACAGCCCTGGTATCCACTCCAGCTGTCCTTAGCAGTCCATCCTCCCCTGTCCCTTCCCAGGAATCACAATCTGTTAACCTATGCTCAGGGAAGGGTCTGGTACCCAAATCTCAAATCTCTCAATCTCAAGGCATGGTTCTTGAAGAGTTAGAGTTTGCTGATTTACACCTTTCCCGAGGTGTAATGGATATATTGAAGGCCGCAAGGAAGCCTTCCACCAGGGCTACTTACAATTCCAAATGGAAAAGGTTTTCCATATGGTGCTCGGAAAAGCATATTTCCCCAGTCTCTGCTGATCTACTCACAGTCCTGGAATATATGGTCCACCTGAATTCTTTGGGGCTGAGACCAGCTACCCTGAAGGTGCACTTGGCAGCTGTGTCTGCTTTTATTTCAGCAGGTAAATCCTCTTCCCTTTCAGCTCATCCTGTATTTTCCAAGTTTTTTAATGGGTTGTTTCACACCAACCTCCATTCAGGGATCCTGCCCTGCCTGGGATCTTAATGTTTGCATTGCTCAGCTTATGCAACCCCTTTGAGCCCTTGTCTTCAGCTGAGCTTCAAGTACTTGACTTGGAAACCTGTGTTTTGGTAGCCATCACCTCTGCCAGATGCATAGTGAATTACAAGCCTTGTCAGTGGAGCAGGAGTTTATCTCTTTTCACAGAGATAAGGTGGTCCTTCGGACTAACAGAAAGTTCCTGCCTAAGGTGGTTTCAGATTTCCACCTTAATCAATCTATTTCACTTCCAGTGTACTTCACTGACCACTCCTGCTCTGGGGAGAGGATGCTGCACAGCCTAGATGTGAAGAGAGCCCTTAGTTACTACATAGAGCATACCAAAGGTCATAGGTTTGACTCCCTTCAACTGTTCCTCACCTATGGCAAAGTTGGTAAAGGGAAGCCAGCCACTAAAAGATCCATTGCCAGGTGGATTGTCTCTTGTACCCAATTCTGCTATGAGAAGTTGGGTAAAGATCCCCCCTCAGGCCTGAGGGCTCACTCTACCAGAGGTACAGCTGCTTCTCTGGCTGCTGCCAGAGACATTCTATTCTAGAAATATGTCAAGCAGCTACCTGGAAAACAGTTCACACTTTTACCAAGCATTACTCCCTGGACATCCAGGCTAGGAGTGATGCTTGGTTTGGCATAGCCGTGCTTCAGAGCCTATTTCCTAGGTAGGTTCTGTCCCTCTCCCATGGGGG